>CM052804.1:36902141-36945497 GCA_028533885.1 Nasua narica | reverse complement strand
AGAAATGTAAAGTAAGTTGAGATTTTTGCATCCGTCCACCGGGCAAGGCCAAAGGCTGTAAGACCTCTCTTCCAAATCCTAGCATGGTGACCACACTTTGTATGTTCCCCTTGAACCTGGAAGAAAAACAATCTAAGGCAAGAACAGTCTGCTGTGGCATCTTGGGGGAAATGTGCCTGGGTCTCCGGAGGTCTGAAAAAAATGCCCAGGACAGCTGGAAGGTTCAAAAGCCCAGTTAGTTAGGAGTATTTCAGCAGAGGCCGAATTGCAACATAAGCATGCAAACTGTCTTGGTTAATATGGGGGTGCATGGGGACTCCTTCTGAGAGTCGCTGCTTCCGTCTTTTTCTCCCTACTGTCCTTTTCTCTGCCAGCTCGTTCTTCTTGTCCTTGCAGACAGCGAGTGGCACGCCTGGGCTTCAGGCACAGATGGAACCCGAGCTCTGTGCTGGGATCCAGAAATAGTCATGCAAATATCTGGCTGCCGGGGCTTTGTATTTTCACCCTCTTCCTTTCCTACTGGGGATGGCCTGCCCATCCTCCCCTGCTCCACGCTGATGAGGACAGGACGGGGCTCCGGGTTCCCTCCAGCTGGTCGGTCCCTGCCAACGAAGTGATCCAGAGCAAGGCTTCTGGATGCAGACGGCCTGAGTTCAAATCCCAGCTCCGCCATTTACCAGCTACGTGACTTTGGATGAATTGCTTAACCTCGCCGTGCCTCCGTTCCTTTACCTGCAAAATGGGAATAATAATAGATCTTCCCTCCTGAGAACATTGTGAGGACGAGGTGAGTCCTCCATGTAAAGTGCTCACCAACAGTAGCGAGTGCAGTAAACATTAGCCATGTACTGACCTTAGCGATCTAGGTATTGCTTTGATCTTGCTGCCTGGTCCACTTACAACCGAATCAGCTGGGCACAGCCCCCACAGGAACCTTCCTTCCCTGTCTCCCCTATACCTGTCCCCACGGGATCCCTCTGGCACAGACTTGAACGCTCACTCCCTCCGGACAGCTACTGCTGAACGTCCCTGTCACCTCCGTTCCCACCCAGACGTGATTACCGCTGGAAGCTTCTCAGCCTGGCATCCAGCTTCGTCCGTGAGCCAACCCAGACCTCCCTTTCCAACCTGGTCATTCGCTCTTTCCCGTGCCAGCCGCACCAGGACCTGCACGCCCCAGACCTTCACCAGATCCCTCCTGCCCTTGGCTCGTGCCCCTCCTGTCAGAGCCAGACTAGCTAGTCTCGCGGGCCACTCACGGGCTGCGTGACCTTGGGCAAGCTGCTCAGTGTTTCCAGGCTCAAATTCCTGCTGTATAGAAAGGCGCTTATTATACCACTTTACAAGGTTGTTGTGAGGATTCAACAAGACCATGTAAGTAAAGTGGTGGGCACCCACTGTTCCTCAGCAGGCGGTGGATGACGTCATTATCATACGTCATTATCATACGTCATTATCATGAATTCCCCGATCATGGACTCAAACCCTACCCTCTTTCTGTGAAGCCGTCTTGACCCGCCTCTGGTCTTTTCCTTCTCTGCGCCTCCATGAGGATTCCATCTGCTACTGAGTCATGCACTGTTTGGTGAGTCCCCTTTACTGCTGTCTTGAGCTGTTATTTAGGTCCATCCTCCCGCCATTTTGCAAGTGTTTCCAACTGGTCTTTGCATCTCAGTGGCAGACAGGATGGCGAGGGTGTGCTTGGAATCGGAGCTCCCTCGTATATACTGATTTAATTTAGTTTTGATGCCTTCAGGGCAGAATTAGGAGTGGGTCCAGACAGAGCATGGCAGAAAACCGGACAGAGGGACATTCCTCCTCCTTCCACAACTTGGGCCAATTTTGACAATCCTTTAATAGCTAAGTTCTTCCCGAAGTCTAACTAGAATCCCGCTTGCTGCAGTGGAAGCTGCCCCCTGCCCCCCATGGGCCTCAGACTGTTGATGTCCAGGTCCTGAGGTGAGAGGGGGCCAGCCGCCTTTCGGGTCTCGCTCAGAAGCGTGGGTTCTGCTCTGTAGGGCAGGGTTGGGCAAACTATGGCCCTCATGCTCCCTCCAGCCAGCCACCTGTTTTGGTGAATAAATTTTTATTGGAACACAGTCACGCCTGTCTGTTTATGTATTGCCTATAGCTGTTTATGAGCTATGGTCTCCGAGTTGCATAGCAGAGATGCACGTAAAGCCTAAAATATTCGCTCTCAGGCCCTTTCCAGAAGTTTGCTGACCCCTGTGCTAGGCCATCATTGGGAGCCTTTGAAGAATTCCAAGCGGGGGGGCGTGACGCGACCGCGTTTGCGTTTGAGAAGGATCCCTCTGGCAGCCCTCGGGAGGACAGGTCGGAATGAGGCAGAGGCAGGTGACCGCGGAGGCAGGTGACCGGGAAGTGGCTGTTACAGTTGTCCAGCCGACGAGCGACAAGGCCTGAACTACGGGGGTGGGCCGTGGGGACAAATGCGTGGTGCAGACTGAAGGGATGTTTGTGGAGGGGAGCCCTTAGCACCAGATGCCTGAGTGGGCGGGGCGAAGGGAGGAGGAGGGGCGGAAGGAGAGCCGACTGCTGGCTTCACCCACCGAGGCTGAGGGTCCTCCGCTAAAGGGAGAAGTCCGTGAGGAAGGTTGTACACTGGGCACCGGACACGAGTCATTTGGGATATTCGCAAGACACGGTGAAAGCACCAGTTGTCATCCAACGTCTGGGAGTGTTTGTTGTGGTAAAATATGCATGAGATCGTCTTTATCGTTTTAACCTTTTTTTTTTTTTTTTTAAAGATTTTATTTAGTTGACAGAGATCACAAGTAGGTAGAGAAGCAGGCAGAGAGAGAGGGGGAAGTAGGCTCCCTGCCGAGCAGAGAGCCCGATGCGGGGCTCAATCCCAGGACCCTGAGATGGTGACCTGCGCCCAAGGTAGAGGCTTTAACCCACGGAGCCACACCGGTGCCCCCGTTTTAACCATTTTTAAGTGTATAGTTCAGTGGCATTAAGTTAATTCATGATGTTGTACAAATATCACCACTCTCCATTTCCAGAACTTTCTCATCCCCAACAGAAACCCTGTATCCATTAAATAATGACTCCCTCAGCCCCTGGTAACCTCTATTCTACGCTGGGTCTTTATGAATTTGCATATTCTATGTACCTCATGTAAGTGAAATCATACAATAGTTGTCCTTCTGTGCCTTCTTTCACTTAGCATAATGTCCTCAAGGTTTAATCACGTATGGCTGAATAATATCCCATTGTATGTAAATGCCATATTTTGTTTATCCATTCATCTGGGGATGGATAGTTTTTTTATATTCTTATACTTCTAGTAAAGACAATCATATTTCTGATGTCTTAAAGCGGCATTTCAGAGACAATGGGACACTATGTGCCTCCCAAGGAAGGACTATTCCACCTATGGAGCATTCTTTTTTTTTTTTCCTATGGAGCATTCTTGCCAAAAAAATTAAATGCAAATCCCTTCGAGCCTCGGGGCGCCTGGGTGGCTCAGCGGGTTAAGCCTCTGCCTTCAGCTCAGGTCATGATCTCAGGGGAGCCCTGCATCGAGCTCTCTGCTCAGCGGGGAGCCTGCTTCCCCCTTTCTCTCTGCCTGCCTCCCTGCCTACTTGTGATCTCTCTCTCTCTGTCAAATAAATAGATAGATAGATAAATAAAATCTTTTAAAAATCCTTTCGAACCTCTAGGTTTATATACTAATTTATAGGAAATACAGAGACCAGAGCATCATATTAGACTATGCCGTAGGGAGGAAATCAGCAAAGTCCTGACTGCGAAAAATATGTAGGATAAAAGACCTACTTTCGGGGTGCCTGGGTGGCTCAGTGGGTTAAGCGGCTGCCTTGGGGTCTGGTCATGATCCCAGGGTCCTGGGATGGAGCCCTGCATCGGTCTCCCTGCTCGGCAGGAAGCCTGCTTCTCCCTCTCCTCACTCCAGACTCTCTGCTCATCAGTGAGTCTGCTTCTCCCCCTTCCTCTGTCCCTCTGTCTGTTTGCTTTCACACACATTCTCTCTCAATCTCTCAAATGAATAAATAAAATCTAAGAAAAAGAAACAAGCTTTCCATGGGTTGGTGGCTATTAAAGTTGTGTGACAGATACTTGGGGGTTTGTTTTATTATTTGTTTACTTTCACATGTGTTTGAACTTTCCTCAAATAAAACTTTTTAATGTCATATCACAGACATGCTCCTTTATTTTGGACTGATCTTCGGCAAGTGTTCTCTTCTAAGAATTTAGCTTTGAGTTTCCTGGAGATCATTCTCCACCCACGCTCCAAGCTTCTACCCAAAGATATAAAGGATCTTAAGTTAATGAATGCATTAACTTTGAGGAACAATATTCAAGGGGTGCCTTTGTCATCTGAGCACGCTTGTTATCAGGCAGATTTGCAATTCTGTGGGCTTTTATTTTTTTTTTTTAATTTTTAAAAAGATTTATTGAGAGAGCATGCGCATGTGCCCGAGGGGAAGGGAGGGGTGAGGGGAGAGGGAGAGAGAGAAGCTGACTCCCTGCTCAGCGGGGTTCTATCCCAGGACCCTGAGATCCTGACCTGAGCAGAAGTCAGATCTAAGCCACCCAGGCGCCCCTCCACGGGCTTTTAAAAAAGCCGGCTTGCTTCTCTGAGACCCTTTTTGGAGGGTCATGGTGTGGTGTGCACTCTATGACTTACATATTATTATCAGCTCCCATTTTACAGATGAGGAAGTGGAGGTTCAGCGAGATTAGTAAGGGCTAACATCGGTTAACCATTTACTATGTATCAAGCACTGGGCTAATTGCTTTCAATGAATTTGCTTGTTTTATCCTCACACACCCTTATGAGGTAGGCACTATTATTATCCCTTTTTTATAGATGAGGAAATTGAGGCTTACAGACGCTAAGGAATTTGCTAGCAGCTCCTAGAGCAAGAGTCCTCTCAGACCGTGTGGCTCCGAAGCTCCCCACCCGACCGGGGCCCCAGCCCGACGGAGTGGTTCAGAGCGAGCATCCGGGGCTCTGCTCTTTATTAGTCACGTGGCCTTGGACACATGATTTCATCTTCCTAAACCTGGTTCCTAATCTGTAAAATGGGGCAAACAACAGAACCTTCCTAATAGGGCGACTGTGAGGACCCAAAGAGACCGCGCCTGTTGAGGGGTTAGCATAGGGCCTGCCCCCATAGTAAGGACTCAACTGATGGCAGCGACTTTTATTATTTTTTATTATCCCCCGGTTTCTCTCAGAGGGGGATCCTTGATTGAAGTCAGATTGCTTTAGAAGCTCAGGAATCTTCTGAAAAAAAACTGGCCAATTCCACAGTCATAGGATATTCTGTGTGGACGCCGCTCTGACGTTTTTCTATGTGGCCGGGGCGTGGGGTGGGGGGCGTGGAAAGGTGCTTTACTTAGAGCCAGGAAAGGGGATTAGTCTGCCCTTTGGGAAGTTATAGACTAAAAGCGGAGTGACTATGCACTAACCAGACGCTGTTGGTGTTGCTCTGGTGTTTCAAACCATCCCGGTCTCTGAAACTGCTTCCTGGGTCAGGCTAGAGGAGCCTTTAGGAACCCTCACTGGGTGCGACCCCAGGAGTGCCCTAGGTGGGGACACACATAAATAAAACATGTCAATATGCCTGGTCGTTCTCTGTCATGTTGTAGGGGGAAGGACACAGGCTTTGGAGCCCTGGGGAGCTCAGTGGGAATCCTGACTCTTCCACTCGGAGAATGTAGGGGGGCTCAAATCCGGCTGTGCTTTAGTTTCCATTGCTATGAATTAGGAAGGATGCGATAGTAGAGCTAACAGTTACAGAATGCTTACTACGTGCTGGGCACTGTTCTTTTTCTATATTAACTCATTTAATTTTTCAAACTTAAGAAACTTTATTTTTGAGGGGCGCCTGGGTGGCTCAGTCAGTTAAGCGTCTGCCTCCGGCTCAGGTCATGATTCCAGAGTCCTGGGATCGAGCCCCACGTTAGGCTCCCTGCTCATTGGGGATCCTGCTTCTCCCTCTCCCACTCCCCCTGCTTGTATTCCCTCTCTCTCTGTCTCCCTCTCTCTGTGTCAAATAAATAAACAAAATCTTAAAAAAAAAATAAGAAAAAAAAACTTTATTAGTTTATTTTATTTTTAAATTTTTTATTTAAATTCAATTTAGTTAACATAGATTGTATTATTAGTTTCTATACTAATAATAATTAGTATTAGTAGTAGAATTTACTGATTCTATGCATAAGACACCCAGTGCTCATAAGAAACCTTATTTTTATATTTTTTAAAGATTTTATTTATTTATTTGACAGGGACAGAGAGAAAGAGAGCGCGCGCACAAGCAGGGAAAGTGGGAGAGGGAGAAGCAGGCTCTGAAGAGAGACTCCATCCCAGGGCCCTGGGATCATGACCTGAGCCAAAGGCAGACACTTAACACTGAGCCACCCAGGCACCCCCGAAACTATTTTTTTTAAAAAGATTTATTTATTTATTTGACACAGAGACAGAGATCACAAGTAGGCAGAGAGGCAGGCAGAGAGAGGGGGAAGCAGGCTCCCCACGGAGCAGAGAGCCCGATGCAGGGCTCGATCACAGGACCCTGAGATCATGACCTGAGCCGAAGGCAGAGGCTTTAACCCCCTGAGCCACCCAGGCGTCCCCCCGAAACTATTTTAAAAAGCAATTTTAGGTTTATAGCAAAGTAGATCTGAAAGTGCAGAGTTTCCACATAACTTCCGCCTCCACATGTACACAGCCTCGCCCGATATCCACATCCTGCACTAACAGTGGAATGTCTATTATAACTGACAGGCTGATATTGACAAGCCTCATCACCCAAAGTCTGTAGTTTACATTAGGGTTCACTCTAAATGTTGCACATTCTATAGGTTTGGACAAATATATAATGATGTGGATCCATATTGTATGGTTCCACTGCCCTAAAAACCCTCTCTTCTCTGCGTATTTATCTCCTCCTTCCCCCAACCCCTTACCACCACGGATCTTTTTAATTTTTTTTTAAGATTTTTTTAGTTGTTTTTTTTTTTTTTTTTTGACGGAGAGAGAGAGAGAGATCACAAGTAGGCAGAGAGGCAGGCAGAGAGAGAGGGGGAAGCAGGCTCCCCGCTGAGCAGAGAGCCCCATGAGGGGCTCAATCCCAGGACCCTGAGATCATGATCCCAGCCGAAGACAGATGCTTTAACCCACTGAGCCACCCAGGAGACCCCACCACGGATCTTTTTCCTGTCTCCGTAGTTTTGCCTTTTCCATAACGTCATAGACTTGGACTCATACAGTATCTAGCCTTTTCAGATTGGCTTCTTTCATTTAGTGATAGGTATTTAAGGCTCCCCCTTGCCTTTCCATGGCTTGATAGCTCATTTCTTTTTAGTGCTGAATATTATTCCCTTGTCTGGATCTACCACAGTTGATCCATTCAGATATTGAAGGAGATCTTGGTTGCTTATCTATTTTGGCGATTATGAATAAAGCTTTTACAAACATCTGCGTGCAGGTTTTTGTATGGATGTAAGTTTTCAATTCATTCAGGTAAATAACAAAAAGTGCAACTGCTGGGTCTTATGGTAGGAGTATGTTTCATTTTGTAGGAAACTCTCCAAAGTGATCTGCACCGTTTTGCATTCCTAACAACAAGGAAGAGACCTCCTGAGAGCATTTGGTGTTGTCAGTATCCTGGATTTTGGCCATTCTAATAGGTGTTTAGTGGAATCTCACTGTTGTTTTAATTTGCATTTCCTTGTGACATCTGACACAAAGCATTTTTCAAATGCTTATTTCCCATCTGTATATCTTCTTTGGTGAAGTGTCTGTTCAAATCTCTGACCCATTTTTAAATAAGATTATTTGTTTTATTGTTGAGTTTTAAGAGTTCTTCAGATATTTTGGATAAATATAAATGTCCTTTATCAGGGCGCCTGGGTGTCTCAGTTGGTTGAGCAACTGCCTTCGGCTCAGGTCATGATCCTTGAGTTCCGGGATCGAGTCCCACATCGGGCTCCCAGCTCCACGGGAGTTTGCTTCTTCCTCTGACCTTCTCTCCTCTCATGCTCTCTCTCACTTTCTCTGTCTCTCAAATAAATAAAATCTTTAAAAAAAATAAAAATAAATAAATAAAATGTCCTTTATCAGATGTGTCTTTTACAAACATTCTCTCCCAGTCTGTGGCTCGTGATCTCTTAGTATTGTCTTTTCCAGAACAGTTTTTCATTTTTAAGAAGTTCGGCTTATCAATTTTTTTTCTTTCATTAATCCTGCCTTTGGTGTTGTATGTAGAAATCATCACCACGATATCAGCTGTAGCAACACTTTGCTAGATGTGTCTCCTGAGGCAAGGGAAACGAAAGCAAAAATAAATTACTGGGATTAATAACATCAAAATAAAAAGCTTATGCACAGTAAAGGAAACAATCAACGAAACTAAAAGGCAACCTATGGAATGGGAGAAGATGTTTGCAAATGACACATCAAGTAAAGGCTTAGTATCCAAAATATATAAAGAACTTAATACAACTCAACACCAGAAAAACATATAATCCAATTCAAAATTGGGAAGAAGACATGAACAGACATTTCCCCAAAGAAGACATACAGATGGTCGACGGACACATGAAAAGATGCTCAACATCACTCATCATCAGGAAAATGCAGATCAAAACCGTAATGAGACATGATCACCTCATGCCTGTCAATATGGCTAAAATAAAAAACACAAGAAACAAGTGTTGGTGAGGATGTAGAGAAAAAGGAACGCTCATACACTGTTGGTGGGAATGCAAACTGGTGAGGCCACGGTGGAAAACAGTATGGCGGCTCCTCAAAAAATTAAAGACAGAATTACCATGTGATCCAGTAATTCTACTACTGGGTCTTTACCCAAAGAATATGAAACCACTAATTCGAAAAGATATATGGACCCCTGTGTGTATAGCGACATTATCTACAATAGCCTAACTATGGAAGTGGCCAAATGTCCATGGATAGATGAATGCATAAAGAAGAGGTGGTGTGTATATACAATGGAATATTATTCAGCCATAAAAAACAATTAAAAATTGCCACTTGCAACAACATGGATGGAACTAGAGAGTACAATAGGAAGTGAAATAAATCAGCCGGAGAAAGACAAATACCATATGATTTTGCTCATATGTGCAATTCAAGAAACGAAGCAAACAAAGAGAAAAAGAGACAAACCAAGAAACTCTTAACTATAGAGAACAAACTGATGATTACCAGAGTGGGGGTTGGGTGATAGGTGAAGGGGATTAAGAGTATACTTATCGGGGACACCTGGGTGGCTCAGTGGGTTAAAGCCTCTGCCTTCGGCTCAGGTCATGACCTCAGGGTCCTGGGATCGAGCCCCACATTGGGCTCTCTGCTCAGCGGGGAGCCTGCTTCCCCTTCTCTCTCTGCCTGCCTCTCTGCCTACTTGTGATCTCTGTGTCAAATAAATAAATAAATAATCTTCAAAAAAAAGAGTATATTCATCATGATGAGTACTGAGTAATGTGGAGAATTATTGAATCACTATATTATACACCCAAAACTAAACAGAACACTGTAGGTACGTATTCTGGAATTTTAAAAAAATTAATATATTTAAAAAATCATCCCCAAAGCCAAGGTCATCTGGGTTCCCACCTCCGTTACTTTCTAGCAGTTTTATAGTTTTGTGCTTTACATTTCTATTCCTAGGGATGACAGACAGCGTGGTGTACCCTACTTACTACAGTCACCGCTCGCTTCTACATGAGTTCCCTGGAGAAGCTCCATGTCTGATTTCTCAGTGTCCCCGAGTGCCGGTGCCGCACTGGGCTGCCTCTCAGTAAAAGTTTAATTGAGTTGGGGTGGCCTGCTCTTCCTTGACCCAAAATGCACATCCTGGGTGTGGTCTATTCCTCAGGATCTCCGAGCTCTTACCCAGCTCTTCGCTCCTGAGCCCCCCTGGCTCCGACCTTCCCTGATCTGTCAGGCCGGGCCCCCCCGGGGTGTGCAGAAGTTCTCAGTTCTTTCCATACTCAAGACATAGCACCTAGCTTGGAAGCCTGCCCTCTAAACGCGTCCGGCCTCTCCCAGGAGGTCTGAAATCCCTTCTTGGTGGATAGAGCAGTTCATTGGATGTTTATGGGACACGACAAACCGGGGCAGACCGTCTTCCAAAAAGCTTCTGAAAGGTGTTAATCTTAGCATTGTTGGACTCCTTTGGGGGGTGAGTGAGTGCCCCTGAGAGCTGTCTCCTGGGCCCTGGTACACCCCTCAGGCAGCTCCACTTGAGGCAGGGCTCTCTCGGACCAGGCTAACCACAAGCCCGTGGCCGCCATGGGGAGAACATTCTGCCTGGGCCACCTTGGACATGCGGCAGCGCCTGCTTTGGACTGGGCCATCTGGGACCATCCAGCAGCGCCCTCTGTGCGCCTCTGCAGAGCCACCCTGGGAAGATGTGACCACCAAGACTCAAATGCTTCCTCCGGGCAGCACCGCCCTGGGCAGCACCCTCCTGGACTCGGGTCCAGAGGCGGCCGTGGAAGGAACCTGTTCTCTCCTAGCGGGCGCGGAGCTTGCTCTGGGCGTGCCCAGCGGCCTCCGGCGCCCCGCGCACGCAGAAGCTCCAGGCGGGGCCTTTCGCACGCGGACAGAGGGCTCCCGGAGCGGCGCCCGGTGCCCACATGGCCGGTCCTGGAGGCGCGCCCAGCCGCTGCTAGGAAGGCCGGGCGTTTATCCCCGGAGCCGCCAGCAGGGAGCTCCCTTTCGGCTCGGCTCGCGCGGCTGCGGGGGGCGGCGCTGCGCTGCGCCGCGCTGCGCTCCAGCCCGGACCGGGCCGGGGCCGCTGGATGCCGCGTCTCCGCTTCTGCTGCCTGCCGGGCGGGCTCCGGCGGCCGGTGAGCGCGGGGCGGCGGGGGCGGCCGCTCGGGGGCGGCCCGGGCCCCGTGGGGCGGCGGGGCGGGCTCGGGCCGGGAAGGCGGGCGGGCGGCGGGGCCCGCCGGCTCCTCCTCCCCCACTGTCCCCTGGAAGCGGCGGCCCGGACTCTCGGCTCCGGTCCCCGGCTGCGCGGCGGAGCTCGGCGCCCAGGAACGGGGGCCGACCGGGAGGGGCGGGGAGGGAAGCTTTGGCCCCATTCGCCGGCTCCGGGGCGCGCGGAGGCAGGGCAGGGTGTCCCTGGGGTTGGGGGGGGCGGAATTGAGGGCTTGGGGGAGCCCAGGTGGCCCCGAGCTGCGGGGCGGAGGCTGCAGCCTCCGGGATAGGGGGCTTCTCGGGGCCAGGCCCAGGCCCCCCAGACCGAGCGAGCGGGCGAGCGAGCGAGGCTCTGAGGAAAGCAGCGGGGAAGGGGAGCACCTCCACCGAGCCCTTTATCCCTCCCAGCGGCCTTCACCCTTTCCCTGCCAGGCCGACAGCGGGCTCCCTCTCAAAGGAGCAGCTGCTAGACAGCTGGCAAAACAATGGAGACCCCGCTTCCCCAGACCCCCTCCTCGGGGACAGAAGATGGGGGTGAGTGCATGGTAGGCTTTGGAGACTAGGGAGTGCTGGCTGTCCCCTGTGCCTGGCTGCTCACCTCACCTTTCCCTGCAAAGGGGTGGGGTGTGTGGGAAGGTCGGACAGCCTGCCCCAGGCCTCTGGGAGAGACTGCCCCGACGCCCCGCCCCGCTAACCTGTCATGCCAGTTGTTTCGCCAATGGGGAGGGGAGGTGGTAAGGTTAGCTGCTCCCTACCCCCGTGTTGGGGTGCGGAGCGGGGCGCTGCCTGGTACCAAGCATGGTGAGGAGTGGGTCATGTTCCTGGGTGACATAAGGCCTGCAGGGACATACCACACATTGGGGCTTTGTTGGGGGCTGGAAGGGGGGATGGGGATGTCACCCTTTCTCAAGGCACATGTGTCCTGATTAGAAAGGCTGCCAGCAGAATAAACGGGGGGGGGGGGAGGGGGGCTGGGCGTTGTGGGGGAGGCAGACAGTATGTTTCTTAAGTGGTACTCCTTTTGCCTGGTCACTTGGCCCATCAAGCACTGTGTTTGGCAATATCCTTTTGGTTTGTGTTTGCCTAGAGAGGCCTGGGACAGTGCTTCCTGGGAGGGGCTCTCCCGCCTGGCGCCTTCCTGCCCTCAGATGGACCCCCCAAATTATGGAATCGGATGCCCTCCCCCCCTTCACCTGGCCAATGATTCGGGCTGGCTTGTGTGGGCTCACTTGTCTTTTGTAGTACTTGGCATGCGTGGTGCGCAGGAGACCTTGTAAATCCCCCCCAAGGAGAGTGAACCCACCGAAGTCTGTATACAGCGGGACCCGGCTGGAAGGGAGGGAAGGTGAACCAGCCGGTTAAGAGCGAGATCACCTTAGCCAGAGGTTGGATCCAGGCAGGCAGGCCGCCCTTCCATGTGCTTGAGAAGTCTGGAGCCCTTTTCTTGGGCAGGTTGATTTCCTGTCGTCATGGCAACGGGCCAGGCCTTGTCTAGCTTTCTCCACCCTCTTGGTTCAGAAGCTACTTTCTATTTGGGGATATTGAAAGTTGCTCTCCTGAGGTCTCTGGCTTCCTGACAGACCTCACTGGCTCTTTGTCAGTGGCCTGCCATCTCCTCAGCTTCCCCTCTGTCCTTTTGTGATGAGGGCCTTCCAGGAAACATCCTCCTGGTTGCTGGACGTGGCTAATTATATATAGCCTGGGGTGGAGGTGTGTTTGCCCATTTAGGGCTGGGGCCTCGATTCCAGGAAGGCGACGGGAGGTTGCTATTGTGTTGGAGGGTTAGGGCAATGAGAAGGGTCGCAGGTAGAGGTGGGAGGGATAGAGCGGCCGGTGGTCACTTCCTTTGAAAGCTTTGAACTTTGAACCGTTGTTGACCTGGTGCCTGGCAGCTCCGAGAATCTAGTTTGTTTACGCTCTCCAGGCCTGGCTCAGGTGCCAGGGGGTATGCCTGAGGGCTTCCTCGGGTGCCCCAGGCTCTCGTCAGGAGCTCTCCTGTGGACTGTGCCCTTCCTGACTTCCCTGCCCGGTACCTCAGCCTCACTCCCTGGCAGCCCCGGGAAGCCATCCTGTCGCCTGGGGCCCCCTTCACCCTTGAGGCTGCTCATGAAGGGGTGCATGTGTCTTCAGAAATCGGGCCTGAAACTTCCAGGGTCCCCCAGAGGCAGGTCCCCGAAGGTGGCCTGGGTGGGGCAGAACTGAGGCTAGCGTGAAAAGGAGAATCCACCCTGCGCGGGTGGAGCAGGGAGTTGCTGGAACTCAGGAAACCTTGATCCACACTTGGTGTGTCACAGGTCTGTACAGGAGCAGGGAGCTTCTTGTCCCTTCAAACCCGAGGTCTGTGCCCCACTCCCCCCGCCAGACACCCCTCACCTGAAGCGGACGCCACGGACTGGACCTCCATCATCTGGGTCCGGTGAGCGGGGTCCTGCTGGTGGCTCTGGGCCCCAGGCCTCTCCCGGGTGTGGTGGGTAAAGCCGAGGGGCTCTGGCCTGGCGTAGTTTAAAGGTTTCGAGGGTGTGAGAGTGGTTCCCCCAGGACTGGGTTCCCCCAGGATTGGGGCTGGGGGACTTGATGGAGCTTTGAAGTTCTACTTTGGGTCAGGCTCATCGGTGCTCAACGATCTGCTCATTCTCATCACTGTCCGTCCCCTGAATTCGAGAGTGGCCTTGGGAGGGGTGGGGAGCAGAACTGGAAAGCCTCCACTCCTCTCCCCACCTCCCCTTCCTTGAGGTGGGTCCTGTGTGGCTTGTAAATTATCCATATTCCCTTGCCAGGCAGGAGTTTAAACCGGGGACTGAGGTTTTTACAGGGCCCAGGGCCCTTTCTCTCTGCCAGGCACTTTACCGTCACTTACAAGGGATTATTTTTATTATTCTCGGAGATTCAGAGATGTTGGTTGATGGGCTCAAGGTCACAGAGCAAGTAGAGGCAGAGCGGGATTAGAACCTTTGCAATTTAGAGTTGAGCAGAATACCTCTCTGGGCAAAGGCAAGGGCTTGGGGCCAAGTCTGAACTCTCAGGCCCGCGGAGATTTTATAGTTGAAATAACTGAGGCCTACGGAGGGGAGAGGACTTGCTCAAGGTCACACATAAGGGAGGGGGTAGCGTCAGCTGAGTTTAGCGCCCAGCCGGCTGCGGCAAACCCCGCGGGGAGCAGAGGAGGTGCACCTGGAAGAGCCGCGGGGCACCTGGCCGCGCAGCTGGCAGGTCTCCCGCTCTCGTTCCCCCTGGGGCCTGCTGGATCGCTGCGTTCCGGGGGAGACGGAATCTCGGGGGGAGGCACCGCGGGGCTGCGGCTGCGCCGGCCGCCGGCTGCCTGGAAGTGCTCGGAGGCCGCGGGTTCCGAGGAAGCGGGGAGCCAGAGCCGGCGGGCGGGCGGGCCGGCTGATGTCATGTGAGAAGCGTGCAGTCGGAGCGGGCACACCTGGAGCCAGATAAGCTCCGTGTGACCTGGCAGTGAGTCACGGGGTGCTGCGGGGCTCTTAGCACGACCGGCCGGGAAGAGGCTCGGCGGCAGCGGCCCGCGTCGCCCTGCGCCACTCGGTTGGGGCGCCCCCTTCCTCTGCCCCGCGGCCCGGGCAGGCCAGGTGCTATGCGAGCCCCGCAGAGTCGCCTTTGCAATCCTCCGTGCGGGGCCGACGCCGAAGAAAGGCCTCTGGGCTGTAGGAAACGGCCGCTTAGGGAGGTCAGAGGCCAAGGGAGAGAGGCCGGCTCTCTTGGGAAAGTATTTCCTTTGTATTTATTTATGAGTGTGGTCTGGGAGTGGGGTGTGGGGGGCTGACCCTTTTTAGTGTCCACACACAGCAGCCAAGTCTGGGCGCCTTGTCTTGGGATTCTAACGTTATAGTTTCCATTTCCTGGGGTTTCTACTTTGCCAGCTGCAGGGTGACCCATTTAAATCTGTCCCCTCTTAAAGCCACAAGACACTAGTGAGATCTATTTTAGCCAAGTCCCCCAAGTCACTGAAACTTTTCTGAGGCAGGACATGGCAAGCCTTGAACTTACCCTTGCAAACTTGGTTTACAGCTTTCATGCTAAGTGGATCGTCAAGCCTTTCTTTTTTTCTTTTTCTTTCCTTCTTTTTAATCTTTAAAAATCGCAAAAATAACATATGCTGGGAAAAATTTAATCCCTAGGAAGTCTATTAGATAAAAAGCTGAAGTGGTACTACCCCTGTTTGCCCAACTGCACGAAAACCACAGATAAAATTTTGTAATGGATATTATATATATATGGATATATAAAAATACATATTTATATATGACATTATGTTACATGAATACAATTTATTTTTTTACAATTTAATATACATATAATTTTTTTCTGTAGGAAATAACGAGCATACAGAAAAGTAGAAGAAATATTATGCATAATCCTACTATCTAAAGCCCCTAGGCCTAGATTCACACACACACACACACCCACCAGCTAAATATTCTCATTGTAAAAAGAACAATATAGATGAAACACAAATCTGCTTTGTCTCTTCTAAAATCTGTCTCTTCCCCAAAGCATACATTTTCCTATTTGCATTTGCAAATATTGTATATACATAATGCACGTGCATATATGTGCACACATATACATAGTTTAAAAAGTATATGATTATAAAAATTATATATAACTGCCAACTTGGGTTTTTTTCACTTAACAATATAGTTTTGAGTCTTTCCAGGTCAGTATATACAAATCTCCTTCATTCTTTTTAATAACTGCCCAGTGCTATAATTTAGCTCTTCCTCCAGTGACGGACCTTTATATTGACAGAATTTGGCAATCGCAAACAATGATGCAAAGATGAGCCATTTCTTTCTTTTTTTTTTTTTTAAAGATTATTTTTATTTATTTGAGATAGAGACAGTGAGAGAGAGAATGAGAGGGCAGAAGGTCAGAGGGAGAAGCAGACTCCCCATGGAGCTAGGAGCCCAATGTGGGACTCAATCCCAGGACTCTGGGATCATGACCTGAGTCTAAGGCAGTTGCCTAACCAACTGAGCCACCCAGGTGCCCAGGATGAGCCATTTCTTGTGTGAACATATCTGTCGAGGTCCTGTATGTGGAACTGCCTAGAATATGTACATTAAAATATTTTCACAGATACCACCAACTTGCCCTCCCTACACCAATTGACACTCCCAACAACACACATGAGCTACCTTGCTTCCTATCTTGTATCTTTTTTTTTAAGAATTTTATTTATTTGACAGAGAGAGACACAGAGAGAGAGGGAACACAAGCAGTGGGAGTGGGAGAGGGAGAAGCAGGCTTTCCACTGATCAGGGAGCCCGATGCGGGGCTCAATCCCAGGACCATGACCTAAGCCGAAGGCAGATGCTTAACAACTGAGCCATCCAGGCTCCCCTCTATCGTGTATCTGGTTGATGTTATTAATAACAGTAGTTTATACCAAACTGCTAAGTGAGCAGCAGAAGAACCTCTGTTCTTTCATGTGTGTGCAGATATGACTAAGACTGAATGCCTGTGCGTGTCTGTTGGCCATTCGTATTTCTGCAGCTATGAATTGCCTGTGCTTAGTCTTGGCAGTAGCTATATGGGGCCTTTGGACTTGAACCTGGGTGATCCCACCTGGCCATGTGCTCATGGGATTGCCTGCACCTCTTTGGGCTCTACTTCCCATATACGAAGGTTCTGTTCAGCATTAAGATTTTATGTTTGGATTTATTCCAGTCACACTTGGGCTGAGGTGCACATTTTGTGGACCTTATGCTGTTTACCATCCCATTTAGATAATAAAAAATGTCCCCTGCTGTGACTGGGTACTGTTCTCAAGGGCCTACTCTGGGCTGGGGGTCATCTGGAGGGCTTATGGATTAATTTCATTGAGTCCCCATGCCGTATGTGGTAGGTGCTGTTATTATCCCCATTTTACAGATGGGAAAACAGAGGCACAGAGATGTGAAGTGGCTTTCTCAAGATTGCATAACTACTCCCTCGGATTTGGTCCTAGGCTTGCTACTTGACATCTGAAGCCTAAGCTCTTTCATTAGTTTCATTTATCTTTATTTATTTGATTTGTTTTTTTTGAGGCGGGGGAGAGGGAGAGAGAAAATCTCAAGCAGGCTCCACACTGAATACGGGGACGTGACCTGGACACAGGGCTCCATCCCATGACCCTGAGATCATAGCCTGCGCCAAAATCAAGAGTCAGACTCTTAACCAACTGAACCACCCAGACATCAGTGTATCTTGCCTCAAATACTTTAGGATACAAATCATTAAGCAGATTTCAGTATTTGTTTACAGTTTTTTTTCTTTTGAGTGAATACTTCACATAACGAAATGCACAAATCTTTTTTTTTTTTAAAGATTTTATTTATTTATTTGACAGGGAGAGAGAGATCACAAGTAGGCAGAGAGGCGGGCAGAGAGAGAAGGGGAAGCAGGCTCCCTGCCGAGCAGAGAGCCCGATGTTGGGCTCAATCCCAGGACCCTGAGACCATGACCTGAGCTGAAGACAGAGGCTTTAACCCACTAAGCCATTCAGGCGCCCCCAAATCTTTTTTTTTTTTAAGTTTTTGTTTGTTTATTTGACAGAGAGATACAGAGAGAGCACAAGTAGACAGAGCAGCAGGTAGAGGGAGAGGGAAAAGCAGGCCCTCCGCTGAGCAGGGAGCCAGATGTGGGGCTCGATCCCAGGACCCTGGGATCCTGACCTGAGCCGAAGGCAGCCGCTTAACCGACTGAGCCACCCAGGCGCCCCTGAAATGCACAAATCTTATGCGTGCTATTTGATAACCATTGACAAACGTATATACCTGTCAACCCAAATCCCTATCAAGATAATGTAATATGAACATCACTCCAGAAAGTTCCCTTGTGCCCTTTTCCAGGCAATTCCCACCCCTACCCCCATCCTCACCATCCAGAGATAATCAGTGTTCTGATTTTTTTCACCATAGCTTATTTTTATCCATCCGCATCTTCTGTGGCTTACAGTGGCTTTAGCTCCTTCCTGATAAACCCATCATAACTCGAAAATACCATAAGTCGAAAATATATTTTAATACCAAACATAGGTCAGCCTGACCGTCCTGAAATGCGCTCAGAAGACCTTCATCAGCCTATGGCTGGGCCAAATCATCTAGCACAAAGCCTACGTTATGATCAAGTATTGACTATCTCATGTAATTGATTACACACTACACTGAAAGTGAAGGCAAAATGGTACAGGAGGAGTATAGAGGGGCTGTCGGGACATCGGTTGTTTACCCTATGAGCACGTGGCTCACTGGGAGCTGCGTCTTGCCGCCACTCCCCAGCATCCCGAGGGAGCCTCTCACTGCATATCACTAGATCGGGACAAGATCCAAATTCAAAAGGAAAAGTATAAGTGTTCCTAAGTGCAAATTGCTTTCACGTGCCGCATGTCGTAAAGTCAAAAAATTGGTAAGTCGAACCATTGTAAGTCGGGGACCATCTGTGCCAGAACCTCATATAAATCGAGGTTCATCCCACTACGTGCCATCCCTCTGTTGTCAAAGCCTTCTTTTGCTGTCACTTGACCTACTGTTTTTGAGATTCATCCCTGTTGTGTGGATCAGTGGTTGCTTCCTTTTTCTGGCCGAGTAGTATTCCACGGTATGAATATTTAAATTGTTTCTCCTGCGGATGAACTGACAGATGCGTATTTGAGTCAAGACGCTTTCTGTCCTAAAGTAATAAGGCCGCTGAGTTGGCCGAGTGGATTGTACTTTGCCTTGATTTGGGGAGCAGGGGGGTTAAGATGATGTAGGTACAGACGCTAATTTATATACATAACTTCCTTCCACGTAAAATTTGGATAGGCCCCCTAGAGTAGGGTCAGGGGAGAAAGGCAGAGAAGGAGGTCGGAAAACTGTAAGGTTCCCTTTGTGGGACAGGGTAAGAGATGAAGGGGAGCCCAGAATGGAGAATGAGAAGGTGCTGATGTCATTGCTGCTGGGGTCTTTGGACCCGGGGACAAGAGATGCTGAAAAGTCCAAGGTCTGCAGGAAGGTGACGGAGCCCCATTGTCAGGAAGACTGGGCTCCAAGGACCAGAGGAACAGCAGCAGCACCTGTACCGGGGACCTGACCCTGGACAGGGAGGTCGCAGGTGGCACAGGAGAAAACCCAGGCCATAGCCGGGCAGTTGTCGGGATGACAGTGGGGGAAGGGTACCTTGGGAGCCATGTGCATGACTTTGGCAGGCAGGGGTGCTGAGGGGAGGGCTGAAACAGACTCAGTCTCCAAAGGCTCCAGGGTTGGGATAAGAGGGGTAACTTTGGCAGAAAGTTAATAAATAACCTGTGTCCACAAGAGACTTAGATATTTGGAATTTTTGAGCTAGAAGAGACTTAGATCATCCAGTCCAGCCTTGAGCAAAGTGACAGCTTCAAGGTCCCCTAGCAATCTGTTGGCAGATCCAGGCCTAGATAGCAGACCCACTAACCTTCCTGGCCAGAGGCTACCCACCCCCCTCCATGCTCCTGGCCTAGGGGTGACCGTGTGTGGTTTCTGCCCATCACAATGGCAGTGAGGGGCAAACTTTTGCCAAGACAGGGATTTCCATGAAATTACTTCTCAGGGACCTTAGCCCGAAGATTCTAGAATTCTGGGGCCTGTTTTCCGTTGATACCGCTCAGATGTCTAGCCCCCGGCAAAGAGTCAAGATTGGGTAAGGATTGCAGAGTAAGAATTAAAGACCAGAAGAGGTGTCTTGGTGGGACAGCCTGGGTAGGATAGGCAGTTGGGCTCTCGTGGTTGTGCCGAGGCTGAAGCCAAGGGACACGTTTGTCCCCTTCCAGCCTCCAAGGTGGGTTTCTTGCTTCATTTCCCACACAGGTGTGCCTTTGGAGCCATCTTCTAAATCAGTCCTTTTTTTTAGAGAGAGAGAGAGAGAGAGAGTGCAAGCATGGGGGCGGGATGGGTAGGGGGAGAGGAAGAAAGAGAATTTTTAAGCTGACTCCATGCTGAGCCTAGTACCTGACACGGGACTCCTTCTCACGACCCTGAGATCATGATCTGAGCTGAAATCAGGAGTCGCCCCTAAGTCAGCCTTTCAATACAGTGCAGGTAGTGCTGGGTGAGGGCAGTGACCACCAGAAGATCCCACGTCCTGATATATGGTAGGTCTGTGCCACACCCCATCAGTATTCAGGAGGAGAGAGAGAGAGACAGACAGAGAGACACTCCCCAGGTCAAAACAAAACCCTGAAGAGAGGATGCCTGCTTTCGGGTACTCCCCAACCCCAAATTAGTCCAGACTCGGCTAGCCAGGGGTGCCCCTGGCTTCGCGCTTCCTGGACCCCAGACTTCCTGTCTTCCTCTCCCAGGTACTTTATGCATGGAACATTTTGAACCAAAAAGTCCAGAGGGAACTTTGTTTTACTAGGTAGAAATAGGTCAGAGGGGGCAAGGGGTGCCTGTTAGGTCCACAGGGAGCTAGTACCTGGGCCAGATTCCCCGCCTATTTGCATATGCTCTACAATTAAAGATTTCTCTAGAATTGCACTACCCAGTACAATAGCCAAGAGCTGTTGAATACTTGAAATATAGTTATTCTATATTATTGTGATGTGCTCCGAGTGTAGAAATCACACGGGACTTTGCAGCCTTCATATGGAAAAGAGAATGTAAAATATCTCGATAATTTTCATGTAGAGTACATGACACTATCTTGGATATAGTTATATGAGAACACATCATTAAAACTAATTTCACCTGTTTCTTCCTACCTTTTACAATGTGGCTGCTAGAAAATTTTAAGTCACACCCATGACTTGAATCGTCATAGGAGGGATACATTGATCTCTCAGGAACCACAGGGGTCAGGGTGCGGGGCGGGGAGGAGGCAACTTGCCAGGAACCCTTGGGAGTTCCTGCCCTTGATGCCTTCCTAGGCATTGTATCGGGGCTAGGGGTCCCTCTCAGTAGGTTGGGGAGCCTGGAGGGCCTTGCTCGGGCGTGGCGGTGGGGCACACACACAGGAAAGGCCTCTCTGGGGCCTCGAAGAAGGTCATTGCTGAAAGGAGTGAGCTTGTCGGTCGTGTGTCTGGAACTCGGAGAGGGAGGCCTTCTTGGAGAGAGAAAAAAATTGCACTTAATTTCTAATTAGGTGGTATGGCCTACTTCTTCTCCTAGTTCCGTGCTGGTTAGAACTTGTTCCCTTGCTTGCAACTCCACCCCCCACCCCGGGTCTTTCTCAGTCCTGTCCCCAATCGGGTGCCCGCCGCGGGTGCAGGTGTCCCCGCGCTGGCTTGTCTCTGGGGCTGCCACAACTTTCTTCCCAAGGCTATATTTAGTTGTTGGCCTGGGGAAAAGGATATGAGTTTTTCAGGATCCTGTTTATCCAGCAGACCCCACCCCCCACCTCTCAGCTGTCTGTCCTCTGTCCTCCAGTCTGGAACTTCCCCGCCCCTCCCCGCTTCACTTGGGGCACCACGGCCCCAGAGAGAAAACAGTACTTGCCGCAGACTAGCCGGGTGACAGCTAACATATACTTAATTTTCCGCGCCCTGTTTTCTCATTTGTAGAGATAATGGCACCTGCCTTGCGGGGAGGCTGCGGGGCTCAAAGGAGAGTGTGGGTCACGCGCCCGGCAGCTGGAAATCATGAAATAAGGGTTTGTGCTCTGAGCTTCTCTGTCAGGCAGTGGCTAAGGCGACTTCTGTGTCCCTTTCCTTCTTCCTTTGTGTTGAATCTTGAGTCAGGCCCCAGGTCGGCTTGATGGCACCATCCTGCCAGGAGGTCTGAGCTCCTGGGAGCCACCTCGGTGCACACCTGTCAGGATGAAAGGCGATGACAGGCTCTGGAGTCTGTGTTTTTACAACCCTTATTGAAACCTCAAGTTTCCGGGGCGCCTGGGCAGCTCAGTGGGTTAAAGCCTCTGCCTTCAGCTCAGGTCATGATCTCAGGGTCCTGGGATCGAGCCCTGCACTGGGCTCTCTGCTCGGTGGGGAGCCTGCTTCCTGCCTCTCTGCCTACTTGTGATCTCTCTCTGTCAAATAAAAATCTTAAAAAAAAAAAAAAGAAGAAACCTCAAGTTTCCTTATTTGTAAAATGGGGGTAACCGCAGACCTTCCCATTGTGAGGATTAACTCAACTGAGACGGTATTGTATCAAGCCAAGCACCTGGCACAGAGTGAGCCCGCTCTCGGTGAGGGGGGCTGTGCTCATTAGTTGGCCTCGTCTGGACTGGAGACACGAGAAGAGGCTCTGCTCGAATAATCTCTCTCTCTCTCTGCTTCTGTTTGCAGCAGCAAGGTGGGGTACAAGGGCCCTGTGCTAAGCACCTGTGATCCTCCGGGGGTGCCCCCCCCCACGCAGCACCCCACCATGTTTAACCTAATGAAGAAAGACAAGGACAAAGATGGTGGGCGGAAGGAGAAGAAGGAGAAGAAGGAGAAGAAGGAGCGGATGTCGGCGGCGGAGCTGCGCAGCCTGGAGGAGATGAGCCTGCGTCGCGGCTTCTTCAACCTGAACCGCTCCTCCAAGCGTGAGTCCAAGACACGCCTGGAGATCTCCAACCCCATCCCCATCAAGGTGGCCAGCGGCTCCGACCTGCACCTGACCGACATCGACTCCGACAGCAACAGGGGCAGCGTCATCCTGGACTCGGGCCACCTGAGCACCGCCAGCTCGAGCGATGACCTCAAGGGAGAGGAAGGCAGCTTCCGGGGCTCGGTGCTGCAGCGGGCGGCCAAGTTCGGCTCCCTGGCCAAGCAGAACTCGCAGATGATCGTCAAGCGCTTCTCCTTCTCCCAGAGGAGCCGGGATGAGAGCGCCTCGGAGACCTCCACCCCTTCCGAGCATTCGGCCGCCCCCTCCCCGCAGGTGGAGGTGAGAACTCTCGAGGGACAGCTGGCGCAGCATCCTGGCTCCGGCCTCCCTCGGCCAGGACCCCGGTCACGGGTCCCAGAGCTGGTGACTAAAAGGTTCCCCGCTGACCTGCGCTTGCCCCCCGTGGTGCCCTTGCCGCGGCCCGCCCTCCGGGAGCTGGAGCTACAGCGGAGGCCCACTGGAGACTTCGGCTTCTCCCTGCGCCGCACGACCATGCTGGATCGGGGCCCCGAGGGCCAGGTCTACCGACGGGTGGTTCACTTTGCCGAGCCCGGCGCGGGCACCAAGGACCTGGCCCTGGGGTTGGTGCCGGGTGACCGGCTGGTGGAGATTAACGGGCACAACGTGGAGAGCAAGTCCAGGGACGAGATCGTGGAGATGATCCGGCAGTCCGGGGACAGCGTGCGGCTCAAGGTGCAACCCATTCCGGAGCTCAGCGAGCTGAGCCGGAGCTGGTTGCGGAGCGGCGACGGAGCCCGCAGGGAGCCGGCCGATGTGAGTGTCCCCCTGCGGGAGCTGGGGATTGGGAACCGTGCTAGGGTGGCTGGCTGGGGTACCCAGGAGCCGTGAAGTCGTGTCACTCCTTGGCCCCAGGGACAACTTACCCGGCCCGCAGGGCGGAACCACCTTAGCACGGGGTGGTCCACGGGGATATAAGCTTCAGGAGACAAGGGCGAAGGGTTTGGGCACCTTGTTTCCTAAGCCCTAAATCGGGGCTCGGAGGCTCACACGGGTCACTTCAGATGAGAGACGGTCTGGACTGCTAGTCTAGCCTGGCATCTGGACTGACAGAGAGGAGACTCATCTTCTTTGGGCATTAGACTTGAAAGAGATGCCTTGTTTCAAATCAGGGCTGTCTTGGCACATCTGGGCTGTGCAGCTGTTGTGTGAGCTCTTGGGTAAGATGACTTCAGGCCTCCTCTTGCCCTTGAATGAGGAGCTGGATAGGGGGTAAGGGGGCAGAGACCAGCAGGGGCCAGATCATGGAGGACCTCGTAAGTCACGATAGGAGTTTAGATTTTTGTCCCGGCGGAATGGGACAATTGTGGGGTTTGAAGCAGGGGAGTGATGGGACCTGATTTACACAGATCACCTGGGCTCTACGAGTCTTTATTACCTCTCCGGAGGAAGAAAACACCCCGGAAATGTAACGGGTATCAAGCCCACAGAAATAGCATGACCTGACTGTCCCCGAGACCCCAGCTATTATCTGGCCCACACGAAACAGCGGCGGAAGGGGTGACACAGGAGCAGAAAAGATTTAGAGTCTGTGTATGAGAGGGTCTCCAGAGGGACTGTGATCTCTAACCCCAGCGGTCTTTTTTTTTTTTTAAAGATTTTTATTTATTTATTAGAGAGCGAGAGACTGAGAATGAGAGGGGAGAAGGTCAGAGGGAGAAGCAGACTTCCCGCAGAGCCGGGAGTCCGACATGGGACTCGATCCCGGGACTCCGGGATCATGACCTGAGCCGAAGGCAGTCGCTCAACCAACTGAGCCACCCAGGCGCCCCCCCCCCCAGGGGTCTTTTGATAGGATGGCTACGGATCAGTTTGGAACGTTCCACCTGGAGACAGAACGGGAAGGACGAGTTGGCCTCTGGCCATCCTTATCTCCCAGCTGTGGGTTTGAGGATTGCCCAGATCTGGTCCAGGGCACGGCCTGGCCAGGACCTGTCAGCACTAAGTGACCGGCCAGATGGGCTAGAGTCAGAAGTGGGAGGAAACGCTAAGGAAGCAGGCAGAGTCCTGGTGGAAACTTTCTCCCCGGGAGGGGAAGTGGATACTCAGATGGCTGCTTGGCCGGCTAGCATGGAGGGCCTGGGGGCGCCTGGGGGGGCGGCCTGGGAGCGGCGGGGTCATCGTCTGGCAGGAAGCACCGGAGGTGGGTCCCAGACCTTCCCTTTCCCTGGGCCCGGCGGACCTCAGGCCGTTTTGCCAGTCAGGAAGGGGTAGTGAGTGGGAGGGAGCCTGGTGTGGAATCCAAGGGAGGACCCGGACTCATTGATTCCAGAAATTCACATGGAGCAGGTACTGTGTGTCAGTCATCGGACTCGACCCGAGCTCAGGGAACTGCAGTGTAGCGGGAGCAGTCTTTATCCTAGAACCAGAGCCCGTACCGTGTCGCGTCTCGTGTCTGTCTCCTTTCTCCCAGGCTAACGTTATTTTTAACAGATGGAATTTTCTTCCTCAAGAATGAAGCCCCTGGGGGTGGGGGGGGGTGTTGCCAGCTCCCCGCTGAACCACAGCACAGGCCTCTGTGGGGCCCTGGGCCTGGCATCCCAGATGCTATTTTGTTTTCTCTTTATAGCCCAGGGATCATCCTGGCATCTTGTACTTCTCAGCCGCTCTCCCGTCCCAATGCGCGGCTGCTCCCCCATCCCTGGGGAAGGGGGTGGCTCGGCTTCGGAGGCCCCCGTAGATTCCCCAGTAGCGCTGGAGCTGGTATCCCTGAGATGCCGGCCTGCCTCAGCCCCCGCGGGGCAAGCCTAGCGGTGCCCGGAGGACTTCTTCTGCAGGCTGATGCCTAGGGGAATCTGGCAGGGGCCACACAGCAAGCTCGGTCCTCACGAGCCTCCAAGAGCCACGTGAGAGGACAGTGAGAAGCGCAGGGCTGAGGAAGCCCCGCATCTGTTCTTCCCTGGCAGGTGGCGGGGACTCGGGTCACGGCAGGGAGGAGCAGAGTGGGCCCGGCCTCCCGGGACAGACCCGGAGCTGGTGTGGGAGTGCCGCGGCCCCCACGGCAGCTCTCCTCCTCTTCCTCCCACTCCTGCTCCAGCTCCTTCTCTTGGCAGTAGTTCTAAGCTCAGTTCCATGCCAAGAAGAGTCTCCCGCCTTCCCCGAGGCTCCCGGGTGGGGCACCTGGACAACTCTGGGCCCCGCGAGGACGGCTCCCGGCGGCCACCCTGCCCGTCAGGCCATCCATCAACTGTGTCCACACACGGCCTGTCCCCTGGGGAGCGCCAAGGGAACCGGCCGGCCATCTGTTCTCTCTCTGCACGCAGATGGAGACCAGGCCTCGTGGTTCCTCTCTGTGGCCTCTTCAGAAGGCCCCAGGGAGAGACAGTCCCTCGGGTTTCCTTCTCGCAAGAATGCTTGGCTCTCACACCTCCATGCATCCCTGTCGCTGCCGGCAAGGTTCCGCTGGGAGAAGGGGTGAGCCACAGCAGGGGGAGAGACATGGAGCCCTCAGCAGCCCTTCTCCCCGCATCTAGCCTTCCCCTCTACTCATTAAACCGACGTGCGTTGAGCACCCGCGGTGCGCTAGATCCGGGGAGCCGGTGACGAGCCGCATGCAGTCCCAGCCCCCCAGGATGCAGTCTAGCGGGGGATGTCAGTGTCGTTTGAGAAGCTCCCCAACGGGGGCCAGGGCGGGGTCCCAGGGAGCGCAGAGGAGGGACCGGAAGGCCAGTCTTGGGAGTGATCCCAGGGAAAGCTGCCATCGGGGTGGGAGATGAATGCAGGGGAGGCAGGAGGCAGGGGAAGGCTGTGGGAGACACATACCAAGACCTAGAGGTTGGAGAGAGAATGACACAGCTGGGGGGGATACGGCTGGGGGAGACAGTGCAAAGGGAATGGGGATTGAGGGAAGCCACAGAAGGAGCCAAGCAGGGGTCAGGTCATGAAGGGCCTTGTGAGCCAGCCTGAGGAATGTGAACTTAACCGAAGGGCGAGCAGCCCTTTGATCAGGGAGGGCTAGGAACAGATTTTAGAAAGTCTCTCTGGCTACTCGTGGAGAATGCTTTTGGGTGTAGCCAGGGCGGCCACTCGTCCCAGTGGAATGGAGGCCCACACTTGGGTCGAGCAGGGGAGACGGGGAGAGATTTCGGACGTGACTGACTGGTGTGGGGGAGGGAGGAGAGGAGAGTCAAATGGGCCGTCAGCTTTGGAGGAAGATGCTCAGTTCCTTCCCTTGCTCCTCAGGGCAAGGATCAGTAACTGATCAGTAAGGATCAG
Organism: Nasua narica; assembly: GCA_028533885.1. Taxonomy (NCBI): domain Eukaryota; kingdom Metazoa; phylum Chordata; class Mammalia; order Carnivora; family Procyonidae; genus Nasua; species Nasua narica. Next base: position 36,918,779 of record CM052804.1, on the reverse strand, counting down.
TTAAATTGTCTAGAGGCAAAGCGTTCCCTGAGTCTGGCGAGACGAAAGGGGGTGTTGGTACCGGCGAGGACCTGAAAACCCCAGCTGGATCAAAATTCCTTTCTCCCATCCCATGAATCTGAGTGGGAAAGTCAAGGGCCCACTGAGAAGGACGAGGGCCCAGGAGAGAGAGGAGAGCTGGCCCCTTCTGTTTGAATCCTCAGCAGGCCCCTCGCAGGGAGGAGGGCCATAGGACGGTCCTGCTAAGCTCAGAAAAGCCCACCTGGCTAATGTTCTTGTCCCTAGTGCTGCTGCGGAGCTAGCCTGCAGGGCGGCTCCACCCAGAAAGGGCTGCTCCCCTGAGCTCCTGAAGTTGTGGTGGGAGGGGCCAGGTGGGGGTTTCCGCGAAGGCACCTGCCCTCTGCAGTCAGGCCTGCTTTCTCGGGCTCTCCATGGAGCTGCCCGGTGTTTCCCGGGGATCTGTGATATCTGTTTTCCCCTTGGACCGTGGGGTTTCTACTCAAAGGCTCTACGGCTACGAGGGTCCTTAAGAGGTCGTCATGTCTGTAAACCAATCACCTGCTTACGCAGACGTGTGTAAACCACGTTTTGTAGATTTCGGGAGGTAGTAAATGCCTAGGATGATGGTTAGTACCTCTCCCTCTGCCCGGTCTCTAAAGCCATCAAGGGAAAGTAATTGTACTGCTTCCTCGATCAACCCATCCTGATGTGCTTTCCCATCATTGCTCCTGGTAAGGTTTTCTTTCTAAGGGGAACTCGTGATGCTCTAGTTCCAACCCTTTCCCTGTAGCCCTGTCCTTAGAGACAGCCAGCTGAGGGAAGAGCTGGGATGCTGGGCGCTCCCTAGATTTTTCCAGCATCTCAGGCCTGCCGATGGGGCACCAGTGCTCTGAAAGGAGACTGGCAGGTTGGGGTTGCCTGCATCTGGGAGAAGGGAGGGGACCCCTATGCCAGGAAGCCCCAGACCCCTGGACAGAAGCTGTAGGAGCCTCACCAACCTTGTCTCCTGGCCCCTGCGGACTTTCGGGAATAGGCTCTGAAAGAGACCAAGCAGAGACAGAAAATTGCCCTGTTCCGGGTCTCCCAGGCCGATGCACTGTCCCGGGGGCTTCTGGTCGTGGTGTTGCTGCCGGGTGCTGCCTGGGCTCAGTGTTCTAGAACACCTCTGTTCCTAACGTTACGCCAGATGATCCTTGGAGGGGTTTCGGGGTTTTGTTTGCTGGTTGGTTTGAAACAGAAAATTCTTCATTATGTGCCAAAGCTTTAGGCACTTTAGGCACTTCCCACCGTGTGGGAGCTCTGGCTTGGGGGCTCAGAGCAGAACCCAAACTCAGTTCTTTTGGTGATGAGGTGGCAGGAGAACTGACGGGTGAAAGGTCTGTGGGAGCATTGGGGGGGTTATGAATCCTGGATTAGTGGGGTGCATGGGACCAGCAGGATAGCCTGGTGGACAGGGTCATTTCTCTTCCGCTAAGTCTCCCTTCTGTCCTCAGAGGCATGTTCTGCCTTCTTCCCCATGAGCCGCCAGATGAACTACAGCCCCAGAATGCCCTGGCCACCCAGTCCGTGGGTGGTGGGCACGGTGCCCAGGCCACATTGAACTGGGTGTGGGTACATGTCATGGTCATCGGTTGTTTTTGCTGGGCACCGCTTGGAGCCCTGGTGTGGGGGCAGGGCCTCGGTTTGAGGTGGCCCGCACTGGCCCCATCCGGCCCGGCCAGAGCCCCCCCAGTCCCCAGGGCCCCCCCTGTCACCCCTGGCCACCCCATCCTCTGCTCCCTTCTAATCTCTTATTTACGTTGAAATGGTTCTGGAAAATACCAGATACGCAAACACCCAGACTGGGGGTGGGTGAGGAGTGGGGTGAAGGGGGGCATGTGGCGGGTGGGAACACAACTATTTTAAAAATGCTGCAGATCGCTACAGCGTTTCCCAGAAACCACAAGCACGCCTTCTGCCTGCCAGCAGCACTCCCCGCCACCCCAACACCGCTGAGCTGCTGGGCTCCCCTCGCCGCAGGAGCATCCGAGCCCGAGGTAGAGAGCAGAGAGCAGCGTCAGCTGGGGGGGGGGTGCGCAGTGACCCAGCTGGGGAGGGGGTTCCTCCCTCTCCCGCCCCCCCCCCCAGCCCACCGGGGCTGCCCGGCGCCTCCATTGTCAGTCCTGTGCCCCAGGCTTCCAGCAGCACTGTGGGCGCCCACCGTACCAGACAGGCGCTGGGAGGGAGTGGAGTCTTCATGGCTCCCCACCTCCTGCTGTGCAGTTCGGTGGTGGGGATGGGGGGGGCGGAGAGGGAGGGGGAGCCCAGCTCAGAGTCCCGCACGCAGTGTTTGGCAGCCACTTCTGATCTGTTAAATACAGGGGACGGTGTCAGCAAAGCTCATGTTTTCAGCCGTTGGCTCCAGTTTGGTTGGGAAACTATCTCCTCAGGCCTGGGTCCCCCCTCTGGCTGCCTTGATCTCCCGCCATGGGGTTTCTCAGAATCAGGGCGCGTGGCATTGTCCCCCCTGCGCGGCTCAGCTTGGCCACTTTGCACGGACTCTGGGGGCAGGGAAGCAGGTAGCGTGTTCGTCCCCGGGGCGGCCGGCGCGTGGCACGCGCGCGCGTGTTCCCTAGGTGATGGTTAACTGATCTAGTAAAGATTCCACGGAACAGAAATGCCCCGGGGGCCGGGCCCGAGAGGGGACGGCGGCCGGGGCGAGGATCCTGGCCAGCATTCGTTCTATGTCAGGTACCGCTCTAGCTGTTTTACAGTGTTTTACTCACTTAAAGTGCCCCACAACCTTTTGCAGCAGGTCATGCGATGATCTTTATTTCACAGACGAGGATACCGGAGCCCGGAGCGGTTAAGGATAAGTCTGCGGCCGAAGGTTCCAAGGCAATTTAAACTCACTTGTCGGGAGTTGAATTTAGGACATCAGCTCCGTGCCCTTCGCGAGTGTGCTGTATGGGGCCGGAGAACACAGTATCTGGGTACCTTCATAAATCCACCGGCCAGCCCAGGCCTGTGTCCTATCGGCCCCTATCGGCCTCTCCTCCAGAAGGGGAGGGGAAGTGAGGAGTGACGGGCCATTCTTGCTCTTGCTCTGTGGATGGTGAGCTACAGAAGGGGGAGACGGCTGCTTTGTCTCTCCAGAGGTTTAGCCAGGGGAAACGAGCCCACGCGGCAGCAGGTGGGATTTCATCCGGTGGGAGCCGTGAGAGAGACCGGGATGCTGGTGCCCCTGGCCTGTTTGGCCCTTACCAACACGCTAGTACGGACCTCTGCAGTACTTTGGGGTGGCGGGACCCCCCAGAGCGTCCCCTCTGATGGAGGGCAGGTCCTCCTCTCCTGTCCTGCGGGGCTGCACATTCTTGCTTCCTCGGGCGCACTGTGGGGGAAAGGTGTGGAGTGCGGACCTGGCACAGGGCCTCACGGGTAGTGGGTGTGCAACGAAGAGTTCTCACTGGCTTCTGCCATTGAGTCCCTGCTGTTCCTTATATCTGTCATGCTTTTCCTTGCGCATCCTCATGCCCTCATAGGCACGGGCCCCGGTTTGAATGTCACTTCCTCAGGGAAGCCTTCCCTGACCCTCTGAGTCGTCCCCTCCTTCTCCTTCATCACAGTCATCAAGATTGTCGTTCATCAGTTACCTCATTTCTCCAGCGCTGAAGGGCTTCGTGGGAGTTGTGGGATGTTTGTTGAAGGAAAGAAGACAGTTCTCTGCTCAGGAACTGGTTTCCCGTTCTCTCTACTTGGTTTTCCTCATTCACCTCAGTTTTGGTCCCTAGAACCTTCCCCCACCTCCCACCCCCCCACCCCATCCCAACTCACCTTGGTGACTTGTCCACGGTACCTGTCCCACCTTCACCCCCGGACTCCGCTTCTTCTGTCCCTGGGTACTCAGCAGCCCCCACAGGGATGGAGGAGACGGGGACTCTAGGCATCCAGGAGCAGGTCGCGGGCTGGCCTGCCTCCTGTCCCCACGCTGGTGTCTTTGGGAAGGCACCGGGCTTGGGTGACAAGCAGATCTGGGGTTCTACGGGGATCATACGGCGTGCAGCCCAGGGGACCTGGGAGCCACGTCCTTGTCGTCCTGGCTGCAGGTCTCTGAGCGAGGACGGTGTGGCCCAGCAGGGCTCGCGGCTCCCTCTCTCCTGCTGCTGCTTTCCCTGCCTGCCTGCGTGCTGGAATGTCAGCAGGCTGGGAATTCTCACAGCAAGGATTTCTCCCAGTCAAAGCAACAGACTCCAGCTGGGGCCCGGGGACAGGCCCCACACGGGCAGTTGGCTGCCAGAGAGGGCCAGGGTCCCTGCTAGGGCACCCCCCTGCTCTGCTCTTGGAGCCGAGGCCCCACTCCCACCCTCCGTGGGAGATGCAGACATCTGTCTCTCCACTGGATCAGGCGGAACCTGGAGCTCAGGAGGGGCACTGGGAGGCCTCGGGCACCAGAAACTCCCCCTCAGGGAGGAAGGAACGCGGCCATATCCCACAAGCCTCACTTCCTCCCCCGGTGAGTGAGTCAGGAAGGGGAGCTGCCTTGGATTCCTTCCTCAGGTGGGGCTGTGGCTGCCAGACCCAGGTTCTCTGGCCTGTGGGGGCCACCCAGCCTGCGCAGGAGGTGGCCCTGGGGAGTCGGTCACCCTTATCTGTCCCCTCTCCATGGGCCCCATCATGTCTCCAGGGCCTGGTTCCCTCTCTGAGGGACCCTTTCTGGCCTCTGTGCCCTTTGCCCCTTGATCTCAGTTCCGCTGGCCCCTCCCTTCCACTCCCATTTCTGCAAGGAGCTGACTCACTTCCTCTCTCGCTCCCCAGCTTCTCTCTCTGCCAGGCCCTATGGCCGACAGGGTACCCACAGGGAGGGGGGGTTTCTCACAAGGTGCTTCCTAGGCCTTTTTTCTTGGCGGTAAGACCGAGGCTGCCCCTGGCTCTGGGCAGAAGAGGGCTGGGAGATGGGGTGAGGGGTGGGGGGCATGCCTCTGGGCTGCAGGAAGGCCAGATGCGAGGAGCCCCGGTACCTCAGCACAATCAAGGTGGGATGTCAGGAAGCCGTGAGGAGCGCCACCACGTGTCACCCTGTGGGCTCGGTTCCATGGAGGAGAAGGGCTGAGGTTGCCATCCCCGTGACCAGGAGGCCTGTGCATTCCCTAGAACAGAAGATGTCTGGAAAGGGATCCATCTCAGCCCCGGGTAGCATGGACTAGAGGCCAAGCAGTGACGGCACTGTCAGGCAGCACGAGACGGTCGTGACTCTCCGGGACACCCCGTTTCGTGCCCAGCCCCATCTCCTCACGGAGCAAGTGTCTGCGGATCCCAGCAGCGCCTTCCAGGGCCAGGGTGAAGGAGCAGGGTCTGAGACTTTCTCCCGGCTGGTTCTTTCTGCCGGGAGCCCTCGTCCTGCCTCTCCCGGCCCCCACCTCTCTCACCCGTGGATTGGTCTGCTTGTGAAGCCCATTGCAGAAGCTGGCTTAGAACAGTGGAAGGTTTCCTCCGCGAGTGGCTGGCATCATCTAGCTTGCCGTCCTTGGAGCCGTCGAGGCTGGGGAAGCCTGTGGGCCTGGCACCTTAGACACTGGGGACTCAGCTTGTGCTGGGCGGCGACGGCCTGGGAGCCTCCCCCGCGGGGGACCTAGGTTACCTAAAGGGCACAGGTGCCTGGTAAGGTCAAGTCCCCAACTCACTCACGTGGCCATGCAGCAAGTTCAATAGACGCTGCAGGGAAACTGGACCTACCGCCTGAGAAGCCTGGGGGGCTGCCGTAGGCTGTCTTCCCCGAATCAAGTGACCGGCAAACATTCCTGTTCCCCTTAGCGCGGGCGGCCTGGCCTGATCCTGATCCTGGCCTCAGGATTTCTGGACCGTGACGGGTGTTTTCTTGTTTAAATGAGGGTGGGGGTAGCAGGTTGGAATGAGGCCTAGGCGTGGCGGAGGTGAGGGGTACCTGCCCGACTGCCCCACCCAGGGTACTCGAACCCTCTCTGGCGGGAGGCGCACCACCCCCTACAGGCACGCAGATGTCCGTCTGCTCTCCTCTTCTAGAGCTTCTTTATTGCTCCCTGCCACCACCCGTCGTCCCTACCTGGCCTTGTCGTCGTCCCTACGTCCCTACCTGTGGCGTAGAGCCAGGCTCTGGGATAGGACACCCAGTTTGGAAATGGCTTGGGACATACACACACAAACACATGTGCACGCGCACACACACATGCGCGCACACACAACCTATCCTGCAAAATTTAGGCCAAGTGTCTTTTTCTCTCAGACTCTTCCAAAGCGTTTCTGCCACCGGCTTTGAATCCTTCTAACCGGCCTTCCCCTTCTCTGTTCAGACCAGAGGACTTGGTCTCTGGGGCAGGGCGCGGCAGAGTTGTCAGGCTCCCGGCAGGGGCCTTGCGTCTTCCTAACACACCGGTTTGCTGGTCTCTCTCCTGTGCCTCTGAAAGAGGGACCCATGCTATAAAGGGTCCCCTCTTCTCCCTCCCTACTCATTCTCTTCAAAAATCCCCAAACCGTCGGTCTTTTTGTTGCTATAGAAACAGAGGCTTGGCAAATGTGAAGTTGGATGGAAGGGCTGGTTTTGGCTGTAGGAACTGCTTTCAGCTCATTCGGGGAGGAGAAGGAGGAGGCGGGCGGCACAGGGAGAAAAGGCCCACAATTTGGAAGAATGCAGATGGTGGTGGATATGTTTTTAGGACCTCGGGGTATGTTGGGTACAACATGGACGCTGGAGCTGGACTCCTGGGTTCAAATCCCAACTCTGCAGCTTCCTAGCTGTGTGACCTTGGGCAAATGACTTAATTTCTCTGTGTCTCCCTTTCCTCACCTGTAAAATAATAATAATACTTTCTTATGAGGTGGTTTTAAGGACTAAATGAATCAGTACCCGCGAATCACTTAGAATGGCGTTACCCTCATCGTTAATCTGTCTGTAAGGTGCTGGGAGGTACTTGGTCTCTGGGAACCCGATGGGCCATCTGCCCAGGAATGCCACAGGCCTGTTAATGACTCAGCTCTCCTGCTGGTTGTTGGGGGGTGGGGGCAGCACTTTACTCTTGTTCCCAGAATGGTGCTTTTCCCCCAAGGGCCCCCTGGGTGAAGACAAGGAAATAAGACCCCGATTGGTCCCCACGTTTACTCAAGGCCACAGAGTTTGCCCAAACTAGTCTGTAGTTCGATGCACCTTTAAAATTGTGTTCCTTTTCCCATGACTGCCTCCATTCAGATTCTTGGCCAATGCCAACAACTTTGGAATACCAGGCTTCTTTTACCTACTTGTTTTCCAGTGGAACAGACTCTGTACTTTTTTTGTGGTCTCTCTACCACGTATTTTGTTTCTTCATGCCTGTCTTGCTTCTGGATTAGGGCTAGGCAGGCGCTGAGGCCAGATCGGAGGCCCAGAATGGAGAGAGGCAGCCCTGAGCGTTCCCATCCCTGGGCCTGCTCTCTACTCCACATATGAGCTTGCCCCGACACTCCCACTTGGATTTTCTAAGTCCTGTGGCAAAACCTTTCATATGAACACCCGGGAGAGATTGGCAGCTGTCAGATCCGTGTCCTTCCCGATCCCTTGTTTCTCCATGGATCCAGGGCCCCGCTAGCATGGCGAGCATGCCCCGAAGTCCTCTCTCCACCATGGTCTCCTCCCCCTCTTCCTCATTTGATTCATCCAAGTGAGTGACGCAGGGAGGTGGCCAGTTGCGGCCCCCGTTTGCCCCATGGGCAAAACTCCCTGCGCGCTGCTCAGAACAAGACTTTATTGGCCTTATTTGCCCTTGACAGTTCAGGGTTCTGCTGGGACGTCTCTCTTGGGGAGCCCTAACATCAGATGAGTCCTGCAGCCCGTGGTGTGGGGAAGCCCTCAGGCCACCACATTCCAGATGTCTTACCCATGCCTGGTCCAGAGACGCTGCAGAAACAAGGAACGATTGTGTGGCACTAAGGGGCTTTCTCCCAGGCCTGGGATGCCTTGGAGTGGGGGCTGGCTTCCATTCAGCTTTGCCTTTTCAGCCCCTCTGCATCTGGCTTCTGCTCAGATGTTCAACCGTGGCTCAGTGGTGTCCCCCTCCCCCACGTCTTTCTGAGGCCTAGGGGTCAAGGCAAGGCACAGGGGGACAGGAGCCTCAGCAGACTCCAGGGCAGGAGGTGGGAGAGAACGCAGGGGGCCAGGGGCAACACCTGAGGGAGTCTTTGGCAAGGATGACCAGGGCCTGCTGAAAAGAGGACTCTCTAGATCAGATCTGTCCAGTAGAACACTCTGCCAAGACAGGAATGTTCCATAGTCTGTGCTTTCCAACTTGGTAGCCATTAGCCATATGTGGCTATTGAGCACTTGACCTGTGGCTGGCATGACCGAGGAACTGAATCTTAAAAAAAAAAAAATTGTCTTAATTTAATCCAAGCTACGCCCACTGTTTTAACTTAAATTTAAGTAGCCACACATGGCTAGTGCCTACTGCATCGAACCGATGCAGTTCCAGAAAGCTCCCAGAAAAAAAGTGATGGGGTGCTCTTGAAGGCTTCTCTCCTCTTGCAGTCCCCCCGGTGAGGCTGGGGACGGTGGCATTTTCCCTTCCTCTCAAGAAGGAAGCCTCGTCCTCTCTGGCAATTTCTACATTTCACCAACTGTGGAATCCTGATGCCCCAGGGCCGGTAGGTCCCTGGCCGTGTGCCGCCACATCTGGGGCAGTGTTTCCCCACCTTGCCAAGCATGTTTTCTGCCCAGCCGTGTAACACACAGGTGCTCACACGCCCCAGTGGATTGGGCCAAGGCTGTTAATGTGGAGGCAGTGGGCTGATAGGAAAAGGGAGAAGCTTTTGCTTCGTCCTTCCTACTTCTATGGAAACTGAATTTGAGCTTTAGTTTTACTTGAAAGGGTTCTAGAAACGGGCCCAATCCGAGCCTCCAGAGCTGAACACACAGATCCTCCAACATATATTGAATGTCCAGTGTTTGGAGGAACCCCAGGCTTGTCTAAAGCAGCCTCCCTGACTCTGAGAATAAGCACCACGGGTTTCCAACTCTCACACCCGGGAAGACCTTACTGAGGTTTTATTTAAATTCGTGTGGCTGACCCTTAAACCGGCTGTCCTTTTTTTCTTCTCTGGAAATAGAAAAGAGTTGTCATTTATGTGAAAAAGAGAACAATAGTTCATTATACTTATTCTCTCATGTCTGCCAGAGGGGGTTGGGGTTGGGAATATTGTGTATGTGGTACATTCAGTAGACTCCGAAGTGAACCAAGTCTGGGTGGGATTTGGGCAGGGGTCTGGAGGACTTTGTCAAGGCCCGCCGCCCTTGGCTTTGGGCCTTGTGGAAGCTTGTCTAAGCAGAGGCAGTTTGGAAATCCCCAGGGGCCATGAGGAACTCCCTGGCAGCTGAGCGTCCTCGGGGAGCAGCAGACCTACTGGAGGGGTCTCCGCAGGCAGCCTTTATCTGACTCAGAGGGGAGAGACTGCTAGTCTTAGCAGAGAGGACGAACTCAGATGTCACCACTTGAGCTCTGTGCCCATGGGATGGTGTAGTGTCACCACAGGTGTGTTAAGGCAGGGGCTGGGGGAGTGCCGAGCCCTAAGCCTCAGTGATAGCGAGGGCAGTGATCTGGGGCTGCCCCCCTCCTCCCCTGCCTTTCCTAGACTGCTAGTCTCAGACCTCCCAGCCCACAGGTCTAAAGCGTCCCCGGAGTCTTCTGTTTATTCACGTAGTCGTTCATTCATCCCTTTTATTCCATCAAAAGCATTTATTGAGTGCTCACTATATGCAGCGGCGGTTGAGGGGATGGAGCGGTGATTAAAACAAAGGCGGCGCCGAGCTCAACGCTGCCCCTTCTCGCCGTACCCTTCCAGCATGAAGCGAGAGGCCATCTTGCCGCCGCAGCCCCCTCGGTCTGGAGCTCCCGGGGGACGCCTCTTGGGGGCGTGGCCTGGACGCCAGCCGTGCGGAGGTGAAATCCCGCGGCTTCGGCGGCCTGGGCGGGCGAGCAGGGGGTGGCCGCCCTCTGCCGGGCTCCGGAGGCGCTGCAGGGCGGGTGCGTCCCTGTGGCTCCGGGTGCACTGCGCGTGTGCGGGAGCTGGCCCCTCCCCGGCTCCGCCCCTGCGGCTGCCGGCTGGTGGGCGGGGCCCGGAAGCGCGGCCGGAGCTCCCACCAGCCAAGACCACCGCCTCCAGGGCCCGAGTGTCTGGGCCCCGGCTGGGCTTGCACTTTTCACCACCTCCTTGAAACAATGCATGCCCCCTAACTTCTCTAAATAAGTTCTATCAATGACATTTTATACATTGCAAATTAGTAAGAATACAAGCACTGTACGGTAAATGTCCATTTCCGGAGACTGTTTCTACACCTTTTTAAAGGGGTTTTGATATAAAGAAGAACTAGAGAGACAAATAAGGGCAGAGCAGTATTCTTTTAAAATGTTAGGTAGAACGCCAGGCTCAGTGTTTTTCAAGCTATCTCCTTCCAAAAGCAGCCTCCATCTGACCTTCCTGTTTTGGATAGTGGCTTAAGACTGTTCTCTTGAAATCTTGACGGCTTGAAACCTTGGAGCCTAGGAGCACCTACTGTGTGCCCCCTTCTTCCCAACCACCACCCCCTCCCCCAACTCCGTGCCCTTTTCCCAGCCTCCCCCGGAGCCACCAAGTCTGTCTGGCATCACCTTCTCTTCTCACTGCCAGAATAGGGTAGACCCCCCTCCCTCCATCTTTCCTCTGGCCATCACCTTGACTTCCAACCATCTTTCGGCTTCCAGCCTCCTTTGCTTCCCAGCATCCTTCTGTTAGATCAGCATTCCTAAAGCACGGGGTTTAATCATGCCCCTTCACTCTCCAGAAACCTGTTATGACTCCCACTGTTTGCTAGGCAGGAGGCATAACCCGGACTTTGCCAATCACTATCTGTGTGGTTGCAGGCAAGCTCTTTAATCTCTATAAGCCTCAGTTTCCCAAACCCCCATTCCTCTTTTGCAGCACTCGCCTCCCAGGATTTTGTGAGGAAAACCAGTTGCGCTGTCCGTGACCCACAGCTAGTGCTCAGAATGTGCCTCTTTTGCCCTTAGGCTGCTTAGCTCACTTTTGTCCTCAGGCACCGCCCCTTCAGTTGCAAGTGATGGAGCCCAGCAGACCTAGTTTAAAAAGAAGAAACGCAGAGCCTCAAACCTCTGAAACATGCAGGGGGTAGAACTGGCTATAGGCTCAGCCTTATCTAGAACCCAGGCCTCTTCTAGGTGTCTCAGTTCATCTTCCATGCTGGCTTGGTCCTCAGACAAGTGGTGGCCAAATGGCACAGCAGGGATTCAGGCCTTGTGGGAGAAGAAGTGTGACTCTTTCAGTAATCCCAAAGTTTCGATACTGATTGGGTCATATGCCTTCCGTGAAGTAATCCCTGTAGTCTGGGGACATGGCACACTCGCGAGCCAGATTCAAGTCACATGCTGGGGTAGGTCCCCAGGGGGAAATTGGGGTGCTGTAAGCAGAAGACGGAGGGATGGATGGATCGTGGGCAGCTGAAACCAGGCCTGTCCACAGTGGCACACAGGCCTTCTTGATCTGCCCCCATTCACCTTCCCAGCTTCGTCTCTGATTGTTTACCTCTCTGTGTCTGGCGCTTCACCCAGTTTCATGCTTTCCCAATTCCTTACCTTCTGTCATTCTAGTCCTTTACCCTGGAATTCCCTTCCTCCCTCATCTCCTCATGACAGACTTCCCTCCATCCTTCCCGGCCCAGGCCCAAGCTGCCTGTAAGCCAGCTGCCTCGTTCCCGGATGGGACAAGATCTCTGCCTCTGAATCCCCCTAGAACATTATCAACGCCCCTGGTGGATCACGGAGAAGATTCTAAGTCGACTTCGAATTCTTTGGGTCCATTCGTTACCTGTCTCTTCTTCTAGTCTGCATGTTTGCTGAGGTCAGGGACTGCGTCTGCTTCGTCTTGTTTCAACGGCTCACTCACTCACGTGTCGAGCGCTATCTCTGAGCAGGGCCAGTGCCGGGTGGGTGCAGGGGACATAACCGTGAACGACGAACATTACCACCCCTGCCTCAAGAAGCTCATAGTTTAGTTGTGAGGAAACAGAAAAAGAAGCAGGCATTGGGCTTCCCCACAGTGCTGACCTTGAGGGATGGCACGGAACCACTAGTGGAGTGCCGGAAGGACTTCCTTCACTCCTTGGAGCCTTCCGTGTAACCCCCCACCCCCACTCTGCTTCGCCACCCTGCAGGGCCCAGGACCCATCACAGAGCTAAGGACCTCTCCCTCACCCCATAGCACTGCCAACGTGGGAAAGCAGAGTAGTTGAAGTTGTGACTCTGTCTGGATGTCCCTTTTTCCCCCTGTTGTTTTCCACCCAGTGGATCTCACGGCGCCTTTCCGATGAGTTACTCAAATCCAGCGGCTGCTTACTGAGCACCTACTGTGTGCCTAGTGACTTTGGAATCTAATCCCATGTCGTGTCTGTGCCTCTTCCGTTGTGTCTAGCTGAGCACCGTACTGAGTATAAAAAAGAAGCATCATGTCTATGTAGTGATATCTAGGTATAGACAGTGAGGGCTGTGGTTTTTGACAATAGTTTAATCACTACCTACACTTTGCCAGGCCTAATGCCAAGGTGCTCTACGTGTACTATCTCTTTAAATTCTCACAAGCCCATAAAGTAGGTAGACCATTACAAGGCAAGACAGTGGAAGCTCTAAGAAGCTGAGTAACTTTCCCTCGGGTCAGACAGCAAGAAAGCTGCTGAGCTGGGATTCAGACCCAAGGTGTGGTCTTTGCACTGCGTCACCCGGCAGGCCTTGGGGTCTAGGGAAGACTTCATGAAGGAGGGGAGGCTCAAGATGGACTTTGATAGATAGGGAGGGTTGGGCAAGGAAGAGAGGCATTTTCTCTGGTGGTGATGAGGGTAGGGACCCTGGGAAGATCGGCCTGAGAAAGTGAGAGCAAGGTGTGCTGGGGAAAGGGAGCTGGAGGGAGAAAGGGGAAGGGGAAGTGCCAGGAGGGAGGCCCAGGAGGCTGGGGCTGGGCTGCCTGGGAGTGACTGCTAGGCCCCCTGGGTCATAGATGGAGCTTCCTGAAGACTCAGGCCAGGCTGAGGCCCCACCGACCTTGGGCAGCAGAGGGGCTGTGTGTGTGGCTGTGTGTGATGCTGAATGAGTGACCAGGGCCTCAGGCTGGCCCTCTGAATGGAGACGCCTGCCCTTGTCACTGAGGGAAGAAGCTACTTTGAGATGATCTCCATCAGTAACACGAGTCAACTCAGAGAACTGACAGGATCTAGTCGTCTGAATAGAAAAGAGGAGTGGGTCCACACACGGTGGCTGATAATTCAGGCAGGACTCTGAGGGTAAAGTGACACCTCGGTCACCCAGAAGTCATCTTCCAGGGGTGCCTGGCTGGCTCAGTGGGTTAAAGCCTCTGCCTTTGGCTCAGATCATGATCTCAGGGTCCTGGGATCAAGCCCCGCATCAGGCTCCCTGCTCAGCGGGAAGCCTCCTTCTCCCTCTCCCACTCCCCCTGCTTGTGTTCCCTCTCTCATCATCTCTCTCTCTGTCAAATAAATAAATAAAATATTTTAAAAAGAGAGAGAGAGAGGAAGCTCAGGATTTGAGACATTTTGAGAGGGGTTCAGAGTGTTTTACTTAAAAACTATAAAATGTCTATTTTTATGATTTATAAATTAGTCACAGAACTTAGAAAACTACTCAAAATGGAAAATATTTTGTCCCTTCACGGGGCTAGTCTTCAGTTACCTGGAAATTTTGCTATGATGCTTTTCTTTTCTCCCCCACTAATGATCCCAAATAGATAACAATAGTTAAAAGTATTGAAAACTTTGTTTTTTCAATAAGTTTATTGAAAACTTTTGTGTGAGACACCGTTCCTAGAGCAAGCACTAATTCATTTAATGCCTGCAGTAACCCTAGCTGGTAGGTACTATGATTGCCCCCCTCGTACAGCTGAGGAAATCACAGCACAGGGTTCAACTGTGTAGCTTTCCACGGGGACAAGCCACGATTGAGCCAGGCCGGCTGGACCTAGAAGTCTCAGTGTTGAACACGGTACACCATGACTAATTCTTTTAAAGCAGTGGTTCTCAGACTCATTGGGAGGGCTGGCTAAAGCACAGGTGCTGGGCCCCATATCCAGAGTTTCTGACTCAGTGGGTCTGGAACGGGGAGGGGTTGCCGGTCCGGGGACCGCACTTTGAGAACCAAACCCCTATGCTCACTGAGATTTTACCCGTCACATACTGACCACGCCAAAGGGTCACTGCGGACAGAACCCTCGTTTGGGCACCTGGGTGGCTCAGCTGGTTGGGCGACTGCCTTCGGCTCCGGTCATGATCCCGAAGTCCCAAGATCGAGTCCCTCATGGGGCTCCCAGCTCCACGGGGAGTCTGCGTCTCCCTCTGACCTTCTCCCTTCTCATGCTCTCTCTCACTCTCTCTCTAAAAAAAAAAAAAAACCCTCATTTTGCAGATGAGGGCCATGTAAGTCACATGTCCATCATATGCCCATGGTCGCACAGCTAAGTCCTATCTTCATTCATTCACTCAGGCACTCAGTGATTTAACAAAGGGACACTTTTTTTTTTTGGTAAGATTTTATTTATTTATTTGTCAGAAAGCAGTAGCACACACAAGCAGGGAGAGAGGTGGAGGGACAAGGAGAAGCCTGATGTGGGACTTGACCCCAGGACCCTGGGATCATGACCTGAGCCGATGGCAGACGCTCAACTGATGAAGCCACCCAGGCATCCCAACAAAGGGACACTTCTGCACCAGTCCTTATGCTGCCTTCAAATTGAGCAGTGCTCAGCCTTGCTTACCTATTAGAATCACCTGGGGGGAGCTCTTACAACTCGTAGTGCCCAGGCTTCCCTCCTGGACCAATTAAATCAGAGACAGGGGGGAGGGTGGGATTCAGGCATCAGTATGTTTGGAGTCCGGGGGGATTTCAGTCTGCAGCTGAGGTTGGCACCATTGTGTCAGGAAAGCCCTGGGGATGTGACAGTCTCCAACGCAGCACATGCCCCGGAAGGGCTGGACGACCTCCCTGGGGAAACACAGCAGTCCTGGGAAAGCAGAGGCAGGAGCCCCACGTCCTCATGGCTGCTTGTGGCTCCACCTGTAAGGTGTGTGGTTGGCAGGGAGGCGGCGCTGGGCTTTGGTCCTCTCGGGCCATGCTTACCAGGCTTTTCTTCCAGAAAGTCTTGCTGTTCACAAGACTGGCCGGGGTGGCAGGCCTGGGGGTGTCCAAACCCCCTCGCTGGACACTGGTTAGGTGACAGCTCTGTTCCAGGCCTTCCCTCCCCACCCCACCCCACCCCCTGCCCCCCTGGAGAGGAAAAGACAGGCAGCTTCCTTTTTTTCTCCCATTTCCACCTCTTGCGGGGGGGGGGGGGCAGGGCAGGGCAGGGCAGGGCAGAGTCCCTGCCGAGGTCTGGGCATCCTATGGTCCTACCCGGAGAGCAGGGGCAGGCTTTTCACTGGCTGCCCTTACTCATTGGCCAGACACCTATGATTTCCTCTGCATGGCCAAGACCCACCCAGCACACCCTCCCCTGTGCCTGCGCAGTCTCCGGGCCGTGGGTGGGGGTGAGGGCTGTGCGCACGGAGAGGGCCGCTGATTCTGTGCATGTCCCCGGTGGGTATTTCCGGCGAAGCAGCCACAGCGGGGCCTCACACGGATCGCGCGGGTCTCTGTTCCTACCGGACTTTTCCAGGATGGCTGCGTGGCTGCCGTTGGGGCACAGCGTGCAGCAGGCCCTGCGTACTGGATTGGAAGTGACGTTAGTGGTTTTCTTGGCCTCTGCCGCAGTAATTAAATGGCTGGGGTGAGCTTATGATTTGTGTGTTCTCAAGAGCGCTGTGCTGTGATTGAGTGCTCATGCATGATGGTGCGTGTGCGCGCGTGCGGTTGTGTGTGTGTGTGTGTGTGTGTGTGTGTGAACGCGCATGTGCTTGTCTTAATCCTGGCCTGTGGGGCCGGGGGCTGCAGGTCTCAAATTCCTCTGCTATTTTTAGGGGCCGTATCAGCTCAGCTGTCCAGGAGCCCGGGTGTGTGTCAGGAGGAAAGTCCCACCCTCCCTGTCCCTTGCCCCTAACCTTCCGACAGCGCCTAACCCCCATCCCACCCGTGCCCTCACTCGCAGCGCCTCCTCTTCCCCTTCCACACACGTTGTGTGGCCCTCTCCATCCTGGCCTACCTGGTCCCCGCAGTCCTGGAGGCCACTAGCTGTCTGGGACCGGCTCCCGCCAGGGTTGGGCAGGCCGGGGGGAGGGGCCAGGGGGGAGGGAGGGGAACAGGGGCGGGGCTTCGGCCAGTGCTATTTTGAGCGGCTAACCGAGCAGCATCAGAGAGGAGACTCCTTGCTCCTGGTTGCTCCGGGCCAGGCCATGCGGGTGAGTGTCCCTCTGACTCCCCCACCCCGGAAATGTTCCCTGCTCCTTATGCCGGTTCCTCATTTCCGAAAGGAGGGGCCTTTTGGTTATTTCCCCAGATGTGGCTGAAAGAGGTTGGGAGAGGGAGAGCTGCCTTGGGCCCCCTGCCTGAGCTTCTCGCTGGGGAGGGAATCTTCCAGCTCAGGCTGCGTCCCACCACCTCAGAGACAAAGCCCTCCTGGGCCTGACTCATGACTTTGGGAGTTTGGGGGTGGGCACCATTTTCTAAACCTCGG
>CM052804.1:36877694-36901641 GCA_028533885.1 Nasua narica | reverse complement strand
CCCCTCAACCTTAGGGACAGGCTTTGTCCCATTGTCTCACTTTGGGTGGGGATCTCGGGCCCTCTGCTGCCTGGGGGCCCGGCTGGCCCGATGAGCACTTGGCACGTGCCGACTGTCTTCAGTTAGGGAAGTTTCCGAAGGCACTTTACTAGAGAGCTGGCATTTCTGCTAGGCTGCTGCTCCTCTCCCCTGCTTTCACCCCTGCCTCCTGCTCCCTCTTCCCTGTAGGCAGGCCCTGCTGTGCTAACAAGGCGGGGGGGGGGGGGCAGGGAGAGTGAGTGTCCCCCTGGGACTAGTACTTAAAGCGCCTAAGTTCCACGTCTCCCCCAAGGGAAGCTGGTTTTTCTTTTCCTGACACCTGGGTTCCCCTGCTGGCCTCCGTTGAGAGCCTTTGCCACTCCCAAGAGATGTGGGGAGGTCAGCCCACGTGGGTTAGGAGGAACAGTGTGTCAGCGTGTTTGGATGGGACTTGGCCGTCTCTTCCCTTCTTTGCCCTCCCCGTCTGACGGACCTTGGCACCTCTGGGGACAGGGCCCCCTGGGTGCTGAGTCTGCCACTCGCTGTCCGTTGGCTTCATTGCCCGGTCCTGCCTTGTAGCTCCAGCCCCTCTGGGACCTTAGCTCCCCATCCGTCTTTGGCCACATTCTGCTTCCTCCTGCTAATAACACTGACTCCCTCAGGCATGGGGGGCGGTGGGGGCGGGGGGAGATGCAGGCAGCTGGGTGCAAAGAGAGGGGGAAATGGCACTTTCCTTATTTCTCTTGTCCCTCTAGTCCCCAAAGGCAAGCAGGAATGGGGTATAGGGAAGGTTCCATCCTTCTTGCTCAAGGAAGTCTTGGAAATGCCGTGGAAAAGGCAGCTCAGACCAGATGCAGCCACAGGCCTGGTTTGTGTGGCCGGCGCAGGGTTTTCGAAATCAGAATCCTCTTGAAAAGCTGGAGGGTTTACAAGGCCAGCATTCTTCCCAGATAGCGGTTGGCTGCAGCCTTTCCCTGTAGTTGGGGACGCGCACTCTGCTGTCCCCTTGACTCCGCCCATTCCCGCCCTCAGATTTCTGACCCTGCAGGAGTCCTACCTGCAGTGCTAGGAGCCCTCCTCTCTGGGACCCTCCCTGTCGGGGGGACTAGGGTTAACCCCACAGCCGTCGCTGGCTGACAGCTTCCTCTGAGCTGTGCCCCCTGTCCGCGGCCTTCCAGACTTCATCTTGTCTCATCTGCCTGGGAGGCGATGCCTTGGGCTCACCCAAGGCCCTTGTGACTTCCAAGAGCATAAGGACGGTTCATGAGAAGCCTTCAGCCTTTGGTGACTTTGGACACAATTCCTAGGCAGGAGATTTCGCTGTGGGCTTCTGTCTCTAACACTGGCCGGCTCCCTCTTTCCCCTCGCTGCCCGGCTGCCCCACAAGGTGTGAGCTGGGAGCAATGTGTGTGTGTGTGTGTGTGTGTGTGTGTGTGTGTGTGTGTGTAGCAAGTTTATAGTGTGTGGTTGGGCCGGGGGGCGGAGGGCTCTGTGGGACACGGTGGCTTTTCGTCGCCTCTCCGCAGGTCCGCTCGCTGGCACGCACCGACGAGGCGAGGGGCCTGCTCTGGCTGTTGGAGGAGGAGGCGCTGGTGCCCGGGGCCACTGAGGACGCCCTCCTGGAGCGCCTTTTCTCCTACTATGGCCCCCAGGAAGGTGACAAAAAAGGTAGGTGGCACCCCTGGAGGGCTCTTTGGCTTCCTCTCCCGAGGACCCACTTATATGAGTCGAGATGGTACAGCCCAGGAGGTCTCACCGAGTCCCTGGGCTTTTTCGGGGCCCGCGCCCTGATGATCCGACCCTTCCTTCTCCCACCCGCAGGCCAGAGCCCCCTGCTGCGCAGCAGCAAACCGCACCATTTCCTCCTGGGCCACAGCCATGGCACCAACTGGGTTGAGTACAACGTGACTGGCTGGCTGAGCCACACCAAGCAGAACCCGGCCACCCAGAACGCCCCCCGACTCCTGCAGGACTCCCAGAAGTAAGCCCACCACTCACCCTGCCCACGTCCCATCCGCGGGGCGGGTTCTGGGCTCCCTGGTCTCAGAGGCCCCCTTGCCAGCAGGGTC
Organism: Nasua narica; assembly: GCA_028533885.1. Lineage (NCBI taxonomy): Eukaryota > Metazoa > Chordata > Mammalia > Carnivora > Procyonidae > Nasua > Nasua narica. The sequence continues at coordinate 36,899,554 of CM052804.1, read as the reverse complement.
GATGGCCTCGGCTTCCGGAGAGGGAAGGGCCAGGGCCAAGTGGTCTTGGGGACCCTGGGGGTGGCCTCCTGGAGTAGAAGTGGGATGGACCTCGTTGGAGGGACGTGGAGTTTGAAGCTTGAATAGCACCTCCGCGTTCTTCCTAGAAGGCAGGAGTAACACACAAAACAAAATGAAACCAAACAAAAACACTTTTTTTTTTTTAAGATTGATTTTATTTATTTATTTGTTGATTTATTTATTTATTTGACAGAAAGGCACAGCGAGAGAGGAAACACAAGCAGGGGGAGTGGGAGAGGGAGACGCAGGCTTCCCGCTGAGCAGGGAGCCCGATGCGGGGCTCGATCCCAAGACCCTGGGATCCTGACCCAAGCCAAAGGCAGATGCTTAACGACTGAGCCACCCAGGCGCGCCTCAAAGACACTTGAAAAAATAGGGTGCCTGGCTTAGTCAGAAGACCATGCCGCTCTTGGTCCCTGGGTCATGAGTTCGGGCCCCACATTGGGTGTAGAGCTTACTAAAAAAAAGAAAAAAAAATAGAATAAGATACAAATAAAACTTTAAAAGCAGGCAGGAGTAGCCTTAGAAACCCCTTAGTCCCATAAGGCCCGTCATCCATTTGTTTATTTAGCAAATAATTATTGGGCAGGTGCCTTTTTTTTTTCGGTACCTGGCAGATGGCAGTAAATAGAACAGAACTCCCTGCCCAGCTGGGGGCCAGAGCGGGTTGGGGGGGGACAGATAACAACCAGTAGCTGTCATACACAGATAATACAGTATGGTAAAGAATGTTGGGCTCTAATCCCTCCTGGCACCCTGGACCTCTGGCCTCCCTGGTGTTGGAGAAGAGAAGATCACACTTCTGTCCCCGCACCCCCCACTGGTTTTGTCTTCTTCCTGCTTGTAGATTTCCCTCCAGTTTCTCTCGAGGGCATGGGTCCTGCAGCCCCAGGCCGGATAATCCAGACTCCTGGCCAGGACAATATGGAGGACTTGGGGGTGTCCTAGGAATGGGGAGGCTGCCCTCTCCTAGTCTCTCAAAGTGACTTATTTCCCTCCTTCGCCCTTCCACCCCTGGTAGGAAAATCATCAGCAACCTGTTTCTGGGCCGGGCGGGCTGCGCCACGGTGCTGTCGGGCTCCATCGCCGGCTTGGAGGGCGGCTCGCAGCTGGCCCTGCGCCGGGCCACCAGCATGCGGAAGACCTTCACGACGGGCATGGCGGCTGTCAAGAAGAAGTCACTATGCATCCAGATTAAGCTGCAGGTGGTAAGTGTGCCGGCCCAGGCCCCAGAGCCCTCTCAGGGCTCCTCTGGCCATTCTGGGGGACCCCCAGCTCACCTGGAACGCACTCAGCATCCCCCCCGGACTCAATAGCCTCTGGTGGGTCCTCTGCTCAGTGCTGCCACCTGAGCGGCCCCCTGGCCTCGGGACGGTGGAGCTGTCGGGCTTGGCCCGTCTCAGTCAGCGGCGTGCCGTCCTGCAAGGAGCGGAGACACTCTCCTGGGCACTGGCCGGGCCACCAGAAGCCACTGAGGCCTGTCCCTTTCCCTTTGGCAGGATGCCCTCATTGACACCATCAAGAAATCAAAGCTGCACTTCGTGCACTGCTTCCTGCCCGTAGCAGAGGGCTGGGCCGGGGAGCCCCGGTCCGCGACCTCCCGCCGAGTCAGCAGCAGCAGCGAGCTGGACCTGCCGTCGGGAGAGCACTGCGAGGCCGGCCTCCTGCAGCTGGACGTGCCTCTGCTGCGCGCGCAGCTCCGGGGCTCCCGCCTGCTGGACGCCATGCGCATGTACCGCCAAGGTGGGGACGGTCCCTCTCCGCTCCTGCTTCCACCCCTCCCCACCTTCCGCGTGGGACCCATGGGGCTAGAGGGGCTCTGCACCCCTCCCGCGTCGGGGCTGGTCCTAGATCTCTGCTCTGGTGCCTGCCTGGGGCGGACGGGGGGGCGGGGGGGAGGATGCGGGGATCTTTCCAGCCCAGTCGGTTCCTTTGTCTTTTTCTTTCCACCCCTGGCTGACTCCCTTCCTCCTCCTCTCCCTTCTGTATTCCGGTCCTCTTCATCCCCTCCCCGCCCTCCCCCGCAGGCCCCGTTCGCACAGCCCCCTCTTCCCCTTTCCCTGCTCTGCCCACAGCGGCAGACCTCTGCCCACTGAGAGCCATCCGCTCGGAGGCGCTAACTACCTCCGAGAGCGGGCTGGGCCATAGCCCCCAGTGAGCATGAGGTGCTAGATCTTTCTGAGGCACTTACAATTCCCAGGAAAGGTCAGCCAGACCCTTTTGATGGGCCCATCTGGGGGAGGGATTGGAAAGGGTGAGAATAACAGCTACAGCTGAGCCCTTGACCAAAACGGGTTTGAGCTGTGTGGGTCCACATAGACGCGGGCTTCGTGTAGTATGGTGCGAGAAGCGTCTTTTCTCTTGCTTCTGCCTTCCTTGGTAACATTTGCTGTCCCCCAGCTTCCTTACTGTAACAGTGCGGTGTGTCCCGCACACTGCACACAGCAATGTGTCCGTCGGTCAACAGGACGTTATTATCAGTCGTTACATTCGGATTTTCGACTGCGCGGGGGCTGGAACTCGTGTTGTTTCAAGGGACCACTGCTCAACGTCGTTAGAATATTTACAGCAACCAGGCACCATTCTGAACTCACCATACACAGTACTCACAGTACTCAACTCCTCACAACCGTTACCGTCCGCGGAGGAGGAGACTGAGGCTCAGAGAGGTTAAGCAGCTTGCCAGAGGTTGCACAGCTTGCGAGTGGCAGAGCAAGATCTGACCCACGCGGACGGGCTTCCGAGTTCAGGCCTCTCGAGTAGGGTTTCCGTTTGCCTGAGAAGTTATGGGCTGCCAAATTCCCGCCCTTGTTTCCTTTGCTGGGAGAACTGGCAGGGTCGCACCCGCCCGCAGCCAGGTCCCCTTGAGGCAACCCCACGGACACCATCACTTTTCCTTAGCCTCCAAAGCCACAAATCGGGCTCCCTGCCCTGCTCGGAATAAATCATCGATCTGTCCCCACGTCTTGATATGGAGTTGGTGTTTATTATTTCAAAACCAGATTGTTACCGCTCTGAACCAAAATCAATGTGCTTTACTCAAACAAGCAGATCGATGGGGCCAGCCGCCGCAGCAGGGCCCCCCTCCCCTTGCCCAGCCCCCAGCCGCCATCGATAGCGCTGATGATTAATTAAGATGCCAGGCGTCCAGACCTGCTATCCTGGCCCATCAATTTAATTGCAATTCAGATACAATCAATAGCTCACTTTGTCTTGGCCCCTCAGCGGCCCCCGCCTCCTGTTTCAATTATCGGGCACATGCATCAGCCTCAGCTCCCAGTTGGAGGCTTTCCCAGAGCTAGCGAGGCCAGCGGAGTGGAGCGAGCCCCCGACGGGCTCTCAAGAGCCCGGCTTTGGAGTCCAGCTCTGCCTCCGGCTGCAGCCTCTGTAACCTTGAGCAAGCCCGTCAGTCCATCTCTTTGGCCTCAGTTCCCAGGCCTGGAAGATGAGTCGGATCTGGCCTAAGACCCCTTTTCAGTCTGAAATTCTGTGAGTGTGGATGAGTGGGTCTCTCAGTCCTCTCCCGCGGGCTCTGGTGCCGTCAGGTGGCTCAGGGGACCTCCTACCGGCCCCCACCCCAACCTTACTCCAAGCCAGAAGCCATCTCTGCCCCTTGTCGTGGCCTCAAGCCTACGCAGTAGGGAGTTCTCTGCTGGAGGTAACGCTCTTCAGGGAAAGAGAATCTAGAAGTCTTCGGGTCACCCGGCCTAGGGCTCAAGGTCAGGACGGGAGCAGGAAGGGCACCCTCTCTGTATCCCGCTTCAGGGGACTAAAGAAGAGAGCATTTTACTGAACACCCACCACATGAGCGAATTCTCTCATTCAAATCCCATGACTACCGCACAAAGTAAGCGGCAGGTCCCCCCCTCGAAAGATGGGGAAAGCAAGAGTCAGAGATGTTGAGTGACATGTCCAAGGTCACACAGCGCCAAGAGCCAGGGCCAGGATTCCAACCCCAAGCCCACGCACTTTTCCTCTCGGCTACTCTGTGTGGCCCGATTTTCTCTGTGCTTGTTAAGTCCTGAAGACATTGTTCTCTCTGGGTATAACGGAGTCGTAGACTTGGAGGCGAGAAAGCATCTTTCTTCTCCGTGACATTCCTTCCAGGGGGACAGCCGTGTCCCCTATTCACACACCTCACTGACAAGGCGCTCACTTTCCTCTAAAGGAAACTTCCCCTTATAGCCGTGCAGTGCCGCTGGAGGGCAGGCCGAACTGTCCTGCAGCCCCCTGTCCCTCGCCCCGCCTCTTCCCTCCCCACCCTCCTTTCCCAGACCTGCCCCGGCCCCAGGCTCTCCTCTCCCAGCAGCTTCTGCCCCTTCTGGTGACCGGCCCACCTTCGACCTGGGTGCCAGCGGCTACCTGGCTTGCCGGGAGCAGGCAAGGAGCCAACAGACCTGCCCTCCCTGTAGGTTACCCGGACCACATGGTGTTTTCCGAGTTCCGCCGCCGCTTCGACGTCCTGGCCCCACACCTGACCAAGAAACACGGGCGCAACTACATCGTGGTGGATGAGAGGCGGGTAGGTCTGGGCCCCGGAAGCCCTACCGGACCCCCTTCCCTCTGCCCAGACCCCTCTGAGCAGCTGCTCCTCGTCCCCTCAGCTCAGGCTTCTGGTTTTGGCCACCCGAGGCCAGGACAGGGGCGTGTGGCCGCCAAGCTGTGCCGATGGGGATAAGGCAGCCTAGGGCGTGGCCTGTAGGGATCCGAGAACCACCCTCTTTGGAGACCAGAGTTGGGGGTCTCTGCTGTCTGACAAGCCTCCCAGGGGGCGGATAAGAACTGGTGTTTTGGGTGTTACCTTCCGTAGCCCCTAGGCCGTTGGCCTTAACCTCATCCACATCAGGGATGGGCCAAGGGTAGGCCAAGGGCCCCTCCTCGGGGCGAGATTGATATGGCAAGGCCTCCCGGTGCCAGGGTGAGCTGAAGGCTCTGGGCCCCTTGTCAGCACAGGTTGCCAAAGGCAGGGCTGTCACCTAGGCCGTCACCCCCAGAGTCAGCTCCTCGGAGAGCCGAGAGAGCCGCATGGCTCCTTGAGCAGAGGAAGCCTCCTTCCCTGTTCTCTGGCCTCAGGCACCCGGCCTGACTCTGAAGGCATTTCTGAGTCCTACATTCTTCTGCAGAGAATGCTCTGCAGAATGGAGCAGAAAGCCCCCCTCCCCTTGCCTCCTGTGTCACAGACCCACATTCGCGGAGGCCTCAGCAACTTCTCTCCATCCAGGACCTGCCAGCGTCCCGGGGGACCTTGATGTGCGTGTAGATGACCCACCCCACAACCCCCTTCTCTCTGACCCCTGACCTTTATCCCAGCCTCTTGCTCATGGCTACATGGCTACACCCAGGACCTTTGTCACCCCCGGAAGTGCTTCGCCTTGGAAACCCTGAATTCCAACATGGCCTCCCCTGCCCGCAGCCTCCTGCTTGAGCACCTCACTCCTCTCCTCCTCTCGGGTCACCTGCTCTTCGACCCTGTTGAGACCTCTCATTTCCGGACTCCACTGCATTTGCTCTGCTCTGTCCATTCCCTTCTGGCTTTCTTTTCTGCTCAGCCTCAATGCCCTCGTCCAGCCCTCCACTCACTTGGCCCTCATCCCCCTCAGCTCTCCCGCGCCTCCCACCTGCCCTGCCCAACCCCCACGCCGAAGGGCCAGCCTCCGGGCATCTGCGCTCCTCCGTCTGGGGTTCCCAAGGGCTCGGGGAGAAAATTACATAACGGATGGACTTGAAGTCCTCCCAGTTCATGGTCTCCAGCCTCAGCTGGGCCTTTGACGTGGCCCGGCAAGTTTTTCATACACCCCATCCTTCCCCGACCCCTATTCCAAGCTCCTTCCCTGCTATTCCATTCTTTGTCTTTCTCCTCGAGTCCTCCCTTCCCTGCCTTCCCAGGTCGTCTGCTCGGCAATTGACCTTGCCTCTAAATGGTAATAAAATTGAGGCTCCCTTTCCTTCCTTCCTTCCTCCCTTCCTTCCTCCTTTCCTTCCTTCCCCCCTTCCTTCCTTCCTTCCTTCCTTCCTTCCTTCCTTCCTTTCTTCCTCCTTTGTCTTCTGTACCCTTCTCTTCAGGTGCCCTCCTGTCTGGGTGGGAGAGGTATCCCTCCCCTCATCCAGTCCCTTCCTCCTGTGCTTTGGAATCCATTCCTGGGGACTCGTGAAAGCCCTCTCTGTCCGCGCTGTTTTCTCTCTCCCATTCCTTCAGCCTCTCCTCCCTCCCTCGCTGGCTTTTTCCTCCCAGCGGAAAACATCCTGCGGGTAGTGTGCTTGGAAAGGAGCCTGCCATCAACCCTCTCTCACGCCGAACCGTTGTCTATCTCTCGTCTGCCCCCCACGCATCCCCCCACCCTCAGCTGCCCGGATCCCGGCCCTGACACCCTGGGCCGGGTCTTCTGTCGCCCACGACCCTCCATGCCGCCGGAGCTAATGGCCACCTTACTGTGCTTCTTGGCAACATCTGACTCTCTTGACAGCTCTGTTCGCTGCTCAGCTCCTTTGCTGCCGCTCCTGGCTTTGCCTTTGTCCCTCTGAGTGTCCCTTCTTCCACCTGCCCTGAAGTAAAGGTCTCTCTCTTCCTTGAGCCGCTGTCCTTGGCCGTCTGTGCTTTCTAGTCCACAACCTCTTCCCGGCCAACCTCACTCACATCCATCATTTCAATTAACCACGTATGTATCGATGACTCCCAAATCAATACCTGTAGCCCAAGCCTCTCTCTGAACCTCAGACGTGCATTTCTGTCTGCTGCTTTCTGGAATTTTCTACCTGCGTGCCTTGTAGCATCTCAAACTCAGCGTGTTTGGACCATACTGATTCCATACCCTCCCCAACCTACTCTAGCTCTTCCGTTTCCTACCTTGGAGAGAGGCACCATTTTCTGTTTAGCTACAGAAGTCAGAAACGTCCCATGCGGTGTCCCTAGATTCCTCCCCGTCGTCTGTCCCGCCCCCCACACCTGCAGGCGCAAGGCGCTCTCTCCTTCACATCTCTGGCGTTTCTGCCTCTTTCGTCCCTTTGGGTCAGGTTCTAGCCTCCTCTTCTGTGAATTCCCGCAGTAGCTGCCTGAGGGGGTCTCTGTCCATCCCCCCCCCACACCGTGTGCCAGTGGGGATCCCTGGAAAATGCAAATCTGATCCTGTCCCTGCTTGACCCAACCCTCCAGGGGCTCTCAGTGCACACAGGCGCCCCACCCTTTAGCTACTGCGCACCTTTCTAGTTGTATCTTAACCCTCCGACCCCCTTCCCTCCTGAACTACTTGGCTTCCTCAGTGCATTCTCCTGTCTTCTGCTTCCATGCCTTTGCTCACGCTCATCCCTCGGCCCGAAATGCCCTCTCCCCGACTTTGGCTAATTCTTCCTTGTAACTGAAGACTCAGCACAAGCTACATCTCACCTCCTCCAGGATGCCTCCCATGGTCCCTTGTCTGACTTAGGTGCCTTCTCTTCTGTGTACGTCACTAATCCACTTGTCTCTCTCCCCAACAAGACAACTTAGTCCTCTCGTAGTCATCCTTACGTCCCCGGAATCACTAGGGCCTGACTCTGCGGAAGCCCACCGAAAGCGTTTGTTGACTGACTAACGGACTGCCTCAGCAGAGGCCGGGGAAGGGCTCGGGCCTGGGCCGAGGAAGCCCTGCTCGGAGACGGGGGCGGACCCTGGCCTTCCTGACAGAGGCCTCTGTCCGCAGGCGGTGGAGGAGCTTCTGGAGTCCTTGGACCTGGAGAAGAGCAGCTGCTGCATGGGGCTGAGCCGGGTGAGTGGTCACTACACGAGGCCGGTAGAGCCCTGGTCCCAATTCCCTCCCCTTCTGCAGCAAACTTGACTTCCCTCCCTCTGAACAACCACTGGTTCAGCGCCTTGAACATCCCGGTGACGTCGGGAGGCAGAGTGGTTTTGGAAGGTAGCCCTGAACTTGGCCTGAGTCCCGGTGTGGAGAGTGGGGAAGACAGAAGGGAGGAAAGCTGGACAAAGCAGGCAGAGGGGTCCAGAGCCCCCTCCCGCACCCCCCGGGCTGCCAGGGCCCCAGAAGAGCGAGCAGGATGTGGGGGGGAGGGTCGCACAGCCCCCGCCCGCCCCCAAGCCCAGTTCCTCACCTGAATGGAACGTGGCCTCTGAGAGGCAGGCACGCCCGCGCCCGGGGCCCAGTGTGCCGCTTCCCTCCCACGGGCAGGACCCCCGCTCTCCCACCTCTCGCTCTTCAGACTGGGAGGCCTAATGGTGGTGTGCACCGCTGTGCTCCCGGGGCCCTGCTGGGAGGGAAGGAGGGAACTCGGGCTGCTGGCCTTCGTGGGGCATGTGACGGGGACACAGACGCTCGCCTAAAAGGCCTCCTGTCGCTTGTCCTCTCTGTTGTCCAGGTTCTGTCTTCTCAGTCGCAGTCCTGCCGCTTCGCTTTCCCATCCCCCGGGTTTTCCCTTTTCCTTTTGGCCCTGGCAGTTCCTGGCTCTGTCATTTTCCGTTTCTTCCCTTGTTCTCTGGGTCTTCTGCGGGCTCGCTCTTTGCATGGCACTTTTCTGGTCTCGGTCTCGTGCTGTGCCTGACTCCACCTCTCCCCGTGCCCGGCTTTCTGTGGGCTCCGGGGCTGCCAGCTCAGCTTCCTCCCTGCGAGGGCTACGCTCCAGGCTTCGGCCCCTCGGTGTCTCGGGCGGGCCCAGCTGCTGCTGGCTGGCATCGGGGTGCTGTCATCTCCTCCACGGCGTGTCTTGGGCAGGAGAGGGCCTGCACGGGCTGGTCCTCTTCCCAGCTACCGTCTCAGGTACCGGGCCGAGGCGGGCGAGCCCCAGGCCCCACTCACGCTCACAGAGAAATCAGGGGCAAAGTGGGATGTTTGCTCACATCAGACTTGGGAGAGCGATTTCGGGGCCGCTAGGCTGTGGTTGAGACGGCTGGTGCTCAGGGATTCCTTGAGTTTGTCATATTGCTTCAGAGGAGGGGGTCACAGTCTGAGCCCACGGGACCCTGAGGGTTCAGGCAGGATGAGAGCGGGTCTTGAGGGCCTCCTCATACCGTTTGTAAAATTTGTATGGATCTGTCTGTTGGGGAAGGGGAGGGCCCCAAGCTTTCGCCCAATACTCAAAAGGAGTTCTAACCCCACTAAGGTACAGCTGCATGACGAGGTCTCAGGGTCCCCGCCCCAGTCCTGAGGCCATCTTTTCTCCTCCTGAGGCACTCAGGATGGGGGCCACTCTCCCTTCTTCTGCCTCAGTCAGACCAGCTCTGTGCCCTGACCACGAGCCCCTGTGTCCCCCTCCTGGGGGACTTGGATAGCCCCCACCCCCTGGCGGAATCTCAGGCTCACACGTTGTGAGAAATCAAGGCTCAGGTAGGGCTTGAGGCCCGTGGGAGATGCCAGGCACCCAGCGCGAGGGTGGGGATTTGGGGAAGCAAGCGTTTGCCGAGGACGGAGCTGGCTTTCTCCTAGGCCAGCCCCAGGGGACTAGGTTTCTGTGGAGTTGCCAGAGGCAAACCTCTCTCAGCAGAAAGTGTAGGCCTTCTCTCCACTTCTTCTCTGAAGGGAGGCCTGGGGATACTGTACAGACCGGTTCTGAGGGTTTCCCGTGCTCTTTGCCCCACAGAAGGGAATTTTCTGTGTTTTGGGCGAGGTGGAGGTGGGCACATACCTAGGTGTCCTTTTGCCCTCTGTGAGGATTCCAGAGTCTTCTATCACCTGTATAGTTCCCCCCTCTTCTTCTCTTAGCAGGGAACACTTTACCCAGCCCCAGTTCAGAGCACTAAAGAGGGAGAGGAAACACTGGCTGTGGGGGCGCCCAGCTGGTTCCTCTCCTGTCTGCCCTCCAGCCCCCAAACCTGTAGGACAGGTCCCTTGATTGGGGCGGCCCCCGCCCACCCCCTGGCTTTTTCATGAGCTGAAACCTGGGTGTGTGTGTGGGGGTGGGATGCTGGCACATGGAAGAAGAGACTGGCTGAGAGGAGACCGAAAGGGGGTGGGGGGACCCACCCTCTCTCTGCGCACAGCTTCTGGACCTTTCTCTCCTTACACACTTTCACCACCATGCACTTGGCCTGATCGCAGGCAGCTGGCACCTGCCGGTGGGCCCTTCAGGGGGCTGTGGGCACAGGGGGCCCCGGGCAGTCCTGGGGGGCAGGAAACCTGGGGGAAGAGGATGTTGCTGAGGACTGTCTTGTCCCCATTTGACTGTGGCTGCTTTATTTCCTTCTTGTCCCAGATACGGATACCTTCCCTTTGACTTCCCTCTCCTTTTATCTCTCGTTGAAGTTAGATTTCCCACCTTACGCCTCCTCTTCCGGAAAAACCTCCCCAGTCTCCTCCCCCCCCCCCCCCGCCCTCCTCCCTCAGCCTTCCTGGGGCCTCTCCTTGCTCCTTCCCTCCTGTCTTGTTCCCTTGGATCTTGAGGCTTTTCCTGGGGGGCCGGGGGCCAGCTCCCAGGCCTGCTGGTGTCCTGGGCCGCCAGCCCATCTCCCGCCTCCGTCTGGCTGCTTCCCCACAGGTGTTCTTCCGGGCCGGCACGTTGGCTCGGCTGGAGGAGCAGCGGGATGAACAAACCAGCAGGAATCTAACCCTGTTCCAGGCGGCTTGCAGGGGCTACCTGGCCCGCCAGCACTTCAAGAAGAAAAAGGTGCTATTCTAGGGGTATCTCCGTCCCACTCCCCGGCCTAGAGGGCAGAGCGGAGTTCCTGAGGTGGGGGTGGGGGGTTCAAGGGTACATGCTGGGGCAGGAGCCTGGTCTGGGGACCATGAGTTATTGTCACCTGGGGGAGAAGAAGCATGGCCCCTCCAGGGGCCACCATGCCCTGGGCCAGGGTGGGGGATGGGCGGCTCCTTGGTGCCAGCGAGCGTGCTGGTTCTGCCCACACTGGGGCCTTGTGGCCTGGTCCTGGGGCGGGGGGTGGGGGGCAGCGCCTAGGCGAAGGTGGGCTCTGGATCCTAGGGTGCTCCATGAAGATTAAGGAGCTGTGTCAGCGACTCCTTTTCTTATTAGCAAGTCCATAAAACAGCCAGCACCGCCGCCTCTTGTGTTTCAGCAAGATTAGGTTTTATAGCACATCGAGGCCAGGGTGCTGGAAATAATCAGGCAGCAAATAAAGCAGATGAAATTATTCCTAATGACGCCAGAGCAGTTAGTGCCCAGTGCGGTGCTCTCAGGCCTGGGCTCTCCGCCGCCCACCCTCCAAGGGCTGGGGAGAGGCCGGGAGCGGGGGGCTGGGGGCCGCCGGGAGTGTTCGAACCGGGGTCAGGGGGAGCTGGGCGGCAGCTGTGCTGGTGATGGGTGGGGGGAGGGGCGATCCTGGCTGGGCTCGGGACTGAGAGCCCTGCTGTGTGCCGCTGTCACCCCAACTTAGATCCAGGACCTAGCCATTCGCTGTGTGCAGAAGAACATCAAGAAGAACAAAGGGGTGAAGGACTGGGCCTGGTGGAAACTCTTTACCACCGTGCGGCCCCTCATCGAGGTTCAGTTGTCCGAGGAGCAGATCCGGAACAAGGACGTATGTAACGGCTCGGGAAGGGCCAAGTCGATGGGAAAGGACTAGTTCATCCTTGTGGGCAAAAAGTCTTAGTCTCCCACGCGCTCTTTATTTAGTCCAGAGAGCCGATGGCCTTGAACGATGCCCGTCAAACAGAAGGCATCCCTCTGGGGCGCTGGCTAAGCTGCTGGGTGGCCTCTTGGTATAAAATCTCGGACATCCTCAGCATCTGGGGAAGAGTCTAGGGACCAGAGCCCCTGGGAGGCAGCAGCTCCCTATTCCCTGCGTCCCGGCTTCACTCACCCCCCACGGGGCAGATTCCAGGCCCGAGCTTCTCGCAGAGCCTCTGGCTCGCTCTGCCCTCCTCCCCACACTCCAGGAGGAGATCCAGCAGCTGCGGAGCAAGCTTGAGAAGGTGGAGAAGGAGCGGAACGAGCTTCGGCTCAACAACGACCGGCTGGAGGTCCGGGTGAGTGACTCCCAGCGCCAGGCCGACTGGCCCATCCGTGCCGCGTGCCAGGCCCAGGAGGCCCCCCCCCCGCACCCCGGGGGTTCCAACCGAGTGAGGCAGGCCTTTCAGCTGGCGGCAACTCCCTCCCCCCAACCCCAGATCTCAGAGCTGACATCGGAGCTGACTGATGAACGTAACACGGGGGAGTCCGCCTCCCAGCTGCTGGACGCCGAGGCCGCGGAGAGGCTCCGAGCCGAGAAGGAGATGAAGGAACTGCAGGTGAGGACGGGGCTGGGGCGGAGACAGCCGCACTAGCGACCACCGCGCTCTGGCGTCTGTGGGCCCCTCGCCGGAGACGGGGCGGCCCGGCGGCCCTGTCCCCCCGGGGTAAGCACGTGCCCGTGGTCGGTGCGGCTCGGGGCTGAGGCTGGGCCTGAGTGAGGGGCTGCGCTGGCAGCCTCACGGGCCTCCCTTCCGCAGACCCAGTACGACGCGCTGAAGAAGAAGATGGAGGTCATGGAGATGGAGGTGATGGAGGCCCGCCTCATCCGGGCGGCAGAGATCAACGGGGAGGTGGACGATGATGACGCGGGTGGGTCTGAGGCCCCAGCGGCAAGCTCGGATACCCCCCGCCCCCGCCCCCGGGCAGCCCCGGCCCCGGCCTCCTAGAGGCTACAGTGACAGAAATAGGACAGTAGAGGTGCCAGCAAACGCAGGGGGTTATCGTGGACGCCCGCGAGAGCCGTGATGAGGACAGGGTCCGAGGGCCGTGGTCTGCTGGTCCTTGGGAGAGGACAGCACATAGCCACACATCCCGTCCAGTCTTTGCCCGGCTTGGGGGGAAGCCATCACTCCGGAGACCTTCCCGAGTCCCCCCCGGCTGATGCCGCCTGCTGCCCCTCCTTGTCCGGTCCTTCTCCCCCTCGGCCGCTTCCCAGGACTCTCAGCCGCCCGGCCCTCCCTTGTCGGCCCCACCCCCACAGGCGGCGAGTGGCGCCTGAAGTATGAGCGAGCCGTGCGGGAGGTGGACTTCACCAAGAAGCGGCTCCAGCAGGAGTTCGAGGACAAGCTGGAGGTGGAGCAGCAGAACAAGAGGCAGCTGGAGAGGCGGGTGAGGCTGGCGGAAGGAGCGGGGGCCCCGGGAGCCCCGGGGAGGGGCTGCCGGGTTAGCCTCTTCTAGGGGCTGCGGACGCCCAAGGGCCAACCGGCTCCGTCCCTCATCCCTGGATCTCTCGCTCGCTCGCGCCCCTCCTTCTCCCCTTTCTCCGCGCTCGCTTCCGGGCCTCTCACCGGCTGACCCCGCACCCCGTCCGCGCCCTAGCTCGGGGACCTGCAGGCAGACAGCGACGAGAGCCAGCGGGCCCTGCAGCAGCTGAAGAAGAAGTGCCAACGGCTGACGGCCGAGCTGCAGGACACTAAGCTGCACCTGGAGGGCCAGCAGGTCCGCAACCACGAGCTGGAGAAGAAGCAGAGGAGGTGGGTGGGTCCCCTGCCCCAGACACGCTCGAGACTCCCCGGGGGCCTCCCCCTCCAGGGAAGGGACAAGGAAGGAGGGCCTGAATTTGGCCGCATGGCCCCTTGGCCTGGAACGGGAACAGGCCTCTCTCCTGACCTCTGAGGAGCCCTCAGGCCCCGTCCCCACTGAAGGGCCTCTCCGGCCTGGGCTGGCGGACCTGCTCCCCGCAGTGCGTGCCCGTCATCCTGCCTGGGCCGGGCAAGGACGAGGCTCCCACCAGGCTCCCACCGCGGAGAGCACCCGCGCCCCTCCTGCCCCTTGCCCCCACCTGGCTCCCCACGTCTCCGCCGGCCCCAGCCACGCGCACGCACTCTCCTGACTAATGTTGTTGAACCACCGTGCCACTTCCGTCTCATTATGGTAATGGCACAAAGGAGGGGGGCAGCCCTCACAGGATCACATCCAATCTAAATTAATTTCCCGGGCTGGGAATGGGAACGGGACGCCTTTATTAGCTATACCGGGGAACCCACACACCCTGGGAACAGCAGGGGGCCCCAGGGAGTGGGAAGAGCGCCTGCTTGCCCTCTGCAGGAGAGGGCTTCTTGGCAGAGGCTCCGGGGTGGGGGTGGGGGGGGGCCTTCGAGAAGGGACAGCCCCGCCCCCACAACCCTGGGGGTGAGCGGGGCAGAGTCCTTCCAGTGACCCTGGGTTACCCTCAGCCTCCTGGATGCGCTCTCCTGTCCTCCCAGCTGGGTCTCGCCTGTGGAGCTGGGGAGATCTTATTCCTTCCTCCCAGCACCGTGCCTCTCCGCCTTTACCCCCCCTTCACTAGAGGCGGTTCACCCTTAGTGAGACCCCCTCTCCCAAGCACACCCCCCCCCTCCCGGCAGTGCCAGCCTGGCCTAGTTACCATCTTGCTGCACTCCCTGCTGGGCAACTTATTAGGTTTCATTTCAGCTGCCCGGAGTTTGCTTACCCTTTTTTTTGATGCGGGGTTGGGTTGGTGGGGGCATCCCGGCAGTGTTTTCAAACTGCAACCTTATTAGCTATTCAGGAAAGGTGTTAAGAGGAATTTCAGCAGTTTGCTCCTTATTTAGAGTTAGTGGGTGGGGAAATAGGAGGCTGGGAGGTAGAGGGGCCAAGAAAGGGGCCCCGACCGGGGACTGCAACTGCAGGCTGGGCCCGGTGGGACTGCTGGCTTCCGGTGGTGGAGGGGCTGGGGTTCTGGGGGTGACATGGGTACTGCTGGGCCACATGGCCCTGGCCAAGGGCTGGCACCCAGAGGTGGGGGCTGGAGGCAGCTACCCATCTGGAGTGGCCAAGTGGAAGCAGGGAAAGTGAGTTAGGTGAGGCAAGGGCGTCCCTTTCTACATATCTCCGTGCCTACTCTGCCCTCGCCCTGGTCCCACATTCTTTGGTCTGTCGAAACGGGAAAAGGTCAGGACAACGATGGAGGAGAGCCCGTCCGCCTCTTCCCTAGAAGCAGTATGTGGGCCCCTCCTCGGCTCATCTAGAATAAGGACTCCTTAGACCACCTCAGTGAAATTGCCCCCCATCCCAGAGCAGGGGGCCAGCCGGGCCTTGATGGCCTGTGAGCCCGGGTGTCACCTCACCGCTGCCTTCCCCTTCTGGGCCATGCAGGGAGTCCCCCTCTGCTTGTGTCCTGTGTGTATCCGTGGCCCTGCTTCCTGGCAGCCTCTGGGTGCCGGAGACCCAGACTCTTCCCTGCCCTGGAGGAGTCACCTGGGCCGTCCCTGCTTCCTCACAGGTTCGACAGCGAGCTCTCGCAGGCCCACGAGGAGGCCCAGCGGGAGAAGCTGCAGCGGGAGAAGCTGCAGCGGGAGAAGGACACGCTCCTCGCTGAGGCTTTCAGCCTGAAGCAGCAGCTGGAGGTGCGTGGGCCGCCCGCTGTCCGTGCCCCACCCCCACCCCCACCCCCAGACAGGAGCTGGTCCCAGGCCAGCCCCATCTTCTCTTTCGCTCCAGGAAAAAGACATGGACATTGCCGGATTCACCCAGAAGGTCGTCTCCCTGGAGGCCGAGCTCCAGGACATTTCTTCCCAAGAGTCTAAGGACGAGGCCTCTCTGGCCAAGGTCAAGAAACAGCTCCGCGACCTGGAGGCCAAAGTCAAGGATCAGGAAGAGGAGCTGGATGAGCAGGCGGGGACCATCCAGATGCTGGAGCAGGTGCCGCAGGGTCTGGCCGAGGGGGGCCCCCGCCATCCCCCCAGCTAACCCAGTAGGTAGCCAGAGGGGGGCAGGTTCCCACATGCAGTCATTCTTTCGTTCCCTCACTCACAAAATCTTGAGGGAGCACCTGATCTGAGCCACACACCGTGTGAAAATAATTAAGCTTTCGTCCTGCTCTGAATAAAGCTTGACGGAGCTCTAGTACTGAGGGGCTCGGGATGCGCGGCAGCCGGAAGGCCACACGCCCACCCGGCCTGCCGCTGAGCCACCGAGTCGGTTCAGAGACCTAGAGCCTGAAGGCCCAATGGAAAAGCTGCCCAACGGTGTCCCCACGTCTGGCAGCCTCCTCTGGGCTGGCGTCAGACAACTAGTGAGGGGGGTTGGCTTCTCTCGGGGAGCCGGCTGCCCCAGCAACAAGGTGGGAGCTCGGGGAAGTGCAGGCAGAGATGCTCCCCACCCCCGAGCCCAGGGAGAGCCGTCCATCGGGGGCAGGGGGCTGCTCAGAAGGGAACCCCGTACCTCCCCCCATCACCACCAGGCCAAGCTACGACTAGAGATGGAGATGGAGCGGATGAGACAGACCCACTCCAAGGAGGTGGAAAGTCGGGACGAGGAGGTAGAGGAGGCCCGGCAGTCATGTCAGAAGAAGGTAAGGCAGTGGGCACTCAGCACGTCCAGTTCGAATCCTGCTTCCCCCATCACTGCTTTAAAGTAAGGGGTTTTCTGGTTCCCTCCCTGAGCCACACTCTCATCCATTGTCATTCTGGACTCGAGATCCTGGCCTTGGCTGGGATGTGTGCCCTCGGGGACCATGGAGAAGGCTCCGTCCTTTGAGGGCCGCGCGCTCCCTGCTTTCTGGGCACTCAGCGAGGCTGGCTCGGCCTGCCCACTCTGGAACAAAGCCTCCCGCTCTGGAGTGGGGCTGCGGTGCACGGCCTGCCGGCCCTCCTCCCCCTCCCAGACTGCTCTGAAACCCTGGGAACTTCGAATTCGGGGTCTGACACCCCCCCCAGGATCTGCTCAGCCTGCCCCACAGTTTTCCCAGGGTCTGGGGTGCGGGGGGCGGGGGAGGGATCCAGAAGGGAAGGAGCCCGGCTGGCACCGGACACTGAAGGGACTGCCGGGCCTCTGTCCCCACGGCCCTCCAGTTGAAGCAAATGGAAGTGCAGCTTGAGGAGGAGTACGAGGATAAGCAGAAGGTGCTGCGAGAGAAGCGGGACCTGGAGAGCAAGCTCGCCACACTGAGTGACCAGGTAGGGGGAGCCCGCTGGCGGGGCCCGGCCTCAGCGAGGGGACTCTCAGGGATACAAAGCTGGCAGGGGGGGGCAGGGGGCAGGTTCTGTGGCACCCACTGCCAGCCCATGGCGAATGGGGGTCGTTACCACACAGAGCAGACCCCAGCTTCTCATGGGCTGACCTGAGCCCGGCACGTCCTCTGCTGCTATGTGTTTCGGGGGGCTCTGAGAATGAGGGCAGGGGTGAAGAGCGGGCGTGGGGAAGCCAGGAAGAGGCTCTGTGGTGGAGCCCAGAGCCCCGGCTTCTGCCGCGTGCCCAGGTGAGCCAGCGGGACCTGGAGTCGGAGAAGCGGCTCCGCAAGGACCTGAAGCGCACCAAGGCCCTGCTGGCGGACGCCCAGATCATGCTGGACCACCTGAAGAATAACGCACCCAGCAAGAGGGAGATCGCCCAGCTGAAGAACCAGGTATCCGGACAGAGAGGGGTGGTTGGCTCCAGGGGGCAACCGTGAGCTTAGGGTTCTAGTTCTTTCGCTCCCTCCCTTCCCCCTGTCAGGGATTCTTGAGTCCTTGAGAAGGGAGGTCACAGGGGAGGGGGAGAAGCCACTCGTAGCCATCGACTTCCAGGATCTGTGCGTGCCAGAGAGCATGACCGCCAAGCCCCAGGATGGCGCAGATGGGTCCCCGCACCCGCCGTCCCTGCCCCGGGAGACACCCGTGTGCATGCAGCCCCAACAGGCCACGGCCCCGGGGTCTGAAGGGAGCAGAGCGCCTGGGCTCCTCTCCCCTGCGGCCCCCCATCCGGGCCTCCTGCCCCTTGGGCCCGGCTGACATCTCTCCCTGGGGCGGGGGCGGCCCTGTGTCCAGCTGGAGGAGTCCGAGTTCACCTGCGCCGCCGCCGTGAAAGCGCGGAAGGCGATGGAGGTGGAGATCGAAGACCTGCACCTGCAGATTGACGACATCGCCAAAGCCAAGACGGCGGTGAGGGGCATGGGGCACGGGCCGGGCTTGGGGGCGCTGGGGGGGCGGCTGAGGAGGAGTCGAGCCGGGACAGACGGGGGACCTTCCCCAGCGCGCTCCCTTCACGCCTGGGCTTTCTGCAGGGAGAGCGGGCCTCCCCTCCTTCGCCTCTCCCCACTCGGAGCGGAGGCCTGGGGGTGGGGGGGAGGTAGAAGAGGGAGCCAGCAAGGGCCCACCTCCCTGTTTAACCACCTGCCTCTGGGAGCTTGGCCACAGGCCCCGACACCATAAATAAAGGCAGCTAATGTGGCTGAGGGATGTAAACAGGTGCCTGGAGATTAGCCGAAGCACCGATAAGAGGATGGGATGGCTCCGGTTCCCTCCCCTTCCCCTGGCCAGCCCACTGACAAGCCCAAGCGGCAGCTAATTAGAGCTCTTATTTAATGCCTCCCTTTTAATTCCCTACCTCTCCCACGGCCCATCCATCGGCCGGGAATGCATTACTGGGGTGCAGACACCAGTACCTCCTTGGGCAGGGAATGGGGCAGCGGGGAGGCTGGGCTTGGCTCTGGGCTCCACGGCGCCACCCCCCCAACCTGGTCACCCCTCTGTTGAGGGATGCCCGTCTCCCGGGCTTGATTTATCTCTGTGACATTTGTGCTCCTCAGCACTTTTCAGGTGAGTAATTCAAATTCTTTAATTGTGTTAAAAAAGGCTGTTATAAAATTACCATTTTATTTAAATCCGAGTTAATAAATTTCTTGGCGGAGGCTTCCCCAGCTCCCCACAGCCCGGTAACAAGATGGATGGGGCCGAGAAGGAGCCAACGCAGTCATTTTGGTTTGGAATTACAGGCTAATAGATTCATTCGTTTCCTGAAGCTGCTGTTGGCGGTCTGCTCTCCCCACCTCCGCCCCAGGAGCGGACTGACTGTGGGGCCAGAGGGCCCCGGGAGCAGGCCGTCCCAGGGCAGATGAGAATCCAAGCCAAGGGAGCCTCGCACATTCGAGGGGTCCTTCCCTGAGGCCTGAAGGGGGCAGAGTGCATACAGGTTAGGGCACAGATTGCAGGGGCCAGGATGATGGGTCATTTGTTCTGGGCAGACCTTTTCTGCCTTCTCGTTAGCCTTCAAAGAGGTGCCAGGAAGCAGCTGTCATTTAGCCCAGGGTCTGCCTGTGCGGCGAAGACAGCCTTCTCTCAGCTCCCTGCACGCCCCCGGGTCTGGACCCGCTCCAGTGGCAGGGCCCGGCCGCGTGGCGTCGTCACCCCCCTTCCCATTGGAGGCGGCGTGGGGAAGTTCAGACTTGCCACCGGGTGCCGTCAGGCACTCGAGGCCTGATGCCCTCTGATCGGTCTTGCCTCCATCCAGCTGGAGGAGCAGCTGAGCCGCCTTCAGCGCGAGAAGAACGAGATCCAGAGCCGGCTGGAGGAGGACCAGGAGGACATGAACGAGCTGATGAAGAAGCACAAGGCGGCCGTGGCTCAGGTGCCCCACCACGCCCCTCCATGACAGACGCCGCCACCGTGGTCCTCTTCCGAGCCTCCCCCGCGTCCCCCCCCCCCCCCCGCCGCACACGCCACTTGTTTTGGGAGCGGCAGGCCGTGGGCTCCGTGTTCGGGCGCGCAGCGAGCTGGGGTTTGTGTTCCCGGCCCAGCCCGCTTCAGCGCTCACTCCTTTCCCAGGCCTCGCGGGACTTAGCGCAGATGAACGATCTCCAGGCTCAGCTAGAAGAAGCCAACAAGGAGAAGCAAGAGCTGCAGGAGAAGGTGAGGACCAGGGTCTCCCTTGGTGGAAAGAGGGTGCCAGGTCGCTGGGTGTGCAGACAAGCCCCCAAGCTCCTAGGGTGACAGGTGCCCCTCTCGGTCCCCAGTAATGCACAGAGCAGCGTCAACGCGTGTGAAGGTCTAGCCCGGGAGCCATGGCACCACAGTAGACGTTTTGGCTTCAGCTGCCTCCCATCACATTTCTATTCCCTCTCCTTGGCTTTTCTCTTTCTCTCCAAAAGGCAAAATCTGCCAACGTTGGGCCAGGTGGGGCATGCCTCTGGCTCCCCTGGGCACCCATCCCTCCCTCCCTCCGCCTTCTGGCCACCATGGTGACCTTGCCCGGCCCAGACTCTGTGCCCTCCCTTCGGGGCTCAGTTCTTGCTTCTGTTCCTGCCCCTGCCCCCAGCTCCAAGCCCTCCAGAGCCAAGTGGAGTTCCTGGAACAGTCCATGGTGGACAAGTCCCTGGTGAGCAGGCAGGAAGCTAAGATCCGAGAGCTGGAGACGCGCCTGGAGTTCGAAAGGACCCAAGTGAAGAGGCTGGAGGTGGGTGCCCCTCGCCCTGGCCCGCAGCCCAGAGCAGGCCCCGGCCGCCCCGGCGGCTGGAGCCGCGCATGCTCAGCAACGCTGGGCAGGCCTCGGCCGCTCCTCGGAGGCCCCCGCCAGGCTGCCAGGCCAGCTGACGGGCCCGGTGCCGTCCCCCCGCCCGCCCGCCCCGCCTGCTTTCTGGGCACCGTGAAGCCAGCCTGCTTTACATTCTGTTTCCATGCTTGCTTTCTGCCAAGGGACCAGAGCAGCTTAGCTTTTTGTCTTCATATTTTCCTCCACCATGAGCTCCCCCCGCCGGTCCCCTCACTCGCTCTCCGGCAGGGTCATAAATATGCAGCGGATGGCGCCACTTCTGTGAGGGCTGAAGTCTGTTCTCTCATCTCGCCGCTCGCTCGCCCGCTCTCCCTTCCCATTTTTATTGCCTTTTTTCCTCACTTCTTCCCACCCTCCCTGTCTCTGCTTTTTCTCCTCTCTCTTTGCTTGTCTCCATGTCTGCTCTCTTCTTTCCTGTCCCTTTGCGTGTCTCCTTCTCACCTGCTCCCTGCTTCTGTTTTTCTCCCCACCCCCTCCCTCCTCTCCCCCTGCTCTTCGTGCTTGCCTTCAGCCCTTCTCCTGTTCCTGCTCACCCCTCTTCTGCTCTATCTAGCTCTTCCTTCCACCGGTAATCTCCGTGCTCCACATGCAGTCCTCTCGCTTCCGGGCTCCCAAAGCCAGCATGCCCCAGCCCCGCCCTCTCCGGTAGGGCAGGTGGGAAGCAAGAGGCAAGCAGCATTGTCTCCGGAGAACGCTCCTCTCGCCCTATTTTTAAGTTCTCCTCCCGCTCGAGCTTGTACACGTGTCTAAGCACCGGCAGTTCTCTGTGAGAACAGGGTTCACAGGTGTGCGTGTTGAGGAATGTCCCTGCCGCCTCCCCGACAGCCCCAGGGGCCACCGAGCAGCCACCAGGGTAGGGATGGGAAGAGGTGACTATGGGGCTGGCAGTGGGCTTGAGAGGGCATTCATCCCCTTGATGTAGGAAGAGAATACGGCGGAACCTCCCAAGATGAGGTCCCCGGTCCTCAGGAGAGCCAGGGAGAGTTAGGGGAAGCTTAGTAATGTTCCTGCTCCACCCACTGCAACCCAGAATGGATCGATAATATTTTCGTCCCCGTTTTGCATGCAGGAAGGGGTAAGGAGGTTGCCCGTGGTCACAGAGCTATCGAGGGGCTGATGAAGCTCTGGGGCAGATCTGGGCACCTGTCTCCTTTTCTTCTGGGCCTCAGACCCTTTCCTCGGCCCTGTCTCTGCATCCCTTCTGCCCAGAGAGGCAGTATTGTCCTTTAGTCACACAATCTTAAACACAAATGGCCCTCAGAGATCACATAGTCTAGTGCCATTATCTTAGAGACACAGAGGCCGGGGGGGGGGGGGCGGGGGAGGGGGGCCCGAGGTGGAGACCCCACGGCCAGTCGGCAGTCGAACCCGAAGCAGGGCCTTCCCTCACACCCTCCCCCAGCCTCCAGGTCATTTCTTGCCTACGGCCTGGGGGCGAAAAATGTATTCCACGTCTCTGGAGGAAGAGAGATGCATCAGGCTTAGAGGGATGGCTGTGTGCTTAGAATCTGATGACTCTTTAGTCCCCTAACCCAGGGGCTCTCAAAGAGCCATTTACCCCCCAGCAAGGGATCTAGCTTCTGGAGCTGCTCGGTTCAGTGTCTCCGAGGGAAGGGGGCTGACGGTGGAGGCCCCACACTTGGCGTCAGTATGGGTCGGCCCGG
>CM052804.1:36833283-36877194 GCA_028533885.1 Nasua narica | reverse complement strand
TCCCTAAAAAACAGCAGCATCGACAGGCTGCAGAGGTAGGAGAGGGAAAGACCACATGCCCTTGAAAACTGGAGAGTACCAGAGCACGGAGTCCCTGGAGACAGTCTTCCTGCGTGCTACTGAAGTTGGGTTGCCACTTGTCACCTGTGAAGCCAGCCCGATCCCGCGAAAGCCACGTGATTTTTCCTGCCCTCAGTTCTCAATCCTTGCTGCAAATCCCCATCCCAGAGTGTCCTGATAGCCAAGCTATGAAGCATGGGAAAGCCACGGAAGAGTCTCTCCAGAGAAGGGACAAGAGGGTCCTGACGGATGATTCGTATATTGTTTCCATCCCTGATACAACCTCACCTTCAAGGGGCACAGCTGGGACACTAGTTCTCAGCTCTCTTTGATTTGCTGTTTTTCCCAGTCTGCTCAGCTCTAGTGGGACCTCTCCAAAGGTCTAGTGGTAGGAATAGACCGGCTCAGGTACACAGAGGTATAAAGAGACCTACTGAGGGGCGCCGGGGTGGCTCAGTCGGTTAAGCGTCTCTGCCTTTGGTTCAGATTATGATCCCGGGATCCTGGGATCGAGCCCCGCATCGGGCTCCTTGCTCAGCGGGGAGCCTGCTTCCCTCTCTCTCTGCCTGCCTCTCTGCCTACTTGTGATCTCTCTCTCTCTCTGTCAAATAAATAAATAAAATCTTTAAAAGAAGAAGAAGGAGAGGAAGAAGAAGATTCCAGTGTTTAGGGAAGTTTTCCCTTAAGACAATAAAAATGTTTCCTCCCTCATCGTTACTGCATTTCCTTTTGTCCTAGAGAGGTGTTGGTGGCTGCTCCCTTCCCAAGCTACAGGGTGATTTAATTTTTTTTCTCAGAGGTTTCAGCCCCAATTCCCAGGCCTTTCCTTATTGTCTTTCCTCCCCTAGAGACTGCCTAGCAATGGAACTCTCCTATCTTGAGGGACTGGAGTAGAAGATAATATCCGCCACTTAACAAATGCAAACACGAAGCCAGGCAGGAAGCAGAAGCCAGGGTCTCCGGGTGTGGGGTGTGCTCCCCCCACGACCTCCAGGCCGGAAGATGAGCGCTGTCCTCCCTGCAGCTCACAGAGGACGCTGTCAGCCTTTGATAAACCTTGCCAGACCAGCCTGCGTAAGACCTCCCTGAACACCCAACACCCGATGGGTGGAGAACAGTGTGAGTCTAAGGTGCCTATGGAGGCCAGAGGAGCCCACCATACATTCAGCAAATGCCTTCTCCTTCCACGGACAACTACGCCGCCATCAGGAAGAAGGGGGCAGCCCCATAGGACTCATGCAGGAGCCTCGATATAAAAAATGGAAACAGCAAGGTGCCGTAGAGTGTGCAACTTCTGAGATTTCAAAGAAAGAATGTGCGCTTTAAATATGTTTGGACACTCATAGAACGTCTCTGAAAGGAGACAAATGAAAATGCTAACCGTATTGCCTGCGAGGAGAACAAAGTGACTGAGGGCAGGGTGGGAAAGAGGCGTCCTTATCACGGTGTTCTCTCTCGAGCCTTTTTTCATTGTCGTTCCCTAAGTCTGTATTACCTATGGAAGAAGGCAATCAAAAGCAGACCCCTTCCCCTTAAGGAGCGGTGTGGGGGAGGAGGCAATCCTGCAAACAATTGCAATCCACTTTGCTCCTTGCTATTCCTGAGACACAGAGTGAGAAGGGAGTCTAGGACAGGGGACATCCAAGCTGGCTTGGGGGTGTCAGGGAATTTGGAATCATCATCGCGGCAAATGCTGGAACGTCTTTCAGCTCAGCCTTGCCAGGGCCTAAAGAGCACAGGGAGAAGGGACCGGCCATAGAGCTGCAGACTCCGGGATGCAAAGTGCCGCGCGCGTGCCAAGCAAGGGAGCTGCGATTTTATCCTAATAGGAAACGCGCGGCTGTTAAGGAATTTTCAGTAGGGGAGAGTGACCTGTGCGATTTGTTGTTTAGAGAGGAGCGTGGAAGGCTGGATTAGAGGGGCAAGGAGAGGTCGGGAGGCTGGTTATGAGGTTAATGCAAGAATCTAGGGGAGCGAGGCAGATGGATGACCAGGGGCAAAGGCAGCAGAGGGCAGGTGTGGGGGTCCCCCAGACATGCAGTGGGCCTCCAAGCTGTAGGGCGACCACCACGCACAGATCCAGCTCTGCAGCTCTGGGTTTTCCCGCTCCGGCATCTTCTACACATTCAGGGCCCCAAACCCCCCTGGCAGCTGGCAGGACGGGTCTACAGGGGCCTCTTCCTGGTCTGCCTGCGTGCCTCCCTGCTCCAGGCTCCAACGCCTGGGCAAAGAGGGGCGGGGTGGGGGGGTGGGGAATGAGAACAGAAGATTCTCCCCCGCCTTTCAAGTCCTAGGTCTCTCTTATTTATGCCTCGCTCTCTCCCGATTCGAGTCCTCTCATTATTTCGAGCTGTACGGCTTGCTGCTTCCCTGGCTGGGCTCCCCCCCCGCCCTCCCCCCCACCCCGTGTGCGAAGTGTCAATCAAGCCGTCAGACGGGCTGCTCGGCCTCACATCCTCCCAGGCTCTGCCCCAGGACGCGAGCCGCAATTGCTGACACACGGCAGTGCGGTCTAGGGCTGCGGGCTCTTTCTTTAATAGTCTTCCGATCCAAAATGGGTGTTAAAATGGAATTCGAGGGGATCGCCTTCTCTCTGCCCGCCCCTGTTAGGACAGCCACAAGGACGGGCAACCCTGAGAGAGAGAGAGAGAGAGAGAGAAAGAGAGAGAGAGAGAGGGAGGAAGCCTTCAGAAGTCGATTTCCTTTTCATTTCAAGGTTGGGCCGTGGCCAGCGGCGGCTTTCCGAGGAGCTGTTTGAAATTCTTAACAAGAAGCCGAATGCTTGAGTCCAGGAATCCAGGGCAGGCTTGTGAAGTACGGATGGGGAGATGGAATTGTCATTTTCTTTCTGAAGGGATATTATATTAAACAAAGGAGAGGTGGGCTATAGAGCCGCTTTGGTAGCCTCCCTGGAGAACCGAACAATAAGAAACGGGTCCCGGGAGGGGGGGCGGGGCGGCAGGAAGATCTGAGGTTAGAACAAAGAAAGAACTTCCCCCCTGGCCCTGGAACCAGTGACCGGGGAGATCTGAGGACTCAGCTTCCCCAGGGGATTCCTCCTTCTCCTTTTACAAATTGTGAATGGAAGCTGGTTTTGCGAGAATATGGAAGCTAATGAGCATTAAGCCTAATTACTGTGCCAAATTCTCTTTAGATCTTCGATAACACACACACACACACACACACACACACACACACACACACACACGCAGAACTCATGGTTATGATCTGAGTGTGTCTATTTGTGTTCTATTCTTTTTCTAGGGATGATTTCCTACATACACACATTTCTATGTAGCCCACAGTCCACAGCTTGTCATTTTGAATCGCTACATAGTATTCCGTTGTGTCAATGTGCCAGAATTTCCTTAGCAGATTCCCTCTGGCTGGGTTGTTTCCAATTTTCTATATTGTAAGCCCCTGATTCATATTGTATGAATGTCTTCATACAAATGTCTTTTTCTTCCCTTGTATATTTCCTGGGAGTATGGTTCCCCCACTCAGATTTCTAGATTAGAAGGTGTGAACCATTCGACCGTGGGTACACACTGCCCAGCTCTTTCCAGAAGGCCCTGACCGTCTGAGTCTATTCTCTCCCCTTCCCCACAGCGCTGACAACAGATTCTATTATTTTTTTTAAAGATTATTTATTTATTTATTTATTAGGAAAGAGAGAGTGAGAGAGAGCATGAGAAGGGAGAAGGTCAGAGTGAGAAGCGGACTCCCCATGGAGCTGGGAGCCCGACGTGGGACTCGATCTCGGGACTCCAGGATCATGACCTGAGCCGAAGGCAGTCGCTCAACCAACTGCGCCACCCAGGCGCCCCAGATTCTATTATTTTTAAAAATTTTTTGCTCACAAGGGCACCTGGGTGGCTGAGTGGGTTAAAGCCTCTGCCTTCGGCTCAGGTATGATCTCAGGGTCCTGGGATCAAGCCCCACATCCGGCTCTCTGCTCAGCGGGGAGCCTGCTTCCGCCACTCTCTCTGCCTGCCTTTCTGCCTGCTTGTGATCTCTCTCTCTGTGTCAAATAAATAAATAAAATTTAAAAAAAAATTTTGCTCATTTAATAGGCACATAATCGTACCTTGAAGTTATTTAATTCCCATTTCTTTCTCTGCTGGTGAGGCTGGGCAGACTTCCATGTGAAGATTTATTGTCTGCTTTTCCTTGTGTGTAAACTGTTCATCTTCTCTGACATCTTATCAAGAGGAATCCAGGGGCTGACCTTACATATTTCTATCAAGCCTTTGCGTATTTATTTATTTATTTATTTAAGAAGAAATGTCTTTTTATTTATTTATTTATGTAGAAAATATTTTATTTATTTGACAGAGAGGGAGAGAGATCACAATTAGGCAGAGAGGCAGGCAGAGAGAGAGGGGGAAGCAGGCTTCCCACTGAGCAGAGAGCCCGATGCTGATCCCAGGACCCTGAGATCATGACCTGAGCCAAAGACAGAGGCCTTAACCCACTGTGCCACCCGGCTTTAACCCACTGAGCCACCCAGGTGCCCCTTCTTTTCCTTTCCTTAAAGAAGACCCCCAAATTGTCTAAGAACCAGGCCCTACAAATCCCAGCTCTGTCCTGAATGTACACAGTGGTACTTACTTAGCACACAGCCCGGCACAGAGGGCGGTGGGCTCACTACAGGGCCCCTCCCTGCCCGGGGCCAGTGCCCAGTGCCCCTTCTGTGCATCAGAAGGCTCTTCCTCTCACTCTGTCCTTCCCATTTGTTCGCAATAATTTCTTCTCCTGTGTAAAAAATGAAAGTAAAACACGCTGAGAATAATTTCATAATCACAAAACTGCCTTCCCGATTGTTCCCTGCATCTACCCCCTGACCTCACCACCCACCAGGGAGGTGGGCCTTACCCTGGGCAGAGTGCCAAGTCCTTAGCTCGGCCCTTTTAGAATCTCCAAAGGAAATCAGGCTGAAGGGAGGGAAGCCAGCAGGGGGAGGCAGCATTCCCGGTGCCCAGCTTGGTCTAGGAGGCATTGAAATTCCAGGGCCGAAGTCCCGAGACAAAGATCATAATGAGACAGGAAGGTGGCAAAGGAAGGATCATTTGCATGACAATAATTGAGCCAAGAATAGAAAGCTAGAGGGATACAAGGGTGAGGCCGACAGCTGAGCTGGGCTAAACCTCGGAAATCAGACTACCTAGTTGTGCTCCGCAGGGAACGTGGGGCTGAGCCCTAAGCCAGGCTTTGCCGGAAGGGAGGAGCGGGGAGAAGGACACAACCCGGGGGGGATTGTGGGAAATGCTGACCAGGCTGGACTTTGCCCTACTCGTCCTCCTTTAGCCCGGAGCCTACTTTTGCTTGCTTTCTCTTTTGTGTGTAGGCTTTGTAGCTGTAGGGCTAAGCGGGCATCATGGCTGCTCAGAAAGATCTCTGTGATGCCATCGTGATCGGGGCAGGCATCCAAGGCTGCTTTACAGCATATCACCTGGCCAAACACGGGAAGAGGGTCATCCTGCTGGAGCAGGTACTGTGTCCCCTCTGCACTCCCCACTTTAGGGACTGTCCCTCTCTCCTCCTCTAGCGAGAAGTTTCCAGAGCCAGCAGGCTTTGGGGTGAGGCCCAAAGGGTCGGACCCTGGAATTCTGTGCAATTTGCCTCTCTGCTGCCTGGTGTGTTTCATGACAATGCAAAGAGAGTTCCACCCTCCCTAAGATCCACATTGGGTTTCCAGGCACATTTGCCCCTTTTCCGGCCTCCTGGTTCCTGCCCTTGATCAAGAAGTATCCCAGGTCCTATTCTCCTCCTTCCTGCCGCTCAGTCTCTTGTGTGCCAAAATGCTTGATTCGCCCCAGAAAAATAATCAGTTCTGCTTTGGGTTACCTTAAGTAAAAGTAATTTTGCTCAGAGGGAAAGGCTGATTTGGCAACCTAAAAGGTAGAATTCTTCCCTGGGTGTTCCTGGCCTCGCACCCTGGAACCCAGCAGAACACTTTGTTTTTTCTGCTACCTCTGGTTAATAGCAGCCTTATTGTTTGACACACAGGGAATAAGCAGGTCTTATTTGTCCTTATAGAAAAAGGACCCTATGCAGTGCAGTCTACCGTGATCACTGCACATGTTGGGGGGTGGGGGTGGGGACTCTGTATCTCCAGCGTCCTTCCCAGAGGAGGTGCCTGCAGACCACTTTCCAAAGGCTTCTATCCTCCCATCCTGTCTACAGCTGTCCAGGTAGCTTTTGGTTTGCTCTTCTAGGTAATGAACTGGGTGGGTGAGAAACCTTTTTCATTTCTCTATCAGTTTTCAGAGAGCCTAAGGGATTCCTGGTCTAACCTTGCAGGAAACTCTCCATCTTTTGCTAAATCTCAAGGTGGTTCCCTTGTCCTAAGTGATTGGAACCCACAGAGAAAAAGCATCAGCTTCTTTGTCCAGAAAATGAAGGGAGCTATGGAAAAGAGTCTGGAGGTTCCTCAAAAAGTTGAAAGAGCTACCCTACGATCCAGCAATTGCACTACTAGATATTGACCCAAAGGATATAAAAATACAGATTTGAAAATGTACATGGATTCCCATGTTTATAGTAGCATGATCAACAATAGCCAAACTATGGGAAGGGTCCAAGTGTCCATCAACAGACGAATAGATAAAGAAGATGTGGTATAGGGGCGCCTGAGTGGCTCAGGGGGTTAAAGCCTCTGCCTTTGGCTCAGGTCACGATCTCAGGGTCCTGGGATCGAGCCCTGCATCGGGCTCTCTGCTCAGCGATCGAGCCTGCTTCCCCCTCTCTCTCTGCCTGCCTCTCTGCCTACTTGTGATCTCTCTCTCTCTCTCTGTCAAATAAATAAATAAAATCTTAAAAAAAAAAGATGTGGTATATATACACAATGGAATATTACTCAGCCATCAAAAATGGAACTCTTGCCATTTGCAATGACGGGGATGGAACGAGATTGTATTATGCTAAGTGAAATAAATTAGTCAGAGAAAGACAAACACCATATGATTTCACTCATATGTGGATTTTTTTTTCATGTGCAGAATTTAAGAAACAAAACAGAAGAACATATGGGAAGGGGGAAAAAAGAGAGGGAAACAAACCATAAGAGACTCTCAACGATAGAGAACACACTGAGGGTTGATGGAGGGAGGCATGTGGGGATGGGCTAGCTGGCTGATGGGGATTAAGGAGGGCACTTGCGGTGATGAGCACTGGGTATTTTAGGCAAGTGATGAATCACTAGCTTCTACTCCTGAAACCAATATTACACCATATGTTAACTAACTAGAATTTAAATAAAATTTTGGAAAAAAAAAAACACGAAGGGGGGCTATACTGAAATGATCTCAAAGTTTTCTTTCTGATTATGCTTCTCGGGTGCCTGGGGGGCTCAGTCAGTTAAGCGTCTGCCTTCGGCTCACGTCATGACCCCAGGGTCCTGGGATCGAGTCCCGCATCAGGCTCCCTGAGTCTGCTTCTCCCTCTGCGCCCCGACCCCGGCCCCCATCTCTCATGAATAAATAAAATCTTTAAAAAACCAATTCTGCTTCTCTATGGGACCAAGTGGGGAGGGGTTCCAGCAACATGACCAAAGACTAACTAATAGAGGGACTTTGGGATGTGAGTAATGTTACCAAAAGGGGAAGCTGAGTTAAGCCTACTGAAGAATGTCTCTGCTGTTGGCCAGATCAGTAACTTGGCCGTAAAGGGAGAATGTATGGAAATATTTAAAGAATAAGTGTGACTGCTTGACAGCCCACGACGAGCTGGCTCCTAAAGGCGGGGAAGGGACCGCTTGCAAGGGGTAACAGCTTCCGTTGTGTCTCGTTCTCTGTTTCCAGTTTTTTCTACCACACTCCCGAGGAAGCTCCCATGGGCAAAGCCGGATAATCCGGAGGGCGTACCCCGAAGACTTTTACACCCAGATGATGGATGAGTGCTACCAGATATGGGCCCAGCTGGAGCGCGAGGCTGGAACCCAATTACTCAGGTTGGCAGATGGGGGAATTCCTTGAATTGTGGGACCCTCACCTACTTGAGGGGGCAGAGCCATGAACACTGGAAGTGCAGAGGAGGGACACAGGGCCTAGGGACACGTGCCAGACACATGGGAGCATTCTGTTCACTGTCCTGATGGCCCCATCGGTGGGTCCAGATGGGTCCTGGGGCTCTCTGAGTCCCAGCGCTGGGTTCCGAGCATGTGTCCAAGGGCGGCAGAGGGTGCGTGGGGAAGACGGCTGAAAAGACACTGGGAGCACATAGTCAGAGCTGGGGTTCGTATCTGCATCTCCGTGGAGTCATCTGAGACCCATTTAGGGCAGGGATTGAAATAAAGGATGAGGCTCATTATTATTCCTGCTAATATCCTAACTGGGTCCTCTTCCCTAAAGTGACCTCTGTAATCCATTCATTCTCTCTGAATGCCTCTCCCTGCAGGCCTCCTCTTAGGCCCCATTGCTTGCTAGGGATCTCTGCTGTCTCCAGGGCTCTCTAACCCTTAAGATTCTTCTGCCCGCCAACTCCCCCCCCCAACCTCCTTTGACCTTTCAAATACTCATGGGGAAGAAGGCAGCCAATCCACGGCGCCTAGAGAGCTTTAACCCACACACCCCACGTCCCTCCCCACCTTCGCTGTGGCTCTTAACCGAACTTTCTATAAAACCACGGCTCTATCCTAGAGGGTGACAGTTATTTTAATGGCCAGGAACCAAGAGGTTACTGTTCTGCTGCAAAAACACCATTAACTTAAGAACAAAGTGAAATCCATTATGCAAATACAGCTAGGACCGCTAATTACGGATTTATTCCAGAGACAGTTAATGTGCCCAGCACCCAATAAAGGAGCATGTCTTGCTGAAGGGGTGGCCCGGCTAAGGGACCCCTCTCTGTCAGCCATCTGTGAATATTGCTGAGTTTCAGGTACTAAAAGAGCTGAGGGGCACCTGGGTGGCTCAGTGGGTTAAAGCTTCTGCCTTCAGCTCATGTCGTGATCTCAGGGTCCTGGGATCGAGCCCCGCATCCAGCTCTCTGCTCAGCAGGAAGCATGCTTCACCTGCACCCCCCCCCCGCCCCGCCTGCCTCTCTGCCTACTTGTGATCTTTCTCTCTGTCAAGTAAATAAATAATCTTAAAAAAAAAAAAAAAGTGCTGAGGGTTTGGAGGGCACCCTTCTTCCCAGCAGACAAGGAAGTAACTAAGAGATGTAGGAGACTGTCTGCAGTATCTCAGAGGGGATATGATTCTGGAGATAGGCTTGAACTTGACTTTGTGCTCTACCTCTTACTGGCTGTGTGACATTGGAAAAGTTTGTGTACGTCTCTGTGCCTCATTTTTATCTCATCACCATCATCATGTATTTAGCGCTCGTGATAAGAAACTAAGGGTGTTTTAAAAGTAGTCAATACATGTACACTCACTTAATTCTCCCCACAACCTTATGAGAGGGTCGCTACCAAGTAGTCATTTTTCCAGAACAGCCACATAGTACTTTAGACTTTGCAGGCCGTAGGGTGCTTGTTGTAACTGTTTGACTCTGCCATTATAGTGGGAGAGCAGCCGCAGATGATGGGCATGAATAAATGGGCGTGGGTGTGTGCCAATAAAACTTTATTCATGGATGCTGAAATTTCATTCACTTTTCATGTCGTGAAATATTCTTTTTTTTATCAAGCATTAAAAAATATAAAAATCATCTCGGCTTGTATGACAAGCAAAAACAGGTAATAGACCTGATCTGGTCCCTGGGTCATAGCGTGCTGGCTGGTCTAGAAGATACCGCACACTGGTGACCTTGTCCATGCCCTCTGTCCAAACAAATTGATGTCTAAATCATCCCGGGTCGAAAGACTGCTAATGTATATTTAAAGCCAGGAACAGGGGCACCTAGGTGGCTCAGTCATTAAGCAGCTGCCTTCAGCTCTGGTCATAATCTCAGGGTCCTGGGATCGAGCCCTGCATCAGGCTCCCTGTTTGGCGGGAAGCCTGCTTCTCCCTCTCCCACTCCCCCTGCTTGTCTTCCCTCTCTCACTGTCTCAGTCAAATAAATAAATAGAATCTTTAAAAAATAAAAAATAGGGCACCTGGGTGGCTCACTGGGCTAAGTCTCTGCCTTTGGCTCAAGTCATGATCTCAGGGTCCTGGGATCGAGCCCCGAGTCGGGCTCTCTGCTCAGTGGGGAGCCGGCTTCTCCCCCTCTCTCTCTGCCCGCCTCTCTACCTACCTGTGCTCTCTCTGTCAAATAAATAAATAAAATCTTTAAAAATAAATAAATAATAATAAATAAAGCTAGGAACATATCATAGACCCTCTGAAAGACCATTCTGATGCCTTATCTCCCGAGTTATGAAAAATGAAGAGTAAAGTGAATGTGCTTTCGAGTCCAACAGGGCGCTAGGCGTTGTTGTTATTCTTCTTATTATTATTATCATCATTATCAAGTCCTTTCTTACGGCTAATCTGGTTTCCTCAGGCACACTCATTTATTTGGTCCTTTGATTTAGGAACACAGAACGGATACTTCCCATTCCAGTTCTTTTCCCTTTTGTTCTTGATTCTGATTTTCTAAATGATTCATCATCTTTGTGGTTCTTATTCTCCCACGTGCTGCTGGGAGAACCAACGCAATGTCATAATCTGACTGATTGATACGAATGTATTTACTTAAGGCTATTTGATGGTGATAACAAACAAACAAACAAACAAACAAACAAACAAACATCTTTGGGAGTTGGTCGTTAAGGAGGCTGTCCGATGATCCTTCACATTCCGTTTGGCCTCTTCCCCTGAAGGCGGCATACTAAACCTGGGTGGGCTCAGGACATTTGCATAGATGCCGGGTACAGCAGACCCTGCGTGTCAGATCACAAGGTCTGAGGCTTTTGTGATGCGTACAGCCGGGACCCTGGGACCCCCAGCAAATCCCAGCTCTGGGGCCCCCGTCTCTCGCTTGCCCCGCCTTCTCCCTTTGAGTCCTAATATCTAGCTCCTGACCCAGGCTGCCCCTGCTTAGCTGACAATATCAGACAAGATCACAGCCGTAGGCAATACAGCTGCTGGCAGAACCTGGCGGCCCCTCCGCAGCTGCTGCTTCCCGTGTCTGTAAGTGTCTGGCTTGTCAGCTACATCCCCTCCCCGGAGCAGTCTTTGTTAACCAATTCCGCCTCGGCCCACTGATCGGAAGATGAAAAAGCCCAGGGCTCCTCCAAAACCAACAAAGACAGCAGCCATTACTGAGAGTCCCTTCCCCAAGGTGACTCTGGGAGCTGGCTTGACTGGCACTTTTTAACCCCCGGAGGCGGAAGTGGACCCCCTCCACCCCGCCCCGGCCCGGGGATGGGAGGCGGCAGGTGTAGGGAGCGTGGTCTGCCCCTCCCAGTGGCTCCGTGCTCCACCCGGCCTCCCGTCCTGCGGTAGTAATGAATGGAAATCCCTGATCACCAGCTCCTGACTTCGTGTCCGAGGCTTTAGTTGGCTAGAAGAGTCAACAAGGCCCTTGGGAGGATTCTTCGATTACCTCTTCCTGGTGCTGGATCCAGCTAGGGCTGGGGGAAGGCACAGTTCATACCTTATGCTCTGCGCGCAGCTGATGGCATGCTGGGAGCTGGGAGCTGGGTTCTTTCGAGGGTCCCTGAAAACCCAGTCTTGCTCTAAGGAGCTTTCTTTCTAGGCCACCCGCGACCAGGCATTTCCTGGCCTTTTTTCTTTCTTTCTTTCTTTCTTCTTTTTTTTTTTTTTTTTGCGATGGCCTTGTCTCTTCTCATTCCTCTCCACCCAGAACTTTTGTAGCCTAGGTCTGAGCCAACAAGGAGCAGAGGGAGGCTCAGAGCGCAGGGGTGAGAAATTGATGCAGAACGAGCGGTCTGTTTATTGGGATCTAGGAAAAGCCATTAAGAAAATAAGCACTTAAATGATTTTCAATCCGCCCGTGGAAATCATCTATCTTCATACTGGGGGGGAAAAGGCCCATTCTCTGATCCCGGTTTTGACTGACTGATTTCCAATCTCCAGCATTTCCCACAGGAGCCTCTCACCTATCTCCCATAATGACAGGCCTTTGCATTCACAGGCAGTGTTTTACATTTATTTCCGATTTGCTCATAATGGTCAGAAATCTCTCTCCAATCCGAGGCATTTCTCCAGCAGCGCGCGGTTTCCCTCAGGCCAAATAGCTCAGCTGTGATCCACGGAAAATGAGAATTTCCCCAACCGTCTTCGGACTAGGGGAGGGTCCAGTATCGCAAATTCAGATAGAAAATTTCCCACTGTTAGATCAATATCTGGGCTAAGAAATAAATGCCACAGGGGCAGGGAGCTGGAGCAAAATGATTACAATCGGCACAATTACATTCACCGGCAGAATCAGCTCACTGATTACTCTCGGGGATGGGAGCTCCCGCTTCATACACCACGGGACGGCTTGGGAATTAGAACATCACTCAGCGTTTCAGAATTCGACAGATTGGCCTGTTGTCTTGGCATGAGTTGGTTTTCCCCATACAGTACCTTCCTGTAAGAGGAGTTCGGACTTCAAGGAAAGAAGGGAGGGAGGGAGGGAGACAGGAAGGGAGGAAGGGTGGAAGGGAGGGAGCTAAATCTCAGGGTACGTGGGAGACCACAGTCGGTATACTGCGGGCTGCTCTGGGATTCCTGAGTCAGGGACCGGACAGGATAACTGCTAAGATGAAAGGTTAAGCCTCGTCTTCCCTAGAATCCCACCCAGTCACGACGACATCCGACCACGAGGACATCCGGTAAAAAGGGCTCAGGGTCATACGCTTGCGTGACTTCTTAATGATCCCTTTGACCAAGGAGTGTCCTAGGCAAGTTTTCATTACCTGAGAGCCAGTCTGAAGTCCTTTTGGGGGCCACGGGAAAGGCCCCTGCTGGTTAGTGGGGATTCAACAGCATCCTCCCTCTGCAAAGCTTTGAAGAGGCAGAGGCGCTCAATTCTCTCTTGCCGGTGCTCAATGCCGGGTAGGCGGGGGCCATGGCGAATGGATTGGGCACGCTGCGCAGCTCTGTGTACTGACATCGGCCCCAGGGCCCGCTGTGTCCCTACCCCCTCCCAATCTTCTCTTTAATCCCCCCAACCAGATAATGTGGGATTTGGAAGCATGTAATATCCATGAGACTCCATTATAGGCTATTACGAGCTTTACACACAGTACCTGGGGGATGCACCAGGCCGATGCTGGTCACCGCAGCTGCTGAAAGGGAGAGGGACTGCAGCAGTGGTCCCAAGGGCCGAAGTGACCCTTCCATTGTGCAGATCCATTCCCAATGAGAGTTTAGATCAGCTCTGGTCTCTTGCGACAGAGAGACGGGAAGTATTTATTAAAGAGAAACCGCGTTCATTCCCCTAGAGAGTAAGAAGCAGAAAGGGAAGTAGAGGGAGGAACAAAAGCATAGAATTACTAAGTTAATTGCTGGAACCCTCAGAGACCACCTCCTGGTGTTTCTGCACGAGGGCACTGTCCACATTTGGGTGGGATCTCACTGAGTTTCGAAGGGTCAGCCCACTTAATGGGAGGAGCCATGCCCCGGCATTGTGGCAATTAAAAAATGGCCCATTCCAGGTCTCTATGCCCCAGGGTTGGGGCGGGAGCACTGACAGGCCAGCAGGCTTGCATTACAGAGGACTCTGGGACCTGGAGCAGTGCACTACCTGAACATCAGGAGGGGTCTGCCGGGACTGGACCCAGAGCCGGGTCTCCCAGTTTAGGATCCTTTCCACAAAATGGGCAGTCTCGGAGGGGGACCTGAGAGATGCGCAGCAAGGGACAGAACATGATATGAGAGAAAAAGGGCCAAAGGAAAAGAAAGAGCAGCATGCTAGAGAAGGGGGGAAAGAGGGTAAAGAATCAGGATCAGAGGCACCTGGGTGGCTCCATGAATTGGGTGGCTGCCTTCGGCTTGGATCATGGCCCCGGGGTCCTGAGATGGAGCCCTGCATCGAGCTCCCTGCTCAGCAGGAAACCTGCTTCTCCCTCTCCCACTTCCCTTCCCCCCTTTTCATGTGCACTCCGTCTCTCCCAAATAAATAAAATCTTAAAAAAAAAAAAAAGAAGAATCAAGATCAAAACAGTGAGTGGGGTCAGGGGATGAAGGAGGAGGAAGAAACACCTACCACTTTCTAGGTGTGGATCCTGAGAGGATGGAGGGACACGCAAGCCAACAGCGAGAGCCAGGCGCGGACTTGGGAATGGGCAGGCAGCCAGCTCAGGAACACTGAACTTGACCCTAATGACCCCTAACGACGGCATTGAGATGACTTTACCAGTCCTTTTTATTTTTTAAATATATTTTTTAAAGATTTATGTGTTTATTTGAGAGAGAGAGAGCGAGCTCGCGTGAGCACGAGTTGGAGGGAGAGACTCTCCATCAGATTCCCGGCTGAGCCTGGAGCCCCACTCGATCTTGATCCAAGACCCAAGAGATCATGACCTGGACCTAAACCAAGAGTCTGACGCCCAACCGACTGAGCCACCCAGGCGCCCCCATTTTTTGTTTGTTTTTTTATCTTTTGAAGTCGGCTCCACGCCCAATGTGGGGCTTGAACTCACCACCCTGACATCAAGAGTCATGAGCTCTATTGACTGAGCCAGCAAGGCAGCCCTGACTTTACCAGTGCTTTGCCCAAGGTCCCTTGATGGGACCCTTGCTGAAGAATGAGAGAGAACGGTCCGGGGCCGTGACTCAGACCCTCACCCGTATGCCTTTATTTGTTTATTTTTTTACAGGCAGACTGGGCTCCTGCTGCTGGGAATGAAGGAGAATTCAGAATTAAAAACCATCCAGGCCACTTTGTCTCGACAGGCGGTGGAACACCAATGTCTCTCGACTGAGGAACTGAAGCAACGTTTCCCCAATGTTCGGTTGGCCGGGGGAGAAGTGGGGCTCTTGGATAAGTCTGGAGGGGTTCTCTATGCAGACAGGGCCCTCAGAGCCCTCCAGGTAGGACATACAATGTTTGGGGCGAGGCATGTCCGACGAGAGCCTCTGCCTTGCTTGGTTTATTGTTTTTTGTTTTTTGGTTTTTTTTAAGATTTTATTTATTTGTTTGACACAGAGAGAGATCACAAGTAGGCGGAGAGGCAGGCAGAGAGAGGGGGAAGCAGGCTCCCTGCTGAGCAGAGAGCCCGATGCGGGGCTCGATCCCAGGACCCTGAGATCATGACCTGAGCCGAAGGCAGAGGCTTTAACCCACTGAGCCACCCAGGTGCCCTTGCTTGGTTTATTCTTGACCTTGTGGGCAAAACACTTCGTATACCCTGCTAGGTCTTGTCGATATGGGACAGGAGGTCTGGAGTCTGTGCTTTCTTTTCCGCTCGAAGTGAAGGACTCTTGTTCACCAGGGTGAACCATACAGAGAGCTAACTCAGTATTTGCCCATCCCTGCTGCTGCCCTTTCAGGAGGCAATTCGACGTCTCGGAGGCCTAGTGCATGATGGAGAGAAGGTGGTGGAGATAAAACCAGGGCGACCCGTCACTGTGAAAAGTACCTCCAGGAGCTACCAAGCCAGTAGCTTGATCGTCACAGCGGGTCCTTGGACCACCCAGCTCCTCCGTCCCCTGGGAATTGAGCTGCCCCTCCAGGTAAGGAGGTGCTGGAAGCCCGAGAATTGGTGCCTAAGAGACGTCTGGGAGTGCGACAGACTTGAGTTTGAGTCCCAGATCTGCCACTTGTTGGTGGACGACCTTGGGCTGATTAGTTCCCCTCATGAGCCTCAGTTTTATAACGTGTAAAATGGGGATAGGGCTGTTGGCGAATTAAATGATTGAATCAATAGAAAGCCCTTAGGAACAACTCACCAAATCTGAGGCATTAGTAAGTGCTGGAGAAAGAGAGAGACAGAGAGAGAGAGAGAGAGAGAGAGAGAGAGAGAGACAGAGAAGTAGGGCTGGGCGCAGATTTGGGAGACTAAGTCTGGGGCAAGAGACAGAGATGCGGAGACCTTTGTGCCTCATAGCAAAATGGAAGAGACCGATGATGTGAGAGTTGGGTGAGACAGGATGGATGGGTTAAGGGGGGGGCCTCCGGGCTTGTATTCAAGAGCTATAGGACCTCAGAAGAAACCGTTCTCGCCGTCTGGACAGTTTCATGTTTTTCCTCCTTCGTGTCCCTCTTCCTCTTTCTGCTTCAAGACCCTGCGGATCAATGTGTGTTACTGGCGAGAGAAGGTTCCTGGAAGCTATGGTGTGTCTCAGGGCTTTCCCTGCTTCCTGGGCCTGGGTCTTAGCCTGGCTCCCCGCCACATCTACGGGCTGCCCTCCGGAGAGTACCCAGGGCTGATGAAGGTGAGCGGAAAGGCCCAGAGAGAGCTAGTAGGGCGCTCTCCCACCCCCCTCCCCTGACCCCGCAGATTTGGGGCAGCTGCTCTAACTCCCCTTTCAACAGATTCCTGGGATCCCCCAGCAGCAAGAGCAAGAGAACAATTTCTCTATTCGTTATTTGCAATGCAAGACACCCCCCCCCCCCCCAGCTGTCCCGAGGCCCAGCAAAGGGAGCCCTTCCTTGGCAAACATGGGGTCGTCGGGGTGGGGAGTGTAGAAGGAATAGCCAAGGCAACCCCCTGTGGCATCTGTCAGGGCTGGGGAAGCCTGGGATGATGGATGGGGGCACTCTGTGCGCCAGCCTGCCCCTGGGTTGGGCGGGTGTGCGGGAAGGCCCGGCCCCTTGCGCTCACCCCCGCTCTGATTGGAAGCTAGGTCTGTTATCACCACGGCAACGATGCAGATCCCGAGGAGCGGGACTGCCCGGAAGCATTCTCAGACACCCAAGACGTCCACATCCTCAGCCGCTTTGTCAGAGATCACTTACCTGACCTAGATCCCGAGCCTGCCATTATGGAGCGCTGCCTGTATACGGTAAGGGTGCAGGCAGCCCGGCCAGGCCCCGCCCCCTCGCCCGCCCCGGGGAATAGGGCAGACAGACAGACCCTACACAGCTCTGCTCTGGCTCGCTTCCGTTTGACCCCTGACCTGGAACGTGACTTGAAACGAATGAGCTTCTTTCTGTGGGTTCGGTTCCCCTCTATACCAGAGAGGGCCCGAGAGGTTTTCATATTCCTTTTCATTAGCAGACTAGGCTTATGCCTGGCAGCCCCTCGCGACGTTTCCCAGAAGAGCTCTAAAAGATTTTTTGGCAAGATGTTCTAGTTAAACAGGCCGTAGGGACGAAGAGAGGAGACAGATGTCACCAGGGCCTGAGGCAACTTGGCTAAAGTTAGTTTACACGCATTCACTGAGCACCTACTGGGTTCATAGCCCTGGATGAGCGGAGAGGCAGATGGACAAATGAGAAAGACTGTCACCCCCGGAGGGGGTGCTGGCATGCAGGATGCATTCCCATGCCCCATTCCCGTTCTTTCTGGAAAGTAACCCAGCCTCGCCCCCCTCCTCCCTGAGCCTGCAGTTCTTCCTCCTTCTCACCTCAAAGGACACAAGTGTGATTGTTTCTTTCTAGAACACCCCCGATGAGCACTTTGTTCTTGATCGCCACCCGAAGTATGACAACATCGTCATCGGCGCCGGATTCTCTGGTGAGCCTGAGGGGGGCGGGATGTGCCTCAAAGCCCGCCTACCTCAGTGCCGGGCAAAAATGGCATCTTCTGCGCTCTGGGCTGGCCAAAGCCTAGACTTGAGTGTCCGAAGGGGCTGGGAGGGCAGACAGAAAAGAAGAGGTACTTCTGGTGGGAGGCAACGTCCGGCTTTGGGATATGGATCAAGAAGAGAATTAGCCCCATTTGGGGACAGGGTGGTAGACATCTGGGGACCCCAGCCGCTGTCCCCGAGGATGTCTAATCAGCCGCTCTCCTTTCTGTAGGACATGGATTCAAGCTCTCCCCTGTTGTGGGGAAGATCCTGTACGAATTAAGCATGAAATTAACGCCATCCTATGACTTGACACCTTTTCGAATGAGCCGTTTCCCTGGCCTGGGTAAAGCCCACCTTTGACCCCAGGCCAGCGGCCTCCCTTGTGCGCACAGGAGCTGGGGATAAAGCCCTCGGCTATTAAATAGGAGCCCGTGCCCTTGCCTTTCCCGAGTCCCCTGTCAACAGCGGATGATTGAATCGACCTTCCTTCCCTGGCCAGCTCCCCAATCCCACTACTTTTTGCTTCCAGAAGGTCAACCAGATAGTCCAGCATCACCAAGTAGCAAGGACCTTTGAGATGGATGTCTCAATAAGGAGGATGCACAGGGACTGGCTCAGGGGACCCAAGCAGCTGTTACAATTCTCTTCGACGAGACATTTGATCAACTTGGGGGTGGGTTTGACTAAAGCGGTCTAAAGGGTCTGTAGATCGCTGCTGCCCTTGGAGTTCTTTTTCCTAAAACCAGAACCACTCTCCATCACAAACCCCCCTAAAATCTGGCTCACCTTGGGTGCATAGTAAATGTTGAAAAAAAAAATGTGTTGAGTAAGCAAAGACATGAATAGCTGCATTGCATTAAAATCTTCTCCATGCGACCTTACTTAGAGACTCGCGTTGTCTAAATCAGCACCAGAGTCCATGACCCCAAGGATTCTTGGGGTCTTTATCCCCTCAGTGCTCTGGACCCTCTTTCCCTGGATCCTTTGTCTGGTTCTCATCCTCTCTCTGGCTCTGTAAAGATGCTTAGCTCCCCAGTCTCTCATTAGGGTGCATTGTCAGGTCCTTATGAAGATAGAGCGGTTATACCAGAAAGGAAGAGAGAGACACACTCGCTTAGAAACCCTGTTCAATGTTTGAATGTTAAATGTGCCATTTTATTATCATTAGGATTGCTCCCACTTAATGAAACGGCATTAGCACCGAGTCGGCTGGCCTCCTTGCACTAATTACTTTGGAAGGGAAGAGGCTCATAACTACCCCAGGGCGGGTGGAGGGGTGAGGGGTGGAAACAAGGACTCAGGCTGGATGTGCTCCGTGGAAACCCCAGCGGAAATCTCCAGACTAGGCCGGTTTGACCTGAGAGCTCGCCTGCGCCGGGGAGAAAAAACCCTGGGACCATTTGGGGCAGAAATGTTAGAAGGAGGCCCTGAGCGGAAAGAGTGGGAAATGAGAATACGAATAAAAATATCCCCAAAGGAAAGACAATACAGAGGAAATTGCCTCATAGGGCTAGGCACATGGAGCAGCCCTGATTTCTCCAGGGAATTTTAAAAGCCAGCCATCTTCCCCAACCTCCCCAGTCCCCCGCCAGGTCTGTGTCTCGGGTGCTCTCACAGGCTCCCCCAAACCTCAGCCTCTGCAAAGTGGGAATAATCACATCCATCAAGTGGGAACAATGCGCCACAACATGGATGAGCCTTGAAGACATGAGGCTAAGTGAAATAAGCCAGACACGAGAGGACAGACCCTGGAGGGTTCCACTGACAGCAATCAGATTCAGAGGGACCAGATGTGGAGTGGTTGCCTCGAGGGGCTGGGGAGAGGGGGGAATGAGGCGTTAGTGTTTAAAGGACACAGGGGTTCAGTTTGGGAAGGTAAAAACATTCGGCAGATGGATGGCGGTGATGGTTTGGGTGATGTAGGAAAGATAGGATTTGGAGCCGACGGCCAAGATAGAATTCTTGAGATGCCTTTGGTGCAAAAAGTGGTTTTATTAGAGCATTGGGACAGGACCTGTGGGCAGAAAGAGCTTTGCTGGGGTCCTGAGGAGTGGCCCATTATACACTTTCAAGTTGGGAGGGGTTTAGGGACGGCGTAAGCCTCCCAGGTATTTTGGAAACAAGGTTTCCTGGATCCTGAGGGGGCTTGATATTGTTGGGAAAAAATCGTTTATTATTGTTTAGTAAACAGTAATAGGTTTCTAATGAAGGTCTCAGTCATGAGACCTTCAGATAGAGATTGGTGGGTTCTGGGTCCTAGATTTGGGGGATGATTGCCAACGTGTATCTTGGGGTGGGGTGGGGTAGAGATAAAGGAAGTTTCCAAGGGAGTTTTTACATATTAAAGTAGACTTACAGGATCCTGGAGGGTTGGGCTAAGATTGCCTTTTGCCCTTAGCAAAGTATTAACATCGAGGCAGCTGAGTCCCTAGAGGAATGCCACTTTGGCTGTTTCAAGGACTTGTCAGCGGGCTGTAGCAAGTAAGGAAATGTAATAATTTTTCTTCTGCCTTTGTTTCCCACATCAGCTTCATACCATGTTTTTTAAAAAATAATTAAAAAATTTTTTATTAATTTATTTGACAGAGAGAGACACAGCGAGAGAGGAAACACAAGCAGGGGGAGTGGGAGAGGGAGAAGCAGGCTTCCCGCTGAGCAGGGAGCCCGATGCGGGTCTCGATCCCAAGACCTTGAGATCATGATCAGAGCCGTCAATGACTGAGACACCCAGGCGCCTCCCCACCCCCGCACAGCACCATGTTTTAACCACATCATAAACACAAACATGGTTTGAGGGTACTTACCTAAGAGAGGGTACTTGGGGCGCTAGGATTGTGGAGTCAGTTAGGCGTCTAACTCGGTTTCGGCTCAGGTTGTGATCTCAGAGTCCTGAGATGATCTCTGGAGCCTGGCTCATGCCCAGCGAAGATTCTGCTTAAGACTCTCTCTTGGGCGCCTAGGTGGCTCAGTTGGTTAAATGACTGTCTTTGGCTCGGGTCATAATCCCGGAGTCCTGGGATCGAGTCCCACATCAGGCTCCCGGCTCCACAGGGAGTCTGCTTTCTCCCTCTGACCTTCTCCCCTCATGCTCTCTTTCACGTTCTCTCTCAAATAAATAAATAAATAAATAAATAAATAAATAAATAAATAAAATCTTTAAAAAAAAGAGAGAGAGACCGTGTACTTAATGCCACGGAACTGCTACACTTAAAAATGATTAAAATGATACATTTCATGTTATGTGTGTTTTACCACCATAAAAAAAAAAATAAAGGGAATGATAATATCGACCAACTTTACAAGAGTGTGTGGGGATCGGATGAGATCATTTATCCCATCCACAAATATTTACTGAAATTCCGCTATGTGCTGGGCATTGTGGATGTACTTGTGAACAAAATCTTTGCTCTTATGGTGTTCGCCCAGTCCAGTGAGAAGACATATAAACAATATGTGTGAGTAAATGATATCCTAATGTGGAAGGTGACAAATGTGATGGGAAAAAGAGCAGGGCAGGGAAGACAGAGGATGCTGGGGGAGGGCTGCCCTCTGCCACGGTGGCGATGGGGGTGATGGTGGTCTAGGGAGGGAGGACATTCAGTGGGAAGGGGCGTCCAAGCAACTCCTAGAGGAGAGGGAGCATGCCATGCAGAGATCGGGATATGTGTTGGAGAATGTGGTCAACTGTAAAGCGATGTATTGTGTTATTACCGAGAGAGAGAAAAATGGGGTACAGAGATCAGCGGAGGATCTTGCCATCTCCAGGGCTGGCAAAGTTGGGGAGAATGGGTGTTGGGAACCTCTCCCTCTCATTCAACGGCTGCCTGCCCGTAGTTCCCTCTGCCTCTGCTTCTCCCAATGTGGCCCTCCTCCCCCAGCCAGCTGCAGCTCCCCTTCCAAAATATCCAGTCTTATTCAGCTTGCTGGTGACAGTAAAGGAGGGGACCAATGTCTAGAAGTGGCTGAGAAAGGACAAGTGGGGGATGCTGACACAAGCCCTGCCCGAACTGGTGTGTCCTAGAAACCGAGCGCCAGGGGGGAGGAGGGCAGCGGGGGCGGGGGTGAGTGGTGGTGGGAAGGGGTGTGTGTGTGTGGAAGCAATGAGGTCAGGGGAGGAGTGGAGAGAAAAAGGAACTGCAGAAGAAACTGGTAATATGAAGGCCAAGAAGGCAGATGAGGACCTCTAGGGAGGCTACCCACCCCAAAGCCAGAGGAAACTGGTCTGGAATGGCCAAGAGCATTTCTTATTGGGGCTGGCGTGGGATCCTAAAGGAGAAGAGGGGATGTAGGCACAGAGGAGAGGAAACGCCCTTGTAGAAGGCAGGGGTGGGGGTGGGGAGACAACCCGAGGGTTTTAGAACCACTGAAGGATTTGCCAAAACAGACCCACCAATGCTACCTCCCTGCTTCCCTCCCGCCTGAGCCAGGTACACCCTTTCAGGCAGACCCTACATATCTTCA
Source organism: Nasua narica (assembly GCA_028533885.1). NCBI lineage: Eukaryota > Metazoa > Chordata > Mammalia > Carnivora > Procyonidae > Nasua > Nasua narica. Next base: position 36,855,118 of record CM052804.1, on the reverse strand, counting down.
AGATGGAGGAAAATCACAGCGCATCGGGCAGGCAGTGAGAGACCTCTGGAAGGGCAGCTAGGGTCTGCACAGGCTGCAGGGGAGAGATAAGGGCAGAGAAGGGAAAGAGGCTGGCATGGTTGCCAACCAGACTAAGGAAAACAGAGGCAGGCTAAAAATAGGTTGGGGGGTGGGGAGGGAAGAAAGCCAGTCCAGAAATGAAGGGAAAGCAGAAGCAATCGATGCCATTGAGACTCTGACCCAATTCTTCATCTCCCAGCCTCACCAAACTGAAAAGCTAGGGAGGGATGTGGGGAGAGGGAAAGACTGGCACAGGGGGGCTAGAGTCAGAGGAATGAATCAGAGTCCTAAGACCTAGGTGGTTGAGAAGCACAAGTCGGTAATTACAGCCTGGAAAGGAGGGGGTAACGTGTGGTTAGCACTAGAGTACTAGTGCTCGCGGAAGTCCGGTGTCCCAGGACAGGAAGAGCTCAAGGACTTGGAAGGAGGAGGCTCAACTATCTAAAGAGGTAAAAGAAAGTGAGAAGGATGAGTTAGTCTGGAGACAGTAAGCGAGGATGACTTGAGACTTGAGTTTTACTTCTCAGAAAGGTGATTAAAGATAATTTGCTTATGGGATATTGTCTTTTGTTCTTTTTTTTTAAGATTTTATTTTTTTTTTATTTGACAGAGAGAGAGAGTGAGCACAAGTAGGCAGAGCGGCAGGCAGAGGGAGAGGGAGAAGCAGGCTCTCTGCTGAGTAGGGAGCCTAATGCAGGGCTCCATCCCAGGACTCTAGGAATCCTGAGAGCTGAAGGCAGATGCTGAGAGCTGAAGGTAGATGCCTAACCTACGGAGCCACCCAGGTGCCCCGGATATTGTCTTTCAATGGTGGGCTTCCAGGGCAACAAGAGGGATTTAGGTTAGGGACCTCAGGGAATCCATCCCGCGAAGTAGATTTGTGAGATACTAGAACAGGTACATAAGCATTCTTATGGAACCCTTTCCTTGGAAATCTGTAACAGCGAGAAGGCCTTCCATCTGGGCTAACGTAGGCTTTCCTGCAGGCCAGAGCCTCCCCATAAACCGCGGGAAGACTTCTGGCTGGAGAGGAGATCTGGGATTCTTACGACCCTTGAGGTAGGGTCTGAAATGGGCTTCTGGATCTGGGCAGATGTAAGCATCTGGGGGTGGCAGTGGGGGTGGGGGAGGGGGAAGGGGAGGCACAAGGTGGGCTAGATCTGTCAAGCCCGGAGAAGCACAGAGACCAGGGGCGGGACTCTAACAGGCAGGACCCAGTGGCATTTGCATAACTTTGAATAATGAATAAGCCCAGCTCTGGGGCTCCTAGTCAGCGTGCTCATCTGCATCTTTATTAAGCTTTATAAATGATTCAGCTCCCTACCCCCTTCCCCCCAGCCCCTGCCCAGCCTGCCCCAAGCATCAGGGTAGTTGATTGCTCATTATTTTAGACTAGATTTGTTTCACCAACATTCAGTGAGGCATGGCGTGGGGGACACAGGAGGGAGGAACGAGTCCAAAACGCAGGCAGAGTGGAAGGGTAGGGGAAGAACAGAAGCAGCAGCCGTGGGAAGGCAGGCAGATGGCTGCGAGCTAGGGCCCCGGGCGTAATTCTCTAAAAGGCTCCTGGGGCCGACATCTTCAGGAAGAAGTTCCTTAGATTCCCCGAAATGGAAATGCGCGCTGGGTTCAAGTCCCATTCAATCCCCAGTTTCCCTCCTGCTGCTGCCGAGCCCCTGACGTGCCCCTCGCTCAGCTCCATTGCAGCGTGGAACCAACTTGAGCAGCCAGATGAGTACAGCCCCCAGGGAAGTTCTCACTGTTTCCGGAGGCAGGAATTTTGCTGTTTTCACGCGAAAAAAAAAAAAAAAAAAATCTGCTATGCTTGCAAGGTAAGAACGGCCACCAAGCATATTAAGGGAGAACAAAGATAGGCACAGGCACACATGGTACGTGAATTCGCCGGGAGAAAGGAAGGGCTGTGCCCACAGAGAGTTCGAGCCCCTCTGAAGGAGAAGGCTGGAGAAGCTTGGGCAGCCCTCCACGCCTCTGGGTAGGCTTGGGGGCGCCAACTGCCCTGGGAACTGCCCGGGGCTGGCTGGCAATCGGCAGGCCGAGGTATTGAAAGCCGAGGCAAGGAGAAGTTGGCAGGAAACGAGTCGGGGGAAAGGTAGAGCCCTTCTCAACCCTGGCTGCACATTAACACTACCCAGGGAGCTTTAAAAAAATATGATGCTTGGGACCCACCCAAGACCAATTAAATTGGAATCCCTGAATAAGAAGGCCCTTAAGCACAGTATTTTTTTAAAAAAAGCTCCTCGGCGTTGTTTGGATTCTAATTTGGGACAAACTTTCAAATAATATGTATACATAATTAATATATATTAAAATATATATCATTATTAATATGTAAAATAAAATCAGAGAAATCTAAGCATTGATTGGATATTTGGTATTAAGAAGTTCTTGATAATTTATTTAGGTACGATAAGAGTATTGTGATTACACTTTCTAAAGTCTTTTTTTTAAAGATTTATTTATTTATTTAAGAGAAAGAGAGAGAAAGTTTGAACCAGGGAAGGGGCAGAGGGAGAGAGGGAAAATCCTCAAGTAGACTCCCCACTGAGCGGGGAGCCGGACGTGGGGCTCCATCCAGGACCCGGAGATCACCAACGGAGCCAAAATCCAGAGTCGGCCGATTGACCGACTGAGCCACCCAGGCGCCCCTAGAGTCATTTTCTTTGAGGGATAGACACTAAGATATTTCTTTTTCTTTCTTTCTTTCTTTTTTTAAAGATTTTTTATTTATTTGACAGAGAGAGACCACAAGTAGGCAGAGAGGCAGGAAGAGAAGGAGAGGGAAGCAGGCTCCCCGCTGAGCAGAGAGCCCGATGCGGGGCTCGATCCCAAGACCCTGAGATCAGGACCTAAGCCAAAGGTAGAGGCTTTAACCCACTGAGCCACCCAGGCGCCCTGACACTAAAGTATTTCTTAACAAGGTGGTATCCTATCTGGGATCTATGTCTAAGTAAGCCAGTGAAGGGAATGGGAAAGTGGGTGGGGGGGGTAGAAGAAGCAAGATTTGCTTAGCGTTGGTAATTGTTGAAATTGCTTGATAGACAAAGAAGTTCATTATATTATTCTTTTTACTTTTTGTGTACAAAACATAATAAAGGGAGCTCCTTGAGCCTTTCTTTTTCTTTCTTTCTGTCACTTTCTCTCTCTTTCTTTTAAAGAGAGAGAATGAGGGAGAAAGAGAGAGTGAGCAGGGGGGAGGGGCAGAGGGAGAGAGAGAATCTTAAGAAGGCTCCATGCCCAGTGCAGAGCCCAATATGGGGCTCCATCTCTCCACCCCGAGATGGTGATCTGGGCAGAAATCAAGAGTCTGAGGCTTCACGGACTGAGCCACCCAGGCTCCCCATCCTTGAGTGTTTCCTCTATGCACCAGGGTAGGAACCACAGAGCAGGCACTCAGCAGGAAAGGGGCCGCTATGACACCTCTGTGAGCACAACTGGTTGCAAGGAGAACAGGTCTATGGGACGCTAAATGATAGGTGAGGGTCCTGACCACAGGCAGAGCTGCAGAAACCACTTGGGGGAAATGGTACCTGGCAGTTAGAGATGAAGTTGGGGGTGGTGGGCGTGCGAGATCTCTCAGACTTCTTCCCCAGCCAGCACAGCCTCTGAGTTCCCATGCTCTGTGCCCCAAGGTGCGGGGGTGGGGCGTGGGGTTAGTTGCTGGACCAATGGGGGCCACCTTCCCCGGGGCACCCAGAGCAAGTCAGCTTCACTCCAATCTCAGTCCCCGAACTCTCCTGATTGACTCCACAGGAGCCTGACCCCATCTCAGACGGCACCCCCTTCCCCAACCTCCATCACCACTGCTTCCCTGCGCTGTCACTCCCCCGACCTGCTCATCTACCTCTGCCAGGGCACATTAGCCAGGCTGACTTCATCAAGGAGGTGAGGGGAGGCAGCACAAACCCACAGAATCTGGGCACCCAAGCACCCCCCCTTAGCGTCTGCTGGCAGAGCTGTCTGAGCTGCTGAGAGATTCGCGGTAGCTTGGTCTCATTTGCATATCACTCCTTTAATGAACAATTCAAATGAATCCCAAATTTGCAGTTCTCTACTATCCGCGACTGGTGGCATCGCCTCACATTTGTCCCTGTCATGGACTGACCATTCCCACGTTCTCCACGTGCTCTTTCGAGATAACTTCCTGCCCAGCGCAGGTGAATGAGCCCCACCCCCACTCCGCCCCCGCGCCCTCCCACGCCCCCTCCCACGCAGAACTCAGCCCCACCCAGGTCCCCATCCCCACCCCCACCCCGCGGCACCACCAGTTCGGCATCAGGCTACGTTGGGGGGGCGGGGGGGTTCTATCTGTCTTCTCCGCTCCATTACCTTTCCCTGATGGCCTCCAGGGGCTGGGGAGGGGGGAGACTTGGAGGGGGTCTATTTAAGAGATTTTTGGAATCTGTGCCTGCACATCACCCGCTGCCATGAGTTATTTCAGCGCCGATGTTTGTCTCGAGCTGATTATTCCAGCCCGAGAACAGGTGGAGCAGCCTGCGGTGGCTTATTCGTCAGCCAAGGCCATCTGTTCCCAACAAGCTGAGATTTGTAGCTGATTTCTACTGGGGAGCAAGGAGTGGGGGTGGGGAGGGAGAGGAAGCTCACCCCCCCCACCCCCCCACCCCCCCACCGTCCCAGGGGACTTACTCCTCCTGGATCTTCAGCATAGCACGCCCGAACCCCCAGGCGTCCCCTTCTAATACCTCTACCTTCTCATTTTCTCAGGGAACTCACTAGTCACTTGCCTCTCTGAAAGAGCAAAAATAGTTTTTTCTTCAGGGGCTAAACCTTCTTAGATGGAGTCAGGTCTGAGAAGCACAGATCCCTCCGCCAGGCACGATGTCTGGCCACTGAACCATGTCCTCCGGCAGAGATCTTAAGACAAAAAAAAAAAAGAAAGAAAGAAAGAAAGGGTATAACACAACACAAATATCCTAAATGACCTTTCGACTCTTGGCTTCTCCTTACCCCACTGCACCAGTCCCTTCACCGACAGGAGTGCCAAGAGTCTCCTTGCCTGAACCTGTCACCTGCTGGGCTCCAGGCTGCACGGGAAGGAACCGTCTAGATGCTCTCCCCCGCCCCTTCCTCTCCCCTAAATACCCTGTTCAGGTTCCACCTTCCAATCTGCTCCTCTTCCAGCTTCTACTCTCAGCTGTGCCAAGAGATGCCTGCTGCTTTAAAAACGGCATTCCCGGAGCAAGGGATCTAAGCAGTTTCTAAGCAGCTTTGCCACATTGGTTCCCCCCCCCCCCCTCAGCTACTATTTCTATCTATGAAATGCCGGGGAAAGAAGCTACTCTTTAAAATCACACTAATATGACAATTTGGGGCCTTCTTTAGTGTTTGGCACAGACATACATCTGTCCGGGCTTAAAAAAAACGAGCTGAAAACTTTGTTATAAGCAGTGATACTTCATCTATAACCCACATACTCAAATAAACCCATTTCTAATTTTTTAAAAGATTTTATTTATTTGAGAGAGAGTGCGCGAGTGCACGCTTACGAGCACGGGGAAGGGGCAGAGGGAGAGGGAGAAGCAGGTTCCCTGCTGAGCAGGGACCCCCCACCCCCCCCCCACCCCCGATTTGGGGCTTGATCCCAGGACCCCCAGGATCGTGACCTGAGGGGAAGGCAAATGCTCAACCAACTGAGCCACCGGGCACCCAGTCTATTTCTAATTTTTAAGGCCCCTTCTGGAGTTTGTCTGTTTACCTGTGTTTTCATGTGCACCTTTGTCATAGGCACATGTTCTCTTAAGAACCCATTCATAGAGCTGTAAGACCGCCTCACTTTCTACTTGGTTCTCTAGGCTTCTTCTGCCAGTTCCTGGGAGCAGAAGCTCCTTTTCTGCTATTCAGTCTTGCCCAGTTGGCTCAGTATGTGGTCTACTGGAAAGAGCAGCTCCCAGGGAGCTCTAGGGCTCTCGGAGCCAGGCCTGGAAGTTCTAGAAACTTCCAGGGCAGTGCCACTCCCTGGGGCAACTATCCCTTGGTCTCCCAAGGATTGTACTCCTGTGGGGGACAGAAGCAGACCTGAAGAAAAGGTGCCACTGCCCCCTGTCTGTCCCTGGACTACATATGAGCTGTGAAGCCCATTTCACTTCACACAATTTTGTATTTGCCTGATTATTAGTCATTGACCTGTCTTTCAGGGTCATAATGTTTCCAAGGCTCTTGGCTGCATCTTCTCATACGAGAATGTGTGTGTGTGTGTGTGTGTGTGTGTGTTTAAACTCCTTCTTTTTTGATTCTCTGCTTTCAGATTCCCTAGCGTCCTCTTTTCCTGAAATCCATTTGCTTCTTTTCCTAATCTAGTCAGATCATAGATGTGGCACAAAACATATAAAAATTTATTAAAACGTGGAAAGTCTTTGACTCTTAAGCCATCTCAAATAGAATTTGCCTGGATGGTGTTGAACCTTAATATCTTTTTTGAGGTTTTTTTGTTTTGTTTTGTTTTTTGGTAAAACTGTCATTGCTGACTTCTGATATCTAAAGCAAATTCTAGCTGCCCATTTAAATATTCCGCTGGGAGATTTATGTTACTGACTTCAATTGCAAAGCACACATCCTTTTTGGAATCTCCCTCGTGTATATGACCCATCACTGGGGGTTACACTACAAAAGACTCAATTTCTCTGTGAAATTCCTTCTAAACAAATCTAGCAGCCTTGTTAACTCCAAAATGACTATTGCTCTGGAAATCACTCCTCCCAGATCCAATCCCACAGAAGGGTCTGGATTTTTCCGTCAGACTGTAATGAAATTAGACTGAGGGGAATATAGCTTAATATATGCATTCCGGGCCATGTGGAGCTTTTCCTCATATTGTTGGCACCATATGCACGAAGCGCAAAATGTGATAATATATGGAGGGTGCACTGAAAATTGTATGGAGGAACAGAAATGTAAGGTTGACATTTCCCCCCCAAAATGCCAAGAAGTGTTTCCTTACTTAGGCCAAGCTTTGGTGAATACCAGGCACATAGCGATTAAAGATGAGGATTGTGACAGTGATTCTTGGCACTCTCCCGTCTCCCTTTAGCACCCCCCCCCCGCCAAGGAGGGAAGAGCTGGGAGACACTTGGCCCTTTGCTGGAACTGAGCTGAGGACACGGTTAGGACACACATCACCTCTTTGAGCCTCAGGGAGAGGACACTGCATGGTTGTGATAAAGGTTAGACAACATAGTAGATATTCAGCAAATGGGAACATAGTAAGTAGGTGCTCAGCAAAATGGGAACTGTTGTTGATTTTGTCATCCTCCTCATCCCCGGGTCACTAATGACAGGCTGGAAAGGGCACCCCTCATTTCCAGCTTCTGCCAAGGACCTGGTACAAGTGCGGGGGGGAAAACTCTTCAGGCGGGGGCGGGGCCCAGGTCATGCAAATGCGATATGAATATGCTAATACAGGGCTCCCCTCGAATGCCCACCTGGCGGAGCTGGGGTGGGGGCAGGATAGAGAGGATGGGAAGGGGACTAGGAGGCGCCACCGGGCTGCTGGACGGGAACCAACCCCAGGCAGCCAGACTCCCCCCTCCATGGTGGCAGCCAGGAGCAGCCGCAGGCAAGGACAAATGACCATAGGCTGGTCTGGAATGTGTTGCTATGTAGAAGATGAGGAAGAGCTCCAGCCTCCCTGAGAACCAGCTCAGAGGAAGTGAAAGGGGAACAGAAGGATTATGGTTAGATTGAAGGCAGCACCTTCTCCCAGGGATGACAGTGGCACCCTTTGTTCAGTGACCAAGGCAGGCTGTAGATTCAGCTCCCTCCCTCCCACGTGGTAGGGCCTTGGGGACCCTGCTCCTTCTAGTCCCACCGGGCCCAGCGTGGAGGACAAGAATGAATGACTGACTTTGAAAAGTCCCCACCATTCAGGTAGGAGATCCTTCCCCGCCCCCCTCCCCGCCAAGGGCTCCCTCCGTTCTTCGCGGAGGATGAGGACAGCAGACGGGCTGGCTCTGGGGCCCTGAGGGGAAAGCAGCAGTCATGGCATCTCTTGCAACACGCTCACTGCCAAATTGATTCAAATTGGCTTGGATATGAACATATGATTAAAGGAGCGGCGCGATTCATTTATCAGGAGAGATTAAAGAGCGGCATCTGCGCAGCCTAGCTGGGGGACAATTAAGGAGCAAATCGCTAAGTGTCTGTGCCACCAGGCGTGGGGGCGGGGCATGGGGGCGACAACTAGGATAATCTGCCAAGGGGACATAGGACAAAAGGAGGTAGTTCGGGAGTCACTGTGGGCTGCTGTTGGCTCTGGGCGTTGACCGGGCACCGTCGGGAGCGTCGCTGGGCTCACCTCTCATCCAGGAGTCAGAGTGGTCCTGAGGGTCTGAGATTGGAGAGGAGAATCTGTCGAAGCAGCTTTGAGCCTGGTACAGGGGCAGATCTGCTGCTTGTTTTGCGTGAATCCTTTATATCTTAGGGACATGTTCGCTGCCATGAGCGGACAGGGGAGGGCAGGAGCTTACAGAGCTCTGAAGGCACACCCAAAAGGAAGTTGGGCTTTGATGGCCCCCCGCGGGCTTCCTGGACTTCCCTGGGGAGTTGGTACTGAGGGCATCGCCTTCGTCCCAGCCTGGAGCCTAGCACCCAGGCCGAGGGGCTTTGCTGCAACTTGAAGTGTTGGTCATGAGAGGCTGGGTCTGGTTTCCTTGGCCTGTGGAGATCCCTACCACCACTCACCTTTCCCTGCCTCAGGGCCTTTGCTTAAGCTCTTCCTTTTTTTCAGTACCCCTGTGCGAGCTTTTCTTCAAGCCCCAGCTCAAAATACCAGCTTTTAGAAGCCTTCCCATCGTCCTCCACCTGAAACCCCTTCCCAGGCTCCCCCCATAATATGTGCAAAGCAACTTCTTTCTCCTTCTGTTACGTTTCATGAAATTATTTCCACGTGGGTCTGCCCCAATCCATGAACCCCTAGACGACAAACATTATGATTTACATCTCTCTACTCACGCAAAACTTGCACATATTAGTAGGTACCTATTTTATATGTCTACCTTCTCCACTAGAATATCTACTTTACGAAGGAAGGAAACTGATTGGTCCCCAGCACTTAGAACAGGGCCTAGGCCACAGAAGGCAGTTATGAAATATCTATCAAGTGAATGAATCAATGAATAATACAAGCTTTCTGAGATGAACAAAGCCCTCTGCCCCAGACTACTATTGGCATCAGTATATACTGATGACGGTCTTTCCAGTTAACCAAAGGCCCGAATCAGTGTGGTTCAAGAGTTGGGATCTCGTCTGCAGATGGGAGGGACGTGGTCACACTAGTTCCTGGGAGAAACAGAAAATGCACCCACCTATCTGAAAGCATGAGAAGATGAAAATGAGGAGGCAGCATTTAAAAAAAAAAAAGAAAAGAAAAAGGAACTTTACTTTTACTACCTTCTCTACTCAACCGGGGGAGGGGGAGCAGTGGATAGCCAAAGACTCTTTCATTCAAGATGGACCCATTTTGGGACACCTGGGTGGCTCAGTCAGTTAAGTGGCTGCCTTCGGCTCAGGTCATGATCCCAGAGTCCTAGAATCGAGTCTTGTATCGGGTTTCTTGCTCAGTGGGGAGCCTGCTTCTCTCTCTGCCTATGCCTGCCACTCTGCCTGCTTGTGCTCTCTCTCTGACAAATAAATAAAATTAAACAAAAAAAATGGACCCATTTTACACTCCTCTCCCACTCATTCTGGGGGACTTTCCTCCATCCTTCCCTTTCTTGACCCTTTCTAGATGGCTGACATCACCAGAGCCTTGGCGTCAGGGCTGTCTCATACCCTTTCTTACCTACTTGTACAAATGAGGGGAGCCTGATTGAGCAGCTAAAAAAGAAACTTTATGCGTGTAGGGATTATAACTGGTCACATTACAGAAGGTAGAGGAGGAGGAGGAGGACGAGTCATTTGTTTTTTGCCTTTCTGCAAGAGCTGCCTCTTAGCTGTCAGTGAGCAAAACCAAGCGTGGATGGAGGCATGAAGGCAGAGACTGAGCCGGGCAGAGAAGCCAGAACTCCCAGCCTACTCAGGTTGCCCTGTGGCCAACGGGGCTGGGGGCCAGAGAGAGTTCTGCCATGTTTTGATCAGAAAGTCATATTTGGAATGACTAAAATGAAACCTAAAACTTTTTTTCTAGTAAGGAGGACTTGCATCTCTCAAGCAAACAAACAAAAAGTCTCTGTAACTGGTGAGATTTAATAATCAGAGGGACCTCAACATTTCTGAGCGGAGGCTGGGAGAGGATGCGGTGAGGATGGCTCCCCTGATTACAATTCTGGGGCTCTTAAAAGGCGGGGTTTGCCTTCCCGGACCAACCTTCATCCTACTAGCTTTGCCTGCCCCAGATGACCTTCCAGAGCTCTCGAGTGGTACGCGTCTGGTGTGGGAGCAGGCCGGCGACCCACGTGCTCCCCCGGTCCCCACCAGAATCCTGACTCTGTTCCCCAGGGACCACCCAGGACTTTTACCTGAGCCCGAAGGAACAGGCAGGAAAATTGGCAGAGCCAGGAGGAAAAGACATTTATTTCCATACATCCGGTAAACAGGGAAGAGAGAGCACAGCCCAATGAGTACAAACCAATTGCAGGAGAGGGGGCTGGGTGGGGGGGACAGCGGATGGGAGCGGCACCAGGCACTGCCCTCGGGCCCCCAAGTCTGGTGGCGTTGGCGGGATGACCTTTAAGGTGGGGCCTGGGACTGTCGGGCCACACGTCGTCATGTCTAGGGTAAGTGTGTGGGGACAGGACAACTAGAAGAAGAAAAATGACTCCGGCTCAGGACACGGGTGAAGGCTTGTGTCTAACACACATCAGTACTGACCCAAACCCTCATCTTCAGTTTTTCTGATCACAAGCCCTCCACCCACGGCCTTCGCTCTCCAGCTGGGCCTATGGTCCAGGCAACTCGGACAGAGCGGCGGGGAGGCAGCGCTTGGATGGGCCCCGAACTGGTGTGGGTGGGATGGGTTTAGTCTTAAATAGGTCATTGCACTTAACACACTGATGAGACAGAGAGGGGTGTAGCCTGGCTCGACCCATACCCAGAAGCACCTAGAACCCCTCCCCAGGCTGACCGAAGAATCCGGCTCCGGCTCCGCTCACCGGTGTCCCAGCTGCGCAGAGAAAGGAGCGAAGATGGAGAGGAGATTCCCCTCGTCATTCCCGCAAGCCCCAGCTGCCACCACAGCCCCCTCCCACTCTCAGGGATGCAGCTGTGATGGAGAGGTTGGGTATTTAAATTAAAAGTAAAAAGACAGCAGGCACTGAGAAGAGAAAGCGCTCGCCCCAAGCCAGGGGCGGGGCCAGGGGGCGGGGAGGAATGGCTGTTCTCGCCCCCGACTCCTCCCCCTCCCCGCGGACCCAGCAACCTGGAGTGTCCCAGCAGGCAATCTGTCCACCGTCCCTGAGCAGGGGGCTGAGATGGAGGTCAGCTTGCTGGCTCCAAGCGGTGCCAAAGCCACCTGCCACTGCCCACAGAGTGTGGCATTTCGGAGGCAGAAGGAGCAAAAAGTTCTCTTTTCAGAAACTCCTCTCCGCCCCGCCGCCCCACCTTTTCCACGTGGAGATGTCAGACCCCCACAGTGTGGGAAGATCCCCCCAGAGCCAGGCGGGCTGGGTGTTTCCCATGCGGATCGGCAGTCAGGTGGGGGAGACCCATGCCCCGCCACTTCCTGGGAGAGGCGCCGTGGCGGCAGAGGCCCGGGGGTGCAAGAGGTACAGACCACTCCCCGGGGCTATGCGTTGGTCTCTGGTGGTCTGGCTTCTGTGTCGCTGTCACTCAGATAGCTATGGGAGTATCGCGGCCTGGAGGTGCTGTCCAGAGGGTCGTGCTCATCATCTGACCGGTCAGGGGCAAGGGACTTCCAGTAGCTGGTAGGGCTGCGGGGAAGAGAGGAGCAAGGTCACGGCGGAACGATGCCCTTAACCTTCATTCAGCACCAGCGCCTTTGGGTCTGGGGAGGCTCCCAAAGCCCTGCCACAGCATTCCCCCAAAGCCACAAATTGAGAGGTGAATTCAATCCCTCACTTCCCCCAGAAGATACGCAGAGTAGTGGGAGAAAGGAGAGCATTGTCTTGATTCTGAAAACTTCTGAAATTCCCTGGAAAGCAATGCCGTAGAGCTGTGGGTCTCAACCTCGAGTGTGCCTAAGAATCAGCAACGGACTCCTGCGGCCTTCCCCCGGAGAAACTTTGATCTGTTAGCTTTTGGGTGGAACCGAGGAATTCTGCATTTTCAGTTCTTCCCTGAAGATTCTGATGCTCATGGTCCATGGACCACACTGACTTGGAGACTGGGGGTCCGTAACCTCACCCCTAACCAGGATTCCTTCTAAGAGGGAGGGGCTGTCCCCACTGGATACTCCCAGACCTTAATCCTTTCCCTTCATTGTTTTCCTAAGGTCTATGAGCATTTCTGCCCTTGACCGTGGCATCATCTACTCACCGCAAGGGAAGGAGGCTCAGGACGTAGGGACTGGCTAGACCTCTGCTTCGGGGTGGCAGAGTCACCCTTTCTTGGGACCATAACCCAGCCCTGCAGAGTTTTCAGGCCGCTGGGAGCCTCCAGCTTCCCCTCACCAGGATGGGAAGGAACATTATCTCCTGGACGGGGCAGGCTCATGGCATTGAGCAAGGAGGGAAACCTCTTGCTCCAGTCACCTTCTTTCTTTCTTTCCCAAAGCCTTAGAGCCACTTGCCCTTGTCCCTCCCACCTCTGCTGCCTTCGCTGGTTCAAGAGCACCGTAATCTCAACACTGAACAAAATACAGCCCAGACTGTGCCCCCCCGCCCCCCCACCAGTGCCTTGCACCCAGAGTCCCTGCCCAGTGCGCTCCCAGGGACACGGCTCTGCTTCCTGATCCCAGAGGGCTTTTCCTGGGATACACAGGAATTTGGTGATCCCTCTGCTCCCAAGAATCTGAGGGGGGCCCTTGTTTACTGGCCCCTTCGAAGTTCTTCTATCCCCACACCGAAAGAGGCGGAAACAGCGTTCTGCAAGAAAGACCCACATTCTTAGCTTTTCCAACTGTGTTGGGAATAAAGGGGTTGGCTATAGGGTCCTTCCTGTGTGTGGGACATTGTCCCCGGCACTCTGGACGCGCATTTTACTCTTCATGACAACCCTATGAAATGTCACCAGGAAGCTCGTTCGATCTCGCTCAAGGTCACAGATCTAGTATGTAAATTTGAACTTGGATTCTTAGACCTCAAAGCCTTTTGCCGACTCCACCCTGCTGCTAGATAGGGTGACCTGAAGAGAAAACACAACCAAACCCAAATGTTCCCCGCTGGCCTGGGTGAGAGCCCAGGGGGTATGTAAAGATAGGTTTCTCTCTCTCTCTCTCTCTCTCTCTCTGTGTCTCCCTGGGGAGAAGGAAGAGCCTGATGAAATACATGTTCAGTTATGCAGAATGGTTCAGGAATGGGGCAGTCTGGTTAATAGTTATCATATTTCTCATGAATGAATTACCATTTTTAAAGGAATCAGAATAGCACAAAACACATTTAATACAAACTAGACTGAACACAAATGAGTCTTACTCTGATGGGCCAAAGGCACTTAAGGACTCTAGGGTGTCTCAGGGACAAAATTATAAAGCTCAATGATGACTGTGCAACATAGAAAAAAATTGGGGTTATTTTAGCTTTTGGGTTGTTTGAATTCTAAATTAGCGGGAGCCTGGTTTTATTTTCAATTTTTGGACAGAATTTCTGGGCGCCCAAGTGCGAAGGTCTGCTGTTGGGCAAAGGAAGGACTGACTTTGTGGAAAGACAGTAGGTTATTTTGGGGGGCAGACGGGGGGCTAGGCAGATGCCGGGACTGCGACCTAGATGCGGACGGGGCACTGTGGGGTAGGGCCGATCTGAGCTCTTTTCCATTCCCATGCCTCTCCTGAGTCGGGGCTGCGGCCCCCACTCCCGCATCCCTGCGCCTCCCAGCAGACAGACGCCTGGATAAATGACAGCCAGGTTCCGACACTGCTCCATCCGGGTGCAGGGCCAGGGGCAGAGGTAGCCGGAGAGCGGGGCCAACGCCACGCTCCTCTCCCCCGCTCCGCTCCCAGGTAGCCGCGTGTGCTACAAGCCAGGCTCCTTTGTGGCCTCTGGAGTCACAGCTATAGAGTCAACAGCAGGCCGCTAGCCCCCTCCCCGGGGCAAGAGTCAGGGCTGGCAATGTGAACGTTTTAACCAAATTGTTCAAAAAGCTTTCCTCCCCACAAGCCAGCGTCTCTGGCTCAATGGTGTCACAAATAATTTGGTGCATGAGCTGATTCCTGCTGGGTGAGCCCAGCATGGCCGCCCCCTCCCCTTGCTCTTGCTATGGATGAGCTCTCCTTCGGCATGGCGTTCTCACAGGTGTCCCCGCCCCCCTCCCTCCGTGCTGCTCCCGGCCAGGCCCTCCCTTCCCTGGCCCTTCGCTGGCCGGCTAGCTTCTGGCGCGGGGCCCACTCTCCCGGCCGTGAATCCAATCCTCCTGGGTGGTGTGGTACGTAGGGTTTCGGGACTACTCCTGTTTTCCTGGTGGACAAGAGGGACTGTGCAGGCGGCAGGGCCAAGAAATAGGCTTTGTGGGTTTTTGTTCTTGCTGGTCGTGGGGTCAAGGGTGATGTTAGGCCGAGAGCATTGGGTCTGATGCTGGGCCGGCATGGGATGGCCCTCTCTCCCTCTCCAGGCAGGGATGCAGTACCCAGAAGGGCCCGGCTTACCATGCCTTCCTGCCCTGGGGGAGCGGGGCACTGGGCAGGGTTGCTGAGGGGAAGGCTGAGGCAGCACACACAATATTGTGACTCCTGTCTTTTCTCACCGTGGGGTTGACAACAGCTCCCTCGTGCAGCCGAGATGCTCCCGGCTCTTCCTAGAGCACCCTGCAACCATCTGCCACATGGGGGGGGGGGGGGACAGAGCCAGTGCTGGGCCCCGGGGCTTGGTTTCAGAGCAGCTCAGGGTTCGAGATGGCCACGAGCCCGGTCTGGGTTTAAATTCCGCCGTCTCCACACCATCCCATCCCATCCCCCATCTCCAAATCGCTGCAGGTAACATTCACTCCTACCTGGCCATTTCTTAAAACGTAACTGGTCCCTTTGGAGAGAACTCTGCCCAGTCAATGTACCTGCCCAGGTGCCCCATGGCACGAGAGGCCCACAAGCATGCGACAGGTGTGTTAGTTCATGCAGTGGCCATGCCCCAGGGGGTTGCACTCTGGGGTCACAACTCCTGGGAAGCAGCAAGCGTGCCTGTGGAGGTACCATGCCGAAAACAGCCTCACGTAACCAGGGTGATCCAAATGTCACCACCCACCAGGGAAACTGGCAACAATGGGACTCCAGTGAGTCAGTCTTCGCCTTTCTTCTGCGATGGGGGTGTGGGCATAAAGGGCCTCACTGCCAGTTCTCCCTTCCCACCGAGAAAAGGCCGGGGGAGGCGGGAGAGCCGGGGCGGGGGGGGCTGTCAGTCAGCAGCTGCTAATTTCTGTTCATTAGAGCTTTTTAAGATGCGCTGAGACGAGGTGACGCCCATGTGTGGGCTTCACGTGGGAGGGCCGGGGAGGGAGTCAGGCATCTCGGGGCGTGATGTGGGGTGTGGTACTGTGGGGGCTGCGGCCCTGGGGAGCCTTGCACTCTGAGGCTTGAGCTGTGTGCCAGGGAGGGAGGTGGCTTTGCAGGGCAGGGGGGAGCCGAGCCAGAAGGCCTCATACTAGTGCACCAACTCACACTCGGGGGCAGGGGGGCAGCGAGAGACCAGCCTGTCGGGGCCACAGACAACTGTCCCGTATCGGTGCTTCGAGGCACGCACGGTGAACTTGTCACCCCTGTGCTCCGCCTTGGGCCATTTGGAGGCGTGCGTGGTCAAGGGCAAGCTGAATAGCCTCCATTCAGATCCCAGCAACATATTTCCCAGCTGTGTGACTGTGGCAAATGACTTCACCTCCCCGAGCCTTGGCTTTCTCTCCTACAGAGAGTGGCTCATCCGGCCTCGGTTATGGAGTTAGGATGAGGGTTAGGTGAACACGGTGCGGTAAGTATCCAGGGGGGCCCCTGGCCCTCGGCAGGGACTTAATAAGCGTGAGCCACCGTCCTCCGCAGGGTCAGTCTCGGGGGCGCGGGGCTCAGGACTAACCGGCCCTACTCTGCAAGGTGGGAGCCACGAGGCTCCCTGAGGCCAGGCGAGCCGGCCAGCCGGAAGCCGAGGCCTCCGAGGCGGCGGGCGGGGTGGGGGCGTGTTAGTTCACACCGAGCGGCACACTCCATGCCCCACGCCACCTACTACGGCGCTAGTCGCTCTCCGGCCGGTACAGGTACCGCATCATCAGGCTGTCCACCTCCTTCTTGCGCTGCCTCTCCTCCTTCCGAGACTGCCGGGACCGCCGGCCCGCCTGGCCCGCCTCCTGGTCTCCGTCTTCGGCGGCAGCGGGGCCCTTCTTCACGCTCGAGCGGCTGTGGCCTGACACCGTGGAGCCGCTGGAGGTCGACGAGGACTCCGACTCGGTCTCCGTTCTCTTTCTCCGCGATCTGGATTTCTTCTTGCTCTTTCGCGAGCGCCCCTTCTTCCGCCGCCTGGGCTCTGAGGACCCCTCGGAGCTGGAGCTGGAGCGGGAGCTGCTGCGTCTCCGGCTCCGGCCCTTGCGGCTGCTGCGGGAGCGGGAGACGTCGGCGGCCGAGGCCGAGCGGCGGATGCCGGCCGCCCGCGCGGGGAGGTCCAGCTGGGCGCTGCGGACGCTTTGGATGCTCTTCCGGTCGTCCTCGGAGTCGGGGTCCAGGCGGCTCCTCTGGAACGGGACGGGTTTGTAGCTCAAGACCTCGTTGATGGCGGCCTCCAGGTCGGGGTCCAGGTAGGAGTGCCGGCTGACGGGGCGGACGCTGGCGCCGAGGGGCTCCTCCGCAGCCGAGGCCGAGACGCGTGGCCGCGGTGGCACCGACAGACTGCGGGCCAGCGACGGGTGGCTATACTGGGAGTGAGCCTCGCTCAAGGCCACACTGGCTCCATCGTCCCATGTGTCCAGGCAGCTCTGGCCCAGGGACAGGCGGGAATCCGGGCTGTCCCGGCCCCGGCCCGAGGCCCGGCTCAAGGAAGGACTGAGGGTCCTGGACAGGGTCTCCAGCCGGGAGGCGCTGCGCCGGGAGACGGGGGAGCCCGAGAGCGAGAAGCTCATGGCCGAGCGGGCGCCGTCCTCACCGGAGCCACGCCGTGTGGCCGAGGAGGCCCGGCTGGTGGGAGCAGAGACTGTGGAGGCCCGGTCGAAGTCGGAGCCCCACCGCTTCTCCAGCCCCCGGCCCGGGCGGCTCGGGGCCTCGGAGACGGTGGAGCCACACTCGTCCGGCTCCTCCCTGGGGCCCGTGCGGGGCTTCCGGGGGGGCCTCTCAGGGGAGGCCGCCCGCTCGCTCAGGGTGGTGAAGAGCGAGTCCTCATCCCCGGTGCCCCCGATGGAGTCCTTCAGGGTGAGCCGCTTCCGGTAGCTCAGGGAGCTCAGCGCCGAGGCCGGCCTTTCCTCTACCCCCTTGCCCTCCTTGCCAGAGGTGTTGAGGGCCGTTCTAGGGGAGGGAGGTGAGGCCAGGAAGAGAGAACCAGCAGTGGATTAGAAGCAGCACAGACGGAATGAGAGAGAGAGGGGGAGAGAGAGAGAGGGGAGCCTGCATGAAACCTAGAGAATAAAGACACAGGGGGAGGGAGGAGACAAGAGGCAAAGGGAGCACCCCAGCAAAGTGGCGGTGAGAGCATCGGAGGAAATGAAGCAAAATAATTTGCGTCAGTGAAAATAGCTTCATGGAGAATGTCATGTAAATTAGACCATTGTTCTATTTCATCACTTTTCCTCCTCTAAAACGTTTAGTTCAATTTATTTCATTGTCAACTACCTGGAGCCTTGTGCCGCACGCCGCGGTGAACGGCAGTGGGGCGGGGAAGGCGGCATTATCGGCGGTAAAGAAACGTTCTTTGGCCGAATAAATTAAACCAATTAGAGGGGGCCGCTGCTGCTGGTGGTGAGGGGCTGGGCTTGGGAAGGGGGGGATTACATGTCAACCCAGCCTGCCCGCTGACTCTGGGGGCAGATCAGGATGGCTCTGATTTGGGGAGGAACTGGGAGGCAGGGCGGCCAGCAGGAGGCACTGGTACAGAGGACAGAGGATCCCCCTCCCTGCTGGCCTAGCTGGGAAGTGAGGGATGGGGACCGGGGAGCTGGATTCCAGGGGGAGCTGTCTGTGTGAAGGGAAGACTGACATGGCTGGACACGAGGGGAAGGAGTTCCTCCAGTGGACGGGTGTGGGCAGGAAGCATGAGGGGGTTGGGGGGGACATGGTGAAAAGATCAGAGAAAGGAGAAATGAGCACAGAAAGAGAAATGTGGCTGTGATAAGCAAGTCAGGGGAACGGGTGCCTTTTCTGCTGCCAGTCCCGTTAAGATTTTAGAGGCCCAGAGCTGGCCCGAGACAGCCCTGTCCAGGGCTGTGCAGGCCAGAGACTCCTCATGCCCCATTCCAGTCTTGATTCCGGGGCCCCAACTTTCTGGTGGTTCAACCACCATTTGTTGACTGAATTAGTGGGGATGAAGTCAAACCTACAGCACACCAAAGCCCCGAGCCTGGCAGGAAACCGTTACCCAGGAAAAACAAGGGAGCCACAGACCCTGACGAAGACGACCCCGAGCCTCCTGTGCTCACTCCAGATGCTGGGGGCGCGTCTGGGTCCCACGTACACGTGCCGGGCAAGGGAGGCGGGTACCAGAGGCCTGGCCTTTCTGGGACTGAGGCCCTGCTCCTTTATCCTTGGCTCGTGAGGCGGCTTTTCCCTCCCAGCTCAAAGTCACGTGCTCACCTAGAACTCTTCAAGCTGCCGTCATCGGAAGCTGCCTTGGAAGGCCCCTTGTTTTTCGACAGCCACGACTTGACCCCGTCGACGCGGTCCTCCAGCTCTGAGTCCACATCGGAGTCCCCCTCGCTGTGGAATGAGGAGCAGAGAGGTAGGCAGGGCCGAGGAGGAAGGGCTCAGCCCCGGCCCAGTGGGGAGCACCCAAGGGCGCAGCGGGTTGGCCCGGGGTGGGGGAGGGATGGCATGCGCATCAGTGAGTCAGGGAGCAGGACCGGAGAGGTTAGATGGGGCACCCCACTCACGAGGACCCTGCCCCACTCAGCAGGCCACACTCGGGACAGCCACCAAGAGGATGCTGAGGAGCACTGAGGCACCTCCCCTTCTACTTGTGCAGACGGGCTGCTAGCGAGCTAAACACGTCCGGGGAGGATGACAGGGAAACCGTTCGTTTAGGAGTTCAAGCGTAATGGCCACTGGTGAAAAAGATGAGTCTGAGGCCCTACAGCTACTCCCCGAGGCCTGTTCTGTTTCTTGTCTGCCCACCCCCAGAAACGTGGCCACAGCCGGGGCCATCTCCCACGCCTCCGCTGCGAGAGCTGGACTGCGGGCCACGGGACCGGGAGGAGGAGGGCATCGTTATGCCTCTAGGTTAGCTTGAACTTGAACCAGCGCCCGGCTGACGGGCGGTGCTAACCTGAGCGCGACATGTCAGCTCCCAGACCCACCCTGCGACGTCCCCGGCCCTCAGGAGACAGAGAAGGATGAGAACGGGGCATCCGCCATCTCCCGAGGTGCTGGCAACAGCTCTGGGATTCAAACTGAATCCACCTCAGAATCCACCTCAGGATCCACCTGAGCCCCCAGAAAGTCCCAGACAACAGCTCTGTCTCTCCCAGTCTCCTCTTCCCCGCTCAGGCAGCCTCCTGCTCTCGCTTCCCAGTTGTGCGTCCGGCCAAACCGGCCTAAGCCCTCTCTACTGGCAGAAAAGCCCAAAGGAGTGACATTCAGAGGCCGGCGTCGAGGCAACTCCTTTACAAAGCAGCGGGGGCTTAGGGACAGCTTCTGAGTGAGAATGTTCTAGAATTCTGCAAAATGTCCGCTCCCACGTTCTTTGCTATGGAGATGCTAAGGATTTCTCCTTGATATAAATAAATTTCCTTTCATCTGTGTCAACAGGAGCAGCCCTATTCCTGAATTATGTTCTTGAATAAATAGCTACACAGGCACGCGCGTGTGTGTGTGTGTGTGTGTGTGTGCACACATGCTTGTACACACACACACACACACACACACACAGAGGAAACTGCCAGACTCCATTCTGGAGACCGCGAGAGAACATGACCCGTTGGGAGGGGAACAAAGAGGCATATTTTATGGGCTTCCATCAAATACAGAATTATAACAAAGACGAGGCTGGCGGATGCGGTAAACAGGAGTTTAGCCCAGAGCCCTGAAACCACTACCGCAAGCCCCGAGCCTGTCCGAGCCTGGCAGATTTACTATGGTGCATGGGCCCCATGGAACGCCAATATCACCTGATTTATACACCCGCGCAAAAAACCTCCTTCTCCGGCTTCCGAGCCTGTAATTTATCACCACCGTTCATAACCATATTGATTGCCTTTAGAAAGGAGGTTCTGTGTGCGTCGCAAAATCTATGTCTACATGTTAAAAGTGTTTCTGTATAAATCTCCCTTAATACTGCACTGTTTACTGCTTTCATTAAGGTTATGGCAATAACAACTGTATCTCTAAGTAAATCGAAACATTATTTTTCTGCCCGCCTTCGCACACTTACTCGCGCTCGCTCGATACCTTGGCGCCGGGGCCCAGAGCGGCTGAGCACGGAGCCACACCACCCCGGCCGGCGCCGGCGGCGGTACCGAGGCGAGGGCTGCACGCCCCAGTGCGCCTGCGTGAGTGCACGCCGGGGTGTGTGCGTGTGTGCGCGCACGCGTGCGTGCCCATGCCTGGCAGTGGTTTACAAGATGATCTTAAATGCGCATTTTATCAGCCCTCGAGGCTCCTCTGGCCCAAGGATGGCAGGGCCAGAGCGCGCAGGGGACAGACTGTCGTGGGCCCAGAATACAAATTCTCCTCCCGCCGATCGGCGCAGCGAATGGGTGGAGACGCCGGCCGGCCTGCCCTTGCCTTCCCTTCCGTGTCAAGCCTATAGATGATGTTTAGGCTCTTTTCCTTAAATAAGCAGGCCCGTAAACAAACTCCAGGGGCAGGCGGGCTCAGGGGGCAGTTGAAATTTTAAATGCTCGGAATTAAACTCCGAGTCAAATACAATTTATGTCCAGGCTCCTGTGCTATTAGTTAACTGGGAGCCGAATCGCGGGGGAACAAACAAACGGAGACAGAATGGCGGGGGATATTAATTGTGTGTGACAACCGGGCTCCAGTGGCCCTCTATCACTGTTACACACTATTACATTTATCATTAGCGCTCACGGAGTCCTGTGCGCCGCCGCCAGCCCACCCCGGCCAGGGGAGGAGGCCTGCCAGGCACGAGCGAGTGGGGGCAGGAAAGCCAATGCCACGCTAAAAAAAACCCACCTCCGAACAAACAGCCCTGGCGAACTCGAGGGAGGATCACTCTGATCAGCCTCAAGGCCCGCACCTCTGCTCCCGCCCAGAAAGAAGGAATCGGAGGGAGAGGGCGGATTTCCTGGGTCACCGGACAGACAGCACAAAGGCCCAGTGCAAACGCCCGGGGTCCCCTCCCTGGCCGCAGGGAGCAAAGTAAACACATCTGGCTGGGTTCCCTTCGCCCGGCACTGGGGGAGCAGCCTGTGAGGAGCTGGCTGGATGCTTTCCCCAAACAAGAAACTGCTAGACGCCTGGCACCTCGTACCCTTGTCTGCCACAGGAAGGTGGTGGGCCTTTCCAAAATGAAAGCCACCCGCTTCTTTCCGGGGTGGCTCAGGCTCCAAAGGAGCCCCC
>CM052804.1:36818181-36832783 GCA_028533885.1 Nasua narica | reverse complement strand
GAGGTCCTGCTCTCTGCCCCAAAATCTGGCACTTTGGGGTCAGGAAGTGGCTGCTGGGGATAAGGCCCCATAAGATGCTGTCTAGATGTCACTCAGAGCCCCAGAGATAGACGTGGTAGACAAGAGGCTCCCCTAGGCTTCTGAGGAGACTAGAGGACCCAGAGCCACAGACTGGAAGGAAAGTCTGGGTTGGCTTCTTGCCCCTCATGGGTCTAAGCTCATCAGGCTTGGCAGGCCTTGGCGGCCGTCCCAGTCTCCTAGCAGGGTGGCAGCTTAAAATGCCTTGGGGACAATAATGGGGAGTGAGGCGACACAGGGGCTGGGCTTAATTAGAAACTGGGCTTAATTAGAGCTTTCATGCCCCTTCCACCTCAGCTGCCGGAATGGTGGGAGGAATACTGAAAGTGGGCTTCCTTAGCCCCTTCCTCCACCCACACATAAGTGTCCAAGCCCTCCAGCCTGCCCCCACCCTCCTTGTCCCCATCCCTCCTAGCCCATTCAGGGCCCGCATGTGCTGGCTGGCCTCCGCTCAGGGATGTTGCGCCCCCACCTGGGCAGAAGTGTCAGAGCTGGGTACCCCACCCCCCCCAAGACAAGACAGATGGGGAGAAAGGCCTATAGGTAGGGGTTACTTTAGTGAAGGAACCTCTCAGCTCTGATCGTGAAGAGCCCAGGCCCCCTGGGTGGCCTAAGGCGCGCCTCTGTCCTCTATGAGTCCCCACTTTCTGGAGCGTTTAATGTAAATTTGCACCAACTAATGGTTGCCAAGCCTGGGAGCACATCAGGGCCCCCAAGGGCTTGTCAAGTCATGCAGATTTCTGGGTCCCCAGCTGCCTGGCCTGCTCTGGGGGAGTAAGAGCCAGGATCTAGAAGAGTCTGGGGAGTGGGGAAAACAATGCCGCTAGCCATAGTCAGCAGCTGGAAGGTGAGGGAAAGGCCCAGGGAGTCTTCAAGACCCCTTCCAGACTAATTCCAGCAGGAAGCACTGGGTCCAGGAAGCCCACTCATCCAGCCAGGCCAACAACTTCTGGGCTCTTACCATTCCTTCTGCCTGAAATTCTTCTCCCCTCCTGGGCCAATCTCACTCCATCTCATGCTTTGGGTCTTGCCTTGGTTGGTACTTCCTGCAATTCTTCAGTGCATATTTATGGTTCTTCAGGGGAAACCTCACCCAACCTCTGGCCTGGGTCAGAGGACTCTCGGCCTCTCACCAGCCCCCGCCTTTCCCTCATCAGGGTACCCATCTTGTTGGGTCACGAGTGCCCGGCTGCTTGCTGCTTCTCTCCAAGGAGCAAGACTGAGCTCAGAAAGGAGGCAACCAAGTCTGATTTGCTCAGCCCCTCTCTCTCGGGGCAGTTCCAAGAATTCCTACTGGGAACAAGTTCAGGGTCAGATAGGAGAGGTCAGGGCACGGCAGCAGAGCCTGAGTGGCTTGAGGCTGAGTTTGCCTAGCAAGCACACTATTTTTACATAGATTGTATGTTAGGATTTTTTTTTTTTTCCTTTTCCTAACAGTTGGCCAATTATCCCCACTGTAAATTATAGCCTTGACTTCGTTTTTTCGTTCCGCAAATTATGCTGTCACGTCGTCGTCAGCCTGAGGTGGCTCGAGGGTGGGATGCTGATGGCCATTCTGAGAGAGCTCGAGCCTCTCTCCAGCCACCCCTGCTTGTGTCTCCAGTGGCACAGAGCCTGGCACATGACAGATGTTAAATACTTCCATTTCAAATGTTGAATAACTTGATGAGAGTTGCACGGGTAGACAGCGGCGGAGGTAAGCCCGGAGCCCGGTCTTCTCGGCTCCCTCCCACAGCACCTGCCTACCACCTCTACCGGCTGAGAGAGGTGCCCTGTATGAAATTAAGGACTGATGAAAGGGAGGGGGAATCCCATGTCATCTGGCTTCTCACTACAGCCCTCCATCCATCTCAGCTCCAGACATCCCCGCAAAGCTCGGAGGGACCAGCATGAAACCTCGGGAGCGAGCATCTCCGAGCCTAGCATGCCCTTGAGTGGGAAAGCAGGGGCCTGGGAGTCATCCGAGGTCACAATAATTCATGTCCATGAAGCTTTCACGTCTCCTGAAAGAACCATCCCTGGAATACCTGTACCCACAATTCTCTCCTTCATTCCACAGACAGGTACTGAAGCGTGAGGCTTGGCCCAGAACCCTTGGCCCAAGCCTTTCATGTGTTCTTCCTATTTAAAGATTTATTTATTTATTTATTTATTTATTTGAGAGAGAGAGAAAAAGTGAGAGAGAGCATGAGAGGGGAGAAGGTCAGAGGGAGAAACAGACTCCCCGCGGAACTGGGAGTCCGATATGGGACTCGATCCCGGGTCTCCGGGATCATGACCTGAGCCGAAGGCCCCTGCCCAACCAACTGAGCCACCCAGGCGCCCCCATGTGTTCGTTCTATTTAATACAAGAGACTAGTTATCCCCACTTTACAGATGGGAAGACTGAGTTTCTGAGAGATTAAGTCACTGACCTTAGGCTTCATTGCCATTAAGTAGTCAAGCTACTCTGAAGTGCCTGCCTGTTTTGAAAAACCTGGCTGCAGACTGTGCTGTGTCCACTCCCCCAGGTGGAGGCAAAGCTTTAGTACAAGTTCATGGGAACCCAGGCGACTGTCAGTCATCCCCATCACCATAACAACAACATTAGCAAGCATTTATTAGGTACCAACGACGTGCCAGGCACCGTACTAAGCGCTTTCCATACCTTAGCTCATTTAGTTTCTCATACCATCTCTAGAGAGAAGTTACTACCTGCATTTCATAGACCAAATTCAAGCCCATGTTGTCGCACAGACCTGTTAATGGCGCCTAACTTTCTTCTTGCACATTTCTTTTTTTTTTAAAAGATTTTATTTATTTATTTGACAGAGAGAAATCACAACTAGGCAGAGAGGCAGGCAGAGAGAGAGGAGGAAGCAGGCTCCGGCTGAGCAGAGAGCCCGATGCGGGGCTCGATCCCAGGACCCCGAGATCACGACCTGAACCAAAGGCAGAGGCTTTAACCCACTGAGCCACCCAGGCGCCCCTCTTCTTGCACATTTCTGATGATGACAGTGGCTTGGCTTCCTGATGTCTACCCTCAGTCCTTGCTGCTATAGACTAGGGACATTTTATCTTGCTCAGATCTTAGTGGCAACGAATCAAACATTCTTTCGGACACTTGGAACCCAGAGCACAAGGCTAGGAGTCCAGTGAATCTTGGTCTTGGGGGCATCAGTGAATGAGAAGACCAGTCAATCCTGTCTTGGTCTCTGGGCTGCCCCAGCCTAACCCCTCAGCCCCGCTGCTGAGGCCCACGACCCCCCACCTTCCCCCCCAACCAGGCGGGAAAGCCCAAACTTGCCTGAAGCTCAGCTCCGCTCCTAGATAGGGCCGGGTGCCAAGCCTGCTCCAGCTTCCCTCCACCTGCCTACCTGCCACCCAGCTGCCAGCCCAGGGAGGGGAGATCAATGCTGCAGCCGCCAGCAGTGTTGTTGGCCATTGATTGTTGAGATTTCTCGGCGGGCTCGGGAGCAAACAAACCTGCCGCTTCTCCAACAACAACCCGGGTCTCCAGCTGCAGTCTGCAGTCTTGCTGGCCGGCAGGCTGGCAAGAAGGGGGGTGGTGGTGGCGGGGGAGGTCCTGGCTGGGCCCAGCAGGGACAAGGGATTCTGCCAGGAGATGAGAAGAAACTGAGTGGTCATGGGAAGGAGGGGGCCCCCGGAGACTGGATGAAGATGCTAGGGTGAACCCCAGACCCCGCGCATGTCTTGTTTGGGCCAACCTCTACATTTTTCCTCAGCCATTTTCCCATTCCTGGAATGCCATTCTGTGTCCCTCTGCTTATTTCAGTTCTCCCACACCCTCTTTTCCTAATCATCCAGCCCAGAGGGCTCTCTGTCCTCTAAAAGCTAAATACCTCCCATTAAGAACTTAGCCTGACAATCGTTCATCCACCCATCCATTCTCCATTCAATAACCCTCTCTCTATTCAGCCCCATCAGGTGTTTGATAGGTAGGAATACAACATGATCGGTGCTCTAAAGGAACCCAGTTTGGAGGGGGAGCTGCCTTCTTAATGATAAGCTCAGCTGTGACTGCTTTCTCAGTTAGACCCGGGCCCTCTGGTTTTAATTAAATGAAATACAAATGAGATGCCGATCAGCACCTACGTGATCCAACCCCTGCCTTCGAAAGCACAGGACATTCCTAGCCAGGGACTGCTCTGGGTCAGTTTCTTATCTGAGGCTAGAGGGCTCACCTTTTGGGTCTTTGAAGGTCCAGTAAGCTTCTGGGACCCCCGGGCCAGACCATCATGGTGCCCTCCATCACAACTCTTCCCATCTTTGCTGGGATTGGGTGTCCCCAACCCCAATAGAGCAGTTGCAGGGTCCCTCCTGGCAACAAGTCGTGTCTATGCTGCAGAATGCTAGCAGTGGGTCTCTCCCTTCCTCCCTCCTCCCCCACGCCCTGCAGTCTCCAGGGTCCCAGCCAGAATCCTGACACCTCAGCATCAACCTCAGCATCTCCCTTGGTCCCCCACTCCTTCCCTCCCCACAGGCTCCTCTCTCTACCCTCAGGAGCCTCCTTCCAGCTGGTCATTGGGCTGGAAGGACAGAACTGGAGAGCCCCTATGAAAAGTGCCTGAACCACTGAGCACCCCCTCCACACAGATGCTCATTTGCATGCTGTTTTACCCCCCTTTGCATGCTTGCTCCCTATTAAAGGCACAGAAGCAGACCCCGCCTCTCCCCACTCCTAGACCAGATCCCTCCGCCCCACCCCCCATTGCTTCTCCCTCCCTCCCTCCCAGCCCAGCAGCTGAGCACCAGCTCCTTTGTCCCCCAAGCAGCCACCTGCTGAATGTCTGGCCTGGGTCCCATCAGCCAGCAGGTGCCTAGGGAGCCCCAGAGCCTGGGAGGGGGGCTATCGGGCAGTGTGGAGAGCCAACTTGTGCCTCAGGGAGGAGGGGGCATCCCCTAAGGAAGAATAGAAGAGTGCTCGTCAGCGAACCAGGACCCCCCAGGATTTAAACCCAGTACTGGCTTTTGCCGGCTGGGTGAGCTTGTGCAATTCGCGTCACTTTCCTGTGCCTCAATTTCCTTGGGGGGGGGGTTCATGGTGCCTGTCCCACCTCTCTCATTGAACAGCATCGAGATCAAAGGAAATCAGAGCAGGTGGTGATGGGAGGAAACCAAACGCCCACTTGGGGCGATGGTCCTCCAGCAGCGAGAGCTGTCCAGCACCACGAAGGGCTGATCATCAGATTGTGGGTAGACGAGCCCAGGGCCGGACTGTTGAGGCAGGGATGAGGAGGGAGTACCAGCTGGTCCAGGTGTGACCAGGAAGGTGAGACTAGCAGTACAGAGGGACGAAGGTTAGATTCAAGGCGCTTCTAAGAGGCTTCGACCCTCGCTTGCTGCTCTGATGGACACTGTCTGAGACATCATTTGCATCTAGCAAGGGGATGTGTTCGTGA
Source organism: Nasua narica (assembly GCA_028533885.1). Lineage (NCBI taxonomy): Eukaryota > Metazoa > Chordata > Mammalia > Carnivora > Procyonidae > Nasua > Nasua narica. The sequence goes on along the minus strand of CM052804.1, from coordinate 36,827,303 downwards.
TTTGAAACATCTGGTCTGGCAGCTGGCAGGCCCCCTCCTGACATGAGGCCCTATTTTCTGGCTGGTTAGAGGAAATGGGGGAAAGAGAGTCACCTTCTTCTGAGGACAGAGGCGTCTCCAGGCAAAGGTGTAAAGGTGGGATGAAGGCACAAGGCATGCCTGGGAGAGGTCATTCGTATATTCATTTATCCAGCCTCCCCTTGTGCCCCTTCCCTTATTTCCCATTCGCTTCTTCCCATGCCCTGGTAGAGCTCTAGTCCTGTCTTGCTGGGTCCCTTACCAGCCAGGCCAGGAAGAGGCCAGCTGCTTAGGTTGAGGTGATGTTCCCGAGACTCTAGGCACCTGTGTGGTACCCTGAGTCCGGTCTCTGTTGCACTTGTGTCCCTGACGCTGCCCACAGGCCCTTCCAGACCCGGGGCCTCAGGCAGAAGAGACTGGAGGAGTCAGGGAAGGAGGACTTAGCCCTCCCAACTCAAAGCGACCACATACCCAACCTGGCAGAGTCCTCGGAGGTCAAAACAAGGTTGGGACAGGAGAGGAGGCTGAAGGGTTGGGGGCTGCGCAGCTGGGTCTCTCTCGGTATTCCTGGGGGTCTTTGGAAGAAAAGGCCCCAGATGTACAAAGAGCTCCATCTGTGTGCCTCTCTACCTGGCTTGTCCATCTTTCCCTGGGTGTCCGTGTCCATATGTCCTTGCATATCTGGGTGCTTCTATCCCTGCACCCTGGGACTGTGGCCCTGGGTGGAGGCACAGCAGGACCCAGCTGAGGCTGGTGTCTCCCCCTCCGTGCAGTCCCCTCCATTCTTTTCCTCCCCAACCTTGGGCTCCACTGACCCCTCAAGGAGACTTGTAGCTGGTGCTGCTGCTGCTATTTTTAGCAGCTCTGCACCCCTCCCTCCTCTCCCCCACTCAGGCTTGCTGGGGAAGTGGGGAGGACACGCAGAGCCCGGGGAGCCCCACAGTCTGGAATGCTGGGTGGGTAGGGCCCTCTCCCCTCAGTCCTACAAGGCTATGGAGGCAAGGGGAGCCTGGGCTTGTCCATAGGTTCAGGGCCCATACCCTGGGGCATATTAGGCTCCATCTCACCTGCTTGGGGCTGGGACAAGGTCCCAGGCTGTTCTCTCCCTCCCTTGTCCCCAGGTTCCTAAGAGTAGAGCCCAGGCCTCCAGTGACTTTTCCCTAAGCTCTTTGGAAATAAGACCAGAGCTCCTAGGTCTTCCTCCATAGAAGCTGAAGTCAGAGTGTGACTCAAAGTGTCAGGAAGTTCAGTGTAGGGGGCACACTAGGATGAGGTGACCTCCCCCCCACCTGACCCTGATCTCTGGTACTGCCCTGGCACTTGCCAAAGAGATTTCAGCCCCAGACTCTTGGGGCTTCTGGATCCCACCACACCCCTGCCCCATCTGCTCTGGAAACCAGCGCCAGCTGGAAGGGGCTAGGATACAGCGGTCTAAAGGGCATGAACTAGAGGACAGAGCCGGGAGGCAGCCCCGGCTGGCTTCCTCGGAGTGGGTGCCTGCCCTCCGGGCTCTGAATGCCCTTGTTTTCTTAGGGCCTTTGTTCCTCTATCTGTGTTCTGTCTGTCTCCTGAGCTTAGCAGGGCAGGGATAGCCCCAGGTCAGCTTCCTGGGCTGACCGGAAGTGGTCCGCTAGACCACCTCCCACCACTGTCAAGTTCTCTAACTATGGGATGGGGCAAATTAATCAGGCAGTGTGGGTGAATAGGCCAGCAGATCCTGGCACACCATAGGTGCTCAAAAACATTCGATCCCTCCCCGGGTTCTTTTCTCACACATCCATCCCCTACCTCCCAGCTTGTCCCTCCCCCAATTGCACATACATGTACATATACATACATAACACACACACACATACTCACACATGTGTATGCACATACACACAGCCTAGCCTTCCAAGTGCTCAACAAATACTGACCAACAGAGAGACGTGAGGATCATGGGGTCCACTGCCGTACAGAAGGCAAGTGGTAAGTCAAAAGAACACAGTGCCCCACGCTGCCATCCCCCCACCCACACCTTTACCACTTCCCAAGAGGCTCCATCAGCTCCTGAGCGTAGGCACCACCTACAGAGGCGGGGCTGTGAGTCTGTACCCAACCCCCAACCCATCCAAAGACTCTAAAAAGCCAGAGTCCAAGTATTCTACAAAAAACCAAACAGGGGGCTTCTGGGTGGCTCAGTCTTTAAGCATCTACCTTCCGCTCAGGTCGTGATCCCCAGGTCCTGGGATCGAGCCCCCCATCAGGCTCCCTGCTCAACAGGAAGTCTGCTTCTCCCTCTCCCACTCCCCCTGCTTGGGTTCCCTCTCTCACCATCTCTCTCTCTCTCTGTCAAATAAATAAATAAAATCTTAAAAAAAAAAAAAAAAAGAAAAAGAAAAAGAAAAAAAATCAGACAGATCCAGAGAAGGCAAGACAACCTCAAGGTCACACAGCCCGTCAGTGGAGAGAGGCACCTTCATGCTGGAGTCGGGGTTCTGACAAGACCTCACCGGGCTTCTCAACTTCACAGCTCAGAAGAGATACTCTAGCGACTTCCTAGGCAGAGAGTGGCCAGAAGCATACATCAGCATTAAGGACCAGGGCAGCCCAGGGGTCTGAGTTCAGCTCTCCTCCATTCCTAGCCCCCTCTCCCCAGTCCATCTCCTTGCAGAGGTGGCTCACAAAAGCAGTCATGGGGCCCAAAATCACAAAATCCGGGACATAACTCTGGCCTTTGTGCACAGAACAAGCCTCACCATCTTCAGGCTACCATGCTGTTAATTCCGCTCCGTGGCAAACACAGGCCCTGGGAGCAACCTCAATGGTGTTGTCTGCTGAACTTCAGGGAAGGGGCAGCAGCCCGGAGGCTGGTCTGGGACTCAGGAAGGTACCTGCTCTGGGGCCCCGACACCCGATGGCCCTGTCTCGCTGGCTGGGAGGAACTGTCCATGGTAGGTACATAGAGCGAGGCAGGGCAGAGGATGGAGGGATGGCTATCCCTCCCTAGATCAACTCCTGTTCCCCACCTTCACCACTGAGCTGGGCCGAGCTGGCCCTGACAGGGCTCCGGAGAGAGTGCAGTTCCTGCCCTCACAACCTTCCCCGCCCCCGCTAACATTCCCAAGGTTTTTCATTCAGAGAAATACCTCCCTGCTGCTGACAAGCTGGCGACTGGAGCATTAGTGCTGGGGGAGGGCTGATCTGAGTACCCAGCTCAGGGCCAAGTCCCTCCCTTACCCTGAGCACACTACGCAGCATAATCGGGGTGGGCTATGACAGATTGATGAGTTAACAGCCTGGTGAGGGAGGTGAGGCCACAGGGACCCCTGCTGCTCCCCCTCTTCCTCCGGTCTGCCCCAGGGGTGAAGGTCAATCCTACTACCCCCACTCTGAGGCCACCCCATTCTTCCCCCTGGGGACCCCAATTTCAACTTGCCCAGCCCCGAGGAACTGAGGGTGGGCAGGGCTAGGACCCCTGGGTCCCCAGGGCCAGCCGGCAGGCAGGAGAGGGGAGCGCAGGGCCGCAGGGGAAGGTGGAGCACGCAGCAGGTGATGCTGTAGCAGAGGGCTCATTAATCACCTCTCCAGCCCCCAGCTCTGCAGTGGCGAGACCATATTAGATTTTAAATTGGAAAGCAGAGAACATGACAGTTAGCCGGGAGCTCCCTCTACCCTGGGCCCCTGGTCATAGCCTTAAGGGAAGGAGGGTGCAGTGGGGAGAAGGGAAGAGAGCTGCCCCCCCCGCAACCCAGAGCCCTTTCCCCCCATACCTTCGCACCACCGCCCACCCCCCACGCCCGGCCCACGTACCCGTACCCAGAGCCTTGGGTTGTTCAGGCCACATGGCCTTGGAAAGAGTCAGGTTAGGGTCCAAGAAGGGGGCAGAGTGAAAAGAAGGGAGCACAGCGGCCACCTTGGGGAAAAGCACATCCTTTCCGGGAGCTAGTGCCTCTTTGGGCTTGAGGACTATAGGAAGCCAGGTTCCAGGGTGTGCCATCCATGGGCAAGGACAAATAGTAATGACTTATAGCCCATGCGCATGTTTGGACCCGCATGCACACACTCCTGTATACCCCCAGATCTGCACACTCATACACGCATACACAAGCAGCAACTCGATGTGGTAGAAATTTCGAGCCCAGGCTGGGGAACAAGCAGACCCAGTTCAAACCCCTCATTTGCTGTGCGCCCGGGTGGCTCAGTGGGTTAAAGCCTCTGCCTTTAGCTCAGGTCATGATCTCAGGGTCCTGGGATCGAGCCCCACATTGGGCTCTCTGCTTAGCGGGGAGCCTGCTTCTCCCTCTCTCTCTGCCTGCCTTTCTGCCTACTTGTGATCTCAAATCTTAAAAAAAAAAAAAAAAAGAATTGAAAAAAAAACCCTCATTTGCCACTTTCTTCCACTATGAACTCGGATGATTTACTTTGCTTCTCAGCCTTGGTTCCTTCATATGTAAAGTGAAAAATATTGATTCCAAGCATGAAAGGCTGGGGCTTAGGGTGGAAGGCAGCTCTCTAGGAGGTCCATGCCTGCCCATAGAGGGTGCTCAGTAACTGTGAGGCCATGGCCTCGAGGTCGGCCAGCTGCTCTGGGGCTGCCCTGGGACCCCTGGGAAGGGGGCAGGCCAGCCTTCCTACCCCCTGTGCTCATGACCGGGCGGAGAGGTTGCGGCAAGTCAACAAAGCACAGCAGACGTTGTCATGGGACATTTGCACACCCTGGTCCCATCCTGGGCCAAATCCCAGGAGAACAAGCCTTCCTGGCTGTCCACCACCGACCGAGCCCTCCTAAACTGGTTCTGTCTGTATTTCCAAAACTGCCCATCCAACACCCCACCCCTCAGAACACCACCGCTCAGCCGAGGTTGGGAAGCCAACAACATCAGTGGGCAGCGCTCATCCTACCTGAAGGGTGAGTGGTGATAGGCCCGGCTCTCATAAGACCTTTATGGAAAATCTAAAGAAGCCCCAGGGCTCCTTGTCATTTCTCCCTGCCCAACCCCAGTCCCCAGTTTTCCAGGCTCAAAGGAGGAGAGTAGAAACTGTCATGCCATCTTAACTCTTCTCCGGGACCCCAGCTCTAGACTCTTCCCTTCCAAGAGGCGGTGGATACTACAGGAGGTGAGGTCAGGGGCGAGCTACATTCCACTATGAGAGCAATAACCACATGTGGCTATTTCAGTGTAAGTTCAGTAACATGAAATACAATTTAAAATTCAGTTTCTCAGTCTCCCAAACCACATTTCAAGGGCCCAAATCGCCACGTGTGGCCACTGGCTACCATATTGGACACACAGATATAAAATGCCCCCCTCATCACAAAACGTTCCATTAGATAGCACTGCCCCAGGGCTGGATGTCCCCTGGGTTTGAATCTGATACATTCAAATTAGTCATCTTGGGAATTGTGCTCCCTGGGTCCCAGTTTCTCCGTCTATAAACTGGAATAATGAAAGTTCACAACTCATGGAATTATTGTGGGAATTGAAAGAGTTAATTCTGGTAAAGCCCTTCGAATGGTGCTGGGCATGTGACAAATTCTCAGTCAACGATAATGCTCCATATTTTTATCCACAAAGTCCTTTGTGGCTCACTGGATCTTGGGAGATGAGATCTGTCAGCGTCCTCAAATACTTGTCCCATTTTACTGGTGGGGAAATGGAGACTCGGGTTGGGGAAGTGATTTGTGCAGGGGACCCCAGCCTGTTAGGGGCTGGACCAGGACCGAGTGGGCTGACTCCTGGCTGGCTGGTGACCCCCACACCTGCTCTCTCCATCTAGCAAGAAGACCCCAACCTTGACATGCCAAAGGCCAGGGTTATCTACCACCCCGACCCATGAGAGTGGGAGACAAAGCTACCCCTGGCAGCTTAAGAAGTAGTGAACTCTCTGTCCCCAGAGGTATGCCCACAGATGGCACACAGCCCCAGAAGTCTTAGAGAGTTTATTCATCAGAGCAGTTGGGCAAGACGCTCTCTGAGCCCCAACATCCTGAGTCCCAGCCCTGCTCCGAGTTTGCTGTGTGACCTGGGAAAGCCCTCTGGACTCAAGTTCCTTCTGTGTAAATGAGGGAGGGATGAGATATCCACAAAGGCTACATGGGCTCAGGTCCTGGGGATCAGCGTCTAGTCTGCCTGGAGCCTGGCCAAGAGGGGATGCCTCCATTCATACCTGCACTGCCAGGAGTTGACCAAGAGAGGGTAGTAAAAGGGTGTGATGAGAAGGAGGACAGTGGCAGAGAAGGAGAGGGTGATCAGGGACTGGGCGACCCACTAGCTTTTGTCAGCAGGCACTCTTCCTCAATTGCCGGTTGGGGCTGTGCTGGGGAACTGCCAAGGGCTGGCTGCCCATCTTTTCCCTGTAGGACCCACCCCTGCCCGCCTCTGCCCTTCCTTGCCCACCCCTGCTGGACAAGGGCCAGGCACTTTGGGGAGAAGGGAGCCTTCCAAATGTGCAGACAGCCCGAATCCTTGAGCCCACCCTTCACTGTGCCAAGCACCAAGGGTCAGCATTTGTGGGCGGAGATGTGGGAAGAGAGAGGCCCTGTGCTGGACCCTCACCCACAGACCCAATCAGTACGTGTGGGGGGGGGACCGCCCAAGGAGTGCCCCCAGGAGGTCAGAGATGGGAGCTATTGTCATCCATTTGGCCAACAGCGATGGCTCCCCAGAAAGGTGGAAAGGCGATAGGAGCTGGGCCTAGTAGGATGGGGAGGGTTTGAAGAGACAAAGGAAGAGTGAGCAAATGGGGCAGAAGGAGGAAGGCACCTGTTCTAGCCGAGGTCTCTTTGAGTGTATCTCTGCGCTCGCTCCAACCACTGCCCTCATAGGACACCATGGGGACTTCCTTCGCCATTGCCCCAAGCTGCGGGGCTCCCAGGACAAGTGCCCTGGGACAGTGGGGCCAGGCTGCTGGAGAGACAGTGGGGGTGGGAGGCAGCGAGAGCAGTAGACAGAGCTGAGCTGTGGAGTTGTCCAGCTCGGGATTCCAGTCCCAGGCTTGGCACTCATCAGCCGCGAGACCTTGGATATGTTACTTAACCATTCTGGACCTGGGTGTCTTTATCTCTGGCGATAATGACGCAAACCTCCTTAGAGGAAGGGGAGAACGAGCGGGGCTCGCAAAGGTACTGGGTGCAGGGTGGGTGCACAGTGAGCACCGAGTCCTGGCAGCTACCTGGCCCCAGACGAAGCCAAATGTGTCCATTCAGGCTCTGCCATATCTGCCGGGTAACCTTGGAGAAGCCACGCTGTAGCTCTGGGCCTCAGTTTGCCCATTTGTCATATGGGGCTTATATTGCCTTTCCTGTTAATACAAGTAGTCAGACAGCAGCAAACCTACCTCAGATACGGGGATAATGGCTGTAAATACTCCAGGAGCACGTCGAATCAGAAGCCTCCAGAACTGGACCTCAGGCCTCAGGGGCCCTATGTGACCCTGCTAGGCTCTAGCTGGGGCCTCTCATTTCAGGGGGCAGGCCCAAGCCCAGTAGTACTGTCACTAGGGAGACAAGGCTGCGGCTCTGGGGGGGCCCAGGCGCTCTCACTCCCAGGACCTCTCTTCCCTCCCATGGGCTCTGGGATAATGAGGGTCTGCAGGGGCCAGGCCCTCACTAATCCCCTATTAAAACTTGAAAGGGGCCAGGGAACCTCCAGAATAAACTCATTAACTTTTATGGGATAATAAATGTATCCCATTAAATTCTCATTCTTATGCTGGGCCAGCTTAACCTCCAGAACCCAGAGGGGTGGGCTCCCTAGCCAGGATACCCCCTGTATACCCACCTGCTGTCAAGCTCCCCCCCCCACAACCCCACCTGAGAGCCGCAGCTACCACAAGGTAGGGATCAAGGCTGACCTCAGCTCAGATCTCTGGGCTCCCCTCCCTGTACCTCCTTGGGAGGCCAGCAACTGTGGCCATTTGCAGGAACTACCCGAGTGACAGGGGCCCCTTCTGTCCTTGCAGAGAATGGGCCTGGGCTGGCAGATGGGAGCAGAGGCCTGTCTCTAGATGGCCCTCACCAAACCCAGATGCCGCCACTCCACAGATGGAGAAACCGAGGCCCAAGTGGGCGGGCCCCTGCCCGGGTCACAGACCCAGAGAGGCAGGGATTTGGGATTGGAACCTGAGGTTTTCCAGCTGGCGGGTGCAGAAAGATTCGCAGAAACAATAGCATCAAATGGGGCAGCCCAGATGGCCCTGAGGGGACATCTGGAGTCTGATCCCGCGTGCAGTAGGTCCCCCAAGCAGGGCCACTCCACTGCGGCCCCAGTCCTTCCAACACTCCCTCCACAGACCAGTCCCACCGCCCGCCAGCCCACCAGCACTGCAAACCCTTGGCAGGCCCCTGGGCCTCAGGGAGCCTCAGTTTCCCCACCTATAAGACAAGGACGATAACGCCTACCTAGTTGGATGCAGTGAAGAAAAGTCCCCAGTCTTTCCAGCTTCCCCTAAGCAGAGGCTAGACAACCCCTCAACCCCACTCCCATCCAATCTGGGGCTGTGGGGGCGGGGGTTGCGGGGCGGGGCGGGGGGGGGGAGGAGGGGTGGAGCACCAGACTCCCAATCGCTAATTTCCAAGCTGGGCCCTGGGGAGGAGGGGGCAGGGCAGGCGGCCTTCCCGGGGAGGCCCAGCCTGGGCCTGAGGAGGGGGAGGGGCCTCCAATCCCCAGAGGGGCCACCGGAGGCGGGCGGGGTGCAGGCCGGGAGGCGGGAGCGGGAGAGAATCCACCGGGGAGGCATCCTGAATGGCTCATTAGTGCCGATGAAAGCCTTTTTTCATTTCGTCTAAATACTTTAAACAGGGCTCCCTCCGATGTCTATTTGCATAGCTTAAGAGCTAATGCGGGGGGAGGGCCCAGGCGGTGGCAGGGCCACGGCAGGGCGGGGGGCTGCCGGGGAGCTCCGGGGCTCCTCCGCCGTGGGGATGGCGGTGGCGGGAAGGAGAGGGTGTTTCCCGGACCCAGCCCTCTTAAAGGAAGAAGCCCCGGGCCCTGCGACCCTCCTAGAGGAGAGGAGAAAGGAGCAGCCCTCGGAGTGCTTTCCTGCCTTCCCGCACCAGGGAGAGCCTACAGGTGGGGACCTTGGGGGACTTGTGCACCTCGTACAGGCGGGCCTTAGAGGCA
>CM052804.1:36734059-36818081 GCA_028533885.1 Nasua narica | reverse complement strand
CACCCCCCCCCCGCCCCCCCCCCCCCGTGGCCTCTTCCTCGGTGCTTCCCCCGAAACTACAATTTAGAGCAGTAAGAGGCCCCCAAGACCCCCCCTCCAAAGTGCCCATTTTACAGCTGAGGACACAAAAGCTCTGAGAGGCAGCTCTCCTGGGCTCAAGTGTGTTTCAAATGGCAGTGCTGACATCTGAACGCAGGGATGTGGGACGCAGCGCCCCCACCCAGAGAAACCAGTGTTCCCGGTTTCTGGTTTGGGCAGGGGGTGGCTGCTCTCTGGGTCCCGGCCAGGAGGTTTCCTGAGAGTCTAGACCGGGACAGGCTCGACTCATATTTCAGATGCTAGAAATTCTGGCCCCAGCTCTGTTTCCAAATTGCGGGGGACCTTGGACAAGTCCATTCTCTCTCTGAGCCTTAGTCTCCCCGGCTGGCGAGGGGGTTCTCCGCTGGACAGCTCCGCCCTCCTGTGGGGCAGGCTGGTATCCCGGGGAGACTGAGGCTTTGAGGCTAGATCAGCAGAGGTTTAAACTACGGCTCCAGCACCGCGTGTGACCCAGCGAGTCCTCACCCCACCTCTCTAGGCCTCAGGTTCTTTGTAATTCCCACCTGGCGATGTTGCAATGTCCATGAGATAATACAAGATCTGATAACAGTCTGACCGAGCATGTGGGTCCCTGCCGCCCCCTTTCACCATGCCCAGCATCACACGCTCCCTCTCTGTCAAGCTCTGCACCTTTGAACTCAGCCCCAGCGGAGAACTTGCAGAGCCCGGAGGCAGGGAGGGCAGGTCACAGGGCCCCACGCTTCCCTCGGAGTCACCCAGGATATCCGGAGATGCCCTCTCCCCAGAAATGGCTTGTCTCCTGGAGATTATCTTCCCCTCTCTGACAGTGGGGAGCACCCTCCGGGACCAAGTGGCAGCTGATTACGGAATCAATTTGCTCGTTTGATATGCTATCTCGATCCCATTTAACCAAGAGCTCAGTCCCCCCCAGATAACACAGTCAGTGCAATTGACAGTGACGGGAGGTGCCCATTAGCTCCACTCCACAGCCCAGCACCCACCTGGCAGCCAGCGGGAGATGTGCCCGCTGCGCTCCCTTCCTGAGACAGAGGATCTCCTTGCCCTCCCTCCCCCAGGGAAGAATCCCACAGGATTCCCAGGACTCTGGGAGCCACAGGTCACCTCTCTCAGGGGGCAATCCTGGAAGGGGACACTTGGTCTTCAGTCTATGTGATGAGAAAGGCTTCTCTTCCTTGTGCTACGCTAAGACCAGTCTCCACCCACCTGGCAAAGACCCTGTGACATCTGGGAGGTGGGCAAAGAGAGGAGCGGTTGCCCTGGCATTGTCAGAGCCACTGCCCCGACCCTCCATTGATGACTCAAATGAAAGACACAGGGCACTGGCAGAACATCTGCTCCAGGGGGTATGAGCCTGCCCGGGCACTGTGTTGTCGGTGACTGGTGCAGAATGCCGAGGCACAGCACAGATGGGCTGCTTTGACGGGCATCTCAGAAGATAAGGGTTGGTCCTGTTTTCTCGGGGCTTTGGGGCGTCAAGGCCCCCCTGACCCAGAGCAACGGAGAGCCAGCCCTCTGACCGGCACACACCTCTCCCACCCCATCTCCTCCCTCCTCCTCCCATTTGTCTGACACATCAGAACTGCTATGGGCTCCTGAACAGAATGAATGTAGGCCATCTGCCGCTTCCCCGTGCCTGCCAATCCATGGGGTGGGTGTGAGCCCGTGGAATGACAGCCCACCATCAAACATTCAGAGGAACCAACCTTCTCGCAAACTGTTAACTCCCTGGCTGTAACTCCCGTCAAGTGCTCGTGCAGCCATTTTGAGAGCTGTTAGAATCAGAATCTCCTCTCCGCCCTCTCGGAACTGGCAACATTCTACGGGAGCTGGATCTGGAGCCAGCATCCGTTGACCTTTTCCCGGCAGATAAGGATCTAGAGAGCCTAGTGGGCCACAAGCAGACTAGGCATCATCTATCAGCTATGTGGTTGAGAAAGTCACAATAATTAATGGCAGAGCAATCTGTACCTCAAACCAGCGAGAGCCAGCAAGTTTCATCTTCCATAGCCTATCTAATTGACTAGTAGTGGCTTCCTGGACAACTGTGTTGAGAAGGATTCTGAAGTCCCATGTGGCTCAGCAAGAAATACCCAAAATTGGTTAACAATGTCTGCCATGGATTGGGGCTGACTATTCTATCCCTGTTTTAGACACTGCCCTAGACGGACTTTGGCTAGTACCAAAAGAAAGATAATGGGAAGGGGGGAGAAAGAAAGACAATGGGAATTCAGAGAGATGTATCAAATGAGGAAAAGAAGTAATATCAGTTAATTCTCAGTTAACTCTAAAAAAGAAACCCCATTTTACAGATGAGTAGACTAAGTTTCAGAGAGTTTAGGTTATTTGCCTGAGGTCGCACAGCCCGGAAATGGAATGGATTTGGGATTTGAAGCTACATAGGCTTTATTCTAGAGCTTGTCTCCCACCCACACCACCCCCGCCTCGCCCTTCACATCACTGTTCTAAAAGGATTTTAAAAAAAAAAACCAGGGGCACCTGGGTGGCTCAGTGGATTAGAGCCTCTGCCTTCGGCTCAGGTCATGGTCTCAGGGTCCTGGGATCAAGCCCCGCATTGCATCAGGCTCTCTGCTCAGCAGGGAGCCTGCTTCCCCTCTCTCTCTGCCTGCCTCTCTGCCTACTTGTGACCTCTCTCTCTCTATCAAATAAATAAACAAAATCTTAAAAAAAAAAAAAAAACCAAACCGATAAATGATTTTCTGAGAAGTAAGAGAAATAGGACATAATGGGACCCTAACAAAAGATGTCATATACCCATGAGGGAATCTAAAACAAAACCCCAGGGCGCCTGGGTGGCTCAGTTAAGCGTCTGCCTTCAGCTCGTGTCATGATCCCAGAGTCCCGGGATCAACTCCCACATTGGGCTCCCCGCTTGGCAGGGAGTCTGCTTCTCCTTCTGCCCCTCACTCCCACTCTCTCTCTCAAATAAATAAATAAAATTAAGAAAAAATAATTAAAAATAAAACAAAACCCCAATATGTGAAGCATTTCCTGAGGCTAATGACCAGCAGCTTCACCAAGAATAGAAAATGAACTCAAATGACCTATAATCTCAGGCAGAAAAGTCACTGTGGTGGGGGATGGCCTTCTTGCTAAGGGTTTTACCTCAAGTCTTCAACTCATTGGTTGAAGCCACTTCCTTTCTTTGGCGTGCCTCCTCATCCCTTAAATGAGGCCCCACTGGGAACGGCAAATATTTCTCTCTCATGTCGGTCTGAGGTATCAAGCATGGCTGCCCAGAGTGTTGTGTTGAGAAGGATTCTGAGGCCGAGTCTGAGAAGAGGGGGCACTAGTGGCAAGATAAATCAGTAGCGTCCACCTCTGGTGTCGGAGGAGAGAGGATGTCTCATGGGACATCCTGGAAATAGGTGATATCGTCTCATTTCCAGCTCTCGCATTCTAGACCTCCTGATTCTCCACAGAGAGCTGATTTCCCTACAATCCGGACGGGCTGCGATGCCCCTCACCATGGGGCAGGGGAGGAACCTCTGATCACGCGTTATTATTTCAGGACTCTCCTCAGAGGCCCCAACCACGGGGGAAGGGCAGGCCCCAGGCATCGAGGAGATGGACCGGGACCTGACAGTGGCCCCCACACCCGAGCAGCCCGAACGAGGCGTCCATTTCGTCACCACAGCCCCTACGTTGAAGCTGCTCAACCACCACCCACTGCTCGAGGAATTCTTACAAGAAGGGCTGGAGGGCGGCGAGGAGGGGCTGAGGCCGGCACTGCCCTTCCAGCCTGACCCACCGACACCGTTCACCCCGAGTCCCCTTCCCCGCCTGGCCAATCAGGATAGCCGTCCCGTCTTCACCAGCCCCACTCCGGCCATGGCTGCCGCTCCCACTCAGCCCCAGGCCAGAGAAAGACCCTGGAGCCTGGAGTCTGAGCCCCCCGTGCTTCGCATCACGGCTCCCCTACCTCCCGTGCCCAGCCCGGGCCCCGGGGAGAGGCTCAGTACTACGCTTCCCAGCAGAGCCTGGACTCCGACCCAAGAGGGTCCTGGAGATATGGGCAGGCCATGGGCTCCAGAGGTCAGGTCCCAGACCCCGGGGCTCGGGACGGAGGGAGCCATCGCGACATCCACGGCTTCGGGGGACGATGAGGAGACCACCACCAGCACCATCGTCACCACCACCGTCACCGCCGTCCAGCCACCAGGTCAGCTTCCCGCTGGCTTGCAGATCTGGAAATGGGGATAGAGGAACGGCGGGGGCCCCTGTAGTCCCTTGCCTCTGTCACTGCGCCAGCCTGCCTTGCCCTTCAGCACGAAGGGCCAGTCAGCCGGAGGCAGGTGGATGGGAACCAGATGGCCTGGGTTCAAATCCTGATCGGAAGCAATGACCCTAGGAATTTTGCAGAACCTCGCTGAGCCTCATCTGTAAAATGGGGATAAGGACCCACCTCATTGAGCCATTGTGACAACTGAGATAAGACTGCACCTAGTAGGTGCTCAAGAAAAGGTTCCCTTCTTTCGACAGGGAAATAGGCGCCCCCAAAGCTAGGCTTCACTACACACACACACACACACAGGTCAGCCTTAGTTGAACCAGTATCCCCGGAGCTGGGCTTAGCCTTGTGTTTCCTCCTGCCTCCCAGGCCCCTGTAGTTGGAATTTCTCAGGCCCGGAGGGCTCTCTGGACTCCCCCACGGCCCCCAGCTCACCTACGGATGTCGGCCTGGACTGTTTCTACTACATTTCCGTCTACCCTGGCTACGGTGTAGAAATCAAGGTAAGCGGCCTGGCTCCCACGGGGACAAAGCTGGGACTAGTGTGTTATTTTTCCAGAAAGGTGCTGGCTACTGGGAGAGGTGGGGAAGCTCGGGGGCATAGTTGGCCTAGAGCCGGGGCTGGGCCTAAAACGCAGGTCAGCTTCTGCCCTATGCTCCAGGGAGGGAAGAGCCATTGTTCCCAAGGGCTTGATCAGGAGCTCTGGAGAGTTTCAGGAGGGGCTCGACTCTTGGATGAGCAAGGGAGCGTTTGAGTGTCTGAATTTATATGGTTGGGGAGCGCGAATGCCGGGCTTTGGGCTTCGTGGTTGGGCGTGAAAGAGCCAGGGGGCCTCATTGACTGACTTATTCACTCCCTCATTCCTTCGGGAAATACTCCCTGAGCAGCTCCTCTGGGCCAGGCCCGCTGCTGGCTCCTGGGGTGCACAGCTGGGGAAGACAGACATGGTGCACCGTCAGAGAGAACCATCTGGAGGGCGAGTCAGACTCACAGCCCCAGCCTCCTGCCCCCTGCCTCCCTGGGCCATCTCCTCCCTCCCTGGGGATTAAGACGCTCTTACTCCTCAACCCCGAGCCTGCCGGTCCTCGTGGATGTCCCATAGGCTCTTCTACCTCCACAGGCCTCAAGGCCAACTCTTCCCTTTTGCTCCCCCCAAACCCGCTTACCACACGCCACCCCTGACCTCAGGGATGGACACCCTAACCCTTCAGAAACATGGAAAAGGGCCACCACCGTGCAGTGTGGGTGGCGCTTGGAGGCCAACTTGGCCCTTCTCTCTCCCTCTTCCCTGAGTCTCATCAACTCATGCCTCCGTTCTATCATGACACTCCCCAAAACTCAGATCCGCCGGCTTCTCCCCTCCATCCCACCACCATGGGGTCTAGCCTCTATCATCCCTCCCCCAGGTGAAGCAGTGGCTGCCTCACTAGTCTCCCCTCTCTTGCTTGTCCCCACCTCCACTACGGTCACTTTTTTTTTTAAGTAGGCTCTTACGCCCAATGTGGGACTTGAACTCATGACCCTGAGATCAGGAGTCCCGTGTTTCTACAGACTGAGCCAGCCAGGCGCCCCTCCACTGCAGTCGTTTTTCCATATGAAGTCAGTCCTCCCCTCCACCCCTCGCCAGAGGCCTCTGAATGGAGGCTAATGACCAGCAGCTTCACTGTCCCTCCCTCGGTGTGTCCCTGATCCTTTGCACTGAGCAGCTGGCTGGATGGGCCGAGCCCACTTTCCCCACAAGCCCCAACGGTACGTGCTCATCCCTCTGCCCAGAAGCGTCATCCTCCTATCCCTTCCGGGGATTCCCTCTCGGTGTCACTTTCTCTGTGACTTCTCTCCTGATGCCACAGCCTAGGAGTCTGTTAATAGCTGGCCACATCCCCAGCTACACCGTGGGCTCCTTGAGGGGTACCCTGGAGCACAGGGCCCAGAATGGGGTCTCCGTGGACTGGCTGAATGAATGGACCGATGGATGGAGGAAGGAAGGAAGGAGTTGACGCGGCCTGAGTCTGGAGACAGAATGGGGGTAGAGGCGGGCATTCGGCCCAGCTGAGGGCATCAGGCAGGGGACTGAGAGCAGAGGGAAGGGGGCAGAGGAGGAGTCTGGGAAACAGGGCAGTGCTGGCCTGCTCCCCCCGCATCCCTAAGCCCTTGGATCTGGGCCTGGGGCCAGCTACACCTGTCTTGGGGCTATCAAGGCCAGGTCTCTGAGCCAGGCCCAGAGGAGGGGGAACCCTCTCCCCCCACCGGTGGGCCCCTCCCCTTCTTTCTGTGACTGTTTGCCCCTACTCTGCCAAGCCGTGGGCCCCTCACTCTGGGCTGACAGGGAGGGCAATTAGGAGCCGCCACCACCCCCCCCAAGCCATTAGCACTCAGTGCCGCTTAATTAAGGTAATTAATGTGAAATCATCACCTAATGAGAGGTGGCACCGGCTGTGGCTCACCGGGTGGAAGGCACCAGCTGCAGGTGTGGGGAAGGGGGCGGGAAGGGGCAGATGCCAACCTGGGGACCCTCCTGCTGACCTGAGCTGGGGGCACCTGCCCCCCAAGTCTACCATTCCCGCCTTAAGCCCCCCGGGCCAGGCTGGGCCCATCAGTCCCGTCCTCTCCACAATAGGGCAAGATGCTGGCTCTGCGGGCTCCGGCCACGGCCCCGGGCACAAGCCCCACCCTGGGTGCCCCCCTCCCACCAGAAGCCCTGTGTCTGTTGTCGTCTGGGGCTGCCACATTTTTTTTCCATCAGAATGCAAAAGCTGTTACCAGGCAACCTTGAGATGGAAACCTGTCACAGACCACAGACCAGACCGGGTTGGCGGTCTGGGAAGGTGGCAGGCCGAGGCTCCGCCTCCACCCCACCACCGTGGGACAGAGTCGTTGGGGGATCCCGTTGGCCCTGATGACCAGAATTAAGAGTCTGAGGCCATGGCAGGAAGGGCCAGGGGCAGGGCCGGGGGAGGGACCTCATCAGCCAGGGCTGAAGCAAGGGTTACTGTTTGCCTCCTTCCCGGGGCGGATCTGGAACCTCTGCTCCTCCTGGGCCTCCCAGCCACACCACGCTAGTCACCTGGGGACCGGAAGAATTAATTACCAATACCGCAGACCAGTACCCGCGGAGAGTTGGGGAAACTGAGGCCAGCAAGGAAAGGCAACTACCTAAGGTCACTTGGTGAACCGTTAACTAGCGTTTTTTTGTTTTTTGGTTTTTTTTTTTTTGATGAGTGACTTTGCTCTGTAAATACAAATGGAGTATTTTCCACGTGGCAGGCTGGGTGTGGGGGCGCTGGACACGGTTCCTGGGGGAGACGGAAGTGGGAAGCACCGACTGGAGAAGGCTCAGCGCCGTCGGGATGGAGTGGGAAGCAGGGGCACGGTGGGAATGCCGGGATAGGGCACATTTCTCCAGCCTGGAGGGTCGGAGAAGGCCTTCCCGAGGCCGTGATACCTGCTCTGGGACCTGGCAGAGGAGAGGGCAGCCTGCGTGCCAGGACCGGAAAGCCGAGGCTAAGGCGGACTGGCTGTTGACAGGTCCCGGGACAGGATGGGACAGGTGACTTTTATCGCACGTGACCAGGAGGTGAGCCTCGGGGTTTCCAGATTGGCCTCCTGCCGGAGGCCAGGCCTGAAAACAGTGCTCCTCTGCCTGGGCAGTGGGGGATGGAATGGGTGAGGCGGTTGGAAGGCGGAGAAGGTTCCATGGCCCCTTCAGACTTGGGGAAAGGCTTGTGGCTTCCCTCCACTGTGGGAAAGCCCCGACCTGCCCCTCCACGAATTCACAGGGACGGTTCAGGGCAGGTGGGAGGGATGGAATCCAGGCAGGAGTGGGTGGGAGAAACCGTGGGAGGAGAGGAGCGTGTGAAGGACCCACAGTTCACATCCCTGACACCATGCTGGGCTCTTGTCATGTGACCACAACTCTGCCTAAAGTCTGGGGCCGCTTTTCATGAGGAACAGGCTCGGGGGTTCCAGAACCCCAAACTCCCCAGCTCTCCGTATCTTGGACTTTAGCCCCTTATAACCCGCTTTATCCTCTGCCCCTACCTCCCTTCAGGCCGCTGCACTGGTCTGTGCGCTGAGGCCGAGGGTCTGAGCTACCCACAGGGAGGAGACCAGCTCAGGTCCTCCGTAATCAGAGGAGGTTTGCCTGTTTCAGCTGAGGTCGGACACTGGGCTAGACCCTCTTGAGAGGTCTAGAGAAGCCCCTTCAGGATGACTGGGCACGAGCCCCCGGGCCCACGTGGGTCCCATCCCTTCTCCAGGCAGCCAGTGTCCCCTGAGGGCTCCAGGCCTTTCAAATGGGCCTGGCATGTGCCTCTCATTGCACTTGGCATTCCAAGAGCCTTCCCACTGCCAGTCTCCATTGTGGCTTGGCTGCTCTCTGTACCATCTGGAGCCTGGGCACAGCTGCCCATTATCCCCACCCTAGTGCCCCAGGTGGCCCCACTGGAACACAGCTCTCCCACGCCGGGCCAGCTGCCACTTTGGTAGCCAGAACACCAGGACCTGGCCTGATAGGGACACTATTACGGTGGTGGGTCCATGGGGTGAGATTTCTGGGCAACCTCCTCTTTTCTGGCTCCTAGAAGGCTCATCTGAGAGGAATTACGGAGGTGCAAGTGGGTCTGGCCCCATGCATTTGGACCCCTCTCTCCATCCCTAAAGCAGACTCTGTCCCATAAGGGTTTGTGGACAGGCACAGAGGCTATCACGTGGGACTGGGGTTCCAGCCCTGGCTCTGCGGCCAGTCTCTTGGTGACTAGCAGAGCTCCTGGCTTTCCTCGGAACTATTTCCTTCTCTGTTTGTTTTTTTTTTTTTTTAAAGATTTTATTTATTTATTTATTAGGAAAGAGAGAGAGTGAGAGAGAGAAGGTCAGAGTGAGAAGCGGACTCCCCATGGAGCTGGGAGCCCGATGTGGGACTCGATCCCGGGACTCCGGGATCATGACCTGAGCCGAAGGCAGTCGCTCAACCAACTGCGCCACCCAGGGGCCCTCCTTCTCTGTTAAAAGGAGACGAATCAGATGCTGAATGGCGCTCCCAGCCAGTCCTTCTTCTTCTTCTTCTTCTTTTTTTTTTAAGATTTTATTTATTTATTCAACAGAGAGAGAGAGATCACAAGTAGGCAGAGAGGCAGGCAGAGAGAGAGGGGGAAGCAGGCTCCCCACTGAGCAGAGAGCCAGATGCAGGGCTGGATCCTGGGACCCTGAGATCATGACCTGAGCCAAAGGCAGAGGCTTTAACCCACTGAGCCACCCAGGCGCCCAACAGCCAGCTATCACCATAACAAAAGCATTAGTCTCACCAAGGTGGAGCCCAGGTCTCCCCAAGAAAGGGGAAGAGGACCCCTCGGCAGCGCTCAGCCCCTTACAGGTGGGATCTCACCTAATCCTTACAACCCTATCAAGTGGGTACGACCATCCCATTCCACACACGAAAACTGGATTCAGGAAGATCATGTGACTTCCCCAAGGACTTTTCAACTAGTCAAGGATGAAGCTGGAAGTTCCTTTCAAGACTCAAGAGCCCCCCTTCTTCCCCTGGCCCAGGAGATTGGCCCAGGCATGCAGAAGCTGAAGAGCGGGTGCATTGGGGGACCGCAGGGGGCTCTACCCCCATCCCTTTCCACGCACCCACCTGGAATTCTTCCAGCCTGGGGGCAGGGCCTGGGAGGCTGTGCACAAAGACAAAGCACTTGGCCAGGAATCAGCGGGGGGGGGGGGAGGGGGGGGTCCCGGTCCAGACTCCCGGCTCTGCTTTGGGTGTACGGCGTGATGCCAAGAGGAGCTCTCCACTTTTCTGATTGCGAGGTGCCCTTATCTACAGAGCAGAAGTGAATACAATCTGCTCTGCCTCCCTCCTCCAGATTTTGTGAGATCTGAAGGGATAACGGGTGCGAAAGGGCTTTGAAAACGATAAGGGGTCTCATGGGAAAAGTTGTGCCTCTCCCGCTGTGGGGCGTGGGGGAGCACGGGGAGGTCGGGGAGCACGTGGGTTTTGTGGGGCATGTGAATGAGGGAGCACACGTGAGGAGGGGCCCGTATGAGGAGGAGCACGTGGGAACGAGGGCACACGTGTGCCCTGCCGTGTGTTTGAGGCAGCTGCGTGCGTGTGACTGGATCTGCGTCAGAGTCTGGGACAGCATAGGGGAGCAGGGCCTGTGGCCATTTTCTGGGGGCGGGGCTCACACACCAGAGTCAGCCTTGAGCTCGACCTTGGCCTGTGCAGGGTTTTATTGGGGGGGGGTGGGGAATGTGGCACTGTCCCACCTATGAGTCACATCATTAGGACATGTTCTAGAAACCCGACTGGCGGCTTTGATGGGGACACACAGGGCAGTGAAGCCTGGTGGTCTGGGGGGCCAGCAGAGGGCAACCTAAATCCTCCCCATCTCCCGTTCAGGAAGCTGTGGTCCCCCTCAAAGTGGTTATATTTCCTTCCTTCCTTTTTTTTTTTTTTTAAAGATTTTATTTATTTGACAGAGAGGAGAGAGATGACAAGTAGGCAGAGAGGCAGGCAGAGAGAGAGGGGGAAGCAGGCTCCCCGCTGAGCAGAGAGCCTGATGCGGGGCTCAATCCCAGACCCTGAGATCATGACCTGAGCCGAAGGCAGAGGCTTTAACCCTTTGAGCCACCCAGGCGCCCCTATATTTCCTTCCTTGAACTGACCTCACAGGTGGCCAGAAGCCGGGCAGTGCTAGACAGCCCAGGGTCCTGTGGAAATTGTCCTCACCTCCCTCTGCTCTATCTTCCCCCTACAGGGCCCCCAACCAACCCCCCCTTGTCACAGGCTAGGGGTGTGGGAAGACGGCCCTTGTGAGCAGAGCTGACATTTCAATCTGTCTCCCCAGCTCTTCGGATGCCTGCAAATTGCATCAAGACTTCGTCACCCTCCTTGTCCAACACTCAGGGCCCTGTCTGGCCCCTGTCAGGCCTGGCCCTCGAAAAAGTGACAAATTACATTGCAGCCACTGCGGCAGGCCTGGAAGTGGGTGCTCGAGACCCAGGGGAGCAGAGCTGCTCTGACAACCTCTAGCTGAGAACGGGGTGCCTTCTGGAATAGTGAGCCCTGGGGCAGCCCAGGCCCACTCCATCCCATGCTCTCGCGGCAGCCCTCACCACCAGGCTGGCTGGAGGGGGCCATAAGCCTCAACTCCCGATTTTCCCAGCCTTACAGGCTTCTGGGTGTTGGGGGGGGGTGTGGGGGGGTGGAAGGATAGTTAATGGGAACATAAATCTCAACATCTTGGGAAAAGCCCAGTCTGACCAAAACCCCACTGCTAAAACTGGTGGGCCTGGGGCCTGGGAATAAACATCTGGATGTCTGGATGTCTGTCTGTAGGTGACAGCGGCAGGAGGTTGGGAAGGAAGGGGTTGCCTTTGCCTCCAGCAAGGCAAGATTCTCCTATTCACCACCTTGGTGACCTTTTGCAAGTTCCTTAGCCTCTCTGTGCCTCTGTTGACTTATGGGGATTTTACCACGCACCTTATAGAAGTGTGGCAGCGGGGAAATAATCCCTGTAAACAGAACAAGGCTTGGCACACAGCAGGTGCTCCACGAATACTAATTGTTTTGGCCATGTTGTCACTACTGGTGGCAGAGCGGAGGGGTCTCGAGCTGGAAGCTCTAGGTCAAAGGATGTTTATGGCAAGGAGGCAAAAGCCTAAGTTCATCTCTGCTTCTTTGCTTTTGCTTCTTTAGTCATTTCTCTGCAGGGATGTCCTCCCTCCCTCCTCCTCCCCCTCCCCCTCCCGGTCCAGCCCCCCCTAAGGCCCTCTCAGACCCACCTGCTCCACGCGCTCCCTGAGCCTGCAACCCCTCCCCGCCCCCCCCAGAGGATTCCTGCCGCATGTGTTCCGTGCCACTTAAGGCAGAATTATATGCTGCCTGGCATCTCTCGATAATTACAGATTCCACGTGTGTGAGTCTTGTTTGCCCAACTCTAGAATCATAGAATCTCCAAGTTTGAAGGGACCTCATCCAGCCTCTGCCGGCGGCAGGAATTCCCCGAGGAATGTCCCCGGCAGATGGTCAGGCAGCCTCCACCCGAACGTGCCCTGGAAGGGAGGCTCCTCATGGAGAGCCAATGCTGCTGCCCCAGCACCCTGCCTTGAGCCTTCTTTGAGGCCCCAAAGACCCACTGGGTCTTTTCTCCCAGGCAGAGAAGTCCCCAGGGCGCATCTGTTGTCGGCACCCAGAGTCTCAGGGGTCCAGACCGTGGCTGTCTCCGATCTGCCTGGGTTGGGCATCCACATCCATCCTCTGTGCTCCTCAGTACACAGAAATCGGGCAAAGAATGTACTTCCAGGGGTCCACACATTCACTGTCTCCACGCATCTTTATTGCGACCGGCCACTGAAAAGGGCGTTGTGACCCCAAATGCCGCCCTGGGCTTTAATGGAGAAGTACAGAGAGGACAGGTGGGGAGGGCTTGAGGCAAAAGAACTGACTGGCCTGGCTCGGGAGGCAGAGGGCGGTGATCCTGAGGTCAGAAAGAATGACCAGCTTCACCTGGAAGGCAGGAGGAGAGGGCGGTTCTTGCATATGCAAATGCCCAGCGGAGCGGAGGGGGAGGGGAGGTGTAGCTTCCGGTTGGCTGAGGTTGGCTGCGCGGTCCTCCAAAGCCAAGCTGGACAGGACCTTGAGGGCCAGGTAGTGGGGGCTTTGTGGAGCCCCACCAAAAGATTTCAGCAAGAAGGCACTATGTTCCAATGGCCGGCCATAGGTTGGGGCTATTCGCTGGCTGCAGTTCCGAAAGTATTGATGAGGAGGGAAGAGTGGCGGAGCACTTGCAGTCTCCAGGTGAACAATAGTAGCCAGGAGCTGGGAGGGGCGGGGGGTGGGGATGAAGAGTAAGAAAAGGATCTGGGTCCAATAGACCAGACAGAATGACGGATTGGCCGTGGGGAATAAGGGAGGAAGCAAGATGTCAGTTTCAAACTTGGGCATGCCGATGGATGGAGAGGGCAGCTGCTAGTGGAGGGGGGCCGGTGAGGGGGGGGAGGGAAGAGGGTGGCTCAGAGTGAGGCAGGTAGGGGTGGGGTACCTGTGAGCCATCCAAGGGGGGGGGGCGGCATTCGGGAAAAGTGGGCCCACGGGTCTGATGCTTAAAAGACCTCCCAGGGCTGGCCAGGCCCTTGGACCCCCTCTAGTTCAACATACCTACTCCATCCCCACTCCACAGATGAGAAAACTGAGCCCTGAGAAGTGAAGGGACGGGAAGCAGCTGGTGTCTTGGTGTCACTGAAAAGCTTTGGAGACAGAAAGACAAGCTTACAAATTCTAGTTCTGCTAACCATCCCTATGGGACCTTGGATATGAGCTTCAGATCCCCTCCCCCAGGGTTACCAGGAAGGTGAAATGAGCCCCTCCTGTGCTCAAGTGCCCAACTCAGGGGCACTGGGGCCTCCAGTGGCCGAGCGGCGCTGAGGACTGGCCGTGCCCGGGGCCCCTGGGAGTCTGCAGGCAGCAGGGCTCGGGCCGTGGGAAGAAGCCTGACTTCTCTGCTTTGCACTTTTTTTTTCACCCTCGCTTTGCATTTTGTCTCGTAACAGGTGCAGAACATCAGCCTCCGAGAGGGGGAGACGGTGACTGTGGAGGGCCTGGGGGGGCCTGACCCGCTGCCCCTGGCCAACCAGTCTTTCTTACTGAGGGGCCAAGTCATCCGTAGCCCCACCCACCAGGCGGCATTGAGGTTCCAGAGCCTCCCACCACCTGCTGGGCCTGGTACCTTCCATTTCCACTACCAAGGTAGGCCTGGGCAGCTGGGGGAAGAACCAACCCAGACTGGGTATCCTTCTGGGGATCCCTGGTGCTATTATAGGTATGGGGGGGTCCGCGGGACAGGCACAGGTGCCTAGTGACGCTCCGGACAACTAAACGTGATGATCGCACACCTGACACTTCCAGAACCTTCCCTCCTCCACCTACTACCCTGTAGAGATCTGGTTGTACAGGGGGCCTGACAGAACCAGGTAGCCCCCCGGGGGGGGGGTATGTCCACTCATTCATTCAGTAAACTCTTCCTAGGTATCCGTTCTCTGCTAGGCTATGCTGGGCAATGACAATATCGAGGATCTTTAACGGCCTTGAGGCATTCCCTGACCTTAAGGAGTTCAGGATCTCTAGGGGAGGCAGACACTGAAATAGACAATAACAATAGAATTGTATACAATTGCCTATCTCCCAAATGCGAGGGGGTCAAGGTCAAAGGGGCTTCATAGTGACTGTCTGGAGGTCCTTAGCAACCAACCTGGCCTTCCTGAACTACCTCATCCACCCTAAACCTGGCTCATGCCCCAGGCAACTCAGAAAACCTCTGGAAATAGGGAAGTGGCGAGATATAATGGGAAAAATCACAGACTCAGGAGATAGGCAGATTGGTGTCTAAATTGCCTTCCCATTGGCTGTTGACCTTGGATAGGTCATTTGACCTCTCTAACCCTGCCTTTCCTCTGCTGTAACGTGTGACCAGTATGTCTACTCCATAGTCACGAGGAGGATTAAACAAAAGTGTTCATGGGAAGTGCTTAGCACGTAGCACGATCCGTGAACTTAGTGTGGTGTTCCATGAAGGAACCAGAAACAAGCATTAAAGAGCTGGCAAGATGAGAAAGGGAGGAAAGGGGCTTGCCTCTGCCCCTCTTCCATCAGCATCTCTCCTGGTCTCCCTTCCCCCAGGCAAAGTCTTCTTGACAGGGTAACCAGTTCGGACTGGGGAGTGCTAATGGGGAAATAATTGGTGTGAGGAATTAGGGCATTGCCCTGCGTCGTCAGGACTGATTCTGCAGCCCTGCCAGGGCCACAGTCCCAGAGGGGAGGAGGACAGGCCCTGGAGATGAGGATGCTTGGAACCCACCTAAGAAGCCCTCGCCCCTCCCTAGCCTCTCTACCCAAACTGGGAGAGCAGTCTGGTGCTGACAGCGGGGCTGGCCAGCAGGGCTTGGCAGAGGCAGGGGGCCAGCTGAGACAAGGGTGAGCATCTAGGCGGCCCGGCCAGCCTCCCTAATGTCTCATCAATCCTCCCTAGCAGCGGGCATAATTTCACGGCACGGTAACCTTCTCTCCTGCCACGAATTCCTTTGCACAAAACCCTGGACCTTCTCTCAGTTGGGCCAGACAAAGGTGGCTGAAAAGCAGTGAGCAGGAGGCCCGGCGAGGGGTGCAGACCCCAAGGAGGGCTGGGAGAGCTGGCCCAGCCCTGCCTTCTGCTTAGCTCCCAGAAGCCCTCCCTCCTCGGCCCAGTTTTTGTCAATGATCAGCTCTTTCCTTAATGAGCGTAATTCCCCTAATTATAGGCTGTAATTAGCCCTGATCCCAGAGATGGGAACAGGAGGAGCATGTGCTCACACGCGTGTCTCCCCAGGCTGGAGAAAGAGGGTGCCAGAAGAGGGGGCGAGGGGACTAGTACCCACATCGCTGCCGGAGCTATCCAAGACAATGTTGGAGATCACAAGGATGGGCCCCCACAAGGGCCTCGTCAGCAGAACCAAGCTCCGACTCCCCTCGCACAACCCCAGGCAGGGTGAGGAAGCAGAGGGCCCTGCCAGGCATCCCCTCCTCCCTCCTGAGCATTCCTGGCACTGGACTTGGCCCCAGAAACAGACGCCGGGGAGAAAATAGCTCAACAGATTGCCGTCATCCAGGCTCCCTGGGAACGGTAGTCATGGCAACAGGAGGAAGCTCCTCCTGGGAAGTGGCCATTATGGAGTCTGGGGGCTTCGTCCACTGCCCCCAACCTTCTGCTCTCACTTCATCCCAGCCCAGTTTCCTAATCTGTGAAATGGGGGACCTCCCTTTCCAGAGTTGCGATAAGAACCCACGGGAAAGATACAAGGACATCTGACTCATGACCTAGACCTGTCCGGGTGTCACCCCCTCTGTGCACTCGGGTTGGGGGTGCCCCACACTGTTTTCTCCATCCCGTTCTGGCCAGGGGTCTCTCCCCAGGTCACTGTGAGGGACCACCCTCACCAACCACCCAGAGCAACTTTGTCTATCACTCATGGGTTCCTCTAATTCCTGAGTCCCGGTTTCTACTTCACCGGGGGAAGCAGGTGGGAGAGGGGAGATGAAAAGCTCTAGAGCCAGAAGCTTCCAATGCCCTCTCCACCACTTACTGGCTGTGTGATCAGGGCAAGTCCCCTCTGAACTTCAATTTTCCTTATCAGGAAATGAGTTGATAACCCATACCTTGCCTTCCTTCCTCTGAAGCTTGCTGTAGACCTCAAGTAAGAATGTGAAGGCATTTTTTTTTTTTAAGATTTATTTATTTATTTGACATAGAGAGAGAGATCACAAGTAGGCAGAGAGGTAGGTGAGAGAGAGGGGGAAGCAGGCTCCCTGCTGAGCAGGGAGCCCGATGCGGGGCTCAATCCCAGGACCCTGAGACCATGTCCTGAGCCGAAGGCAGATGCTTAACCCACTGAGCCACCCAGGCGCCCCTGTGAAGGCATTTTAGAAGCTGGAAGGTACCTGCAGATGTGAGGTGCTTTTATTAATCGAGGTTCCGAATAATTTGGTATTAATTTGGTAATAATCTGGTATTGGTTCTGTGCCAGGAATTACGCATATGTCCTCTCAGTGAACCTCTCATGTAACAACACTGGATGCAGTGCTTGAAATGGGTGGGTAAACAGGGAAACGGAGGCACAGAGAAGTTAGGTAACTTGTCCAAGGTGGCACAGCAAGTAAAGAAGCTTGTGTTCTTCAAACCCAGGTGGTCAGACCCCAGAACCTACTCCCTAAATACTGTCCTGTCATGCCTGCCGTTCACAAGTAACCACTCATTGGCTGTGAGAGAGGGAAGAGTAAGAATCATCCTCTTTCTTTTCACAAGCCCAGTGATGATAGCCAGGACAAGGGAAAATCATGGAACTCATTTCTGGATCCTGTTCTGCCCAGAGACTGCCCCTTTATCTATTCATACAAATCATACAGAGGCTAGCCGGAGCCCTCTGGACCTGCCTGGACCTCTCTTCCCATCCATCTAGTGCCATCAGTAAGGGTGGGCCCCTCCACCCCAAGATCCTCAGTCTAGACTATCCCCATCCTTCTTACGACCCCCATGGCTTTTCAGACTCTGTAGCCCAAGCCTTCACTGGGCCTCTCTACTTGACCTCCTCCAGCCTTCTTTCCCCCTCTGGGACCCAAGCCCTAACGCTCATTTTTAGTTTCACAGGGCTGGGACCTGCCAGGTTGTCTTGTAGGATTTGCTGCCACCATTCGGTCATACTTGGTATGACAACTCCAAAAGTTACCAAGCTTCCCAAGGCAACTTGTCCTTCCCTCAACTTTCAAGGAAGGCGTGCCCTGCCTCCCCACCCTCGCCCCTTCCTGTTTTTAAAAGAAGTCCACAGCCCTTGGCAGTGAATACTGGGAAAGCTTTTGCTGTCTGACTTCAGTTGTTCTGGCTGTAATTCATATCCGTCCCTATAGGAAAAATAGTATCAATACTTTACATCAGGATAGACTTGTCATTGTTCCAACCGCTTTCACCTCTATAAGTCATTCAACAAACCTTTCTTAAAGATGTGCTCTCAGCTGGATTCTAGGGACACCAAGCTGAATACAATTCTATCACCTTTATTCTCTTAATAATCCTGTAGGTAGCCTGGTATTTTGAACCTCATTTAGCAAGTGAGAAACTGGGACACAGAAAGGCTGAAAAACTGGCCAAAAGCGTCAGAAAGCTTGGACCGGGACCCAAGCCTCCTAACTTCCAGCTCTGCGCTTTCTCCACTCACCAGCCCGGGCTGCTGGAAATATCGTTGGCCCCTTCTGGGGTGGGGATCGGAGTCTTTCCTGGAATTCTCGATGCTTCTTCTGGTCCTAAGTGACACCTCCAGGCGGGCTATGGCAGGCTCCTTTTGCCCTGGCTATGATTCAGCCCCCCAACACACACACACACACACACACACACACACACACACACACAATGTCACCCATTTTTTCTCTGCAGCCTACCTCCTGAGCTGCCACTTTCCCCGGCGTCCTGCTTATGGAGCTGTGACCGTGACCAGCCTCCATCCAGGAGGTAGCGCCCGCTTCCGCTGTGCCACTGGCTACCAGCTGAAGGGTGCCAGGCTTCTCACCTGTCTCAATGCCACCCAGCCCTTCTGGGATTTCCAGGAGCCTGTCTGTATCGGTAAGTGACGCCAGGGGACTCAGTGCTAAACAGGGGAGTAAGAGAGGGGAGCTTATCCCTGTTCTCCATTGCTGTCTGGAACCTTTATTTGCTCTCCATAAGGAAGCCAGAAAATGGTCACATACCTCCATAGCATTTATCCAAACCCCGTATTGAGCATTTCCTATATCGAGACACCATGGGTATGCAGAGCTGAATTAAACGGGGACCGTGCCCTCAAAGAGCCCACAATTCCGGGAAATGGAGGAAGAAGGAAGCACACGTATCACCAATTTCAAAGCAGGAAGTAAAAAGCACCAATGAAGAGACGTAAAGTGACATGGGCAGGGAGGAAGCAACTGTTCTTCGTTGGTATTTAGGAGACATCCTGGGGGAACTGACATTGAATGCTTGACTTTTTTTTTTAAGATTTATTTATTTAACAGAGAGAGAGAGCAAGCACAGGCAGGGGGAGCAGCAGGCAGGGGGAGAGGGAGAAACAGGCTTCCCACTGAGCGGGGAGCCTGATGCGGGGCTTGATCCCAGGACCCTGGGATCATGACCTGAGCCAAAGGCAGACGCTTCACCAACTGGGCCACCCAGGCACCCCTGAAAGTTTGACATTTTAATGGAGGGAAGAGTACAGTCACTTAACACAGAGGCAACAAGGTGAGGCAGTACTTAGGGTCTCAGAAAACAGCCAGGGAGGAGCTCCGAACAGTTCCTCAGGAGAGCCAGCCTGGTGGTGTCCGGAGGCCAGGAGGCCAGGCAGGCAAGAGGCTCTGAACTTGACAGTGACTTTGGGAATAGAGAGGAGGGAAGAGGTCCCAGAGACACTGACGAGCGAAAGGGGACAAATGGGGAACAACTCTGAGGTTGTTGCCAAGGAAGAGGGCTTCTTGGCAGAAGGAAGATGGAGTGTTTAATCCACAGAATAAAAGGCAGCTTGGACATCTTTTCTTTTCTCTCTCTCTCTCTCTCTCTCTCTCTCTCTCTCTCTCTCTCTTT
This sequence comes from Nasua narica, assembly GCA_028533885.1. Classification (NCBI taxonomy): domain Eukaryota; kingdom Metazoa; phylum Chordata; class Mammalia; order Carnivora; family Procyonidae; genus Nasua; species Nasua narica. Next base: position 36,798,622 of record CM052804.1, on the reverse strand, counting down.
TTAATAGCTCGGGTTCTTGAACCATATGTCATTTTATAAACTTTTGCTGGGTGCCAGGCACAAGCAGAGGTGAATAAGCCAGATGTGGTCTGTGGTCTCCGGGAGGTCTCTGGCAAGTGGGGAAACCAGCATGCAGCAGGTTCTCTGCAGACCGTGCTGTGATGGGGTGAATTCAGGGCATGGTCGGGATCGAAGGGAGGGAGAGCTGCTCCAAAATGAAGAAGGGGAAGAAAGCTTCCCAGGGAGAGAGCATGGAAGGACAACAAGAATGTTAGCTCAGGGAAGTGGAGTGGATTCTTGGGACAGCATATGCAAAGGTGTGGAAAGCACAAAGCATGCTAGAGTGAGCACGTGACAAGGTGTGCCTGAAGAGCGCATGCGGGATGGGGCTGAAGCCGGGTCAGGAGAAAGCTGGCTTCGTAAAGGGCTTGAAGGTCACCTTGAGCTTGGATGACCTTGAGCTTGGATGTCACAGGGAACCGCAGACAAATTTAAGTGAAGGGTGGGCATGATCACATTCGCGGGGCAGTTCTGTTTTGAGACCGAGCAGAAAGGTGGGTCTTGCCCTCTCTGCAGAGAAGCAGAGAAGAAACTCACCACAAGCCCCTCCCCAAGAGCTTTATTAAGTTAAAGTATTCTGCCATCTTGAACATCTGGAGACAAGGGCGCTGTGTTGTGGCTAGGGCAGCCCGGTCTCAGAGCAGGCAGGGGCCAGAGCTGAGCGTCCAGGAGAGGAAAGTCCTGCCTGGACTCCTCTTGCCTTTAAAACCCCTTCTCTGGCCCTGCTCAACTACCAGGAGCTTGTGGCCAAGTAACCCAGGAGTCTTCGGTGATGGAGCTGGGTGGGCTACTCAGCCTCCCCTTGGAAAAAGGACAGTCCCAGGCCAGAGGGGTCGGCCCAGGAGCAATGGTGGTAGTGAGGCTATCTCTGAAAGTAGGTGAGGCCAGATCCTGGCTAGAAGTATCTGCTGAGGGCATAAGATTTGGAGGTAGATGGTAGGTATACCAGATGTTTGTCAGACCAGAGTGAGTCCTGCCCTCTTTTTTACACCCACTCACTCATTTTAATAGACACTGAATACCAACTCTGTGCCTGGTCTGAAAAGACCTCGCCCCTGGCCCAGGGGGTCCTAGTGAAAGGGCATAGCCAAACAATAACTAGTTTTAGGAAAGTGTCATAATGTAGAAGCAGTGGATATGCCCAAGAAGGTTGGTGCCCCTGGGTAAGGGGCTTTAAGGGGCTTTAAGAGGCTGCTGGGAGGGAGTCAGGGAAGGCGTCCCAGAGGAGTCAGCAGAGAGGGGAAGTGACAGCCGAGAGGGCCACGTGGCTAGATCTACCACAGTCCATGGAGCTGCACACGAATAACCCCAGAGGTGTGGAAGGTTGGGATTCTGGGAACCAGGCTATCTGGGGCTGCAGGGTCACGGGGGCCAAGGATTAGCCTCCAGGACCCTGAAGGTGCAGAGGGCACAAGAGCCAGTTGTGCGGGCAGGCCTGGTAGGCCAGTCCGGAATGCAGCCCACAGTCCTGGCCCTGTCTCGCAGCCGCCTGCGGTGGAGTGACCCGCAATGCCACCACCGGCCGCATCGTCTCCCCGGGCTTCCCGGGCAACTACAGCAACAACCTCACCTGCCACTGGCTGCTCGAGGCCCCGGAAGGCCAGCGGCTGCACTTACACTTTGAGAAGGTTTCCCTGGCGGAGGATGACGACAGGTGAGGGGCGCCCTGGGGGGATGGGAGCTCCCCGCCGGCTAGCACCCTGCTGCGGGGACGGAACCCCAGCCCGGGCCACACCCCAGCCGTGCCCCTCCTGCTCTCCTGGGCCAGGCTCATCATCCGCAATGGAGACAACGTGGAGGCCCCTCCAGTGTATGATTCCTACGAGGTGGAGTACCTCCCCATCGAGGGACTACTCAGCTCCGGCCGGCACTTCTTCGTGGAGCTCAGCACTGACAGCAGCGGGGCGGCTGCCGGCATGGCCCTGCGCTATGAGGGTGAGCCCCCTGGGGCCCCGCAAGGACGGAGGGCTAGAGCCTAGGGCTTCTTCTCTCACACCCTCCCCGCTGCCTCCGTTCCATCCGTCATTCCTCCCGACTCAGCCCTTGCTCCCCTGGCACTTAGGTGCCGCCCCTCCCTACTCCTCACCTCCAGCCCTTGGGGAGTCCCACCCCGTTCTTGCAGGAGACCCTTGCCTGGACTCAGGTCCTCTAGTCCGAGAGAACAAATCCTCTAGAGTTTGAAGAGCAAAAAAAGCCCCAACCCATAGAGAAGGGAAATTGCTGCAAGAGACATTCTAGAACGATTCCTGCATGCATGCGTGCATGTATTAACGAATTAATTCAAACGCCCATTTATTGAGTGCCCCGTGAGTGTGAAGCACAAAACTAGGGGCTGGGAGTACAACGGTGATCAAGCCTGCCTCCTGTGCATGACAGGGTATGGCGCTCTGGGCATCCTTCCCCTGCTGCAAGCCTAGGACTGTGGTCGGGAAGACAAAGGCCTTGGGGCAGGAGGCAGAAGGACCTCTGCACCCCTCCCCACCCCGTTTGGCCCGGCTGAGGCTAAGCTGGGCGGCCCCGTGGTTTGCAGCCTTCCAGCAGGGCCACTGCTATGAGCCCTTTGTCAAATACGGCAACTTCAGCAGCAGCGCCCCCTCCTACCCCGTGGGCACCACCGTGGAGTTCAGCTGTGACCCAGGCTACACCCTGGAGCAGGGCTCCATCATCATCGAGTGCATTGACCCCCACGACCCGCAGTGGAACGAGACAGAGCCAGCCTGCCGAGGTCAGTAGGTACCTGTGGATGGGTCGGCCCCGGGGGCGGGGGAGGGACAGGGAGGGGGAGGCAACAGAGAGCCAGCGGCAGAGCCTGGGGCCACAGAGGCCCTGTGACATGTGAGATCCAAGCTCTCTCCGCCGCCCCGATGGAGGAGGTGGGGGCTCCCGGCCATGGGTCAGCACTTCTGTGGGCAGGTGGCTGCCCCAGGGCAGAGCACAGTGGGGGGGGGGGGTGTGGAACAGGGAGAGGACACACCTCCCGGGCCTCCCCTGCCTTCCAGCTGTGTGCAGTGGGGAGATCACAGACTCAGCCGGCGTGGTGCTCTCCCCCAACTGGCCGGAGCCTTATAGCCGCGGGCAGGACTGCATCTGGGGCGTGCACGTGGAAGAGGACAAGCGAGTCCTGTTGGACGTCCGAGTGTGAGTGCCCGCTGGGCGATGCCGAGCCAGCTCCTGGGCTCTGGGGCCATCCCATCCTGGGAGTCCCCTGGCCCACCCTCCCCTGACGGTCCTCCCCCACAGGCTGCGCATAGGCCCTGGTGACGTGCTTACCTTCTACGACGGGGACGACCTGACGGCCCGGGTCCTGGGCCAGTACTCGGGGCCCCGTGGCCACTTCAAGCTCTTTACCTCCATGGCCGACGTCACCATACAGTTCCAGTCAGACCCCGGGGCCTCAGTGCTGGGTTACCAACAGGGCTTTGTCATCCACTTCTTCGGTAAGCTTGTCGCCCCTGGGGGAGGGGGGAAGGGGAGAGGAGGCCCCAGTACGGATCCCAAACCACGGGCGAGTCAGAGAGGCCGGGGCCATGAGCCCTAGAGCTCTTATCCAACAAGGGAAAGCTGGGGAAAGCTCCAGGCATCCCAGCCCCTGAAGGAAGCCAGTCTAAATCTCCATCGTTCCTGAGGGCCCCGTGAAAGAGAGCCTTCCACTGCAGAGATTTGGGTAGGCAGCCCGAAGACCTTCATCACCAACCTGAGAAACTAAGGAAAGGGGTTTGTTTCTACCTTCTGACCATTTTGAACAGAGTGACAATTTCCCGACCCTCCCCAGCCCCCGTCTCAGGAGCCAGGAACCAGCCAATGTGCTTTTTAAAGAAAAGCCAAAGCCGAAACGATAACCCAGGAATCTCAGAGACCGGATGATGTCAGGGACAGCCGGGGAGGGGCCTTTGAGCAGGAAGGAATGTGTGGCTGGGCCTGTCCAGGCCAGGCGAGGCCTAGGCCAAACCAGCAGGAGCTGGAGTGCCCTCGCAGTGAGGAAAGCGATCACAGTCGTTTCAGTGCTGGCTGAGGCCCTGCATCTTGCTGTCCCCCAGAGGTGCCCCGCAATGACACATGTCCGGAGCTGCCGGAGATCCCCAATGGCTGGAAGAGCCCGTCTCAGCCTGAGCTGGTACACGGCACGGTTGTCACTTATCAGTGCTACCCCGGCTACCAGGTGGTTGGATCTAGTGTCCTCATGTGCCAGTGGGACCTAACCTGGAGCGAGGACCTGCCCTCCTGCCAGAGAGGTGAGTGTACCTGTTCCCCACGGTCCCCTCCGTGCAAGACACGAGCCTCTCTCCTTGATCCTGAACCTGACTTCGGCTGTCACCAGCTAGTGCCCTTGAATTTCCTCCACCTCTTGTAGCCTCCATTTCCTCACCTGTGAAATGGGGTGACACCTTTCCAAAGGGTTATCTGCCAAGCCTTTCAAATGTTTCCTTCCTGGTAGATGGCCAGCGTTTATTGACTCTAGGGGCTAGGAAGGGGACAAGGGAGGGAGGCACCCCAGCCAAAGGGCAGGGGCAGAGAAATAGGCAGCAGTGCCATGTGACGTGAAGATAACGGGCTGGCCTGGAGTAAAGCCAGGGTGGACTGGCTTTTGTTGAGTTCTACCTGGGCTACTTTCCCCCGTGACCCTCTCCCCGTAGTGACTTCCTGCCACGACCCCGGGGACGTGGAGCACAGCCGACGCCTGGTATCTAGCCCCAAATTTCCCGTGGGGGCCACCGTGCAGTATATCTGCGACCAGGGTTTTGTACTGACCGGTAGTCCCGTCCTCACGTGCCATGACCGTCAGGCCAGCAGCCCCAAGTGGAGCGACCGGGCCCCCAAGTGTCTCCGTAAGTGTCGAATGCGGAGGAGGGGAAGCCTCTGGGAGGAGACAAAAGATGCCGCCTCCGGAGGCTCGGGACCGGGCACCCTCACGGGGCTCTGCCTGATTTGCAGTGGAACAGCTCAAGCCGTGCCACGGCCTCAGCGCCCCCGAGAATGGTGCCCACAGTCCTGAGAAGCGGCTTCACCCAGCAGGGGCTACTATCCACTTCTCTTGTGCCCCGGGCTACGTGCTCAAGGGCCAGGCCAGCATCAAGTGTGTGCCCGGGCACCCTTCCCATTGGAGTGACCCCCCACCCATCTGTAGGGCTGGTGAGTGTTCCATTGCCCTCAGAACTCCTGTCTGCCCCGGGGGGGCTGGGGGGCACAGTCGGTTGAGTGACTCTTGGTTTGGGCACGGGTTATGATTTTAGGGTTGTGGGATCGGGCCCCGCATTGGGCTCTAAGCTCAGCGTGAGGTCTGCTTATGATTCTCTCTCCCTCTCCCTCTGCCCCCCACCCCCCAGCTCATGCTCTCTCTCTCTCTAATAAGTAAATCTTAAAAAAAAAAAAAAAAAGCCAAAACTCCTGCCTGTCCCACAAGGCTGCTCTAGCAGAGAATTTAGCAAAGATGCCAAGTGTTGAACTCCGCCCACACCCCCTTCATGTTACCCTTAGTCTCTCCAGTCTCTGCCAGCTCCTTTTTGACCTGGTGACAGCAAGACAAAGGCCGGGGTGGGGCTCTGCTTGGATAAGTCCTTGCCATGATCAGTTACTCCCTCCCTTAGTGGTTTGGCCCATTGGTCTCACCTCTGCCATTGGCCCTCCCCTCTTGTTCCAGCCTCTCTGGATGGGTTCTACAGCGGCCGCAGCCTGGATGGTGAGCCCCCCCCTTGAGGGTCAGGGAAATAGTCTCCCTGCCCCTGGCTCTCAAAGCTCCCAGGCCATGGGTTCCCCCAGAAGGGAGGGTAGAGAAAGAGAGAGGTCTGGGACCAGCAGAGCAAAAGTTCCTTTCCTTGCCCCCAGCTAGCTAGAGGAAGCTGGTACCTGGATTCTCCTGGGCAGAGGTGAGGACAGATATGGGCTCTGCGTCACAGGGACTTCTGCCCCAATCCCACCCACTGTGTTTTCAGTTGCCAAGGCACCCGCTGCCTCCAGCACCCTGGATGCTGCCCACATTGCAGCCGCCATTTTCTTGCCCCTGGTGGTGATGGCACTGTTGGTGGGAGGTGTATACCTCTACTTCTCTAGGTGAGTCTGGTTTCCCTTCCTGCCCTACATACCCGACTCACTCCTGCTCAGCACATTCGACTCACAGGCTTCTCCATCCCGCAGGCTCCAGGGGAAAAACCCCCTGCAGGTGCCCCGGACGCGACCCCGCCCCTATGACCGCATTACTGTCGAGTCAGCATTTGACAATCCAACTTACGAGATTGGAGTAAGTACCCATGCCATTCTTTGCACCCTATCCAGGCCCGAATTCAATGCTCCCTTGGGAGGGTACCCCTGAGGGTCCCCTCCAAGCCCTCTTACTCTTTCCCTTTCCCTCGGGAAGGTGGATTATGAGCTGGCAAACCTTATACAAGTTTCCAACTCCCAGCAGTCTCTTTACTTTGCAGGAGACGAAAGAATATGAAGTGTCCATCTAGGTGGGGCCAGCTTGGAGAAGGCAGCTCAGCCCAGCATCAGAGCCCAGCGGCAGCGTTTCCAGCTTCCTGCTGTCCCTACACCCCCTGTACATACCATCTGGGAAGAGACGCCACCAGTCCCTCAAGAAGTTGCGCCCCCTTGCCCACCTGCAATGACCACCGGGGCCTATTTTCTTGGTACCACTGCCCACGTAGGGCCCTTCTTTGGGTTCAAGTCAGGCGGCATCTTCCTCTGGGCAGAAACAGAGCTGGAGTACGTGCATCAAGAACCAGCATTCTCCTGACCCTCCTTCATGGCCTGGACCTCTGGAATTCACAAGCAGAGGAAGAGCACCTCTCTCCAGGATGACCACCATCCACCCTGGCGTGTGGCACTCTGCAGCAGGGTGAACTTGATGGTGGTGGAAAGAGCACCGGGGTACTCTGCACAGGGCCATCACCGGTGGCCAAAGCTGCCGTCGACAGTGACCTCTGGGGAGTCCTGGCACGCTGACATCAGCCCCTCGGGGAGGTCTCTAGTCCTTCTCTAAGACCCCAGGAATGGACAGTTCTGCTTCCTGGAGGCATTAACTCTAAGGAACCCTAAGGGGTTTAGGGACCCTACCCCAAGCTCAGGTTGGGCTTCCCTAGGCACTCATGCTCCACACCAAAGCAGGACCCCCCACTGCTGCCCCGGCAGCCGTACGTGCCAGGGAGAGGGAGACCTTCCCCTGATGTCCATTTGGCTTTACAAACATCTCCTTTCCCATCAGTCCCTCCCCCAACCCCAGCCACTCACCAGTCTCCCTTCCTGGCCACTGGGTTTTGGGATAAGGGGAGTGGGCAGGCATATTCTGGAGAGGAGCAGAGGTCCAAGGGCCCAGGAATTTGGCATGGAACAGGGGGTTAGAGACCCAGAGAGAGACCCAGGAGTTGGCTACAGGCTGCTTTGTACATGTAATGTATGATATGGGGTCTGGGCTCCAGCCGGAGAACAATCTTTTATTTCTGTTGTTTCCTTATTAAAACAGTGTTTTTGGAAAAAAAAAAACAAAAACAAAAACAAAAAAACAAGTAATGGCCAGATAGATGGTGCTTTCTTGGAGGGAAGGGAGGTGGAAATAAGTACAATGTGGACTTCAAGACCAGAAGGCATGCTGGACCCACCAGCTGATCACTCTCACATTTTACTCAAAACAAGGTACAGGCAGGTGCTTCAGGGACTAGTGTCCCCACAAGGTCAGTGCAACCGACGGCAGGTGAAGTAAGAGGCCCCAGTGGCTGGCCCACAGGGTTGTGGAAGCCCAGGAACCCGACTGCTCATCTACCCCTTTCTTTCTCTTTGCTAGATCCCGTGCTACAGGCTGACACAATCCCAAGCCCCTCCTCAATGCCACTCTGTCTTGTTGACAAGACCCAGGAAACCTAACGCCTCTCTCCTCCCCCTTCTTCCCCAGCTAGCAAGGTTTAGGAAATAAGAATAAGAATCAGAGACCAAACCCCTAAACATGAAGCTGTAGTCCGAATATCCAGGCTATCAGGAGGAGGCGCAATGTAGCTTAGGGGAGGGACCTGGCTCCTGTTTTAGCAAAAGTCCTCTCCATGGACTCCAGATAGAAGTTGGCTGGAGAGGATCTGCTTAAGCTAGCCATGTTTGGTCACTTGCAGCCCCAATGCCCCTTCCCTACGGCTCCCAGGCACCTTCTGAGATGAAAGTGTTAGGTCAGCTTTGGCCCCCAGCATGTGCCTCTGTGCTTAGAGGTGCGCTCTGCATGGCTGCTCTCCAAAGAGCAAGAGACAGGCAAGGAGTTATGGACACTCAGAGGCCAGAAAACAAAATCCCGGAAGGAAATAATGACAGCCACCAGCACGTTCTACTTCCACAGTCTCCCAACAGAGAGGTCCTGATCACTTGCGGCTGGCCACCTCCTGGCTCTGCCACAGGCCACCCCGCAGGCTGGAAAAGCTCCAGTACATGTAGAGTGCAGTCCCTATATTAGCCACAAGAGGTCACTTCAGAAGACATCTGTATCCCACCTGCTAGCTCGTCCCAATCCCCCTTGAATAACCAGGACTGGAGCTCTCCAAGGTGGCACCAACTTCCAACCACTGGGCTGACCTCCCCCTCCAAGTTCTAAGAGGAAGGTGTGTAGAGTGATTAGTTCCCCTGGCGCTTGTCAACAGAGCCAAATATTATTTCCCTGATTAGCTCACCGCCTGTTCCTGTTCTCCACTGCAAATGATGATGTTGATCAAAGCAAAGCCTTCCTCACTGGGCATAGGCCAATGGACTATTTATCTGTCCCGTAATGCTTTCAGGCTGACACAGCAGCACATCTGGTTCCTGAGCAGTAAGAAGCCAGTGAGAGAGGGCACATGTGCTCCAAGTTCTGAGGGCCTGTGGCATGAAACAAAACCTCAGACTAGATGAGGTCCGGCCACTTTCATACAACTAGCTCAGCCCGACTCTCTCTGAAGTCTGCTTCTCTGGTCCATAACCACTAGGATATCTTGTTTGCTGAGGCTGGTAGAGGGCAGAGAGCAGCCAATATATATGACACCTACACACACACACACACACACACACACACACACACACACACACGACAGATAGGTCCATGACCTTATCATTCTCCCTAAGCACCGAGAGGATCATCAGAAAAGTCAGAAAAACAGAGACCTAAGACTCACACACTGACATCCCCACCGTATCTAATTCATCCTCCTATCCTCCTTACTATTCCAAAAGAAGGAGCAGCAACAACTCCTCACAGACAGTTAACCTGGTGTAATGGAAAGTGTCCTGGCCTGGGAATCAAATCCATTCCATTCAGAGGTCTGCCATAAATTCACTATGTGAATTAGGCAAATTACCCCTCTTCTCTATGCATCTGGAAATGAGATTAACACAGATGGTCTTTAACCCCTTTCCGGTTTTATTCTTCTGCAAATGCTAAGTACACTTTAACAATCACAGTTGAGCAGAACACAACTACCTGGCCACAATGCCAGCTAAACGCCTAGTGGCAGGCACAGTGATGCTATCACCTTCTCCACTTTCCCACCTACAGTCAGGCAAGAGATAACTGGCCATCCCTGAAAGCGATAACAAGGGCAAGGGCGGGTGCCGTGGGGGAAGCCAGAATTCGAGATGAGGCCTTCAGACTACAAATCCCAGCATACAGCACTGCAGCTCTCAAAAGCATCCCTTCCTGGCAGGCAAATCTCTCATCCCCGAGTCCATCCCACCATACAGTGTACACAGAGCATGCACACGGAACTACGGCTCCCACAACCCACCACATCCCTCGCGATTCTTGCTCCCAGGGTGCAATGCGCTCTCGTTCGCCCTTTGGACTTCTTGCGCATTGCAAACTGGGAGTTGAAGTCCGCTATAGGCAGGTAGTTGGGCGTTGTCAGCGTTACTAACTCTTCTCTGTTGGCTTCCTCTGGAGCAGTTCTCAGGGACAGTAATCAACAGAGGGTAGAAGTAATGGGCCAGCGAAACTCTCCATGGTGTCATCATTACGCAAGGCAGGGATGCTGAGGCTAAAAGCAACTGTCGGGAGTGGGAGGGTAGTGTGAACAGCAGCCATCCAACCCGACACCAAAAGAATAGTTTTCCGTCGCGGTGGCTTTTCTTTTCTCTTTACCAATATGGCGCCTAGTTCAGCCACACCTGACGGTGGGAACCAAACGATCCAGCACAACATCCCTAGACGTACCGCTGTCACCGACAGCCTACCGGCTCCAGCCAACACCACACCTTGCCCCTTCCTGTTCTTGCCTGAAGACTCCAAGGACATGGTAGCCTATATCCCATTACCAAAATGGCGAAAGTAGAAGCATTCTTGTTAGGGCCTGCAGGTGACAGTACGCTTGCGCGGAAGGCGGCTGTGTTGTGGGGCGGGAGCGGAGCCTTCTCAACACGCCTGCGCAGGAACAGAGTCGTTGGTCTATACACAAACACCAATGGGTGAAGAGCCCCCATATTCCTGCGGCTGCGCCGTGACCCTTAGAAACTCTCCGAGGCGCCTGCGCGAGGCCGCAGATCCCGCCCTCTTATCTTAGTACGCTGGCGCAAAGCAGAAAGGCGGAGCTTCGGCCCTCCAGACGAATGCCAGCGCGGCTGCGCGCTGGGGGGTGCCCCCTCACTGCGGCTGCGCGGGAGCCCGGCCGCCGGCTGTCACTGCGGTTGCGCGCGGCGAGCGGCGATCCCGGGGCGCCTGCGCGGGTGGCTTTGCGGGCGCTCGCGGTAAGTTTGCGCCAAGTGCGCGGCAGCCGGGACGCAGACGGCGGCGGCGGCGAGAGGCGGAGCCCGGGGACCACCCCCCATCACCCTCCCCGCAGTCACCTCACGTACCACAACCTCACCTAACCTCTCACCCCCCCTCCGATCCCCCCAACCCCGGGATGGCAGCGCCCGCCAGCCTTCCCGGCCGGACCAGCGGTCGCCAGCGCCGGCTTTAGCCTGTGGGACTAGGCCCCGCCGAGGCCTGACCCCCGGAGCCGGGACCCACCGTGCAGCCAGCCGCCGGGCCGAGGCTGAGGGGCCGCTCCCCCTCACGGCCCGTGGGGAGGACGCTGCCGTCCCGGGGACTGGGGGCCGGGGGGTGGGGGGGAGCCAGGGCGAGGAAGTCGGGACCCGTGTTGGGAAAAAAGAAGGGGGGCCGGGGTCAGGAGCGCCCCCTCCCCCCGCTTCCCCCCTCCCCCCGGGGTTGGGGGGGCCGGAGCAGAGAGCGCCCAGCCCGGGAGGTGGATGAATGTGGGAGAAAATGGAGACCAAGACGATCGTGTACGACTTGGACACGTCGGGGGGGCTGATGGAGGTAAGAGTGGCCCTCCTCATTCCCTTCCCCCAGCGCCGGGAGGGAACCTCCGCCCTCCGCCCCACAAAGCCGGTCCTGAGCTCATAGCGCAAAAGGGCCAGAGGAAGGGGGGGCTTCTTCCTCACCCAGACTCTCCCTCCCTTCTTTGCAATTCGAGGGGCTGAGCTCAGCCTCCGAGGACGTTTGCAGCAGTTTCACCTACCCGCCGCCCTGGATTCGCTCTCCCGAGGCACCAACCCACTCCATGTCGTTGCACCGGCGGGCCTCCCCACCCCCTTCTTGTCGGCCCCTTTGTGCTTCCCCCAGCACGTCCGGGTACCGGGTTTCAGGCCTCTCCAGAGCCTGGCTTTGGAGTCCCCCACTGTCCATACAAGGAAGTGGCGAGAAGGGAACCGCGCACCCTCTCCCCATCCCCCTACCCTGATCCTCCCCATTTGGAAGAAGCTGTTCTCGTTGTTGTGCTGCAGGAACGCTGTTAGGGTGGGCTCCCCCCGGTTCCGGGGGCTGAGAGGTTCTGGGAGCAGCTTGGATGGGAGGAAGAAGGACAAAAGGGGGGAGAGGGGTGGGTGACGGAGAAGCCTTGCGGGGGGGGCGACGGACCGCCCGGGAGCTCCGAGTGTGCACACACGCCGTTTGTATGTGTGTGCAGCAAATCCAAGCTCTGCTGGCTCCCCCCAAGACGGACGAGGCAGAAAAGCGGAGTCGGAAGCCTGAAAAAGAGCCCCGGAGAAGCGGCAGGGCCACCAACCACGACAGCTGCGATAGCTGCAAAGAAGGTGGGGATCTCCTGTGCTGTGACCACTGCCCGGCCGCCTTCCACCTCCAGTGCTGGTAAGGTCTGGGGACCCCTTTGGAGCTCCTTGGCGGACCCTCCTCGGCACATTCCTTCACCTGGCCTGCCCCTCGCTGCCGAAATAACGGGCGCTTGCAGCCGCTAGCTGACTTTCTGCAGCGGCTGGGGCGAGCGCCTCCCCGCCCCCAGGTGTCTGCCTGGATCTGGCCGTTTGGGAGGGGGGGAGGAGCAGCAGTGGGTCCGGACCCCGAGGTGGGGGTTGGGACGAGTGAGGAGAGCCCCTTCTGGGATTGGAAGGCTCTAGGGAGCCGGGACAGAGCCGGCAGGGCACGGCCGGCGGTGGCGGGGGAGGAAGGGGAGGAGCTCCGGGCCCTGTGCCGCTCGCCTGCCCGCGCGCCCGCCGCCCTCGGGCTCCTGCCGGGCTGGGCTCTTCTGCGGGCGGGTGCGCGGAGCCCTCGGCCGCGGGAGTTGGCGTGGTCCAGACCCGGGGGGCCGGACACCCGGGCGCTCGCGGCTGTGGAAGAAATCATGGAGGGTGTCTCTCGAGTCCGCCTCTTCTCTGCTTCTCTGTTTACAATATGGCGACCTGCCTTTAAATTATATTTTTATTCTCAGCGCCATTTTGGCTGCATATATGGTTTGCAAACGTCTCCCGGGGAACGGTGGGGGTAGAGGCCCGGAGTCTTTTCTGCGGAAGCTCCTTGGGGACCCGGGCTAGGATCTCGCCGCTTTGGTCCCCTTTTTCTGGCTCCGCTTGCCCCCTGTTGCCTCTCGGAGCTGCCTCCCTCTCTCCCTCCCCTCCCCGCGCTGCCGCCTCTTAGGAAATCGGGCCGGGTTAGACAATTAAAATTGCCCTTGGGCGCCGATTTCACTTCTCCGCTCCGGATCAGCGCGCTCTTCGCGGCAAAATTCTTTGCTGCCGGGGCAGGATTGTGTGCGGTTAGCTCCGCGAGGGCATTTTTAAGGAGCAGAGAGCTGGAAAGCTGTGCGCTTCCCTCCACCGCCCCCCCCCCTTACTGAACGCGAGAGGAGGGGAGAGACCGGGGAGAGAGAGAGAGAGGGAGGGACCTGGGTTGATCGCCCGCTGCGTGATCCTCCTCAGCAGCTCAGCCCAGAACAATCCGGCCAGGAAGAGTTGAAACTCCAGCTCCTGCCCGGAGTGAAACAATCGCCCCAGAAACCCCACATCTGGTCAGGGAGCCCAGACTGCGTCGCGTTGTGATGGGTCTTTTTCAGCGACAGTTGACCGAAGCAGGCGTTTGTGAGAGCGGGAGAAAGAGGGGCTTCTGTTTGTCTCCCCCTCCCCTTTTTTGATGTTGCCTTTTTTTCTTTTTTTAAGCCCTCCGTTTAAAAAGATTAAGTGAGGTTTTCCTTAAGGTCTCTACACTGTTCCATTCACATTCCGTCTCTTGGGTTGTGGACTAGTGCCTACTGTGTATTTGTACTAATTACAGGTTTGGGAACACTTATTAGACAGATGACTGATACAGGGCAAATTAAGTCTGTGGTCAGAAGTCGTGTAGGAGGCTCCCATTACCATTCCCCAGATACTTTTGCCCAGGAGGGCACCCCATCTGGACTTGTAATGTTGCAGGGACAAAAATGGTTATCCTGGAGGAAGCTTTGTTGTTGGTTTTAAATTTTTTATTACCAGGTGACTAATACCAGCAGGAAGGGTCTGTGGTTTTTAGCCTTTGCTTCCTGTAAGGTGTAATCCACCTGGAGAAAATATCTCTGGTCAAGTTTCCCGGTGTTGTTCTTGAGCAAGGAAGAGATTTGTACCTGGGTATGTTACGTCTGTTACGTCGCTTATCAGTTTCTTCCCTGTTGCTTACATTTTTTATTGTTTGTTTGATACATATGCTCGCACTGAATTGTAGGCTTCTTGATTTAAAGGGTGGTTGTGTCACCTCTAGGATGAAGCTAGGGCTAGCTAACCAAGAATGGTGATCTCCATATTGGTAATTTTATAAGCTCTTTATTATCTTTAGTCTTCTGTGTTTAGTAAAGCTGAGATTGTTTATTAGAAACTTCAGGTATGGGGCGCCTGGGTGGCTCAGTTGGTTAAGCGACTGCTTTCGGCTCAGGTCATGATCCCAGAGTCCCGGGATCGAGTCCCACATCGGACTCCCGGCTCTGCGGGAAGTCTGCTTCTCCCTCTGACCTTCTCCCCTCTCATTCTCAGTCTCTCTCCCTCTAATAAATAAATAAATAAAAAATCTTAAAAAAAAAAAAAAAAGAAACTTCAGGTATGGAAAAAGTGTGCTGTTTTGCCTGAGTTTGGGCTTCAAACTCTAAAACCTAACCTCTGGATCCTCTAATTAGATGAGTGTGAGTTTTGTCAAGTTTCTACATCTGCTAGGAGAGAGGGAGGTACTTGGAGCTGTTGGTGAGACTCAGACTTGCCCAGACTGTGCATTTCATTGAATACTTTTTTTTTTAAGACCATGAATGGGAACTGGTAATGAGAGATCTGAGAATCCTAGTAAGTGAGGCAGGGCTTACTTTACATCTCCAGTTCCCTCTTTGAAGATGCCAGTACTGAAGGTACCATTGACTTACCCGAGTTGTTAAATAAAATTACAAAACATTCTAGATATTGGTACAAAGGCCCGAAGCCGCCTTTCAAGTGAGGCTTATCCCACTTTCCTGCCTCCTGCTCCACACTCTTTCTAGCGCAGGAGAAGTACTTCATTAACCATCCTCCACCGGAGTAGTCGGGTCGAGGCATTGACAGTCTCAGATGATTTTGATTCCTGAGTGTGCTGGCTTGAATTCATGCCATTACTGATTACTTGTGCACTGTGGGAGTGTAGTTAGGTGTGGCTATATTTTCTCTGGCTTCCCTTTTTAACTGGCTAAGATTGGATTGCAGTTGACCCTTGAACAATGCTGGGGGCTTAGGGACACCGACCCCCATGCAGCCAAAAATGAGTGTAACTTTTGGTTTTTCAAAAATTTAACTACTTATAGCCCACTATTGACCAGAAGCCTTCCCAGTAACATCAACGGTCAATTAACACATATTCTGCATGTTATATGTATTGTACGTGTATATCTATTTTTAAAACAAAAGAAAATGTTAAGGAAATCATAAAAAGAGAAAATACACCTACGGTACCGTACTCGAAAAAGTCTGCATAGAAGAGGACCTGCAGTTCAAGCGCATGTTTTCCAAGGGTCAGCTGTATTTAGATAAGCATAGAAATGATCATTTTCCTTGTGTACAAATGCAGAAGAGTGAAGACGGAGATTTTGCAAACCCTGTCGATCATAATTGTAGTGCCATTGTAGGTCTTCATTCAAAGTTCTCTGAGACAAGTCCTTTTTCATTCTCTAGCACGACTTGCCAGCTTGCCTCACAGTGAACGAGATCTAATAAAATGTTCCAGAAGTGATTTGGGGCAAACTTTACCTCCTGGGCTTAGTGACATAGTCCTAACCACAGGGGATTTTTCTAAGATAAACGACTGTAGGAAATGACTGGTAAGATAAACTGTTAATTGTCTTGTCTTTTCTCAGGGGTCAGTGCTCTGTATGAGGAACCGTTCTCTCTTCCCAATTAGACTGGGAGCCCTACTTCTGGGTTCCCTGTCACGATCCTTTGGGTGAGGGAATGAATTGCCCTGTGCTCAGTACCATGACCTCGCTGAAGAATTAAACTTAAGGAGGTGATTGTTTAGTTTTTGTATAAGTAATAGTGGGATCATTTTATCTGAGTTTAACCGGCTTATCAGTTATTCAGAGTGGTAGTAGGGATTACTAAACCTGCCCCATGAGAACCGGAAAGGGCTGTGTGTTTAAGTGGTTTCTGGTGAACCTGAGCCCTATCATAATTGTCATGCCATTAAGTTGGAAATTTCTGAAAATACTCATCTCCGTGGAATGGTCCCTAAAAATTGGTTTAAAAAAATTAGAATAACTGTTGGAGCTCTATTTGCCACTGACCCCTCTTTCTGTTTGAAGTGGATTGTTCTCACCGGTAAAGTGAGCGCCATAGGCCATCGGTAATGAGGCCGACTGGAAGCTGGATGTTTTTCTCTGATTGCTTTCTCTTGGCATTTTGCTCCAAACGGACTGAGGGACCGAAATGGTCTGATTGAGAAGCGCCATCTACCTCAGTAGACCTCAGCATGGTTGCTTCCCGTCAGACAGATTTCTGTAGCATTTGCCTCCGCATGTTATATTTGGAATTGTTGGCCGGCTTTCCTCTCTTTGGTGTTGGCAGTGAGATCCAAAATGAGGTTTTCGAAGAATGAGAGTAAAAAGGTCTCTGTGCACAGGCAAAACTAAGCTCAGCTTGGAGTTTTGCATATTTAATTTTCAGTGAGTCATAACAAGAAAGGTTTCACACATAGAGTAGAAAACTGCGTTGCAGAAAATCCTGGCTGTTGAACTTTTCAGAAGGTGATTTTTTTTTTTTTTTTTTCTGATTTTGTTGTGTTTAGCTCCTCATTAGAAAAGTATCGGGCTAGTGCTGAATTAAAATGCAATTATTTTAACATTATCTTACGAATCTGTGGTCTCTGACATTTTGGGTGCTTGGAAACCTGGCACTGAGAACTGGAGGGGTCGGTATCTGGACTTCCTCCTGTCACCCTGCCTCCTCGGTTATAGAATGATTCAACAATAAACAAACCTACTTTGGTTTTATGTGTATTTTTTATTTATTTATTTTTGCGTTTGCTGCACTGCGTTGGAATCTGGGTGTGTATTACTGTTTTTAAATGTTCCACTCCAGCAGGGAGGGTCCAGTAACATTCAACTTTAGCTCAATTTCACATGCATGCTTTGTAAACTTAATGTGGGGCTCAGGGGCTAAATCTCGTGATAGGAGTGCTTTGTTTCAGTGACATAAGGATAATCACCGTTTAAAAATAATAATATTGGGGCACCTGGGTGGCTCAGTGGGTTAAAGCCTCTGCCTTTGGCTCAGGTCATGATCTCAGGGTCCTGGGATCGAGCCCCGCATGGGGCTCTCTGCTTGGCAAGGAGCCTGCTTCCTCCTCTCTCTCTGCCTGCTTCTCTGCCTACTTGTGATCTCTCTGTCAAATTAATAAATAAAATCTTTTAATAAATAAGAATAATAGTATTTAGTGTGAAATGTTTACTCAGAAATGGGTGGCTTTGGTTAAGAAAGGAAGCATCAGAAATTTTTTTAAACTTGAAGAGGAGGTAATGCTTCTTACGGGTAACAGTGGTGTGACCTAAGGCAAGTACTTCGTGATACTGTCGTGGGAAGTTTTTTGTTTGGGGCCTGTCCCCAAATTAATTGCCATACTCAATGAAAGGTAGAATGCAGTTGTAATCTCAGCAGTTTCCTCCTGCTCCCTAAGGTTCTCACAGTACTTTACAAGTTTATAGGTGGGCTCCACTAAAATATTAGGACTGCTTTTGGTCTTTGAAATGACTAGCTTATTTTTTACATGTGAAATCGTGTAAATGACATATTCAGGTAGTGTCTTCATTTATACCTGGAGGTGGGATTCATGTTGCTCTGTTTTAAATTCTTAAGTCTGTCTCTAAGAGAATTTTTGTTTTAAGATTTTATTTATTTGACAGAGAGAGAGAGAGAGATCACAAGTAGGCAGAGAGGCAGGCAGAGAGAGAGGGAAGCAGGCTCCCTGCTGAGCAGAGAGCCTGATGATGCAGGGCTCAATCCCAAGACCCTGAGATCATGACCTGAGTCAAAGGCAGAGGCTTTAACCCAGAGCCACCCAGGCACCCCAATATACCACATTTTTGTGTGGACATCTGTTTTCATTTCTCTTGCTTGCATACCCCAAAAATGGAATTTCTGGGTCACAGGGTAACTCATGTTTAACTTTTTTTTTTTTTTTTTTTTTAGATTTTATTTATTTATTTGAAAGACAGAGGTAGCAAGAGCGAGCATGGGGGGGGGGGGTGGGCAGAGAGACCAGGAGAAGCAGACTCCCTAGTGAGCAGACACCACCACCGCCCTCACCCCCAATGCAGGGGCTCCATCCCAGGACCCTGGGATCATGACCTGAGCCAAAGGCAGACACTTAACCAACTGAGCCACCCAAGCGCCCCCATGTTTAACCTTTGAAGAACTGCCCAACTGTTTTCCAAAGTGGCTGCACCATTTTGCATCCTCACCAATACATAAGGGCTCCAGTTTCTCCATATCCTTTCCAACGCTTGTTATTATTATCTGTCTTATTGATAAAAGCTATCCTATGGGCAGGAGGTGCTATAGTTTTGACTTGCATTTCCCTAATAGCTAATAATACCAAACATCTTTTCATGTGTTTATTAGCCATTAGCCATATTTTCTTGGCAAAATGTCTGTTTTGATCCTTTGTCCAAATTTTTTTTTTTTTTTTTTTTTTTTTTTTTTACTGTTTTATTTCTTTCTTTGCCTGTGCACAAGCAGGGGGGCGTGGCAGGTAGGGGAGAAGCAGGCTCCCACTGAGCAAGGAGCCCCAATGTGGGGCTCGATCCCCCACCCAGGTTGTGGTTGTGATGGTTATATTATTATGATAATGCAGCACGGGCTCCTGGAAATGCATTCCTATTTTAAGGTGTCAGAGTTTTAAGTCACCAGAGCGGGGGAGGGGGACTTGCTTTCCCACCTCTGCTGTGCTCTTCCTGCGACTTAAGAGTCCCCAGGGAGTACAGACATGGCCAGCTGCATTGCCATTCAATGAGTGACACTTACAAGAGCACCTCCACATAATGCTAGCCTCCCAAGAGACTGGACAGGAGTACAGCTGTCCCTCTGCCAGTTTCCTGAAAGAGGAGGACATTGTATTCAGTGCAAGTCCTAGACCAAATTTCAGAAAGGCACTTTGGTATTGCAGATTTGTCACCATGCCCAGGACACATGCCCAGGTCACTAGCTGACTGCTTTTCCCATGACTTGAGAGCAGTTAAGAAGAATAAGAAGGTGACTCCTTTTTCTGCCTGCCATTTATAGATGTCAGAGTCTTCATCCTTTAAGTCTAACATTATTTCTGAATCTAGGTCCACGCAAATAAGAGTAAAGATGAAGTTTTAGCACATTTGCATGGGAGGCAGAGACACTGAGGGGTACAGTAGACACTGGTAAAAGGAGACATCATTGCTTTTGACCCATTAGCAAAAAATAACTGGTCTACTATGTAGAGCTGTTGTCGCATTCATAGTAAGCAAATTCCAAGTACACCTTACAGATTGATGACATTTCAGGTAATCCGTAACTTGACTCACTCATTCAAAAAGCTACTTTCCCTGTTGCAACCATGTATTAAATGCTCACTAAACTACTTGAAAGCCTGTTTCCTCTGCTCACTGCTGCGTAATAACTGGTGGTATTACAAATGAGAGACATGCAAAGAGAAGCACTAGTCGGGGACCAGAATTGATGCCTGCTTTTGCCAAGTGAACAGTACCTTTGTGGGTTGTTTTTTTTTTTGTTTTTTTTTTTTAAGGTTTTATTTATTTATTTGACAAAGAGAGATCACAAGTAGGTAGAGAGGCAGGCAGAGAGAGAGGGGGAAGCAGGCTCCCTGCTGAGCAGAGAGCCTCAATCCCAGGACCCTGAGATCATGACCTGAGCCCAAGGCAGAGGCTTTAACCCACTGAGCCACCCAGGCGCCCCTTATGGTACCTTCGTTCACACAAACATGCAGTCACTACTCCTTTCCCCCTAATTACATGTGTTTCCTGTATATTAATAGCATTGGTGTTTAGTCTTTGCCCTTCCCCTGTTTTCTGACAAACTGTATGAGATATATCTCCCAGGAAATGCTTCCCAGTCTTGAAAGGACAAAAGACAGGGAGTGGATCAGCGGGGCGGGGACTCCAAGCCTGAACCTAGCGTCAGTGTTTCCCACTGACGTGGGCTCTGCCTGAGGCTCGTTTTTGAAATAAGCTGGAGTGAGCAAGCGAGGACGCTCCGTGGGGTTTGAATTTAACCATAGCTCCAAGACATCACTCTACCACTGGGCCAGGCGAGGGTGAGGGAGCCTCTCAGAATTACCAGCGAGCTCGAGTTTCAAGGTGGCAGGACCCCTGCTTGTAGCAGCACGAACATAGTGGCCAACTTTTATCCAGCCGTGATCCTCAGATGGATGTTGAATAGTATTTTTCTCCTGCCTGCATTTGTGCAGAGAAGCTAATGAAATGCGTAGAACTCTGAAGTGATTGTAGGGAAGTCTCCTCATTACAGAACCGGGCAATGAGGAGCTGCTCCTATTCTTACACCCGCCCTGGGCTCCTCTGATGAGCTGGGGGCTTTTTTTTTTTTTTTTTTTTTTTTGACAGATCACAAGCAGGCAGAGAGGCAGGCAGAGAGAGAGGGGGAAGCAGGCTCCCCGCTGAGCAGAGAGCCCGATGCGGGGCTCGATGCCAGGACCCTGAGATCATGACCCGAGCCGAAGGCAGAGGCCTCAACCCACTGAGCCACCCAGGCGCCCCTAGCTAGGGGCTTTTTAATTCCCACATTCACTGAACCATCAGATAGAGTTCTACTGATTCTTGGTTCTAGTGAAGCTCTGGAAACATTAGAGGGAAATTCTACAGTGAACTTTTTCAGTTGACCATCATCAGTTGTTGGTCAGAATGCATTATGAAAATTATACTTTGCTAATCGTTAAATGTGTCTAAACCTATGCCTTTTCCTAGTTCTTTCTATACGTAGATTAGCCTTATTCAATCTTCCTTGATCTTGCTTGCCATTGTTTGAAAGAGCATCTTAAATGTAGGGAGAATTCTGTCACTGATTTTGGCCTTTTGATAGACATTGTTTTGCTTTTTCTTTTCTTTTCTTTTTTTATCCTTCCTTTGTAGTCCTCCTGGTTTTGCCTGGCTTAGACAACACGTAGCCATTCTAGCTTTACTTTGTTCTTAACCCCTAATTCATCAGACATCTCTGACTGCAGGCCTCAGTTTGTTGGTGTTGAAGTAAGCTGGATGGAAAGAAAAGTATTTGCAGTTTATTTAAGTTAGTGGGAAAGAGCTTATGTCCAAGACTTGAATGCTTGCTGCATATGAGCTTTGCTCAAATCTTACCACTTGTGCGAACACATTCAGGCCTTTGGGGTGATTGTTCTTTGGTTAGGAATCATCTGAGAGAAAAGTGGGCCAAAGGGGAAAACCTATTGGGCTCTCTCTGTGAGAGGTGTGGTCACTGGGGGTATAAGTGGAAGGCTTCAGAAGCCCGAGTCAGCACTTAGCGGTGGCCTCACATCACGACAGTGCAGTTCGACTGCGTGCCCAGGAGATTCCTTCACTCGTGTCGGGTGGGGAGCTTTGAGGTTTATGAGTAAAATGGGGTTTATGAGTAAAAAGAAGGAGGGAATAGGCCCTGTGCTGTTTTGGTGCAAATAATATCATTATTCTCTATCTTTCCTTTTAAGAAGACCCTGTCAGAGGAGGGTAAATGAAGCAGAAATCCTCCTTAGGGAAAAGCAGCTAGTCTTAAGTAGAAACCTACTCTCTCTATATTTAGTTGGATTTCAAATAAAGACATTGTTGTTGTTGTTTTAAGATTTTATTCATTTATTTGAGAGAGAGAGAGCATGAGAAGGGGAGGGTCAGAGGGAGAAGCAGACTCCGACTGAGCGGGGAGCCCGATGTGGGACTCAATCCCAGGACCCCATGATCATGACCTGAGCCAAAGGCAGCCATTTAACCGACTGAGCCACCCAGGCGCCCCAAGACATTGTTAGTGTTTTTAATTTTGCCCACCTTTATCCAATTTTAGGTCCAGTATCTATAAGATACAAACTGATCCAGATTTCCTGAGCTGCGTATGCAAAAAAAAAAGAAAAAAGAATGTCCTGACTTTTTCCTTGATTTGGCCATGGAACAGTACCCAATTTTCCATACCTCTGAGACGCCTCTGGAAAACACAGTTACAGTTGTTGATTCTTCTTTCCAAGGAAGAACATTCCCTGGGAACATCAGAAAACATCTGTTGAGGCCAGAATGTTGACTCTTCCAAAACACTTGGGCTCCCAAATCTGTCAGGAGGTGCATGAATGAAACCCATTTTTTAAAATGTTTGCAGCCGGCTCATTTGCCCTCGTGGAGAAACGAAGATTGCCAGAATAGCCAAACTAATGATAGATAAGGCCCTGCGGCCTCCAGTCTGAGCTTGTCGAGAAGTTAGCCGGGCCAAACACCTTAGGTATAACTGTTGGTGCTCCAGCCTCCCAGCCTCCTTTTGCTGCACTAACTCATTACCCCGTTCTCCAGGTGTTCTCACTGGGAGGATGCCACCACAGGCCAGCTCTGCATAGAAGGCAATGAAATTTGGGGGCCCGGTCAGCTAGTTTGAAAGGATTGTACGCCTGCGGAAGTGACGCAACTAGCAGAGTTTCTCAATGGGGCATTTGTAATGGCCTGGCACTTTGTTGGTCTCATTGTTAACACTGCCACTGAGGCTCTGCATGAAAAAGCCAGTGGTCCTCGTACTTTTTTTTTTTTTTTTTTTGGTCCTCGTACTTTTTATATACTTTGTGGCATTAGCTGTATTTTATAGCTAATGAGTCGGTAGCTAGGATGAAGGAGGGTAAGGAATTAAGGTTCAGGGACCCCAGGACCTTTCTGCTCTCATCTCTAGTATCTTTCAGTATGGCCATCCTCCCAGCCTTTGAAAGGTAGACCGTACTTGAAAATAAAAACTGCTGCCCATACAATGTCCGGAGGAAGCTGGCTATTTATACTAACATCCAAATTTCATTAGATGTTGTTTCTTCAAAACACAAGCCCTTCCATTGAGGTATATTAATACAGCTTTTTAAGCTTCAGAAAATATTTTGTAATTAAATCTCACCCAGCATCTCTTAACTTTTCTGGAACAGAAGCTGGTTTCAGTTCACAAAAGGCGTGTTCTCTGTGCTCATAGGTTCTTTGTAGATCAAGATGGCCGCCAGGAGGCAGCGATGTGATGGCGGTCCTTTCAGTGGTCGCCTTCACTCCCGTTCTGGCTACAACCGACATAGTTGCTCAGCTGGCCAAGGGCAGCGGGGCTGGTCTGAGGGAGAGCAGGCCTATTCTGAGCATGTGTTACTTTTGCAGTCACTCTTACACAACACCATTGGATATAATTGCAGGATTTTTCTCTGGTAGTGGACCTCAGATGGATGGATGAGACCCATGAACTGTGAAATTAAAAATCCAAAGTGCTTGGTGCTACTGTTTGCCGGCGAACACCCCACCACCACCCAAAAAAGGGAGGAGACATCCAGATGCGCTGAGGGGGGCAGTCAAATCTTTCTTCGTCTGATATTTTAGCTGAGACGACCGTATATGGCTAGCGAGCTCCTGATTCTTGGAGAATGATGGGTTCTGACAGGAGGGACCCTAGCAGGTCACGCGACTGACCTCTTTTAGAAGAGAACCCGACTGGAATGCTGCTGCTGTATTGTGTACGAGTATGCTGTCTACATAGTGTTCCCTTTCAGTCTTTGTATGAAATAGAATATTTTGTCAGTCTAGGAAGGGACAATGACATGTCTTCTTTCTTAAGTATTTTTTCATCCATTTTGCTTCCTTTTGTCCTGAGACACACATCAAAGCTTTTAATTTGGTTAAGTGATATTTCCATGTCTCGCCAGCTGCCTTGGGTTCAAGTTTTAAAATGTCACTGTCACTTAGCTGGATAGACAGTTGCAAGCCATACATCGGTAACCTAACATAAAAAAATAAGTCCAGAGCCCAACACCATTTTTTCCCCACCATTTTTATCTGCATGCTGTAATGCAAAAAAAAAAAAAAAAAATAGGTCTCTGAAATCAAAGGCAGTCTTTCTGCTTCCCTGTCTCCTTCTCTCCCTCCACCTCTCCCCTCCTCCCTTTGTTCTCTTGTTCCCCTCCCCCTGCTCCCTTCCAGTTCCATATTGAAAAACTGCTTGCGCTGGATGGATAATTAACGCAGAGCTATGGAGCAACAGGTCCCAATGGTGGCGACTAAATCTGAAGTAAATGTTAATGTGGTGCAGGCTCACGTGTATTAATAGGTGAGGGAGATGAGTGAGGTGAGACTCCGATCAACCACGCTGGTGTATGACTTGAAATAGATCCTCTTAATTAGAGAGCCAAGAACCATGACAACTAACATCTTCCACCCGCAGTGGTGGGCTGCAGCCTCATTAGTGAATGAAAGAGGCATTCTAAATTAAAACTGAACTTCATCCTTTGGCTGTGAGTTGGGATCATCTGGCTCTGGGCTTTGAATCTTTGACATGGAGAGGGCTATCAGCCCAGGCATTACAGTGAGCCGAGGGGGGGTGGGTGTGGGTGTGTGCGTGGGGGGGTGTGGTTTTCTCTTCCATGACTCCAGAAATAGACCAATCTAGACACCGTCGTCAGCTATAGAGTCAAGTCATTTGGATTTGTTTATGGGAGTCTAGATGCCGGAGTCCTGCCGCAGAGGTTGGCTTAGGAGTTTTAGTTTTGAAAAATTAATGCCGGGGCACCTGGGTGGCTGAGTCACTTAAGTCAATCCCCATTCTCCCAAAGAGAATTAAAAAGAAAAAGTTGTTAGGATGCCTGGCTGGCTCAATCAAAAGAGCATGCGAGTCTTGGCCTCAGGATTGTGAGTTCCAGCCCCACGTTGGGTACAGAGATTACTTAAAATCTTCAGGGTCGCCTGGATGGCACAGTCGGTTAAGTGACCCACTTTTGATTTCCGCTCCAGTCGTGATCTCAGGGTCGTGAGATCAAGCCCCACATCAGGCTCTGCACTCAGCACACAGAGTCTACTGGAGAGTCTCTCTCTCCCTCTGACTCCCCACTCCCACGCGCATGCTCTCCCTCTCTCTCTAAAATAAATAAATTTTTCTTTAAAAAAAATTAATGCTTTGACCAGCTTTCTAATTGGTTTGCGTACAGGTGTTACTGTTACGGTTTATAGGCCCTGTCAGGCCTCACAGCCACGCAAGGTTCTGAGATGCAAAGCTGACAGAATGTCTTTTGAGATCAGTTGGTGGTCAAGCAGCAAGTTAGAAAGCAGTGAACCGTCACTTTCTGGCCAGGAATTGCAGGTTGGGGCTTTTTCACAAATGATCTGGGAGGAAACACCCACAGCAGTGAAGATGAATGGGTATTCTACAAAAGCTCTGCCCTCACAGGGTACTCTCTAAAGAGCTACGAGTTTTCCAAGGCAAGCCAGCTCGCGTACGTTCGAGGACTCACCTTCCTTTCTCGGACTTGGACCGTTCGCAGAAGGAATCTAAAGGTTCATATACTGTTGGGTTCTAGATGGACCTAAAACACCCATTCCCAGGAAAATGTCCCCACTTCCAGAACTTCCCTTCTTTCGTGTAGTTTTTCAACATACAGAAATACACCTGCTTGCAAAACTGTAGTTGCTCCAGATCCCCTAGGGATCCTTAACTTCACTGTCTATTTAAAGGATCACTGACTGTGCATTACCATTTGCCATATAGTTCTGAATTATGGAAAGAGAGTAGGGAAGAGGCCACTGTCACCTTCAGGTACCAAGTAACCAGACTTCTAGGGCTCTTCACTGAGCCCAGTATCCATGCACAGTTGAGTCTTACATAGGTCTTTATGGTAGGTTCAGTTTGTAGTTGATTGTATGTGGTCTCATTGTCAACCGTCCTTTTCATGTTGTTCCAGCCTGTGATCCCTTAGAACAAAGACCTTGTCTGAAATCTCACCACTTAGCACATTGCCTAGTGTAAAATAATCAATTGTTCGTTAAATGCTTGAATAACTGATCCTCTCTCCCCAAAGGCTCTTTCTTGGTAGGGTAGATCATAACTTGTCTGCTTTGTGTCTTTCCTCCAGTGTGGTACCTCTGACGTAACACTGGTTAGTTAGTAAGCAATGGGAACTCAATAAATACTGACTGATGGAGAAGAAAATGCTCAACCTTGAGGTTGAGGAAGATACTTTCATGGATAGTCCCCTGCATCCCCCAGAAATAAGAGAACTACCAAAGGTGTTTTTTGTTTGTTTTACAAACAGCTAGGACTCAAGATTTGAAATAGCCAGGAAACTGATTTGGGTTCTTATTCTGCAACTTCGCTGGTTCTGTGGCTTTAGATCAGTCCGTTTCGTCACCTGTATGATGGGAGTAAGAATTCTCGCAGTGTGGTGGTGAAGAGTAAATAAGAGCATCTGTGAAAACACTTGTGAACTGTAATACACTATGTAGATGTAAGATGAGATTATCGCTCTATTTCTAGGCTTTAGTGATTAGGAAGCATATTGATGTCTTTACAAGCAGCACTGGCTCATTACAGCGTCCTCATGATTTTCACTGCTGAGCAGCGGAAACTCTGATAGAGCATTTCCAACATTACCTGACTTTTAACTTCTAATGATTTCCTTTTATAGAGAATGGCCCTCAGCACCTTGTCCTCACTGATATGTAAGGATACGAGGGAGCTAAGACAGAGCCTCGTTTTTCTTGACAGACCATGATTTAAAGACTGTGGCATGTGTGTAATTGTTTCTGAGCTGCACACTAAACTTAAGGAAACACCATTCTTATGGGGGAAAGAGCTTTCAGATGGGGAAGTCTGCAGGATGTGTATGAGGGTCCTGAGGCTGCAGAATCTCCTTTCTCCCGGGAACCCTTTCCTACTGGCAATATTTCTGTTATAGAACAAAACTAAGCTGTCGCAAAACAGCCTCTTTCTGAACTAGCTCCTGAGCTTATTATTCCCAACAACAGTCTCTCTTTTCTGGATCCATTTCATGAATCCTTTTGCTCTAGATATTTGAGTTGAAAATCTGCCTTCTATGTATCTTGAAAGGAATTGATAGGGGCAAAGAGGAAGCATCGAGAAAGCTTTATGATGGGCGTTCCTATATTCCTGCTGGACCTGTGCTCATCATTGTCTAGAAACACAGACTTTACTTCCTTTTCCATCCTATCTTACATATTACTGCCTTCTCAAAATACCGCATTTTCACCTTTATTTCTTTTTTCTTTTTTAAGTTTTTTTTTTTCCAAGATTTTATTTATTTGTCAGAGAAAGAGAGAGAAAGCACAAGCAGGCAGAGTGAGAAGCAGGCTCTCCACTAAGCAAGGAGCCCGATGTGGGACACGATCCTGAGACTCCGGGATCATGACCTGAGACAAAGGCAGAGGCTTAACCCACTGAGCCACCCAGGCGTCCCTTCACCTTTATTTCAAGATGGACGTTCTGTCTCCGAAAGCAGCAAAATCTCAACAAGGCCTCACTCTTTTTTTTTTTTTTTTAAAGATTTTATTTATTCATTTAACAGAGAGAGAACACAAGCAGGCAGAGAGGCAGGCAGAGGCAGAGAGAGGAGCAGGCTCCCTGCGGAGCAAGGAGCCCGATGCGGGACTCGATCCCAAGACGCTGGGATCATGACCTGAGCCAAAGGCAGTTGCCCAACCAACTGAGCCACCCAGGCGTCCCAGGCCTCACTCTTTTAAATGTTCTATGCTTATCTGGAGATAATACTCTGATTTTCCTGTGCTATTCCCTAACTCACAGCCCTCATCATGCACTTTAGGGCAGACAAGAAGAGCCTGTGGCCATGATGTAAAATTCTGAGAAATAAGTGTTCTTAAACTTGGTATCCCTAAAAGTGATCCTTTAGAAACCAACCAGGAGCTACTTTTAAGAACCTCTTAATAGGGGCGCCTGGGTGGCTCAGTGGGTTAAAGCTTCTGCCTTCGGCTCAGGTCATGATCTCAGGGTCCTGGGATCGAGCCCCACATCGGGCTCTCTGCTCAGCGGGGAGCCTGCTTCCCCCCTCTCTCTTTGCCTGCCTCTCTGCCTGCTTGTGATCTATCTCTCTGTCAAATAAATAAAGTCTAAAAAAAAAAAAAAGAAACTCTTAATAAAAAATTTAAGCATTTGACCCATGTGTTAGGAAAAAAAAAAAGAAATGAGAAATTAAATTATTTAAAGAAGATTTAGGGCGCCTGGGTGGCTCAGTTGGTTAAGCAACTGCCTTTCGCCTCAGGTCATGATCCCAGAGTCCTGGGATCGAGTCCCACATCGGGCTCCCAGCTCCATGGGGAATCTGCTTCTTCCTCAGACCTCCCCTCTCATGATCTCTCTCGCTCTCGCTCTCCCTCTCTCAAATAAATAAAATCTTTAAAAAAAATTTATTTAAAGATTTAAATGAGTCAGGTGGGGTGGGTCAATGTGAGGCTCAGGTTTGCAAGTGTGGACTTTGATGTCTTACTGTCTTGTGACTTAGAAAACAAATTATTTCATATGTGATTTCACCACCCACCAAAACAAGTGCCTGCCCGACTGCATTGCTTTGCCTCATGACTTTGGAGGGTTACATTCACTTCCTAGAAGCCCATTCTTTTCGTGTCCCTCAGTTCTTTCAAGCTTTGTTGAGTATGTGCCAAGCATCGTGTGGCGTGTGGAGGTACAAAGATAAATAAGGCACAGAGAAAGGGATTCGGGTACAAAATAGTTCGAGTACAGTGTGGCACAGAAGTGCTCTTAGGGAATCAGGGGCTGCCAGAGAAGGCTTCCTGGAGGCGACACCTGACTTGAGCCCCAAAACATAAAGAGTCTGCCGGGTGAAGGCACGAGGAAAGGCCCAGCTTTTGCGGTTGTAGGGAGCAGGTCCAGAATGAGCAGACTTGCCGAGTGGAGGAAGGGTGTGGAAGGTGTGGAGAGCCGCCGGGTTAATGAAGCTGGAGAAAGGTGGAGGATTCCGGCCACAGGGGTCTTAACCTGCGATAACTGATACTGACAAAGCTGAAACTTCATCCTGTGATAAAGGACAGAGCAGGGGGAATACTGAAGCGCTTTTTATAATGAGGAGGGTGATAGGGTCAGAATTGTGTTTTAAATAACTCATTCTGCCAGCAGGGGTTGGGGCTAGATTGAGGGAAGCCTGATGGGCGGCCAGGAGGCCATTTACGTCTTGGTAAAAGATCCAAGCTCAAACCGTCTTGCCTTGCCCTTCTCTGCTTTACATGTTTGGTGGAGAGTGTCTTGGTACAAAGCCAAGCGGGCAGATGAAAAGAAACGAGGAAAAACAGAATCAGAAGTGACAGCCTTTTCAGGGTTAATTTTAATATGACAGCCGCTGAAGCAGAGCAGAGTCTGTAGGCCTTTGCAGATTCCATGCAGGCATTTCATCAGTTTCGATGTGGCCTATGCAAAAATCCATTGGAGAGAAGTGGGGAAGACTTCACAGGTGACATTCATCTGTGGTCCTAGTCTAGGGTTTGAAGACCTGTCACAGTAGGCCAGTGTGCTCCAGGTTTCTGCTTCCTAGTCTTCCTAGTAAGGATCTCCTGACATTCCACCAAGGAAACAGGGACGAAAGGAAGCAGGGACCTGAGGAGGCTTGGCAAAGCAGGAGCTAGGACAGTTTGCCAGGCCAAGTGCTCTTTTAGCTAGAAACAGTAGACCAATGTCATATTAACCCCTGGGACTTCAAGAAGAGTCCTTATGTTATTCAGCCCTCAAATTATTTTTTTAGTATTTCTCGTCTTTTTTTTTTTTCTCTAAGATTTTATATCAGAGACAGAGCACAAGCAGGGGGAAGGGCAGGCAGAGGGAGAAGCAGGCTCCCCACCGAGCAAGGAGCCTGATGCAGGACTCAGTCCCAGGACCCTGGGACCATGACCTGAGCCGAAGGCAGACGCTCAACGACTGAGCCACCCAGGCACCCCAGAATTTGCATTTCTAATAAGCTTCCAGATGATACTGATGTTTGCTTCTGATCTAGGTATCACACTTTGAGAACCACTACTGTATAGACATTAGAAATGTGACCCTCCTGGGGCGTCTGGGAGGCTCAGTTGTTAAAAGTCTGCCTTCAGCTCAGGTTGTCATCCCAGGTCCTGGGATCGAACCCCACATCGGGCTCCCTGCTTGACAGGAAGCCTGCTTCTTCCTCTCCCATTCCCCCTGCTTGTGTTCCTCTCTCTCTGTGTTAAATAAATAAAATCTTAAAAAAAAAGAAAGAAATGTGCCCCTCCCAAGGATTTAATAAAGTCTCATATATATGGTTCTTGGTGTAACCTTAATGGGAATCAATGGAGGATCAGTAAGGCCTGCCCTACACAGCTATAACTCTGACTCAATATTGACTTATTGAGTGACTACTCTGTGCACAATCTCTGTATTATAAACCTACAAAGAGGGAAGAGATCCAGTCTTTGTCTTGGGCCATCTAATGAGTGAAATAAAAGGGGCATCTGGCTGGCTCAGTTGGTAGAGCATGCAGCTCTTGATCTCAGGGTCGTGACTTCAAGCCCCACATTGGGTGTAGAACTTACAAGGAATGAATGAATGGGAGTTCAAGCCCCACGTTGGGCTTAGAGCTTACAATAAGTAATAAACAAGAAAAGAAAAAAGAACTAGGGTGCCTGTCTGGCTCAGTCAGAAGAGCATATGACTCTTGATCTCGGGGTCATGAGTTCAAGCCCCATGTTGGGTGTAGAGATTACTTAAAAATAAATTAAAAGAAAAGAAAAAACCTGTCACACAAGGGAAAACCTGAGCAATACAAAGAGAAAAGAGGAGGGGAGTACAAAAAGAGAACTGCACTGTGCAGGCCAGGGGTCTAGGATGTCTGAGTAACCCAGGAAGAGCATATGGAGGAGCCGTGCTCAGTTTTGTTTTGTTTTGTTTTGTTTTGAGATTTTATTTATTTATTTGACAGATCACAAGTAGGCGGGGGGGGAGGGAGGTGTGGGAGCAGGCTCCGCACTGATCAGAGAGCCCGATGCAGGGCTTGATCCCAGGACTCTGACTGAGATCATGACCTGAGCCGAAGGCAGAGGCTTTAACCCACTGAGTCACCCAGGCGCCCGTGTGCTCAGTTTTCTGTTGCTGCATAACAAACTATCCAAAACTCAGGGGCTTGAAACAGACACTGGTAGTTATTATCTCTTGTAAGTCTGCAGGTTGCCTGAGCTCAGTTGGGTGGTTTTTCTGCTCAGCGTGCTGTAGTCTGGGGACCACAGTCCTTTAGAGGCTCGACTGAGCCGGCATAGTCCGAGAGGACTCAGTCACACCGCCGTAGTTCATGCTGGCTTTTGGCTTGGCGTCCAGAGGAAGCCGTTAATGGGAGTGCCTTAAGTCTCCTCTGTGTGGCCTCTCAGCGTGACAGCAGGGCTCTGAGATGGAACATTCCAAACATGTAAAAATGGAATCTGCAGGTCTCCTAACACCCAGCCTCGGAAGTTGAAACATGGTTACCTCCACTACATTCTGTTAGTCAAGACAAGTCACAAGGCAAGCCTTGTGCAAGAAGAAGGAAATGGCCTACCTCTGGATAGCAGGAGTAGCAAAGAATTTGCAGCCATCTTTAATGTACCATAGGCTGATTGAGGCAAGTTTTATAGGATGAATAGGGTTTTTAACAGACACCGCTTTCTAGGAGAAAAAGTGGTGTAGAGAGATAGCAAGTCTTCAATTTGACCAGGGGGAAGGGTCCTGGGAAGGGGGGTGGGTCTGTCCTACACGGGGCTCTGAATAGCAGATGAGGAGTGTGGCCTTTCGCTGACAGACTTTGAGGAGCGTGGAAGACCAAGCGATGACTGTATTAGCGTGGTGCGCTTCGGGAATGATTCTTAAGGCTCCAAACGAGCTCTTCGTGTCTTTCCCCGTAAGCCCAGTGTTACTGGCTGTGGGTTTGGCTTCTGTTTCTAAGACGTGGGAGGGGGTCCCCACTCTTGAGGTCATTACAAAGGATGCCAGGTAACCATCGTGAAGGAAGAGAGACAGAAGCCTAGCAGGGCTTGCAGGACTGGCCGGAATAGGGGACGCGGCGGCTCTGTGCCAGACCCAGCTAGGCTTTTTCCTGCCGCATCAAAGGTTTGTACTTAGTCTTGCCCTTGTCTTTTCCCCACAGTAACCCTCCACTGAGTGAAGAGATGTTGCCTCCCGGGGAGTGGATGTGTCACCGCTGCACTGTCCGCCGAAAGGTAATAACCCCGCTTTCCGCCGGCTTTGCTCGGAAGGCCAGATCTAGAGCACTGATACTCTGGAGCTAAGACGGCCTGGCCCTGAAGGCATTTTCGTCCCTTCTTCTTGTCTTTTCCAGCCCTGGAATCACCCTCACCCTCCCCATGGTGACTCTTTGGAATCCAGTAGGGCCTAAAATCCAAACATGAGCTGCTGAAGTGGGCAGAAGAGGTGTGTTAATTTACTGAGCCCTGTTCATTCACTAGTGACAGGAGTAGGCTGATAAGTGGCTTGAATGTGGCAGCTATATCCATGACTGAGAGTAGCTGAAGAAAAACAAGGCAGCTTCTCCAGCTTGGTGGAAAAAGGATTTCCCTCACCCCGAGGCACATAAGTCGCTGGAATCCAGAGGCTTGGCTGGGTGTATGAGGGACAGAAGACTTTGAACCCATTTGTATCCCAGGTTGCCTAATCCCTCTTTAGCTCCCCTTCCCTTGGCTTTGGTAATTCAGTACTGGCTTGGAGAACATGATCTTCTATTTTGAGACCTTCTATGGCTTGCAAAAGCTGAATTCCTCTTTATCAAAAAAGGAAGTAGGTGTGTTTCCATCCAGAGACCCCATCCTCAAATCATAGACTGTGCATTAGAATCTGTCTCTGAATTGTAAACCACCGCCTTCCCTTCCCCCACACTAATTACACAGCAAGCAACTTGCCTTCGTTGTGACATCACCTCTGTTTTCACCTGTCCCCTGAACATGATGTCACAATGAATGATGATTTCCTTGGTTGCAGAAACAGGATGAGATGACTCAGAAATTGTGGTTTATGTGTGTAACAGTTTTCAGCCTTCAGGAAGGTAAACAGATAGGCAGACTTTTATCTTTCAACGTGTGCACAAGGGTTCTTATTAAAAGGCAAGGCAAGGCCAAGTCAACCGCTTAGTCCCAGCTGTAGTTGGATACCTCCCAAAGTCCGCAAACCAGGCTGCCCTCCAGCCTGTCCACCTCTCCACGTCTCTTCCTGTGCATCCCCAGTTAGGTTAGTGCAGGGCCCATTAGTAGCACCTGCCAGCCAGGAGGCCTTTCAGAAACTTGCCACTGAAGAAGCTGGATGTGAAAGGGTTAGGAACAGCTTGGGGGGAAGTGAAGCCAGGAAAAGAGGGCGGAGAAGGGGAATTCACATTATTTTGGTGCCCATCATGAGCCGGGTGTTTTGCATATGTTGTCTCATTTAACCCATAGAGCCATCTGTGGGTGCTGGGGGCAGTCGCTCCATTTTAAAAAGGAAGAGAAGAAACTGAAGCTCACTAATGTAGAATAACATTCCCAAGGACTCAAAAAAATTAACAGCCAAGATTTGAGCCAAATTGCCTCACTCCAAAACTCCCAAAACCTCTTCATCAGCTTTCTAGAAGCAGAGCTGCTTGGTGGGGCTTATAGTAGCCTTTTTCCAACCTAGTGTGCTTTCCCCGAAATGCCGCTCTGACGTGCTCTCGGATGGTGCTCTTTGCGTACCTTTGTCAAGTCTGCCTTTCCAGCACCACTACCTCTGAACGCCTTTGGCCTCCTCTAGTTATGCTGAAGTAGACTAAAATGATACGCCCTTTGGCCCTCAGCAAGCTCTGATGTTCAGGTCCCGTTCCTGGAAGCTGGATCTTCCCCGGACTCAGAGATGTCATCCTTTTCATATATGAGACTCTCTGTCTCCACCATATCTCTGAAAGGAGGAGAAAGGTTTTACTTGTCTTACTTTGCAGACAGAGAAATTCCGGCACACCAACCCTGAGTCACCTAGGGTCATAAGGAATCATTGGCAGAACTGGGACAGATCCCAGGTCTCCTGACTGGAGACCAGTGTTAAACCTTCATTTGACCACTCTTTGGAGTCCTAGAGGAAAATGTAATACCAGCCATCCAGCCCTACTGAATAAACATAGTCTTTCCATTTCCCCGCCGTCCCATTTGAAGAAGCGTCCCTTTCAGAGTTCTGGTTAAACTTGAAACATTGAAAGCCACCGGTCTCGGACGCCGTGATCGCTGGGTAGCTACCTTCCACACACCAGCCATCCCCACCCTGTCGTGTAGCTACTTTCCACGTCCGCACCCAGCCTCCCTGGGCAGGGAGTTCTGCTTGCCTATTTTACCTTTTACCTTTGTATTTGCCGACTTTATTTGGAGCAAAATTCTTAAAACCATTCAGAAGGTCAGGATGCTTCGAGGCAAACTATAGTAATGTTGTGTCCCTTTATGTTTTTCTCACTGTTCTCACTCAGCCTCACTCAGCTTATTCTCACTGTGGGAACTTTTTATCCCTTTGCCTCTGTGCTTTGTATAGAGATAGTGTGTATCATACGATGCCTTAGAGTAAAGGATGTATGAGAAGCGGGTATAATTGTCTCTGACTTTCCCTGCTGCAGTAGTTGGCCAGCTTTGGTTTAGTTCAGTTCCGGTGGAGCTTTGCCCCCTAGAACAGACCGGTGTTCCAAGTCTCCATCTGGATGAGTCTGACGGGTTAGAAGATTTCGTAACTTTGGCTAGTGGTCTAGGAGGGACTTGGCAGTACCCATCTCTTTCTCTTTTGTGGTCCTTTATGTGACGGGCCTGCCTGTTCGTTTGCGCAGAAACGAGAGCAGAAAAAGGAGCTGGGCCACGTCAACGGACTGGTGGACAAATCCGGCAAACGGACTACGTCCCCCAGCAGTGACACTGACTTGTTGGACAGATCAGCCAGCAAAACTGAGCTCAAGGCCATTGCCCACGCCCGGATCCTGGAGAGGAGAGCCAGCCGGCCTGGCACGCCCACATCCAATGCCAGCACGGAGACCCCCACCTCTGAGCAGAATGACGTGGACGAGGACATCATTGACGTGGACGAGGAGCCGGTGGCAGCGGAGCCGGACTACGTGCAGCCCCAGCTAAGGCGGCCCTTTGAGCTGCTGATCGCTGCCGCCATGGAGCGGAACCCCACCCAGTTTCAGTTGCCCAATGAACTGACTTGTACCACCGCACTACCAGGTTAGCCAGACTCTCGCACCCTACCCCCACCTCACCCCAGCTTCCCCAGAGGGCTGCTGTCCGGCCGGAGGGCCGTGCTGGGCCGCCTGGGGGGGGTCACCGTGGAGGAGCCTCCCTCAGGTTCCTGTTCTTCGTTCTTCCTGGACATCTTGGAAGGTTTTAGCTTTTACTGTGCTTATTCAGTTTTCTGTTTTCTGCCCTTCAACATATCACCTTTTTAAAAATGCAGGTAATATATTCTCATGGTTTGAAAGCGAAAAAGTATGCAAAGGCTTAAAATGAAAAATTTCCTTTCCGCCCCTGCCTGCCATTTTGCCTCGTTTCTACCTTCCTACCCCTCACAGATAACCACTGTTTGGTTCTTGTGTATTTCCTTCTAGAATTTCTTTGTGCATATACAAGCATTTATAGATCATATGCTCAGTATTTTCCCTCTAACTAGCTTACTTGGTATACTGCTCTACACCTTGCTTTTTTTCATTTCACGATATCCTCTAGCAATCTTTCCATATTAATGTAGGCATTCCTCAGTTTTTCTTAATGGTTCCATTGATAGCATATTAAATAGACGTGCCATAATTTATTTAACTGACTTCCTAATAATGGACATTCAGGTTGTTCCTAATCTTTGGTTACTATATATGGTGCTTCAACAAATAATTTTATAAACCTATCATTGTGTACATGTGACTGTATCCGTAGGGTAGATTCCTAATGTTAGAATTGCTGGGTTATAACTATGCATTTATAGTTTGATAAGGTGTTGCCAAATTGCCCTCCATACCTTTTTTTTTTTTTTTTTAAATCAAGTCATGTCTTCTACTTGATACCACAAAGCTTCTAGATGTTCCTTTCTTTCTCCAGAGAAAGTGAAATTGGCAGTCTTAAGTCTCGTGGTCAGGGGCCACCTGGGTGGCTCTGTTGGTTAAGCGGCTGCCTTTGGCTCAGATCATGAATGATCCCAGGGTCCTGGGGTCGAGTCCTACTTTGAGCTCCTTGCTCAGCATGGAGTCTGCTTCTCCCTCTCCTTCTACCTGCTGCTCCCCGGCTTGTTCTCTCTCTCTCTCTCTCTCTCTGTGTCAAATGAATAAAAAATTAAAAATTATTAAAAAAAAAAATCCTGGTCAGTCAGCAGGATGTATATGGAATCCAAGCTTTTCTGATTCTGTAAAAATGCAGTAAAATTGACGGTCCTCGGCCACCTCCATCAAACGGTCTTTGTTGACTGTTTGACTCGGGCCCTTACGTTCCTTAGGCTGCCAGTATCTAACAACCCAGGCTTCTGACTGCTTCATATTTGCCAACCATAGAGCTGTGTTTCTGTCCCAGAACAAGTGACTTCTGACCATGGTTCTCATGTCCATCCGTGTTCCTTTCCCTGCCTTCCTATTCTTTTTCTCATTTGAAGCCAGCCCAGGGCGTCTCGGAGAGAGCCCCGTGTCTGGGCCATGCCACATGCTTTTCCCGAGACCTGGTCTTCTACTTACATTGTTTCCATATCCCAGACGAGGAGCTCTACAAGCCGAGAAAGCTCAGCACTATCAATTTCTTTTCTAGGTTCTAGCAAGAGGAGAAGAAAGGAGGAAACCACAGGGAAAAACGTTAAAAAGACCCAGCACGAGTTAGATCACAATGGCCTGGTTCCCCTACCAGTCAAAGTCTGCTTCACATGCAACAGGTATTTTTCTCGCATCCTGAGGGCTCTTCTCCGTAGGCAGCAAACGGTGTTTTCTCTCCCGCCCATCACCTCTTCCAAACCCTCTATGCTAAACGTGGACCACCCATGTTCTGACGGTACGAGCACAGAGACTGACCAATCAGCCAGAGCCTGGACTGTCTTAACGAATTCCCCGCAGTACCTGAGACTGTGTTTAGAGGCCCGGGTGAGAGGAGTTGGACTTAAACAGAAGCAGGGGGTACTTAGACTGGCTGGGAGGAGGAGCTCTGGCCAGCAGAGACACAGGTCCCTAGAAAAGGCAAAGGAGGATGCCTTTAAATCATCATCTTTAAATCACCAAAGAGGAATTTAAACGTAGTACGAGCGTCGGTGGTAGCCAGCACGCATCAGACTGGATGACTTCCGAAGAATGCCTCTGGGCTGCCCCGGTTGTAGTTTCCCTGAGACGCTGGTTTCCTTCAAATAGGGTCTCCTCAGTGACGGGAACCAGCTGCTTCAGTTACTGAGGCTGGACTTTGTGGCCTGGCTGTCTGAGAAGGGCAGGATAGCAGGAGAAAATAGCTCTCGGAAAGAAGTGTCCCAAAGGAAAAAAAAAAAAGAAAAGAAATGTCCCCCAACCCAAGCTGCAGGGAACTAGAGAGTAGAGCAGCAGAACTCCGGGCCGGGCCCGGGCCAAGGCTCCCGTGCATCTCAGACACCCAAGGAGTATCGTATTTACAAGTCAGAATTGGTGTTTGCCGGCGCCCCTCCCTTGCGCCACGCACACGCGAGTACGTTACAGAATCCTTTCCCAGCGCGACGCTCTCCGCGTGCCGTTTTGGTGGCGTGCTCCGTGCAGAAGAGACGTCTTTTCTTGCTGTGGTGTAAGACTCTAGAAACTTGGCTAGAGATTTTTTTTTTTTTTTTTTTTTTTAAACGAGGTAGTTACTTTCTTTTAAGGAGTAGAAAGATCAGAGTTGGCCGTCTTCCCCTTGTGGGTACTGAGCATCGATCATTCCTGTAGCCACTGTAGCCGCACTCCAAAGAAACGTTCACTTCCCCACAAGACACATTCCTCTTAGAAGGGAGAATAATGGAGAGCCTGGTGGTAGCCCCCAACTCCATCCATCTTCCTAATCGTGAGCGTGACTGATCACTGGGGAAGGAGGCTCTGGGAGAACGTGGTGAGGATTAAGGAGAGCCTGTTGCGCTGTGCAGAGTTGGTTTGAATTCTCCCATCTTGCCACAGAAATGGCCTACAACTCTTTTTTGCAGGAGCTGCCGCGTGGCCCCTCTCATCCAGTGTGACTATTGCCCCCTCCTGTTCCACATGGACTGCCTCGAGCCGCCGCTCACTGCCATGCCCCTGGGCAGATGGATGTGTCCGAATCACATCGAACATGTGGTGGTAAGCGCGGTGTCGCCCCTTCAGTTCTCTCTGGGCGCAGCCGGGGCTTGCGGACTGATTCAGTGGGAAGCATAGTAGGGTCAGCTTTGTACCAGAGTTCACTGTACTCTCTGAGATGCTGGATTCTGCCGACCGTCCTCCTCAGTTCGGATTATTTTGACATGCCTTGGCTGTGCGTCTCGCCTTTTCCCATGATGCCTTGTTTTAGCTGTACAGGCAGACTTGCTTGTTTATGTATGATTTCTTCCACAGTGAATTAAGCAGCTGATGTTACAGCTCTAAAAGGGGAGTATGTTAGATCCAACTTACGGGAATAAATGCTCTCGTGGTAGTTGCTTCCGTATTTTCCTGCCTCTTATTTTTAGTGGAAATAAACTAAGAAACTCTAAAACGTTTATTCTCCTGTCTCAGGAATTATCACAGGCAGTCTACTCCCAATAACTTGGGAGAGTTGGAGAATTGGCACGGATCACAGCGTTCCAGTCAGCCATTTATTGAACCCTAATGTGTCCTAGGCGCCACATGAGGCTCTTTCCTTCCCTAGTTTTTGACGCCCACCTTGTCATGGTACATAATAGGTATTCAGTAAGTCGTTGAATGAATGAATGGTGTGAGGGTCCTTCTGTCTTCTCTCCCAGGAGTCTTGGGTGCAGTTTCCAGATGCTTCTTGGGGCTCAAACACAACTCTAGTTTGCTGTCTCCGGAAGAGGCTTAAGCTTAGTCCTTTTCCTGCGATGCACTAAGAACAGTCATTTGCAAGGTTGAATGGGTGAGGGCTTCAGAAGAGCAGCCTTTCAGATTAAAAAGAGATTATCGCTTAAGACATTGTCTCTCTCAGATGGAATGTCTTTTGACCCTCAGCATGACCGTGGGCTGCTCACATTGCTCTGAGGTACCGCAGTTCTAGACTTGGGCACATGTTGCTTTGGCCTCTTCGTTCGGCTGACGCTGCTCAGAAGGGCTCAGCTAGGAGGACGCTCCTCTCTGAGGCGCAGTGACGAGTGTTTCGTTTTGCCTCCTGCTGAACCAGAAAAAAAACCACCGTGAGTGGTATGCCCAAATACGAATCTTAAAGAGCAGCTTTCCAACAGATAAAAAATTAATTAGGTAATTTTTTATTAGCCACTTAAGGGTTTTTCCTCCTTGACTAATTAGGAGGCTGTGGTGCAGATCTCTTGAGTTAAAGTGCAGTGGACCAGATGTGGAAGTGGAGACGCAGCTCGGGATTTATATGCCTTCTGTATGTGTTGCTGCGTCGAGTTCATCCTTCCCTCCCTCTGGGCTCTGAGAGCTGTCCGGGTTTCCCAGCTCCTATAGAGCAGGACCAGGGGAGCCGGGTGGGCTCGCTGCTACTCCGTGCTGTGTTGGAAGAGGACTCGGGCAGGGCTCGTGGGGTTCTGGTGCTGATCCCTGCTGTCAGCCAAGCTCCTGTGTAGGAAACCATCCTGCTTCCTGTGGGCGAGAGTGCCTTCTAGAAATGGAGTGTGGGTCTCACGGGCCAAGGCCTGCATCTCCACCGAAACCTGAGCTCTGTTAGGGTACGCTGGCAGAAGGTGGCGTGAGCTGTCGGAGGCTGAATTCGAAGGGCATCTCTTGGCTAATTTCCTATTTCCCGTCCCCCTCAGGCCTCTCTAGGGAATAGACCATACCAGCCTTCCCCGGCTAGACCAGGCAGAGCGGAGGGAGGACGTCTTGTCACTGTTCCCCTGGGCCTCTGACGGGAGTGTTGCTATACCAGCTCCTCACAGAAGGAGCCTGTATGGCCAAGGGCTTCGATTTTTCGAACCTAGAGAACCTAGAGAGGTCACTGGGAAGGGGATGCCTTTGGAGGTCCATTGCAAGAGTGTGTCTGCTTTGTCCCTAGCTGAACCAGAAGAATATGACGCTGAGCAATCGGTGCCAGGTATTTGACCGTTTCCAGGACACCATTTCACAGCATGTGGTCAAAGTGGACTTCCTGAACCGAATCCATAAGAAGCACCCTCCCAACCGCCGCGTGCTCCAGTCAGTCAAAAGAAGAAGCTTGAAGGTGAGTCCCAGCCTGGTGCAGGCAGGATGGTGGGCTCTGATTGTTTCCGGGGCATAGACAGGATCGTGGGCCTGAATCTGTAGACAGGGAGACTGAAGCCCTAGCATTTGTCTCTGGCGTCTCAGCCAGTGGTGAATGTGCCCGTACGCTTTCATACTTGAGGACGGAGGTCAGGACTGTGAAGGCCAAGCCCCAAACTCTGCGAGTCTCCAGTTCTCCTGAGGATCAGTGCTCTTTAGCCCCTTCTGCCGAACAGATGCGCTCTGCTGTGGCTGCCCTCAGCGGGCCCCCATGCTCTCTGTTCCTGGGACATGGCCCCTGGTGGGGTGAAGGTGGCAGTGAGGAAGCAGAGGACCACCTATCCCAGCTGAGGAGCTTAAGACGAGAATGACTAAAGGAGAGTTAAGTCGGTTTTTCCAGGCTGCTGGTAATATATCACGAATACCCCAGATTGTGGCCTTGGCTGTAATAATACCTAACATTCATATGCACTTGACAGCTGCTAAAGCGTCTCCACAGGGCCGCCTGGGTGGCTCAGATGGTTAAGTAGGGAGCCTTCGGCTCAGGTCATGATCCCAGGGGCCTGGGATCAATCCCCACATCAGGCTCCCTACTCAGTGGGGAGCCTGCTTCTTCCTCTCCCTCTGCCATTCCCTCCACTTGTGCTCGCTTTGCTCGCTCGCTCTCTGTCAGATAAATAAAATCTTAAAGAATAAAGTGTATCTGCAGAGATCGACAGAGAAAAATCCCTTTGTTGAAAAGCATTTGGAGGTGTGGAGGCTGTTTCCATAAACCAGTCAATTCCCTCATTTAACCTGGAGAGCCCAACACTGTATACCCACACATAGGCTTGAATTTTCTCTCCTGAGATCCCACGAGCATCTGTTCCAGAGGAGACCAGCAATTCTCAAGTATGGCCACTTGGTGGCAGCCTCACTCTAATGCACTCAAACCACTCCCATCACTTCCTGTGGCTCCCAGCACCAGCAAGATGCTAACTGTTGGAAATTGTATGACAGTCTCTTAACTGTGTAAATATTTATACTCCAGTCCAAACACCAGTTTCCAAAATTAAATCAAAGTGTTTTCAGTTGAGGGTATTAAAAAGGTGGCATCCTTCATACCTTAGTGAAACAGATTTTTTAAAAATCTGAACTGTAGATTAGGAAGAGAGCCTGGCAACCGAAATGAACAAGCCCAGAAGCCTTGATAAAACCCTGTCGTTTTACAATGCCCCCTCCCTCTTTCTTTCTTTTTTTCTTTCCTTCCTTCCCTCCTTCCTTCCTTCCTTCCTTCCTAGAAGAGCAGGGGCAAGGTAGGGGAGCAGAGAAAGGGAGAGAGAGAATCTTAAGCAGGCTTCATGCATGCCCAGCACAGAGCCTAACATGGGCTCAGTCTCATCACCCCGAGATAATGACCTGAGCTGAAATCAAGAATCGGACACTTAGGGGCGCCTGGGTGGCTCAGTGGGTTAAAGCCTCTGCCTTCGGCTCAGGTCATGATCTCAGGGTCCTGGGATCGAGCCCCACATTGGGCTCTCTGCTCAGCAGGGAGCCTGCTTCCCACCCCGCCTCTGCTTGCCTCTCTGCCTGCTTGTGATCTCTCTCTGTGTGTCAAATAAATAAATAAAATCTTTAAAAAAAAAAAAGAATCGGACACTTAACCGACTGGGCCACCCAGGCACCCCCTCCCCTTCTATAAAGGTTTCCCCGTTCTCGAGGGAAATCCAAGGGCATGAATCTCCTGGAAAGCATTTTGTACTTAAATAACCTGAGAGCGAATTGAGGACTGTGGCAGAGAGCAGTGCAGCAAAATCGGCTTAAGAACTTTGTGTTTTTGCTGGGGATTCCTCTTCCTGCTACCCTTTCACCTTTCACCGGGGGACAACCTTAGACTTGCCTACCATTCCATTCCTCCCCCTCTCATTGCTGCGTGATCTTGGACAAGCCCCTGGCACCGGCCATTGCTGTTGATGGTGCTGACTCTCGATTCCACCTGCCTTGCCTTTCTCCTCATATCCAGATTCATGTCTGCCCGCCCATCCCACAGGCATTATAGTCTCAACTTGCCCAAGACCAAAAGTCTTCTAGTTCCAAATCTGCTTTTCCTCTTGTATTTCCTGTTTCTACAGTAAATGACCACAATCTCCACCCAGCCCCTCAAACCAAAATTCTGGAAACCATTTGCAACTCTTCTGCCCTTATCCTCCATAAGGACTTGGTCACCAAATCTGTCCTCCAAATGTTTTCCAAATCCACCCAGGGCTTCCACATCTCTATGCCCTGCGTGCCGCTCCCCTACCCTCAGCTCCCCTTCCATCTGCCTGGAAGTTCTCAGCTTCCAAGGCTCAGCTCAAATACTGCCTTCCTAGAAAATCTTCCCTAATCCCAAATTCCTGTGCCCCCCACCCCCAGGCAGAAATGAGCACTCTTCCTCTATATTTTTTATAGCTCCGTAGCCGTGCCTCTGTCCTGGGACCCATTACGCTGTGTTGTAATGTTTCTGTGTTTATCTCCCCAACCAGACTGTGCGCTCCTTGAGAGCAGAGCTTAGGTTTCATTCGTCTCTGGATCTCTAGGACTTGGGGACGGTACCCAGACTCAGGAGGTGCTCAATAAATACTGGTCGGATGTATGAATGACTCTTTGCTTGTGTGGCTCTTTCATTCTTACAGGGTATGATTCAGAATGTGTCTTCTGTCTTTGTTCAACAAAGAGGTCTTCAGTCGTTTCATTAGTCATGAATGAATGGATGAGGAAAACTGACCTTGACTGAGTGCTTGTCACAGGCCAGGCCTCATGCTGAGCATTCCCACTGTGAACGTGACCTCCTTTAACTTCTTACCTCTCAGATGCTGCGAGGCTGTGTCCCAGTCAGTCTTACACTTCTTAGGCCAAAGCAGTGGTTTCTGGCTTCTGCAGGCCTTAGACCTTGCTGAAGAAGTGAGGGGCGGGGGTGGGGGCGTGTGCCTGCTGTTTCCGGTTCTGTGCCATCTCAGGCTAACGCTTATGTGTGTGAGGCACAGAGCAGTTGCAGCCCACCAAGCCGCCTTGTCCTCGTGGACCCTGGAGCGCGTGATGGCCCCGTGGGCGTCGGCACCACAAGCAGGAAAACGCGGCCAGGGCAGAATCCGCTGGATGTGTTGGCTCCATCTCCCTCTCCTTCCTCCTCCTGTGTGTCCTAAACAGGTTCCTGATGCTATCAAATCCCAGTACCAGTTTCCACCCCCTCTCATTGCGCCCGCGGCCATTCGGGACGGGGAGCTGATCTGCAGTGGGATCCCTGAGGAATCACAGACGCACCTTTTGAACTCTGAGCACTTAGCCACCCAGGCAGAGCAGCAAGAGGTGAGTGAAGGCAGGGCCGGGATTCCACCGCCAATCCTCCTTCCGTCTCACCACAGCTGTTCTTGGGAGTAGCCTCAGTGCCATTCCCGTCCCCGTCTTCTGCAACCCCACCCACCCCACCCTCATCCCCCAAGAGTTGAATATGCTGGAGAGAACTCCTGGCCGATATTGTGAGGCAAGTAAAAGAAGTACAGAGTCAACCAGTCTGCTTCTCTCCATTGGTCCCCCGGTGTGCCGCGAGGTGGGCACACCCGGCTCGTAGAAAGAGCGCAGGAGACCCGTAGGGAGGTTAGGCGGTCGTGCCGAGCACACGGCAGTGGCTCCGGGTACTTGCCGCCTGTCGGTCCGCGAGGTGAGCCTTAGGGGCAGAGCCCGAACGGGAGCCCCAAGCTCTGCTGCCCCGGGTGTTGCCTGCTGAGTGTGCCAACAAGTCTCGCTTGGGACTGCAAGCGGAATGCTGTCGGAAGT
This sequence comes from Nasua narica, assembly GCA_028533885.1. Taxonomy (NCBI): domain Eukaryota; kingdom Metazoa; phylum Chordata; class Mammalia; order Carnivora; family Procyonidae; genus Nasua; species Nasua narica. The sequence goes on along the minus strand of CM052804.1, from coordinate 36,754,740 downwards.
CCAGCACACCTTTTCTGGGCGTTTGCGATGGGACCTCGGAAACGGTGCTTATCAGCTGTGCTCCAGCCCCGGCCGCTGGGGCAGGAAGGACCAGCGCCTCCCAGGCCTCTCACGCTCCTCTCCTCTCCTCTCCTTCCGTTGCAGTGGCTCTGTAGTGTTGTTGCGCTCCAGTGCAGCATTTTGAAACATTTATCTGCTAAGCAGATGCCTTCGCATTGGGACTGTGAACAGACAGAGAAGGCTGATATTAAGCCTGTTATTGTGACTGACAGCTCAATCACCACCTCCCTGCAAACAGCTGACAAGGCACCTACACCTTCCCACTGCCCCTTGTCCTGCCCCTCAGGGGTTAGCACCCAGAATTCCCTGAGCTGCTCTCCGCCCCCCCAGCCCCCAGCCCTAGAGGACATCAGCTGCAGTTCTTGTGCGGAAAAATCCAAGAAAGCCCCCTGCGGGACTGCCAACGGGCCAGTGAGCACAGAGGTGAAAGCCAATGGCCCACACCTCTACAGCAGCCCCACTGATTCCACGGACCCCCGGCGACTTCCAGGCGCCAACACCCCCTTACCAGGCCTCTCCCACCGGCAAGGCTGGCCCCGGCCCCTCACGCCACCAGCGGCTGGGGGGCTTCAGAACCACACCGTCGGCATCATTGTGAAGACAGAGAATGCCACTGGCCCGAGCTCTTGCCCCCAGAGGAGTTTGGTTCCTGTCCCAAGCCTGCCCCCTTCCATTCCCAGCTCTTGTGCCAGCATCGAGAACACCAGCACTTTGCAAAGAAAGACTGTCCAATCACAGATAGGACCTCCGTTGACAGATTCAAGGCCACTGGGCTCACCCCCAAATGCCACCCGGGTGCTCACTCCCCCCCAAGCAGCAGGAGATGGTATCTTGGCCACAGGAGCCAACCCACGATTCTGCTCACCAGCGCCATCATCAGGTGAGTGCTGCTCAGTCTTGGGGTAATTGGGGTCCAGTCCTTGCTCGTGCTCTTCCTGGCAGTTAAACTTCAGAAAACACTTGCGTTCCTGTGACTATTTCAGAGGGCTTTGGTCTCTCTCTTACTTGCCCTCCCCACATTTAGGCGGTAGAAGAGAAAGCACGTGTTAAGTTGTCCCCGTTTTATTGGTGGGGTTGCGTAGGCTCTGAAAGTTTCCGTGACTTCCTCTAGGTGACCTGCCGAGTCAGTGGCAGGATTGGAACTATGGCTGGGTCTCCCGACTCCCCTTCCCACACCTCTCAGGCCTAGTCTTCTGCCTGTTTTTGTTCCATCTCCTTAGAGGAAGGCAGCGTGCTCTGTGGAGCCACTGGCCAGCCGGAGGCTCTAGGCGACAGCCTCCAAGCTTCAGGATCCACACCAGAGACCACATCCCACCTGGTCTAGATTCTCAGAGCCCGCTCATCTGAAGGAGCTTCCAGGTCGGGGAAGGCAGGGCTAGAAAGCAACGCTGCCTTTCAGAATAGCCGCAGAGCGGCATGCCCACAGAGCTTGGTCTGGCCCAGAAGCCCACGCTTGGGCCGCGTGCAGAGAGGCAGTCCCCGGTCCCCGTACTTGGCCTAGTGTGGACCTGCTGTCTCAGCTGTCCCCAGTCAGCACTCCGGACCTCGAGATTGCTGACCCCAGCATCTGAACCAGGTTTCAGATGCTGCTGGAACCCCCTGTGGTCTCTCCCGTCCGAACTGAAGCTGGCCTCCTAGTCAGCTGGGAGTCTCGGTAACCAGGTGACTGTGACTTCTCTGCATGGGGGCCCCTGGTCCCAGGATGGCCCCTACCTTCAGCCTCTTCCTGTCTCTATTCACCTCTTAAGACCAACCTGGGTAGGTTTTGCTCCCTGTGGCCGGAATTCAGGAGGCAGGAGTTACAGGGGCCGGCGCCGCTTACGTGAGGGCGTAGAGGCAGCCGGGAGGTAGCGATGGCCCAGAGAGCAGAGCCGCCCCGCCACGTTCACTGGCACAGCAGATTTCACCACTCTCGGTGCCCTGGAGACTCCCGCGTGCCCGGGTGCATTGTCGTTCCATCTGCCTTTCCTCACCGCACATTTTTAGCTCTAGGAGTTCCAGAGCCTATGGGGTGAGAATCGAGAAGGGAACATCACCTTGGGTCCGAAATCCAGACCTGTCTCGGCAGTGGGGGATTGGACCGGTGGGTTTCCCTCAGGCGACGTAAGTAACCGTCTTCCTGCTCCGTCCCCAGATGGCAAGGTCAGCCCCGGCACGTTATCCATAGGAAGCGCTTTAACCGTACCCTCTTTCCCAGCCAACTCTACTGCCATGGTGGACCTCACCAGCTCACTGCGAGCGTTTATGGATGGAAATGGAGGTGAGTGAGGGAGCCGCCGCGTGGTTGCTGTCCCCGCGCCCTCGAGCTCATTTCAGAAGGGTACAGGGATGCCTGATCTCCCAGGGCTGGGGCAGTGGGTTAAGAAAGAAATCCCCTCCTGCCTCTGCCTTCTACACCTCATGATCAAAGGTGAAGGGAGAGCAGAGCCAGCTGAGCCTGTGACAAGCGAGGACGATTACCCGAGGCAGAGTAGAACCAGGAGGGCCTTGTTCCCCGAGTCGGAGAGAACGGAGCACCACTGGCCCTCTGTGAAGAGAGGCTGGGTACAGAAATCCACCTCGGTGTCGGACGTCCGGCCCTCCCCCCGCAGGCAGGCGGGTGGTGTGTCTTGCTCTCTGCCTTTCTAGGACCACTTGGCCTGAAATCAGGGTACCCACCTCCAGGAGGCAGCTGCACCGGCTGCTTCGGGGCCTGTCTCTCACTGCGTGCGGCCAGTGAGATGCCCAGCTCGGGATCCTTACACCACTGTGTATTTTCTGCCGTTCAAGAACAGTCACTTGGCCAGAGTTTAGAAATGCTAAACTATTTGCTATGTGACCCTCACCTCCTTCCACATTGCATTTCCTCCTCAGCTGCTTTTTAATTTTTCTCTTTGGTTAATAGAAATCGAGATAAATATGCTGGACGAGAAGCTGATCAAGTTTCTGGCCTTGCAGAGAATACATCAGCTTTTCCCCTCCCGGGTCCAAGCTTCACCGGGCAGTGTCGGGGCGCACCCGCTGGCTTCTGGAGGGCACCATGCAGAAGGTGCGCGTGCACACACCTGCCCCCACAGCCCTCGATCTGGTCTGCCCTGTGTGTGTGAGCAGCTGTCTCCCCTCCGTGAGCAGTCTCGGTTTGCAGAATCGCAGTGCTCCGTGTGTGCCTTTCACGGGCTCAGTGAAGCACCGCGGTTTCTTTCCCTAAAAAGCAGGAACAAAAAGGCAACCACAGCTCTCCCGTCAGACTCGGGAAGTCTGCTTGCCTCTCTTTCGTGCTCCTCCCCTTCGAGACACACAGAGCAGCTGCCGGTGCCTTGGGGTATATGTGGCACACTTTCTGCTGAACTGCTTTCAGATATTTGGGTGGCAGAGGTTTCCCAAAAGGGAATTTTTCAAGTTAAAGGTGAAGAGCCAAATAAGAGTTGGGCTAGGGACGCCTGGCTGACTCAGTTGGGAGAGACTCTTGATCTTAGGGTCATGAGGCTGAGCCACAGGTTGGGCGTGGAGCCTACTTCAAAAGAAAAAGAAAATTAACAGTCGGGCTAGCCTCCTGGAAATTCTTCCCCCGAGTCTAACTGCTTAGGCTCTTCCTCTGAGCATTAACCCTTGATGAGCCTTACTGATTGAAATCGTGTGGTCCCCAGACCAGCAGTGTCCGCGGGCTTGCGGGACACGCAGAGCTCAGGCCCCACCTCTGACCCACAGCATCAGAACCTACATTTTAGCAAGATCCCTAGTTGACTCGTGTGCACACTGAAGTTTGAGAAACGCCGGTCTGTGTCTTTTGTTGATTGGCGTGCCTCCCTGTGGTACCATCTGGTCTGTCCCTGATAAGCCAGTCGGCAGCCCAGGAACTTAAAGTACTTCCATCCTTGAATTCTGTGGCCATCTTTGAAGGTGGAAATGCTTCCCCCATGTTGGAAATGCTGTGGGTGGGGGGAGAGCGTCACCCTGAAGCCCCCCAGTGTCCAGGGTGAGTCTGGCGAGAGGACTCGTCTGGTGGGATCCTTTTCTCTGGGCCACAAGCCAAAGGGCCGCGTTCTGCCGGCTTATGTGTGGGTCTCAGGTTCTGCGTTTCTGAGCAATCCTATCCCTGTGTTTGTCTCATAGTGCAAAGAAAGGAGGTACAGGCCCGAGCTGTGTTCTACCCTCTCTTAGGGTTGGGAGGAGCTGTGAACATGTGCTACCGAACCCTGTACATCGGGACAGGTGAGCCTACTGGGAGAGGCGCCCGTGTCTCCGAAGCCCTGAATGCTAATGCCCTGACCCACAGAGGCCAGGAAGGGGGGAGGGGAAAACCGCCACCCCCCCAGGGGGGGACTGGTTGAACCCAGCAGAGGCCCAGGCAAGAGGGCCTAAGAAGGGAGATTATCAGCTGCCTGTCTTCCCTGGCTCAAGCCCTCTCGCTTTGGGCCCAGCATGACCTCAGGAGAGCGGAGAGGCAGCTCTGATGGCTGCTCGGTGCGCCGTTTTAGGCACGCAGGAAATACCCACGCAGAGGGCACCTCCTCTGTCCCTGGAGGCCTTCAAAAAAGTGATAGGGCTCACACACCCCTAACCTTTCCTTAGTCCCGTGTCTCGTACAGAGGGATAGTCAGCTTAGCCCGCGGCCCAGAAATCTCCTTTCTTTCCGATGATAGGATTCATGAACCCTGCACCCCATGTTGTGCCCTCACGGAAAGAACGCCCCCTCTTCGGGAGCTCACTCTTCCCTTCTGGGAAGCAGCCACATGCTCTAAACGAGATCAGCCGGCAGGGAGAGCCGTTCTTTCTAAGGGGGTGGGAAAAGAAATCAGGTTTTGTTCAAAAATACAAGGAAGGGGCCCTGAGCTAGCTTCGCCCTGAGGTCTTACCAGTACCCGCCCAGAAGCTAACTCCCGGCCCCCCACCTCCCCTACGCATACGCCTTACAGTCTGTTCTCTGCCTGCCTTTGCCTCTACTCCTGCCGCTTGCAGGAGCCGACATGGACGTGTGCCTTACAAACTATGGTCACTGCAACTACGTGTCCGGGAAACACGCCTGCATATTCTACGATGAGGTGAGGGGGGGCGGGGGGGAGGGCACTCTCCCCACCCGAGGCCTCTCCTAGCCACTGGGGTTTTTGTTCATTGTCCTGGGTGAGGAGAAGGGGCGCGGGAAGGTCTCCTCTTCCTCCGTCCCTGCCGTTCCTGGAAGAGAAGAGTCTTGGTGTGAAAGGGTGTCTTACCGTGGCTCCCCTCCCCAGGAGCAGGGCTGCCATTTCTCCTGAGGTTGGTCACGGGCTCAGCAGGGGGAGCCCACCCGAAAGCAGGGCCGGGGACCAGCACAGAAGGAAGCCAGGCCCTTTGTGCCAGCAAATAGCATTTCAAGAGGAGGCAGAGTAAAGGAGCAGTGGGAGAGTGGGGGCAGAGTATAGGGCTGGGGAGCACTGGGAAGGCAGGCTTCCCGGAGGAGGTGAGTCTTGAGCCCTATTTGAGAGAGACAGGGCAGCGGGGCTTGACTGGGGAAGAAAGAGAGCTCCCCAGGTAGAGCAGCACGGCCTTCTCCATGTGTCCTCTCTCCCCTTAGCCCCAGGCCCCACGCAGCAGACCACACATCTTACCTCCCCTCCTCCTCCTCAGAATACCAAACATTATGAGCTGTTAAACTACAGTGAGCACGGGACAACGGTGGACAACGTGCTGTATTCGTGCGACTTCTCTGAGAAGACCCCGCCAACCCCCCCAAGCAGTATTGTTGCCAAAGTGCAGAGTGTCATCAGTAAGTTGGACCCCGCGGCCCCAGAGCCGGCCGTTTTCGGGCCCGTCGTGTCACGGCCCCGTCAGGGCGGCTCCGGCTTGCTGCCGATGACCGACCGGCGCGAGCCCTCCCGGTCCCGCTGGCCAGGCTCTCCTTGCTCGTGGGCCCAGGGAAGGCCACGGAGAAGCCAGTGCCTCGCACGCGCGCACCTGCTGGGGGACTTCAGACTCCCCCGGTCCTTTGGCGGTGTCCCCCGGCCCTAGTCACCCCGCAGTTAGAACAGGGAGGGGCGGGGGCCCCCGCCGCGGCCGACCGGTGGGTCGGCCACGCCACTGTTCCGCTCCCAATGACCGCGCTGCTCCTTCCCAGGGCGCCGCCGGCACCGGAAACAGGACGAAGAGCCAAGTGAGGAGGCGGCCATGATGAGCTCCCAGGCCCAGGGGCCGCAGCGGAGACCCTGCAACTGCAAAGCCAGCAGCTCGAGCTTGATTGGGGGCAGTGGGGCCGGCTGGGAGGGCACGGCCTTACTGCACCACGGCAGCTACATCAAGCTGGGGTGCCTGCAGTTCGTCTTCAGCATCACTGAGTTTGCGACCAAACAGCCCAAAGGCGATGCTGGCCTGCTGCAGGATGGGGTCTTGGCCGAGAAGCTGTCTCTCAAGCCCCACCAGGGCCCCGTGCTGCGCTCCAACTCCGTTCCCTAGGACTGGCGGCCCCCCGTCACCCGCCTGTCCGCCCAACCCAAGACTCCTGCAATGCAAAAATGTACACGAACCGAGCCCGGGGTTTTTCTATACTCCACCAGAAACCCTTCAACTACAATCTTTGCATGAAATGAAGAAAACCTTTTGACTGTTTTTTAAAAATCCTTTTTCTTTTCTCAAGTTCTAGGGGGCATTTGCACATATATTTGTACTCAACATTTCATGGGAAAGCGGCAGACCCGAGCTGAGGAACAGCGTGGGCAGGGAGGGGAAGGCCGACGGTGTGGACACGTCCTCCAACACGAAACCGTTCCCCACCCACCTCCTGCTCCCTCCCCCTCGCCCGCCGTTGTAAAATAATCAGAAACTTGTTCTATTTTGTGGCAGTGACAATAGTTTTATATTAAAAGAAAAAATACAGTTTTCATACAGCAAAATCTATACAATATCATTGTTTTATTTAATATAAAGATCGCTACCCCCCCTACTTCCGTGGTTCCCACCCTCCAAGTTATTTTCCCTTTCTGCAGCGGTTGCACTACAGGTAGCTACTGTGTATTATGGACAAATGAGAAATGAATTCTTTTTCTGGCTGTCCATCTATTTTATTTCAAATAAGGAAAAGTGTATTTGGATTTTGTGTAAATACATCTAGTGATGACATTTTTTTCAATGTTTTTAAAAACTGTACAGTACTACATGTGGTAGAGCGTTTTCTTCAAATTGTCTATTGTAGCAAAAACGTTTTTGTCGTAAACCTGTTTCGTCTCCTTTTTTTGTTCTCTTGCCACTTCTCTCCTGTCCCTCCCACCCCTGGCTCCCTCCTCCCCCTCCCACCCCCACCCCCACCCCCAAGTAGTACCGATGTACATAGTAATTGTAATGTTTTAGACTTTACAGAAACTTTCCTGTATTCTGTATATAAAAAAACAAAAATACTTCAAATTATGTTTTCTGCCTGTCTGTCCTACCTGTCATCACCCTTAGAGGGGACCCCCCCCCAAGATCCTGGTCACAGTCTCATTGAACTAGTCTCATTGCCAGACACTCAGTCCCCAAGGGAAGGCAGGAGAGCGGAGGTCTGGGAGACAAGCGAGCCCGAGGTGGATGTGGGAAAGTGGGGGGCCAGGGGTGCATCTGCAGGGGGGGCGCTGTTGTTTGGCCTCTGGGTGACTTGGAATCATTTGACGTGACCACATACCACAAGAATCCAGAGCATGCAGGCCCTCACTCCTTCCTGGTGACTTCCTGGTGATAATAAACAGGGAGCTGTCTTGAGACATCTGCATGCTGGTCTAGAAACTTGAACCTCAGGAGCTGGGGCTGCCTTTAGTTACGGTTGTTTGCTGTCATATTTGAGTCATCGATTCTGGGGGAAGTCAATACCTGGCTTCAGCCTGAGCTGGGCACGCAGCAACTCGTTCAGGCGCCACTTGGGTCCCTCCCAGGTGCATGGCCTTTGCTGGGGCTTTGGGCTTGGTCTAGGGAACTCGCTGTGCTCAGTCAATTGACAGATGTGGCCCCTGCCTCCTGGAGCTCAGAATCTAGTGCGGAGCAATTTGGCTATTCAAGCGTCTCCGGGAAGCACCATGAAGAAAAAGGAGAGGTCCAATCTCTAGACCAGTGGAGCCGCAACTTGCGTGACTAGGAATCCTAACTTCCCTGCAATCTCAGCTCACCGGAAGAGGAATCTACTGTGTTACTGTAATTCTGAGGTCCTGAGAAGCCTCTCAATCAAACCAGGCTCCCATCCTTTCCTCCTCTCAGACCTTACATGAGAAACTTTCTGGGAAGTTCTTTTTGACTCATTAGATAGACATCACCTGTGTGTCTACCCCCCACCCCCCACCCCCCGTGTTCAAGGAAGCAGTACCTGTTGGTACTTTTTGCCAGATCAAGGGATTTGCCTTGAGGATGGAGAGTGCACCCATTTGTTTCATTAATATTCTATTCCCAGCTTCATCCCACAGCATCTACAACTGAACACCAAATCCATAGCGCAGCCAAGTAGGAAACCTCCCCTCTCCCTGAATTGGGTCTGTCCCTGGCTTCCTCCTACCCGCCTAGCTTTGTCTCTACCACTCAGCTCCCCCTGCCTGATGGGCCTCCTGAGCTCAAGGGCAGAAACATACATTGTTTCGGTCAGTATTTCCAAGGCTAACCACGCTGCCGGGCACACCGTGTCAAACGGTGGGTGCTCAGTTGTACTTGTTTTCTTAGGCAAGTCCTCATCCTGGCAAGTCACTTGGCCAGCAGTCCCCGTACCCCTTCCTCCCCTTAGCTGTCCCCGCCCACCTTGCTATCACAGTCACTTGAGTCATGGAGCTTCTTTAACTCTTTCTACCACCTGTAAGGACCACCCAAGAGAAATTTCCTCCTGGAAGTCAGGTAACAGATTTTGTAATTTTTTTTAAAGATTTTATTTATTTATTTGAGAGCGAGAAACGAGAGAGCATGAGAGGAGAGAAGATCAGTGGAAGAAGCAGACTCCCCGTGGAGCTGGGAGCCTGATGCGGGACTCGATCCTGGAACTCCAGGATCAAGACCCGAGCCAAAGTCAGTTGCCCAACCAACTGAGCCACCCAGGTGCCCCCAGATTTTGTATTTTATTGCCTTCCTGCTGCTTCCCTTCAGAAATGTAGGGGATAGAGGGTAGGGAGGGAGCAAAGGCAAGGAGATAGAGACAGCTAATGAATGAGTGAATCCTATCAGTCCTGAACTGAACGGATGGTGCCACCCTGACCGCTGGTGTCATCTCTCTGACCTTTATAGGAAAAACAAGGAAGAATTCTAGAAGCTGAGGTCTGGGAGTGAGGATAAGGAATTGAAGGACTTGTTTATGGAGGGCAAGGCATCTGGAACCTGACTCTCCTTCTCAGACATAACAGCACCTATGTACATATACCTGTCTGGAAAGGGAGGACTCTGCTAAGCACAGAAGACCCCCAGAGGGCTCACACACACCCCGTGAGCCCCTCCTGCAAGGCCTCAGGGGGCATGCGCACAAAGGACAGCTCTATAGGAAGAGGTCCCTTCAAGCGTACACGTTGACAGAGACCACAGGTGCATGCACACACCTAGAGAGGCTCTTGGCGCCCATGGGCACAAACCTGTGAAAGGGGGTCACACAGGCACACACACCTACAGGGTACTTCCTGGGCCTGCAAGTACACATGCACCTCCAAGGTGCTCACACCCAGGATCCAGGGGCACATACACAACCTGAAGGGCTACCCCAGGACTCACGGGCACATTACACACTCTCAAAGTCATTCACACTCAGGAGTAGGTGTGAATGCACACAAACACGCATCTGGAAGGAGTTCATGCAGGCACACACCTAGAGGGCGCTGCCAGGGCCCAGATGCACACGCGCACCTAGAAGGTGTTCCACAAGCACACATCCGGAGGACGAAGACGCATGCCTAGGGGGCGCTCGCAGGGCCCACGCTCACACGCACGCACACACACCCCTGCCCTGCCTCTCGCCCGCCTCCGCCTCCGCCTCCGCCTTTCAGGGAGGCCCAAGCCGGTGCGGGGCTGACCGGCAGCCGCCGGGAGGGCGGCGATCCAGGGAGGTGCGGGGCCTGTGCGGGGGCGTCGGGGGGCCCGGCGGCGCGGCCGGCATGGAGGCCCTGCTGCTGGCCGCGGGGTTACTGCTGGGCGCCTACGTGCTTGTCTATTATAACCTGGTGAAGGCCCCGCCCTGCGGCGGCATAGCCAGCCTGCGCGGCCGCACGGCCGTGGTCACGGGTGAGTGCTGGAGGGCCCGCGGGCGGCCAGGGGGCGGGGGGGGGGGGCGGCCGGGCGGCGGGGCTCAGCGGCCCACGGGGCTCAGCGCGGCTACCGCCCGCCCACCGCAGGCGCCAACAGCGGCATCGGGAAGATGACGGCGCTGGAGCTGGCGCGCCGGGGAGCACGCGTGGTGCTGGCCTGTCGGAGCCGGGAGCGCGGTGAGGCGGCCGCCTTCGACCTCCGCCAGGTGAGGGGTGGGGGGAGAGGTCGGAGAGGGGGGGAAAGGGGAGAGGAGGAGCGGAAAACAGACACACCAGGCCACGGAGAGGCGAACTGAGCGGCTTCCTTAACTGGTCGCTACGTGCAGAAAACAGAGCCCGCTGGTGCTCTGGCCATACAGGGAAGGAGCACCAGACGCAAGCTAGGAAGTTGGCTTTCTGAAAGAAGAAATCGCTGTTCGGAAGACGTTTAAGCATCGCTAAAACATATTATAATGAAAGACAGTAGGGAAGGGAACAGCAGAGGGAACAGCATATGCAAAGGCCCTGAGGCAAGACAGCTGAATCGATTTTTTTTTAAAAAGGAACTGAAAGCAAACGTTTATTGAGGCTGGATGGAGCACAAAATATGGGGTAAAGAGGCAAATGAAGAGCCTGGAAGCTCTGAACCGGGGCTAGGGTCTGGAGGCCCTTAGAGACCCTACTGAGAAACAGATTTTATAGGATGAGCAGCAAAGATCCAATGAAGGGTCCTCAGCAGGGTATGGACTGTCAGAATAGCCTTCTGGAAGGAACCCCTCAATGGCTGTACATGCCGGGACTGGGGTGAGGGTGCTGGGGTGGAGGCAAGAGTGGGTGAGGGGAAACCAAGGAGAAAGAAGCCTGTTGTAGATTTTAGGATAAGCAATAATGGGCAGATGGAATGATGATAATAATAAAAGCAAGAGATGCTGACTGGGTACCAGGCACTGTTCTAAGTATTTTACATTTATTAATTAATCGAATCCTCACAACAACTCCATGAGATAGGTACTACATTGTTTCCATTTTACAGTGAGAAAACTGACCCCCAGAGAGATGAATGTCATTACACTTGTCTAACGTTACACTCTAATGAAAGACAAAGTCAAGATTTGCATCCAGAGCCCACATACTTGTCCACTACATTCTAACGCATAGGGCTAGATCTTAGTAAAAAGAGGAGGACTCTCAAAATTTGGTACCTGGGGAGAGGGAAGAGGAGAGAGGTGCCTGGTGACAAGCCCAGCCCTTGCTGCCCCACAGGAGAGTGGGAACAATGAGGTCATCTTCATGGCCTTGGACTTGGCCAGTCTGGCCTCCGTTCGGGCCTTTGCCACCGCTTTCCTGAGCTCTGAGCCACGGTTGGACATCCTCATCCACAATGCCGGTGAGGGGCAGCAGGCCCTGCAGGGCGGCGGGGGTGGGGGGTGGGGGGGGTGGGCGCAGGAGGGCGCGGCGGGGCAGGTGGGCAAATGTTCCCTCCAGCCAGGTCTATGCCAAGGGCCAGTGGATGCATGGAAAGGATGCCCCCTACCACTGTCTCACAGATGGGGACCCCGAGGCCTTCGGGGGTCCCTGTGGAGCAGTGGCTCATGTCGAGCCCCTGCCCCAGGGATCAGTTCCTGCGGCCGGACCCACAAGCCGTTTAACCTGCTGCTGCGAGTGAACCATATTGGCCCCTTCCTGCTGACTCATCTGCTGCTGCCCCGGCTGAAGACATGCGCCCCGAGTCGCGTGGTGGTGGTATCATCAGCCGCCCACCGTCGAGGGCGCCTCGACTTCTCACGCCTGGACCGCCCGGTGGTGGGCTGGCGGCAGGAGCTACGGGCATATGCCGACAGTAAGCTGGCCAACGTGTTGTTTGCCAGGGAGCTCGCCACTCAGCTGGAGGGTACTGGTGTCACCTGCTATGCAGCCCACCCAGGTGAGGCCTGGCTCTCTGACTGCTCTGCTGTGCCTTGAGTCCCCTCTCCCATGCGCGACCCATCCTGTGCACTCCCAGCCTCTCACTGAGCCCCAGAATCTCAGAACAAGAAGGAAGCAGCATACGAGGAGAGACCTGTGCCTTGCTGATCTTGGAAGGAGGCTCTCCCTGTCTGGGCCCTTCCTCTCACACCACTAGCCTGGAGGCTCACTACTAAATAGAGTCTGGCAATGAATGAAGCCCAGGTTCTCACCCCAAAGAGCCATCCGTATGACTGAACTCACTATAATAGGATAATGATAATGGCTAATAACTACTTGTTCATTTGAAAAGCATTTACTGAGTACCTATTATGTACCAAGCATTAATCTTGGTGCTGGGAAGACAGCAGTGAATAAAACAAAGACCTGACCCTTGCAGAATTTACATTCTAGTTTAAGGGAAGGGGAGATTGCTAATAAATATATATACAATGATAGGTGGTGATAGAATGCTATGGGAAAGATAAAGCAGAGCGAGGGGGATATGAAATGACAGGAGGTGCTGTTTTTCTGTGGCAGTCAAGGAAGGCATAGCTGAAAAGGTGACGTAGGCTTGAAGGAGATGAGAATGAGCCATGTGGTTTTCTGGGGAGCAGCGTGTAAAGAACAGAGCAGACAGCATGTGCAAAGGCCCTGAGGCAGAAGTCCTTGGTGTGCTTGAGAAAGAACAGGGAGCCCCATGAGGCTGGAACAGAGTGAGAGGAGGAGAGTGGCAAGAGATGAGGTATAGAGATGGCCTGGGTCATCTAGGATCTAGAAGTCCACTTCTAGCATTTTAGCTTTTAGTCTGAGGGGGTTAACAGATGAATAAGGCCCATCTCTGCCATATGGAAAAGATTACAGGATAACAAGATCTGTCCCACCCATATTACCATACTGCATTTTTTTAAGATTTTATGTTTAAGTAATCTCTACACCCAGCATGGGGCTCAAACTCACAACCCGGAGACTGAGAGTCATACTCCCAGTGACCAAGCCAGATGCCCCCCAATCCTGCACTTTAGACAGTCGCTGCCTGAGGCTCACTAGTAATTCTAACAGTGACAATAATAATCACAGCTAACATTTATAAGCCTTTATTACACTCCCCATCTCTAATGTCTAGTGGCCGGTCTGCCACAGGCGTTAATACATGTTTGCTGGTTGAACAAAGGAACAGGACTTGCACTAGAAGAAAAGAGGTCCCCCCCGGTAGGGGATCCAACATGAGGGAAAATCTGGGACATGGGGATGTACAGGAGCTCAGATGGAGGAGGAGGCTTGCTGTTGAAATGAGTGAGGTCACTTTATGGGGACCCTGCATGCAATACTGTCCTGGTCTCCCTGAAACTAGATTCTGTTCCCTACTCCCTTCTAGCCCCGTTCTTGAAGCTCTTCCCCTGGGTCTTTGCCCACCGTCCTCACCACTCCTTCCTTTCTTCCTGTCCACAGGGCCTGTGAACTCCGAGCTTTTCCTGCGCCATGTTCCTGGATGGCTGCGCCCACTTCTGCGCCCACTAGCTTGGCTTGTGCTGCGGGCACCAAGAGGGGGTGCCCAGACACCCCTGTACTGTGCTCTCCAGGAGGGCATTGAACCCCTCAGTGGGAGATACTTTGCCAACTGCCACGTGGAGGAGGTGCCCCCAGCAGCCCGAGACGACCGCGCAGCTCACCGGCTGTGGGAGGCCAGCAAGAGGCTGGCAGGCCTTGGGCCTGGCGAGGAGACTGAAACTGATGAAGATCCCCAGCCTGAGGACCCAGGGGCCCCATCTTCCCTGAGCAGCCCCCACCCCGAAGAGCCCACAGTTTCTGAACCCCACCCCAGCCCTCAGAATTCACCAGGCCTTTCTAAGCTCACACGCCGAATTCACGTTAAAACTGAGCCTGAGCCCTAAATCTCCTAATCCCCGGGGCTGGAATGCTTTCCATGACACTTGGTGGCCCTTGAAAACCTTAACTACATGTCAGGCTCTGCCCTGGGCACTGAGGGGTTTGCAATTTTTACCTCCATGGTTCCTGGCTGGGGCTTCAAATTGTGTCCTGAACAGGACTTTTCCTGGTGGAAGGAAACCGTGGGTGATGATTTCTTCCTGAGAATAACAGTAATCCCAGATTGAGAGGTGCGGGCTAACGAGCCAGACATTGCTTCTGAGGAATTTGAATTCCGTACTTGCAGTCACCGCTCTGGGTGCTGCTGATGCGCTCTGGATGAGAGCCTGCAGGGGTTGTAATTTGTAATTACAGTGCAACACTGAGAATTACCGAACTGGGCCATTTGCAAAACCATGTAGCCAAGTAGTTAAATGACCCCCATTTGCTCAGGCGGGATAGGGCTGCAGAGATACGGGACTCACCCAAGGTCTCACCGCCGGTGGCGGGGGTGGGGGGGAGGGCGGGAGAGGGCGGGAGCGGCGCGACTCCAGGGCCCGCGGCAGTCGGCTGGGTGCGGGGAGGTGAGGCAGGGCCGCGCCGTCGGGGTGCCGGCGGCCCGCGGAAGCAGGGGGCGCCCTCCCGGGGTGCTGCGGGGCTGGGCCCGGGGGAAGTAAAGCGTGGGGACGGGCGCGCCTCGCCTCGCGCTCGCGGCCGCCGCTGTCGCCCGGCGGCCCCGCCCTCCGCCGCCACACTTCCGGCGGGGCCGCGAGCGCGGAGGGGCGCGGGCGGCCGCTGGGGGTGGCGGGATAGGCAGGGCGCGGCCGGCGGTGCGCGCGGTGCTGTCCAGGTCCCTGCGGTGCCCGCGGGCCCTCTGTCCCGCCGGCGCCATGGGCAATTGCCACACGGTGGGGCCCAACGAGGCGCTGGTGGTTTCAGGTGAGAGGGAGGGGGCGCCGGCGCGGGGAGGGTGTTGGGGCGCGCGGGCCATGCCCGCGGAGGTGGTCGAGGAGGGGGCTCGGGGTGAGTGCGGGGCTGCGGACCCAGCGGGGACCGGCTAGGCCGGGAAAGGACGCGGAGGATGAGGAACAGGGTAGGGCGCGCGGGTGTTGGGCCTGAGAACCTTCCAGGAAGCACCCCCCCATTCTCAGCTTGCAGGGCTCGGCGCCCTCGGGACTCCCCCTGCCGCTGCGTTTTCCCGTGTTTATGCTCTCCTTTCTCCGCCTCCTCCCCGGGCACGGTCTCCTCCCCTCTACTCCACCGTGGCCTAGGGGGTCCCGAGCTGAGGCGCTGAGGCTGGAGGGAGAGAGGTCCCGTGGTTACCAGAACCCAGCGGTTTGGCTGGATTCCAGCGCCTGGGCCTCGGGGCGGGTCTCGCAGCTTCGGAGGGCAGGTGTCTGCCTGGGGAGGGGCCCTGGGACGGGGATCCCTGTGCTCCCGTTAATCCTGAGCAGGTTGGGGCTTGCTGGGGCTTACTGGCACTGCCCGCCCCGGAGATGCGGGTGCGGCCTCTACAGGTTGAGAAATCAGACTCTGGGCTGTGTCGCCCCGATTGCAAAAATGCTACAGGCTCCAGAATTTCTGGGAGCTTCTGCAGGGCCCGGAGACTGGGAGAGAGGGAGAGGTACCTTTGCCTTAAGGCTGTTTTGTGGGGTTTTTTTTTAAGATTTTATTTATTTATTTGAGAGACAGAGAAAGTGAGAGCGAGCATGAGAGAAGAGAAGGTTAGAGGGAGAAGCAGACTCTCCCCCGTGGAGCTGGAAGCCCGATGTGGGACTCGATCCCGGAACTCAAGGATCATGACCTGAGCCAAAGGCAGTCGCTCAACCAACTGAGCCACCCAGGCGCCCCTTAAGGCTGTTTTTAAAATTGTATATCTGGGTGGCTGAAGCCTTTGAAGTCCCCAGTTTGTGCAGCCCCTTAGCTCACGCGTGCTGGGGAAGGTGGTGGTTGCTGACAGCTTGGAGGCGGGTCGCTGCGGGAATCCTTCAGGTCTTCCCACCCTGGATGCCAGTTTCCAGCCTGTGTGCAGAGTTGTTGGGGCTGGCGGTAGAAGGGGGTGGACTGCACCAGGGTCTGGAGCTGCCCCTTGGTTGGGTGTGATCGATGCTCTGGGAACTTTTACCCCAGAACCTGGCCTGTGGCTGAGTTTGGATCTCAGAATCAGTCTCTCCGAGGGGACAGGAAATCCCCGCTCTTCCTGACCAGGACGCTCCTCTCTGACGGAGAGCAGATAAGACCAGAGGTGGCTCTGGGATTAGGAGGGAAACCCCTCGGAGAGCACTGAGGCCAGACTTGAACGTGTCTCCCAGGTCCTGATCCTAAAGACAACTTTTAGAACCCAAATCTGCATCACGCTTGGTCTCTCGGGGAATTTCTTTCTGGAAGCCGAAACTCCGGGCTCAGAGAGAGAGCTTTGAGACTTAGGGGCGAGAGGAGCACCTGACGTGGGCCGCTCTGGACCTTCCCCTTGCTGGAAACCTGGTTTTCTGGCCAGAGGCCCGCGCATCGCTAGCTTTGAGGTTTTAGGGGTGGGGAGAGGAGGCTGTGCTGAGAATTGAGGGTACTGGAGTCAAGAAAAGATGGGCGAGAAGAGGCAGGGGTAGTGCCCAGCATCACACAGTACCTGGGGATTTGAGATGATCTAGCGAGATGCCACTCTCTCCTGCGTGGAAGTCCCCGAAGACCACAACAGACCTGCCCCCACCTGGTTACTTAAGCGGGTGTCCAAGTCCAGAGGCGTCTCGTTCTGCCCAATTTGAGAAGGATGCTGACACATCTCCTGGTAGTCCTCTCCACCTGAAGAGGCTGGAAGTTTTTCTGGTTGTCTTACATCCCTCTGTCCGTCTGTAATTTAAAAACCTTTTTCTCTGTTTCTTACTGTCAGGGACTCAAAAGGGGAATCCAAACACCACACACCTTTCTCTTGTCTCTACAATAAATCAGAGGTTCTTAACCTGGGGTTTGTGGGTAGAATTTAGAGGTCTGTGCATTTGGATAGGGAGAGACGTGAATTTTTATCCTCACAAACCTGAATCGAAAGTTAGCATTTCTTTGCGTTGGGTCAGCCACAACCCGGGATAGTATTCGATATTTTCCTACCACACCGCAGTTTTTGTTAAGTACCTTCAAAATCATGCATGCTCGTGATTCGAGCAGCCTGTGAAGTTAAGCTAGTTATTAAATCTACCACTGGATTTTATTATTTAATGTATTTACTGTATCACACGTATTACCATGTATTACATACCATACATTTGGTTATTTTAACATTTTGATAAATTTCAAGATAATTTGTTTCCTATGTATTTTATGCATTAATGAACATTCCAGCGCTGCTGGACTACTAAGGGGGGTTGTGGCTCAAAAAAGGCTAGATCCCCCTTGTAGAGTATGGCCTTCTGGAGTAGTGGGAAGAAGGTAGAAGAGAGGCAGGAAGGGAGGGGAGTATTCCTGAGAGGGCGGAGAGATGGGCTGGGTCTGGAGCAGCTGAGAGCAGGGCAGAGATTATTGTGGATGTTTTATGATTTTTTTCCTTTTTAAGATTTCATTTATTTATTTGAGGAAGAGAGAGAGAGTATGAGTGGAGGGGAAGGGCAGAGGCAGAAGCAGACTCCCCACTAAGCAGGGAGCCCGATGTGGGCCTCGATCCCAGGACCCTGGGATCATGACCTGAGCCAAAGGCAGACGCTTAATGACTGAGCCACCCAGGCGCCCCTGTTTTGTGATTCTTCAGCTTGAGTGAAGACAGGGCAAAGGAAAATAAGTTGGGTTAAAAAAAGCGAGCTAAGGGACGCCTGGGTGGCTCAGTTGGTTGATCGGCTGCCTTTGCCTCAGGTCATGATCCTGGCATCTTGGGATCGAGTCCCGCATTGGGCTCCTTGCTCCGCAGGGAGCCTGCTCCTGTCTCTGCCTCTGCCTGCCTCTCTGCCTGCTTGTGTTCTCTCTCTGTTAAATGAATAAATAAAAAAATCTTTAAAAAAGAAAAAAAAGCGAGCTAAAACTAGGAGAAACTTCCTGGTGTGAAGAGAGTGAAAGCCAGGGAGATCAAGGAAGGGGTCTCTTTGGGGAGTGGTGCTTCTCAGACTCAGGGTGACCAGGAATCTGGGAGGAAGATGCCTTCAGGGGGAGGAGGCTGCTGGGGGCGGGGCGGGCTGGAAGTCTGGCTTCCTGTTGCTACCCCTGGGAACCTGGGCATGTTGCCCTTGGCCGAGGCCCAGCTTAAGTGGTGAGGCCCAGCTTAAGTGGTGACGGCCTGCGCCCAAGGTCAAAGTCTGAGTTAAAGGTAAAGCGTGGACCCCCCCCTTCCCTACCCATCTCCCTCCCCACCACTACTACCTACACCCCCTGCACATGGAGAAGTGTCCTGGCTGGCCAGGGGGCAGCTAGGCCCCCGCCCTCACCAGGCCGCAGTGAGACAGGCTGTGATGTGTGACCCTCTCAGGTTCTCGGATCCCAAGATGGCTTAGGTTTCAGCTTAATTGCTTGCCCTCAGAGCCTCCCCACACTCCACCGCCAGGCCCGAGAAGCCTGCAATAGCTTCCCTTGTGCAACAGCCCTATGGGCTGGTATTTCCACCACAGAAAAGTGGACGGAGTTCTTCCCATCCCTACTCATACTTGGGGGCTGCTTTTTGCTCCCTGGACTTCCGGTGAGGTTCCTTGCGCCCCATGCGGGCCCTGGAGGCCAAGTGGGCCGCGAGGTGAACCGGCTCAGACACCATCTCTCCGTGCTGATGAGCACTCTGCACTCGCGGGGCCCCCCTCGCCTCCAGTTGTCCAGAACTCGTCTCCAGCTCCCTGTTTTCCCTGTTGTCTCTCTCTCCCTTGTTGGCTTCCCCACCCACTCTGACCTGGACTCCACAGCTGCACCGATATGGTAGCCACTAGCCGCTTAAACTTAAATTAATTAAATTTCTAAATTAGAAATTTAGAAACGGAAACTAATGGTGGCTCAGTTGGTTGGGCGTCTGCCTTCTGCTCAGGTCGTGATCCCGGGGTCCCAGGATGCCCCCTCCCATGTTGGGCTTCCTGCTCAGCAGAGAGCCTGCTTCTCCCTCTCCCTCTGCTCCCCACCCCCACGCTCATGCTTTCTCTAATAAAGAAATAAAATCTTTTTTTTTTAAGATCTTATTTATATGACAGAGAGATCACAAGCAGGCAGAGAGGCAGGCAGAGGGAGAAGGGGAAGCAGGCTCCCCGCCGAGCAGAGAGCCCGATGCGGGGCTCGATCCCAGGACCCCGAGATCATGACCTGAGCCGAAGGCAGAGGCTTTAACCCACTGAGCCACCCAGGCGCTCAAGAAATAAAATCTTTAAAAAAGAAATTTAGTTCTTCAGTCACAGCAGCCACATTTCAGGTGCGTAGTAAGCCCGTGTGGCCAGTGGCTGCTGGATTACACGCTGCAGCTATGGAATCTTTCCACACTCACAGGAAACCCTCTTGGACAAGATTGCTCTGGAAACTATTCCCCAACATCAGCCACCATGTCTTGCCTAGGTCACTGCAGAAGGCTTCTACCCAATCTCCTAGACCACTCCACCCCCATCTTCCTTGTACAAAGCGGTGTTTCTAAAATACAAATGTAATTTTGTTGCTCCCCAGTTTAAATCCCTATGTGACCCCCCCCATCTCTCTCTCTCCTCTCTCTCTCTCACACACACACACACAGTTTCTTGGCCTGATACCTGAGACACCCTATGATCGGCTCTCCCTGCTGTGGGTCCTCAGAGACGCTGTGACCGGGCTACAGGAAATGACCCCTGACCCTTGCCCGTTGGAGGCACACACGCTAAGGCTTTCCCGAAAATCCAAGCTGGTAAATACAGAAATGACGACACCCACTGGCTTTTTCCCAAATCACATTTCTTTTGAATCATCGACTTCCTGTACGTTATTGTTTTTTGTTTTGCGCTGCAAGGAAACTGCCCTCTAGCTTTTACTAAAGGCTCCTTGAACTTGATGAGTAATTTTGGCGTTCGCAGGAGAGGTCACGACAAGAATTTTAGGAATTGGTTTTTCTCACTTCTGCATAGACAGCGTGCTGGGCATGTCTATGGCTTCATTCAAGTTGGGGCCTGATTCAACATTCTGTGTAGTTGATGGAGTTTCCTTTTTAGACCTTTTCTCTTTCTCTTCACTTCTCCCATGGGTGCCACAGGCTGGCCTTTGTTTGGAGGCCTTGCTTTCCTTCTTCACTCTACTCCCCAGAGGCCCACAGTCGCTGTGCAGCCCCGGGAATAGAGAACCAGCCTTACTGAGATGTGTCTGCTGGGCACAAGCAAGGATCCCATCTTGGCTCCGAGACTCCTCCCTCTCATCAGCCTCCCACCCCCAGGGCCCCCTGCGTTCCCCCTCAGCCTGCACCCGCCCTGATAACAGGCAGACCACACGGTAATTAGTATTAATGATCTCAGGAGATGTTTCCAGCTCCTTCCAGATGGGAATTAGATCTTCATCTCTGAATCCCTAGCACAGAAACCTCCGCTACTTGTCTGCCGAATGAATGGTTGAATGAAAGATGGAAGCCGGGGCGCCTGGGTGGCTCAGTGGGTTAAAGCC
The DNA here is from genome assembly GCA_028533885.1 of Nasua narica. Classification (NCBI taxonomy): domain Eukaryota; kingdom Metazoa; phylum Chordata; class Mammalia; order Carnivora; family Procyonidae; genus Nasua; species Nasua narica. The sequence goes on along the minus strand of CM052804.1, from coordinate 36,734,146 downwards.
TCTGCCTTAGGCTCAGGTCAGGATCTCAGGGTCCTGGGATCGAGCCCGCATCGGGCTCTCTGCTCGGCGGGGAGCCTGCTTCCCACC
>CM052804.1:36719784-36733959 GCA_028533885.1 Nasua narica | reverse complement strand
CCCCCCCCCCCCCCCGTCCCCCCCTTGCCTGAAAACACTCATCTGATAGCTTCCTTTTTATGCAAATCACCTATCTACTGAACTAGGGGCCCCGGCCGGCCGGCCGGCTGTTCAGGGCTCTCTCCCACTTCTGTGTGGCCTCAGCACCCCGCAGCGGGGGTTGTCGAGGCCCCGGAGTCTGCCGCCTGGCCTGGCCGGAGTCTGCCGCCTGGCCTGGCCGTGCATGGGGCCACGAGGCCGGTAAAGGGCCAGGGTGGCTGCTGAAGGGTCGGGGAGGAGACAGACCCAAGCACCGCCTGACCCGCAGTGGTTTGCTTTGCTCTTCAGGGGGCTGTTGCGGCTCCGACTATAAACAGTACGTGTTCGGCGGCTGGGCCTGGGCCTGGTGGTGCATCTCCGACACTCAGAGGTAAGGGCTTGGGGGCCCCGGGAACCTGGCATCCACATGGGCGAGGGAGAGAGAAGGGTTTCCAACCCCCACACCCCGCTTCCCCCCCGCAGTCAGCTAGAGCCTCCACCACTGGCCACATTCCATCCTGGGGGGTGGGGGTGCAGGGGGTCCCTCTGGGCACCTTCTCCTTAGTGGGGGTGCTTTGTTCCGCTGGAGACATTGGTTTGTGTCCCAGAACATCCGGGAGCCAGGCGCAGGCAGAATCCTCGCTCCGTAAATCTAGCTTAGTTATTCACGAGGCCTCAATCATCCTCCCTGTGGGGAGGAGAGGCTGCCAAGACGCACACACGGCCCGACCTGTGCGGGCCCGGACAGCTCGGGCAGTGGCCGCTTTCGGACAAGGAGAGGGGAGCTAAGGACTTGGCACTGGGCCGGGCAAAACAGACCTGGACCTCCTCGGTCAGTCTGGAAAGACCCAGTAGAGGAAGGGAGAGGTCATTCGGCTCTCCCTGGAGCTCCCCCAGGACCCCCAGACTTGGCCTGGGCCCTCCTGCCTCCCTCTCTGCCTCCCTCCCCACCCTCCCACCCCCGCCAGGAGGAGATGAGGCAGGCCAGCCGCCTTTCCACCATCGCCCCCTTGCTGACTGTGCCCAGATCCTTCCAGGCCAGGACCCAGGCCGCAGGGGCGGCAGAACTGGGAGGGGGTGGGAGGAGAAGTGGCGGTTCCAGTGGCAGTCCCCCCGCCCCAGCCCCGCCAGTCAGCAGAGAGAACCCCCGGGGCTGCACTGAGGTTGGGGTGTCGGCCAGGGTCAGGGTCAGGGTCAGGAGGTCAACTTTTTAACTTCAGTGATTGCCCAGCAGCCCCTTCCGCTCTCCCCTCACTTTGCTCCGCCTGAATTGAGGAATCCTAGGGGACTGTTAGGGCCCAAGGCCGAAGGTGTCTGAGAATAACTGCAACCAGTCACAACTTCCTCTCAGGAGTGGGCCGAGTGGCCTGGCGGAAGCCGAGGGGTACCCTTTCCAGAGGCACAGCCGGCCCGGAGAGTTTGCCTCTCACCCGGACGCTTGTCCCGCATGCGCGGGCATCCAGCGCTAGGGCCACGCCCCTACAGCCCTTGCTCAGTGTTCTTGGCACCCCCCCTCCCTGCTTCTAGAGCCCTCGAGACAGGGAGCCAGCTCCTCTGACAGTAAGTCTGGAAGTAAGGAGAAGAGAGCTTCGTGCCTAGTCCTAGGAAACGGATCTCCCACTCCCAGGCTTAGCGATCTCCCTCTGGTCCCACTCGCTGGGGAGTCTGAGCCCGCGGCCCCACCCCTCGTCGGACTCTTTTTCTGAGGGCAGCCCCTTCCCCGAGCCCTGGCCTATCTGAAGGACATCTCTACAAGCTGGGGCCTCCATTTCCCGAGGCCGGCAGGAGCGTCTCAGGTCCGAGTAGGAGCTTCTAACCCAGCCTGGGTTCTAAGCCTCCGTTCCCACAGCCATGCTCCACGCGCCCCACCTCCGTGGTCAGCCGTCCGTCTCCAGGCTCAGTGAGGTCGCTCCTGCTGCACTTTGCTGCCACGTCCTGTAGGATCCTGAGGCCCCCTCGAGTGGCAGCTCCCTCTCCCTTACCTGAGTGACTCCTCCCCCTCTGGCGTCTGAGCTGCAGCCTCCTTCCTTCCCTCCTTCCTTCTCTCCTTCCCTCCCTCTCTCCTCCTTCCCCAGAAGAGAGCTTGGTGCGTTCCTGTCTGAGCCAGGTCTAGAGTCCTCTCAGGCCCAGGAGTGCTAGGGTTAGGGGCTTGGATGAAGGCAGCCTTTGCACACCTGCATGGCCGGGGCCTGCAGGCCGGGCACTGTGACCAGTGAGGGCAGGGCTCCACGCAACCTACTGCTCCCACCTGCTTCTGCTCCTTCAGCCTCAGCCACTGTCCTCCTTTCCTCTGGTCTCAGGAAACCTCCCACGCTGCCCACAGCCTAGGCTGGCCTGCTACCCGGCACGCACGCACACACACACACACACACACACACACACACACCGTGCTAGGGAGGCCCGGCAAGGGTAGGCTGAGCCGCTTCGAGGCACCTCACTTTCTTTGCCATAACCCTCTGCTCTGCCTGTGCCCAACTTTGGAAATTCCGAAGTGAATTCCTCCATCACCTCCCTGCTGTCCCTATGAATAGTCTGGCAGGGACACACTTCCTCCCCCAGCCTTCCTTGACACCTAGCCCCCCAAATCAGAAAATCCCAGGTACTCTCTGGGCTTTCCTGGCCCCAGATTGCCTTCTTGGTGACAGGGAGGGCAAACTCGGTATTTGCCATGGCCCGTGAATCCCCCACAGTGGGGATTGCCTCTCCTGCCCAGTTTCTGGAAACACAGGTTTGCCTGTGTTTGGAAGATAGAACTAAGGCCAAGTCTCCCAGGATGTGTCAGGACTGTCCTGGGAAAGTGAGGTGGTGGGCAACCTCGGTGCCCCGCGCATGGGTCTTCTCACCTCGGGTCAGAGGCCCAGGGTGTCGGCAGGCTTGAGCCCCAGCCCAGCAGCTCCCCCTTAGGCGGGTATGGGGGCTAGAGAAGACATCCAGAGGCCTCAGGCCAGCCAGGGGGTTTCCTCTGTCCCCCTCCAGTCCTAGGCTGAGCTGGCAAGAGAGGGCTCAGATACTGAGAGCAAGCCCCCCTCCCGCCCCACCCCCCGCCCCCAGGCATCAGGCATCATTGCTTGTCTGGTAACCACTGTGTGTGTTTGCTGTGTCCCCTCCTACCCCTCCTGTCCCTACCTCTCCCTCCCCCTGGCTGCTCCTCAGACTGTCTCTGGAGGTTATGACCATCCTGTGTCGCTGTGAGAATATTGAGACGTCGGAGGGGGTCCCGCTATTCGTAACAGGGGTTGCACAGGTAATAACCCACCTGCTTCCTCCTCTGTGTCTAACCTTCTCTCTTCCTGCCCTGCGGGGCCCGGCAGGCAGGACCCGGATGGACTCCCCTCCTGAGAGTGTGCCTCCCTCCCCTCTGCTCCCCACCCCCCGCGCGGCTCTGGGTGCCAGGCTGGACCCCTGGAGATCCCCAGCTCCCTTGGCCTCACCCACTGGGGCTGCTAGTGGGGAAAGAGCAAGGGAGTCTGAAAGCTCTGCCCAAGTCTGCCAGGGGGTGGTGTCCTTCGATGCCAAGGGGTAAGTTGAGGCAGGAGACTCAGGCCCGTGTGTGCCAGTGCGAGGCTGTCCGGGTAGAGAGGTTTCGATGCAGCCACTCCAGGCACCGTGGAGCCCCTTGCTAGCCAGCCCCCCGCTGTCCATGCGGACACATGTCAAGCAAGCCCTAGCCCTTCTCCTCGCAGGCCCAGGAGTTGGGTCCCCTGAAGAGTTCAGTTCTCCTAGCTCCTTGGCCTCCTCCGATCTCCTTGATAGGCCTTAGCAAAACCAGTCTTGGTTCTTCCCTGCCCCTCGTTTTTGTGCAGAAGCCTCTGAGCAAACCTCTTGTCACTCGTGTTAGTTTCCTTACATGGGAGATAGGAATCCCTTCTTGTCTGTGTTTTGTAGGGATATGGGAAAGGCAAGTAAAGCAATATGAGGGCTCTTCGGGATTTTTGGAAAAGAAGTGCTGCAGAGGGGCCCCTGGGGGCTCAGCCGGTTGATCGTCTGACTCTTGATCTCAGCTCAGGTCTTGATCTAAGGGTCGTGAGTTCAAGCCCCGTGTTGGGTTCCATGCTCAGCAGAAGAGGGTGTGCTAGAGAAACCCAAGCTTTATCATGAATCCACCCTCACTTAGAAAAAGCAAGTGACCGGATGTCTCACTCCCTATTGCCTTGCGGATGTAGCCAGCAAAGCCCTCTCTGGAGCCGAGGTGTTTAGTGCCTCCCGGCGCTTTCCTTGTGCTGGGCCAGTGCTCACCTTAGTTGCTTCACGCGGCGGCTCTCTGTTGAGCTCGTTCCCGGTTCCAGGCACTGGACACTGCAGTGAGCATCAGAAGGCCCCTGCCCCCCTCAGAGCCTGCACGCTGGGTCCCCAGACTGAAAGAGCCCTAACCATCCTCTTACCTGTCCCCTTCCCTTGTGTGAAATCGCCCTTCAGGCTTCTCAGGCAAAACCCTACACCACCTCTCCTCCCTACCCCCCTTGCTGGTCGTGCTGGCTCTCAGCCAGGGGACTGTCCCCACCTCACCCACTCCTTGTAGCCTCCGGTGGGCGGGCCTCAGCAGAGGCCTGAGAAGCCCAGAGCACCTTGTGCGGAGCGGGCGGGGTCCCGGCCTCCCTCAACAGCCCTGGCAAAAGTGGCCCCGCTCCCCCTCTAAACCGCTACCTACTTGGAACCGCTGCAAGCGCCCACGTCCCTTTCAGCCGGGGGGTGTGGACCCTCGAGATGGGCTGGGCCAGGGAGCTCTCATGTGACCTCGTTCTGCGCTTGAGCCACCCCGGCCCAGCCCTGGAGGGTCGGCTCCAAGGCAAGCCCACCGCCCGCTGAAGGGACCAGGCGGGACTTCCCCGGCAAGGGGCAGACGCAGGATCCCCTCTGCTGTGGCCCAGCAGTGGGCAGACTCCGAGCGTGCCAGGCTAGTAGGCAGAGCCTTCCGGGCAGCCTTCCGGGGCATCCCGGGGTAACGAGCAGACCCAGGGATCAGCTGGAGGCCCCTGCGGACGACCGACACAGCACAGCCTGGGGTACCGGCACTTCCGGGGCGTGCCCAGGCCATCCGCACACAGCTACACCTGCGCCCCAGACCACCCCCGCCCACCTGTCCGCTTCCTTCCCCCTCGCCGCCAGCCAGGCCGCTCTGAGCAGGGGACATGTGTGCCGTGGGTAGCACGCTGCACCCATGCTGCTCTGCCTCCCCCGATCTCCTCACAGACTCCTCCCCCCCCCACCCCCGCAGCAGGACCCCCTGGCCCGTCCCAGCTGGAGGAGTGAGGTGCCGGACTCTCCCTACACCCCAGGCCCGGGGGCCCCCAGACCCATGCCCCTGTTTTGCATTTCTTGGCAGGATTTCCCTAGAGATTATGACGTTGCAGCCCCGCTGCGAGGACGTAGAGACGGCCGAGGGGGTAGCTTTAACTGTGACGGGTGTCGCCCAGGTATAGTAACTCAGCAGCCCCGCGCATGTCCGTTGAGCTGCCTCGTCCCTGTGCTGGGGTGTGGGGGGAGGAGGAGAGGACAGCGGCCAGGGGCAGTCTCTCTCCAGCGCCCCCGCCCCCGCGCCCCCCTTCCAAGAGAGGGTCATCGCCACTGGAACGTGCTCGCTCGGCCCCTTGGCCACTCCGCAGGACTAACAGACACCCCTTCTCTCCTCAGCGGGCCCGCGAGGGACAGAACCGGTGCTGAGGGCTCCTGTCTCACTAACCCCGCCCGATTCTTTGCAGGTGTCGGAAGTGCCGCGCCCCAGAATCCAGGCCTTCCCTGTCCTCCGGGTTGGGCGCTGCGGGGGTGGGGACCAGAGGGCAAGGTTATGTGAGGCAGAGGAACTCTCTCGGAGGTTGCCTAGTATTCCCAGCTCAGGGCCTGGGCGAGGGGCTTCCTGCTCTAGTCCTGTCCTCATCTTCACAGGGCCGCGAGGTGCAACCGTGTTAGAGGCCTCTGGTGAGGGGGCGGTTGGCTTGGTACTTGGGGAAGGAAAGGCAGGAAGATCCCCCCCTCAGTGGTGCTCCCCCCCCAGACCTGTCACCTGCCCTGTCCAGGCTCTCTTCCCCAGTCTGTCTGTCTGTGTCCCTACTGCTCATTCTTTTTGCCCTCTCTGCCCCTCAGCCTGCGGGTCCCCCACCTGTGGGGAGCCTGCGTGGGAGGAACTGGCGAATGAGGGAAGAGTGGGGGGGCTGAGGGGTGGGGAAGTGAGCCCCAGATGCCTAGAGACAGGCCATGTCAGGCCCTGAGGCGGCCCGTGAACATCAGACTCTCAGTGTAAGAATTCCTGGTGTGCTCTCCCCACCAGAGGCCTCGGGCAGACTCCACCGGCTCCTGGCCCCTGGGCCTCCGGGTCTGAAAAAGGAGGGGGGAGGGGCACAGCCACCATCCTCTACACCTCTGGGTCTGGGGCCTCCACCTGCCCCCCTCCAGCCTGGTTCAGGCATCTCTGTGACCACCGGCAGGTGAAGATCATGACGGAGCAGGAGCTGTTGGCGGTGGCCTGCGAGCAGTTTCTGGGCAAGAATGTGCAGGACATCAAGAACGTCGTCCTGCAGACCCTGGAGGGGCACCTGCGCTCCATCCTCGGTAAGACCCCGGCCCGCCCGGGGCCCCTTCTGCTGCCTCCGGGGGGCCTCGCAGGATCTCCAGGCCAGGGCTGGGGAGGGGCGCAGACTTTCCTTCCGAAACTTCAGGGGGCCTGAGGAAGGGGAGGGCACTGGGATGGTCAGCACCTGGCGTTGCTCGGGACGCCTCCTCGTCCAGCCTGGGCCCTGCAGAAGGAGGGGCGGCGCTAAACGCTGTGAAGAGGAACCCCAGGAAGGCCCGGCTCAGACCGCCGCTTGCATGCCATGCCGCCTCCCTCGCCCGGTGGGCTGGGCCCCCAGGAAGTCAGCCCACCATTCCTCTGTCCCCAGGGACCCTGACTGTGGAGCAGATTTATCAGGACCGAGACCAGTTTGCCAAGCTGGTGCGGGAGGTGGCGGCCCCTGACGTCGGCCGCATGGGCATTGAGATCCTCAGCTTCACCATCAAGGTGACGGGTGCAGTCCCCCTCTGAGTGCTTGGCCCCTTTGTGCCCGTGACTCTTCCCAAGGATGACTCCCCCTTCCCTCCCAGGACGTGTATGACAAAGTGGACTATCTGAGCTCCTTGGGCAAGACGCAGACCGCCGTGGTGCAGAGAGACGCCGACATTGGGGTGGCCGAGGCCGAGCGGGACGCAGGCATCCGGGTACACGGGCTTTCCTTCCCACCCCCAGGGACAGGGATCTCAGGGGTGGTGGGACCCTGCCGGTGCGGGGGACCCTCAGCACCTGCCCCTGCGGTTGCCAGGAAGCGGAGTGCAAGAAGGAGATGCTGGACGTGAAGTTCATGGCGGACACGAAGATCGCCGACTCCAAGCGAGCCTTCGAGCTGCAGAAGTCAGCGTTCAGTGAGGAGGTCAACATCAAGGTGAGGCGCCGTCCCACATCCCAGGTGGGGGCTCGGGGCTCAGGACCTGGCAGCCCGTCTCTGACGGCCCATCCTCCTGCCGCAGACGGCCGAGGCCCAGCTGGCCTATGAGCTGCAGGGGGCCCGGGAGCAGCAGAAGATCCGGCAGGAGGAGATTGAGATCGAGGTCGTGCAGCGCAAGAAGCAGATCGCAGTGGAAGCGCAGGAGATCCTGCGCACAGACAAGGAGCTCATCGCCACGGTGCACCGCCCGGCCGAGGCGGAGGCCCACCGCATACAGCAGATCGCCGAGGGTGAAAAGTGAGCGCCCTGGCCGCGGCGGCATGGGCACTAGTCAGGCCCCTCGGCCTGTGCACCCCACCTGCTTTCCCAGCACCCCTTGGAAGCCTCCTCTCCCGGTGCCTCCTGGCTGACGGTGAAGTGGAGGTGACCTGCCTCCCCCAGGGGATTGGCGCTGGGAAGGCCGGAGGGTTTAACGGAGGTTCGAGGGCCCGCTATGGGGCTTGGCTCAGCGGGCATCCTGGCTAGCCCCCCCTCCCATTCACATCTAGCAGCCGGTGGCCTCCCCCTGGCCAGAGCCAGAAGGCCAGAGTACCTCCCTTCCTGGGTCTCCCCCCCACCCCACTCCGACACCCATCAGAGCAGGGGGCTTGAGGGTTTGCCGGCCCCCAGGCATGGCTTGGGGGGCCCCTGGCCCTTGCCACTGATCCTGCCCGTCCTGAACTCCTGTAGGGTGAAGCAGGTCCTCTTGGCGCAGGCAGAGTCTGAGAAGATCCGCAAGCTCGGGGAGGCGGAGGCAGCAGTCATCGAGGCGATGGGCACGGCGGAGGCTGAGCGGATGAAGCTCAAGGCCGAGGCCTACCAGAAATACGGGGACGCCGCCAAGATGGCGCTGGTGCTGGAGGCCCTGCCCCAGGTGAGGCCCCCGCCCCGGGGTGGGTCCGCGGGGCCTGGTCAGGGGCCCAGCTGCAGGCTGGCTAGAAGCATTCAATGCGGAGGGGCTCGGCAGCCGGGCAGGACCCCTAGCACACGCACGGGCTCACTTGGCCCCCTGGGTCTCCCTGACCTGACTGTGGCTTGCAAATAAGAGCCCCACAAGCTGCGTGGAGGTGGGGGGAGGCGGAAGGAGGAGGGAGGCCGGCGGCTGGACTCAGAGCACCAGCCAAGCTCCTTCTAAACCCGCCCACCTCCTAGATTGCCGCCAAAATCGCCGCCCCCCTGACCAAAGTCGATGAGATTGTGGTCCTCAGCGGGGACAACAGCAAGGTGACATCAGAAGTCAACCGGCTGCTGGCCGAGCTGCCGGCCTCCGTGCACGCCCTCACAGGCGTGGACCTGTCCAAGGTGAGTGCCTGGCTGGCGGGGGGCGGAGCCCTCCCGGGCCCCAGAGCCCCGGCCTCACGGCATCTCCCGTCCCGGCAGATACCCCTGATCAAGAAGGCCACCGGTGCGCAGGCGTGAGGCTCCCGAAGGCCTGTACCCTTCAGCAGCCGATTTCCTACCACAGCGACAACAGGAACGTTACTGACTCTGGTGCCTTATTTCGTAGGGACCAGAAGTGCTGCGTGTTCAGGCCTTCTCTGGCTGTCTTCCCGCCTCTCCTGTGTCTGGCTGTCTCCTCTCTCTTCTCCCCTTCCCACACCTTCACTTCCACTGCCACATCCATCTGATTCGTCTCTTTCCCCCTCGTCTCCCATCTCCCCCGACGTCTCTCCCTTTGTTTGTCGTTTTCTCTCCCTCTCTGCCCCCATCCTCTACACACATCATGTAGTTCGAGCTGAAGACGTTTATTATAATCACTGTCTGTCTGTGGGGGGCGGTGGCCCCACTGCTCCTCCGAATCCTGGTGCCTTGAAGTTCTCTGTGCATCTAACCATCCTCCCCACGGCCCTTGCCAAGACTCAGCATGGGTGCGGAGGGTCTGGGTAGGATGGCCGCCCTCCCCTCTCCTGGCCTAGGTCTCCCCAGCCCTAAGCCCTACCCCAGGAGGTCCCCAGCCTCACCCACTCCCGAGCCCCTAGGCCTCGCTGGCCATTGCCCTCCTCAGCCCTGCTCTTGTACCTTCCCTCTCTCTCCCTACCTAGGGGCACAGAGGCAAGGCCCCCTGTCTTTAGCTGCTCCCTCAGTTCACTACTGCCTTAGGAGGCCCCTGCTTGTGCTCAGGGAAGTCCCCTTCATGGACATGTCCCTACTAGGTGGAGTAGGGCTCAGTCCCAGCTCTGTTACGCCTTTCTGGGATCAGGGTCTAGCCCTGTTGGGGACTAGAAGGTGTGTAGACCCTCTTCCTGCTAGGCCCGCGCTGTCCCGGATATGGGGCCAGGCCCTTCCCGTGGGCGTGGCTGCACCAACCCCGGACAGCCTCGAGTGCTGGAGACCGGCCAGACTCCATGCCCCTTGTGCCATCTTTCTTCCGCCCGGAGCGATACGGTTCCAGCCATGGGGAAGCAGTCCAGCCCTCTGTCTCCTGGCTCTAGTGGAGACAGAAGAAGCCAGAGCCCGAGCCTCCTGGCGGGGGTGCTGTGGGCGTCGGATGGTCCCGGTCCCCCCCTTCTGGCTCTGCCCCAGCCTGTGTGGCTGCTCCTGCATGTGGATGCTGCATGTGTGGTCCGGGGCTTGGATGCCGCACTGCCCCACTGCCTGTCCCTTCTAGGAAAATAAACATCTGTTCTGCCTACGCCCGGACTGTGTCTTCGGGGCGGGGACGGACCAGGTCCCCACCCACACACCCATTCGGCCTGAAGGCTACACTTTGTTCTTCCCCATAATAGCCACTGGGGGGCATCGGCACCCCGGCCTTGTCCCCCAGCAGCACCCTGGGGCGGCGAGGCCGTTGGTTGGCCGGGGTGCTGTGGCCGGAGCTGAGCCTTGGGAGTTCCATTGCAGGCAGACGATGGAGGGGGCTGCGGGGTTCGCTGCACCTCTGTATCTCTCCTGAGGCCCAGTCAGCAAGGGAGCCCGTTTCTCGGGCTTAAGAGCATGAACTCTGAAGTCAGACCGCTTGGGTTTAAGTTTTAGCTCTGTCGGTATTCCCTGGAGAATCTTGAGCAAGTAAGTTCATCTCCCTGGGCTTTCATATTCTTACTCATTTTACAAACTTCTCCAATGTTTGCTCGGTGCTAGGCATCGTCCTAGACGGTGAGGAGACCCCAGTGGACGATACAAACTGCTAGCTTTTAGAACTTACATTCAGGTGGAGGTAAAAAAAAAAAAAAAAAATAGAAAGTTGGGGGCGTGACATTTTAGGGTGTCAAAGGAAGGCCTCCCCGAAAAGGCAGCGCTGAAGAAAGTCAAGGCATGAGCCATGAGTGAAGAGCTTCCTGTCCAAAGACCCTGAGGTAGAAGTGGGTCTGGCGGGGGCGCCTGGGTGGCTCAGTCGGTTAAGCATCTGCCTTTGGCTCGGGTCATGATCTCAGCGTCCAGGGATCGAGCCCCTTGTGGAGCTCCCCGCTCCGCTGGGAGTCTGCTTGTCTCCCTCTCCCTCTGCCCCTCCCCCTGCTCGTGCACTCTCTCTCAAATAAATAATAAATTTTAAAAAAAATGAGGCAGCAGGGAAGACAGTGGCTTCTCACCAATATTGCAATAATACAGCTGAAATAGGATGCCAACTTAGACCAATGGGGGTGGTGAGAAGGACTCTGATTCTGGATATATTTTGAACTAGCCAGAGCGGAGGACAATAGATGTGACCAGAAAAAGAGAAATAAAAAATCTCTCCAATATGCCACGCCTATCAATCTGAAGACTCGGTATTACAAAGATACCAATTCTCCCAAATTGGTCTATAGGTTAAATACAATTCCAACCAAGATCCCAAGAGATTTTTTTTTTCACTTCTTTTCCCTTTTTTTTAACACTTAACAATATTTGTTATTTTGTGTCTCTTTTTTCCCCTTATTGTATAGTTGACACACAATGTAACATTTGAGGTACAACATAGTGATTCTACTACATCTCTACACACATTGTGCCACACTCCCAAGTGGGCCTCCCACCCGTCCCCACACAGCACTATTCCAAGTACCATTGACTGTATTCCCTGTGCTGTGCCTTCCATCCCCGTGACTCAGTCACTCAAAACTGGAAGCCTGTGTCACCTACTCCCCTTCACCCATTCCGCCCACCCTCCCCTCCCCTCCCCTCCCCTCCCCTCCCACCACCAGCCAGTTTGCTCTCTGTATTTACAGGTCTGTTTCGGCTTTGTTTTGTTTTTAGATGCCACGTGAGTGAAATTAATCCCGAGAGGGTTTTTTTAAAGATTTTTTTTTTAAGGTTTTATCTATTTATTTCACACAGAGGGAAGGGGAGAGTACAAGCAGGGGGAGCGGGAGGCAGAGAGAGAGGAAGAAGCAGGCTCCCCGCCAAGTGGAAAGCACGATGCGGGGCTCCATCCCAGAACCCCAAGATCACGACCTGAGCCAAAGGCAGAGGCTTTAACCCATGGAGCCACCCAGGCGCCCCGGAAAAATGGTTCTTGGGCAACATGTAATGCAAAGAATCAGTTCCAAATGGATTGTAATCTAAATGTGAAAAGTAAAGTAATAAACATGTAGAAAATAACAGAATATCTCTGACTTTAGGGAAAGCAAACGGTTTTTATTTTATTTTATTTTTTATTTTTTTAAAAGGAACTTATTTATTTGACAGAGAGAGATCGATCACAAGCAGGCAGAGAGGCGGCAGAGAGAGGGGGAAGCAGGTTCCCCACTGAGCAGAGAGCCCGATGCGGGGCTCGATCTCAGAACCCCGAGATCAGGACCTGAGACAAAGGCAGAGGCTTTAACCCACTGAGCCACCCAGGCGCCCTCCCTTAAAGACCTTTCTTAAAAATTAAACTCTACACCTAACATGGGGCTCCACCTTCCAACCCCAGATCAAGAGTCACATGCTCTGCCAACTGGGCCAGCCAGGCGCCCTAGTCCCAAGAGATTTTTTACTTAGATTTTACCTATTCGTTTGAGAGAGATAAAGAGAGAGCAGGAGCAGAAGGAAGAGGAGGAAGGAGAAGCAGACTCCCCGGGGAGCAGGGAATTCGATGTGGGGCTCAGTCCCCAAACCTGGAGATCATGACCTGAACCAGAGGCAGATGCTTAACCATCTGAGCCACTGAGCCGCCCCCCCAAAAAAATTTTAATTGACAAACTAATTCGGAAACTTCGAGGGAAATGCCAGAGTACCAAGAATAAAGATAAACTTGAAAAAGCAAAGTTGAAGGATTAAAACTATCAGATATCAAGACTTGAAGTTTTAGTCATTCAGACAGTATGAGATCGGTACATAGTAGACCAGTGCGATAGAACAGAGTCCGGAAATAGACCCACACTTGTTCGACAACACAAGTGGCAATGCAGGGGCGCCTGGTGGCTCAGTGGGTTAGGCCTCTGCCTTCGACTCACGTCATGATCTCAGGGTCCTGGGATCGAGCCCCGCATGGGGATCCCTGCTCAGCGGGGAGCCTGCCTCACCCTCTCCCTCTGCCTGCCTCTCTGCCTCCTTGTGATCTTTCTGTCAAATAAATAAATAAAATCTTTAAAAGAAAAAAAAGGACAGTCTTTTCAACAAAAGATACTAGACATTTGGGGTGCCTGGGTGGCTCAGTCATTAAGCGTCTGTCTTTGGCTGAGGTCATAGTCTTGGGGTCCTGCGATCGAGTCCCACATCGGGCTCCTTGCTCAGCGGGGAGCCTGCTTCTCCCTCTCCCTCTGTTCCTCCCACTGTTCCTGATCTCTGCCTCTCTCAAACAAATAAAATCCTAAAAAAAAAAAAAGATGGTAACTGTATGAAGGGAAAAATGGTTTGTTTGTTTGTTTGTTTGTTTGTTTTAAGCTTTTATTTATTTATTTGACAGAGATCACAAGTAGGCAGAGGCAAGCAGAGAGAGAGGGGGAAGCAGGCTCCCCGCTGAGCAGAGAGTTGGATGTGGGGCTCGATCCCAGGACCCTGAGATCATGACCCAAGCCGAAGGCAGAGGCTTTAACCCACTGAGCACCCAGACACCCCAAGCAAACAGTTTTTAAACCAATACAAAAATCAGGAACTTTATTTATTTATTTATTAAAGATTTTATTTATTCATTTAACAGAGAGAGAACACAAGCAGGCAGAGAGGCAGGCAGAGGCAGAGAGAGGAGCAGGCTCCCTGCGGAGCAAGGAGCCCGATGCGGGACTCGATCTCAAGACGCTGGGATCATGACCTGAGCCAAAGGCAGTTGCTCAACCAACTGAGCCAACCAGGCACCCCAAAAATCAGGAACTTTAAAAGAAAAACAGTACCTATAAAATACAAGATTGATAAATTGGAGCATTAAAACTAAAAGTATCTATTTACCCGGTGGCTGGCTGGCTCAGTCAGTGGAACATGTGAATCTTGATCTCGGAGTCACAAGTTCAAGCACCATGTTGGGAGTAGAGTTTACCTTAAAATAATAAATAAATAAATATCCAGAAGGGAAAAAAATGTAATTTAAAAAAAAAGAATGTTTATCAAAAGATATATTAATCTCCAGGGAATTATGCCAGGCTAAAAGAGCCCATTTCTACCTGGGTGGCTAACCCAGGGCAGCCTAACCCCATTAGTCTTTAGAGAAATGCAAATTAAAACCAAAATGAAAAAAAAAAAAAAGATATCCCTACACACCCAGCATAATGACCAAAACAGAAAAGAGTGACAATTTCAAGTGTAGGTGAGGATGTGGACTAGTTGGGACTTTCATATACTCCTGGAAGAAATGCAAATTGATACAAAGACT
>CM052804.1:36679736-36719684 GCA_028533885.1 Nasua narica | reverse complement strand
TTTTTTTTTTTTTTTTTAAGATTTTATTTATTTATTTGACAGAAAGAGAGAGATCACAAGTAGGCAGGCAGGAGAGAGGGGGAGGCAGGCTCCCTTTCGAGCAGAGAGCCCGATGCGGGGCTCGATCCCAGGACCCTGAGATCATGACCTGAGCCGAAGGCAGAGGCTTTAGTCCACTGAGCCACCCAGGCGCCCCACAAGCAGATCTTTTGACACAACCATTCCACTCCCAACAGAAATATACATATATGTCCATACAAGAATATTCTTAGCAGTATTATGAATAATGGCCCCTAAATTCAAACGAGCCAAATGTTTAAAGATGGTAGAATGAGCAAAGTGTAGAATATTCATGACTTTGAATGCCATGCAGTAACAAAAATGAGCTATTGATACATGCAACAATTTGAATCTTGCAAACATGACATTGAACCAAAGAAGCCAGACAAAAGAATACATAGTGAATCATTCCATTATATGAAATCCAAAAAGCAGGCAAAGCTAATCTATGGCATCAGAAGTCGGGATGGAGGTCACCTATGGACCAGAAAAGGGGAGTGGCTGAGAGAGGACACAGGAAGCTCCTGGGAATATTCTGGTAATATGCTGCTTCTGGGCACCTGGGTGGCTCAGTCAGTTAAGCGTCTGCCTTCGGCTCAGGTCATGATCTCAGGGTCCTGGGATGGAGCCCCGCATCGGTGCTTCTCTCTCTCCTGATCCTCCTGCTTGTCCTCTGTTTCGCTTCCCATCTCAAATAAATAAAATTAAAAAATATATATTTTAGAGCAACTCTGTCGGGACCCCTCTCACTTTTGAGAGCTTTTTCTGTATCCTTACTTAGTAAACTACTATCACTTTACTCACACACACCCACATGCAAATATATATGTAATAGATTAAAATATATTTTATACTATATATTAATATCATATCGTAAATACTATATATTAAAAAGTATATTTTTTCATTTTTAAGTAATCTCTGCACCCAACATGGGGCTCAAACTTGGGGCTCAAACATGGGGTTCACAGCCTGAGATCAAGAGTTGCATGGACTACCAACTAAACTGGCCAGACGGGCACCCCTTATTTTTCAGATATTAATGTTTTCCAGCTGATTACTAAAATTATACATGTATATGTATGTATACACACACACACACACACACTAAATATATATATAAATATATATATATATTTTTTAACTTCTTTAATCCCTAAGTCAACCGAGTGAGAAGAGCTCTTGCCCTCTATTTTATCAGATGAGGACACGGGAGCCTGGAATTTAAGGAACTTGCCCAAGTCATACGGTGTCTGAGCTCGAACCAGGACTGCAAGCCAGACTCCCAGACTCCATGCTCCTGCTCTTTTCACGCCTTCCTGTTGACCTTCAGGAAAGGGAGGCCTGGGGGTTTGCAGTGGGGCCCAACTAGGACTTGGTCCCGGTTAGCCTTAGTATCCGGGACAGCGGCTAGCCCGAGGAGATGACCGGAGCGGCCGGGGAAAAAGGCAGTCAGCAAGAAAACAGGCAGGGGCCCTGCTAACAGGGGCTTGGAGGATGCTGCAGAGGTGGAAGGAGGGGGAGATGTGTCAGGACCTCTGCTGAAGCTAGGGGCCCCGAGACTGCGGCCAGACCTCCGTCCCCAGAGCCTGGAACCAGCCTCAGGAAGGGGGAGTAGAGAGTATAGGGAGAGTATAGGGCCTTTGGTCTAAGCCCCTAGAGGCCGGCCCAGGTTGGGTTGTCCCTCCTTACCCTAGGCGGCCAGGGACCCAGGACCGGCCAGAGAGGGCCCAGTGTGTAGAAGACACAGGTGAACTTCCTTATGCTCATGACAGGGAACTTGATATGGGGGCGCAGAGGGCCTACCCCCTTCCCTGCTCTTCCGGGTCCCTGGGCCTGAGGGCCCGGCACAGAGGGAGTTAAGAGCCCTGGAACCTTTGCCTTGCAGAGGGGGGGCATGGGGAACTGTCACAAGGAGCCTTGTCTGGCCTGATAATCCAGGCGGCCTATCTCTTCCACGGCAGCTGCGAGGCAGACAGGTTGTCCTCGCAGGGAGGGAGGGAAGCAAGGGCCTGCCTGATGGCGGGAAGGATTTGAGGAGGGAGCGACACCCGGACTCCCTGGGGATCCTTTCCCACCCAAGGGCCACCTTCAGGACTGTGCCTGCAGGCCAGAGGTCAGGGCCTGAATCTGAACGTGGCGGTTCCCACTGACCCAGAGACCAGGAAGTGAGAGCCGATGAACGCACAGACCTAGGGAGGTGTTGATTGGGAAGTTGACTTCCCATACTGGACACACTGACTCAGTGTGTGTCCAGGCAGGGGTGCGAGGGGTGCCCTATCACGGGCGCCTGCGTAGGCGTCCGAGCAAGCACATGGATTCCTGCCGCACGGGGGAGGGCCGGCAGGGAAAGCCCGCTGCAAAGCCAGAAGGGAAGGAAATCCGACATTTGTGGAGCTCCGAGGATATGGGCACCAGGCTCTAGCTAGAACTTTCCACCTCTGCTATCTCATTTGATCTGCACACCAGTCATGGAAAAGAAGGCATTTTAACCCTATGTATCTGATAAGGAAGCCAAGGCTCCAAGAGTAGGCAAGGGTCCGGGCTCCCCAGCAGGGAGGAGCGGAGTCCAGGGTTCTGACAAAATCCGGAGCTGCGCTCTTTCCTTTGGGCTCTGAGTTCCTCCCCGGGGCAGGTGGCCTGGAAGAAAAGAAACTCTAAGGCATAACCGCTGAACTCGACCGGCTAAGGCTCTGGTGCAAGTCAAGGATGGCGTGGGAGTCCAGGGCCCAGGACTCCACACAAGGGCCTGGCTCTCTGCTGCAGAAGCCAGAAGAGAGAGGGTTCTTGCTGGGTTGGGGCAGCCAAGGAAGAAGCTCAAAAAAGGGTGGGACAGGTGGGAGGATCAGAGCAAGTGGGGGCGAGGAGGGCATCCTGAGGCTTCACACACATTCACTCACTGAGTCTTTCCCAGGGTATTGGGAGGTAGGTATTATTGTCATCCCCATTTTAGAGGTGGGGAGACCAAGGCTCAGAGCGATGAGGCCAGAGGCTCCGAATCATATCACTGGTAAGTGGCAAAACTCAGGTCTGATTCTCTTGCCTGTGAAACTCAAAAAGTTGGGGGGCTCCTGGGTAGCTCAGTGGATTAAAACCTCTGCCTTCGGCTCAGGTCGTGATCTCGGGGTCCTGGGATCGAGCCCTGCGCTGGGCTCTCTGCTCAGGCGGAGATCCTGCTTCCTCCTCTCCCTCTGTCTGCCTCTCTGCCTACTTGTGATCTCTCTCTCTCTGTCAAATAAATAAATAAAATCTTAAAAAAAAAAAACCAAACTCAATAAGTTGGGACGCATGGGCAACTCAATCAGTTGTCTGCCTTCAGCTCAGGTCATGATCCTGGGGTCCCGGGATTGAGTCCCGCATCGGGGTCCCCGCTCAGTGGGGAGTCTGCTTCTCCCTCTGCCCCGCTCCCCGTTCAATCTTTCTAATAAATAAATAAATAAATAAATAAATAAATAAATAAATAAATAAATAAATAAAATCTTTAAAAAAAAAAAACAACCCTCAAAGCCACTGAGACACACACAAAATGCACCTCATTTGTAGCAAGCTTGTGCACAAAGCCTGGGGCCTGGGATCTGGAGAGCAGAACTGAAGTCCTGCCTCATCTCCCAACTTACTGGCTCACGCAGCCCATGCATTTACTCCAGGAGCCTCAGTTTCTCTATGATAAAATTGGCCCATAGGGGCGCCTGGCTGGCTCAGTCAGCAAAGCGTGCAACTCTTGATCTCAGGGTCGTGAGTTCGAGCCCCACATTGGATGTAGAGATCACTTAAAAATAAAATCTTTACCAAGCAAATAAAATTGGCACGTAGTCACCTTTTGGGGACCGTTGGATGGACACTGGCAAAGTCCCCAGGGAAGCCACAGCTAGGATTCCGCTGCGTCTGTGTTTGTTCTTCAACACGTACACTTACTTGCTTGTGGGGCTGAAAGGCACAGAGTGTGAGGGAGCGTGGCAGGTACTCGAGCGCTCGTGGGACACCATCTGCGGGGGCAGCGCCTTTTCGGTGCAAAGGTGTCCTCTGCGCAGCTCACAGGATGAGACCCATGAGGGTTGCGGGGGCCATAGACAGGAATCCGAGGTGCCTGCACCAGGGGTAGTTGGGGACAAATAAGGAATCAGATGAATTCTCTGTGTGATGAGGGAAACGGAGCAGGTTCAAAGCCTGGACCTGAGAGAGCAGGTGTCGGGCGGGCGGGGACTGGGGGGTGGGGGGTGGTGGTTAGGAGAAGCTTCACAGGCTGGCCTCGATGAAACCAAGCTGTCATCTCTGATAGGTCCCCTGGATCTCAAGCCCCAATCTGTCCCAGACTGATGATTAGACCAGTGTTCCAGGGGCGCCTGGGTGGCTCCGTGGGTTAAAGCCTCTGCCTTCAGCTCGGGTCATGATCTCAGTGTCCTGGGATCGAGTCCCGCATTGGGCTCCTTGCTCAGCAGGGAGCCTGCTTCCCCCTCTCTCTCTGCCTGCCTCTCTGCCTACTTGTGGTCGCTCTATCAAATAAATAAATAAAATCTTTTAAAAAGAAAAAGAACAGCATTCCAGCTTTTCTTTCTCACGCCTGCTAATAAGCTCCTGGGACTGTACCAGGCTCTTGCTTTGGGTCCCCCGTACGCAAAGCAAAACAGGAAAGCAAGAACCTCCCAGAACTTCTCATTTGATCCTGGCTTCCAGGATGAGTTTTGCTGCTGGTTGTACTTTGAGTGGGGCACTAGGGACCCTGTGATTTGGCCACCATCTTTGTGCACAACTGTCGACTCTATGGAACTTAGAAGCAATGAAGAGGCAATTAAGAGCGATTTTGCTGGCTGAATCTATTTTTTTTTTAATATGTGTGCTGTGTGTTTCCGTGTCTGTGTATCTGTAGGCGTGACACATGTGTGCTGTGCACGTGTGTGTGTTCCCCGTGCTATAGTGTGTGTATCTGGGAGTCCTTGCCACTGCTTTGCTATCCTTCTTAAGGTCGTGGGTTCCTGGGTGTGGAGAGGTGGAGGGAACCCTGAGGCTTTAGGGGTGATTCACTCCCCTTCTCTGGGCCTCGGCTTCCTCTACTCTATGTATGGATTACTTGAATTCCATGATTTTGAAGGATTCTTGCAGATCTGACTGTCCCTGACTTTGTCATTCACCATATGATTTAAGGATTTCAGCCAAAGAAGATCAAATCAAGAGTCAAGGGCTCGAAGCTGCCCAGGCAGGGACCAGAATTAGACATGAGAAGGTTAAGGTCCCAGACTAGTCCACACCGGCCTCAGGAGAGCCATGGAGCTCCTGATCTGAAGCAACAGTTGTTAGAATGCAAGGCCACGGGCGCCTGGGTGGCTCAGTTGGTTAAGTGTCTGCCTTCGGCTCAGGTCATGATTCCAGGGTCCTGAGATCGAGCCCCGCCTTCTCCCTCTCTCCCTCTGCTGCTCCCCCTGCTTGTGTTCTCTCTCTCAAATAAATACAGTTTAGAACGCAAGGCCAGGCCCAAGGACCTGGATTGTGTCTCCCACCCCATGCTGGCCAGGGAGAAGGGGCAGAGTCTCCATATGACTTCCGGAAGGGCTCTAAGGAGGCAGAGGGATGGAAGGGGGGCCATCCAGGAGACAGCTCTGGGCGGGAAGAGTCCTCGGGTCCTACTGTGGCCTCTGCAGGCTCCTGATAAGCAGAAGGGCCTCCACCCTGATAGCCCCTCGTCTGCTTATCGGGGCGCCCAGGCTACCCCACCCAGGCTTACGCTCTGCTCCAGCCCACACCCTGATGAGAACACCCTCCAGCCCAGCCTGGGCCACTGCCGCAGGATCTCTGGCTGGGCGAGATATCTCTCTCTTCTAACCTCAGGACCCCTGGTTTCTGCCCACGTTCACCTTGGGTCTTAGGACTAAGTGGGGACTGGGCAGAAGCCTAGGGGATGAGTGGCATAAATCTTGGCCTCGCTGCACGAAGCCTTTACCCTGGTAAAGGCGCCAGACCTATCTGTGGGGTGAGGCAGGAGGGGTCACGGGACAGGAAAGGGGGCAAGGAGCCGACATATGATAATTTCTCACCTGGCTAGAGGGCCTGGGTTTCTCAGCCGTATTGCTCTGTTCTTACAACTTGTTAAACTATGCGTTAATGCCGAAGCTCAGAGACGTGCCACTTGGCCTCTAGTCACACAGCCGGTGAGGCGGAGGAAGGAAGGGAAGGACAAGGACATTGGCTAGGTCTGACCTGGGAGTGTGATGAGCACTCGCATGACCCTGGTCACCCCACAGGATCGAGGTCTGGATTGCTCCCAGTGTACATGCAAGAAAGCTGAACCTGACAGCCCTCGGTCCAAGGTCACAGACCTGGATGCAGGAGACAGGGGACGGCCACTCAGGGCCTATAGTTGCTTCCTTCCTCCCCTCCCTTCCTTTTTCTTTTTTTTCTTTCTCTTTTTCTTCCTTTCTTCAAGATTTTGTTTTTTAAAAGATTTTTATTTATTTGAGAGAGAGACAGAGATAGTGACAGAGAGCATGAGCGGGGAGGAGAGAGAGAAGCAGGCTGCCCATTGAGCAGGGAGCCCAGATGCGGGACTCGATCCCAACACCCTGAGATCATGACCTGAGCCGAAGAGAGACACTTAACCAAGCCATCCAGGTGCCTTCTTAAGATTTTATTTGTAAGTAATCTTTTTTTTTTTGAGATTTTATTTATTTTTATTTTGAGATTTTATTTTATTTTTGAGATTTTATTTTATTTTGAGAGAGAGAGCACACGCAGGGGGAGCAGCAGGCAGAGAGAGGGGGGAAGCAGGCCCCCTGTTGATGCGGGGGGTCTCAATGCGGGGCTCAATCCCAGGACTCTGGGATCATGACCTGAGCTGAAGGCAGATGCTTAACCAACTGAGCCACCCAGGCCTCCCTATTTTTAAGTAATCTTTACACTCAACGTGGGGCTTGAACTTACAACCCCGAGGTCAAGAGTCGCATGCCCCACTAACTGAGCCGGCCTGGTGTCCCAGGGCCCGTTCTTTCTAAACCTGGGTTCTCTCAATGGCCTTGAGCAGCTTTCAAGACTATTCCATGAGGGGCATTTGGCTGCCTCATTCGGCTAAGGGCTTTGCCGGTAGCTAGTCACCGAGTTCACAGCTCTGAACTGGGGACTGCTGTATTTACTGTCCACAAGGAGAACAGGAAGAGTCTGAGAGAAAAAGACTTGCCTAAGAGCTCCAGTTTTGTCTGCCCGCCTCCCCAGGCCAAAGTTCTTCTCCTCTCCCCCCCATCACACTGAGCTTAGCTCCACGTCAGACATTTGACATAATCGGCCAATAACCAGGCCCCCGTGATTATTTGCCTAAATGATTAATCACACAAATAAATGAGCCCATAACGGGGAGATTTAACTACCAGAGAAGACTTCCCTGACGAGGTGTTACTTACAAATGAAAGAGGAATAGGAGTTAACTAGACAAGAAAGGAGGGAAGGTTGTGCCAGAGGGAAGAGCGGGGCCTCAGTCACTCAGTCAGTCAGTGAGGCGTGAGACTTTTGATCTTGGTGTTCTAAGTTCAAGCTCCATGTTGGCTGTAGAGATCTTAAAAAGTAAATAAATGAAAACAAAAATCTAAAAATAAATAAATAAACAAATAACAAGAACAGGGGCACGTAGGTGGCTCAGTCGGTTAAGCGTCTGGCTCAGGTCATGATCTCAGGGTCCTGGGATCGGGGCTCCCTGCTCAGCGGGAGCTTCTCCCTCTGATCCTCTCCCCTCTGATGCTCTTTCTCTCTCTCTCTCAAATAAATAAATAAAATCCTGGGTGGGGGGGAAAAGGAAATAAAATGAAATCAAATCAAATAAAGTGAAATAAACAGAGCCTCCCTCCCCATTCCGAGAAGTCTCTACACCAGGAGTCTTGCTCTGAATACCGCCAGGCTCTCGCTGTAAGTGGCTTGAGCTCTGAATAGGCCCCTACCCATTCTTATGCTGCTTCTCCGAAGAGCTTGAATCCCCCTGCCCTCAAATAACCCAGCAGAGGACCCCCTCCACCCAGGGGAGCTTGCAGGGCGGAGGCAGCCTAGGTCTACCCTCCTTCGGCTCAGCATAAACATAGGCAGGGGCCCAGGAACTGAAATTTAAGCCAGAGCTTGCCCCAGTAATCCGGCTGTCGGGACCTTCCTGCTTTGTAAAGGTTCAACTAACATTTCCGCGGCCACCACACTAGTGCCATGGCCGAAACAACCGGCATCCTGGCTATAGCCAACAATTAAACCCTGAAGGATGGCGAGAGGCTGTCCTTCCTCCTCCCAGGCCCGGCAAATAGATGATCAGCTTCCGGGGCACAGGACTGAAAGGCAGACTCTAGCCTTAGCAAGATCCATTAAATTTATGGGACAAAGTGCCTACTAGAGAGAGGAGCCAGTCACCTTTGTTCCAAGGAGCCCAGCAGGGAAAGGGTTAAGAGGCAGGGCTTTCTAGAACCCAGGGAAAGTGCCCCACCCAGAGGAGGGGCCAGTGGATTAAAAGGCTGGCAGCTTGAGGTGGAGAGGCAGGGTCAGGGCCTCCTCACCTCCAAAGGCCTCTCTAGTCTCAAGCTCCAGCTCCAGGTACGTACTCTCTGCTGGGCCGGTCTGCTCGTGGGTCTGACTGGAGGGAAACTTCTGCCTCATCATGTGATCTCTGGCTTCTTTAATTCTGACTGGGTCCCCAAGGAGATCTCCACAGACCCTAGCTCTGCAGGGTTCTCGGGGCCAGTCCTCTTCCTTACCTGACTTGGGCTGCCCTTGACCACAGCCATCAAGGAGCTGCCGGCTCAGGAGCTAAGAGGCAGGCGGGGAAGTGGGGGGGGGCGCTGTGTGTCCGGCACTGACCGGTCCTGCTCCGCCCCCGGCCCCTGGCTCTCCCTGCCACAGTGCTCTCCCGGCCATGCTCCCTGTGCCTGCTGCAGGGCCCTGGCTGGGATATCATCATATACTGTAAGTTTGCGATAAGATACTACAGTATAGATGATGTACTAGTCCGGGTCCCCACAGCTCTGGAGCCAGATGAGGAGGGCAGGGAATGCTGCCAACCCTCCGGGCTCGCCGCTCAGCCTATCACAGCCTGCGGACCGCCGGGACGCTTGGGGATGGCGAGGAAACCGTTACCATTACTGAGTTTAGTAATGGTAACGGTTCTCTTGCTGTACCCAGAATACGTGCCAAGAAGAGCGCTCGGGACCCTGGAGCAGATCCCTGGGAGGGAGGGAGACTCCGGCTCAGACAACAGCGTGGGGGTGAGGGAATGGGTCTTCTCTTTCCTGTTCTAAGGAAATAAAGATAAGAACCGGTATGCTTGTCTTGTAATTTTATTAGCCTTTGAGCCGGGGGAGAGGGATGGGGCGAGCGGCACCATCTCCCTTAGGGCCCCCGAGTCCTTACGCGTGGCTTTAATGTAGAGGAACTGAGGGGATGGGAAAAAGCCCTCTCTGCTAAAACTGGCAACTCAGGGAGAAACTCTGGGTTTGATGCCAGCCAGTTCGATGCAGGGTGGCACTGTTCCTACCAAAGAGCCAACTTCTAGACCTAAGCAGCTGGGAGCCCAGGCAGAGGAACGACCCAGAGACTGAGCTAAGTTCCTTCCTCCAACGGACGAGGTCAGGCAGGAGCTAGGCGGACTCACTCAGGCCACGCCAGCTGTCAGTCTGTCAGGCAGTGCCCTCTCACCAGTCCCTGTCCCCGGGCAGGGGCCATTCGGGTCCCAGCTCATGCTGGGACGCCATGGGAGAGGCGGCAGAGGGCGGTCACCCGAGAAGCTTCACAGAGAGGCGCAGCCGAACATCACAGAGGAAGATGTCCATGAGATCGTCGCTCACCTCCTGTGCAATCTGGGAGATCAAGTGCCCCTTTGGACCAATCAGGATCCTCTGAGGGTGGGGAGAGAGGGAGAGAGAGAGACAGACAGACAGACACAGGCTGCTCTCAGGGCTCCCGAGCAGTGGAGGAGGAACCCCTGCCTAAGGCCCTGGTCCTTTCCCCAAGCCTAACCCGGCTTACCACATGAGATTCTTTGGGCACCAGAAGCTTCTGTTCGATCACCAGCTCCCCGCTAGGCCCTTCCTCCCACATCACCGTCCTCTGCACAGGGAGACATCATGATGAGTCAGACAGACCCAGATCCCTACTCCTCCAGGCCCCCGCTGTCCTGTCCTAGGTGCTGGGCCTGGTGAAGAGCCCCCAGGTTCCTTCACGGTGCCCGTACCTGCTGCACACCGTAGGGCATCTCCTGGGGCAGGTGCTCTAGAAGCTTCTCTCGGATGATGTTGGCACAGATCTCCTCAGGTGTCTGGCTAGTGAGGACTCCACTGTGGAATTCCCAGGGTCCTGGCCGGGCCTGTGCCAGGAGGTATTGCTGTGGGCACAGAGGGGGACAGGGGGGTAGCTCGGTCTCAACCACAACTTTCCTACTCACTCTCACTACCGGGAGGAACTCTGTTGCTTGTCTGCACACGGTGGAAATCAAAGGCCAGGCTAACTGACCTTTAGTGTTTTCACGTCCTCCTGGCTTAGGGCTGACAACATGAAGATCTCCTGGAAGTGGGGCCAGCCGACCCTCTGAGGGCCTCCCACAGACTGTGTTTTTGGGCCCTTATCTGCTGGGCCGGGGCTAGGAGTGCCAGGCTGTGAGCGAAGGGCCCGCCGCATCTTGAGCTTCTTGCCATTGACCACACCTTCAGTAAGGGCTGCTGTGAGCTCCAGGAGAATGGACTTCTGCTTCAGGCAATCTACCTGGGCGTGGAGGATGGGCAGAGGGGTGTGCGGTCAGTGGGATGGGCCCCATGGAGGAAGGCAGACCCCTTCGTCAGGTAGGTGGTGCTCACCTTGTTCATGACAAGGACGCTAGGGACCTGGGGGAACTGGGCCAGGCACTGGAGCACCTGGGGGCTGAGCTGGCGCCGAGTCCACTTGTCTGAGACATCCACAAGGACCACAACTACAAGGTGGCAGGGTGGGGAGCAGGACGTATGTATGACCACTCTCTCCCCACCCCCCACCCCCAAATGCCCATGATATGGGCTCTGGGTCAACCGCCATCCCCCGAACTGCCAGGAACAAGAGGCTGTGACCATGTAAATTGGGCTTCAGATTCCCATCGTGAGTCTAACCCAGATCCGCAGATTCCATGCTCTTCCATGGATCTTCCAACAAAGAAAGCTCCAGATGGTGCCTGAGGGACAGACAAACACAGGTCAGGAAGGGTCTTATGACTGATATACTCCTAATGAGGGACAGGGGTTTTCAACACCCTGAGATGGAATCTCCCCACCTTCTCAACACCTTTCCCTCTACAAACCTGTTTCCACAGCTATTACCTTTTCTGCTTCACAGGGCTGATGAGGCCAGGTGTGTCAAGTAGAATCTAAAATCAGGAAAGAGAGATGCCCACCCCCCATGATGGAACAATTATGACTGGCAAGTGAGAGAAAGGCCACCGTTGATGTCAGAAACCTGCACCCACTCTAGGCCAGGATGACCTTAGATTTTTACCCCCCAGCTTTGTTTTAATTCTAGATAGGATCCAAGAGAAAGATGATGACTGTGACCATATGGAAGATTAGAAAGGAGTAAAGAGGGTATGAGATCTTTCTGACTAGATGCCACAGGATGGAAAGCAGAGAGAACTGCACTAGGCCTAACGAAAAAGGAGACCCCCTTCCCTCAGAAAAGTGAATCTAAACATTTTCCTCAGGTCTAACTGTAAGACCTCTTAAGTTCTTAACTCTTAAGTTCACCCGCTGTCCAGTTTGCTGAACTTCCTTTGCAGGTACCCACCACCTGAGCCTCTTTCTCCGTGATGACCCCCAGAGCTTGGCAGCGAGTGGTGTGCACCTTCTTGGAGACAGGGAACACCTGCCAAAAACAAAGAAGTCCCAACTGAGTTCCCAGATCACTCTGGGACAATTCATGAAGAAACAGAAGAAAGTGAGAGATGAAAGGGCTGGGGCGTGAGGGGGAGAAGGGTCACGGATGCAACATACTTTCCGACCCAGAAGCTGATTGGAGAGGGTTGACTTCCCTGCATTCGGGGCACCCAGGATGACCACTCGTAGGACCCGGGGATTCTCAGGCATGTCAGGATGATGGACCACAAGGAGTTCCTGTTCACCTGTATGGGGGGGGGCGGGGGGACGGGCCAGAGGGAAGTGAGAGGTAATGGAATCTGGATCCCCTCTCAGGTACTCAGTCCTACCGGCCCACAAAGGAAATATGGAATAAAAGATTGGTGTACCAGGTTGAAGCTGAGACCTGGCTACAAGACTTAGTTTGTTCATTAATTTGTTTATATGATTTTCTCAAATTCTTTAACTTCTCTAAGCTCCTCAGTTTTCTCATACATAATATGGGAGATAATATTTTTTAAAAAATTGTATTTATTTGACAGAGAGAGATCACAAGTAGGCAGAGAGGCAGGCAGAGAGAGAGGGGGAAGCAGGCTCCCCGCTGAGCAGAGAGCCTGATGAGGGGCTCGATTCCAGGACCCTGAGATCATCACCTAAGCCGAAGGCAGAGGCTTTAACCCACTGAGCCACCCAGGCGCTCCTAAATGGGAGATAATATTAACAATTCCTACTTAAACCTTTCTTCTGATGGTTGGCAATTTTGTAAAAACAATCAACACAATGCCTGGCATTTAATACTCAATTACTGTGTGGAATGGTATTGTGTAGTTGTGCCTGATAAATCTGTGTACATGTATGAAAGCACAGCTAGATCAGATAGTCAGAAATCCCTCCAGCTCGGACAATCTCATCCTACTACGGGTGTTATAAAGGCTCTGCAAGCTTTCTCAGTGTTTCTAAGTATTAGTTTCTTATAATACCGTATTGCTATGACCAGTTTTGTGTCCAGTCTCCCTAACCAGAGTGTAGTTTATGCTACTTGAAAAACAGAGGGTGCTATTTCCTGGGTGTAATTCAGTGTCTTGACAAGGAGAGGGGCCACTTATTGGTCGAGTTTGCTTCCCATCTTGGGGCAGTGAGCTACAATTCTGCCTTGCCTGTGTCCCTTCAATCTCTTGATCTTTGTGAGCGTCTCTGATTGTGCCCACATCGGTTCCCTCTGGCTCCCAACTCTTAGAAACTGGTATCTCTCTGCTGTGAGATCCTGCAAGGCTCGCTTCTCTCTCGGGGCCTCAAGATCGTTTTCCATAATATAGGACCAAAGATGATAACCCTAGGGACTGAGGAGTTTCCCTGACCCAGAACTTTCACTGCTAAAACGGTGACAGTCCAGGACAAGCTTATCTGGGCCCTTTACCTCTGTGCATGGACACGCTGGGAGGGTGAGAAGTCAACGAACTGTCCGGCTGAGAGAGTCCAAGGAAGCGGTCCAAGGCTGAGCTCTGGCCATAACGGCGAGAGGCAGAGGCTAGGCGGGGACCAGAGAAGGCGGCGCCGGCGAAACAGGACACGCACCTCCGCTGACAGTCAAAGAGCGAGGAGAGCCGGACCCCCCACTCCCTCGTGGCATCGGGGCCCAAGTGCCGGACCCCTGACACCGCCCGAAGGAGCGTAGCAGCGCGCCGGCTGAGGGCAGCCATTACAGCCGCAAGGCACTCCGGGAACCGACCAGGAACTCACCTACGATTGGATAGAGCGGTGGAAAAGCGAGTGAGCGGAATGCTAGATTGGCCCAGAGTGCGGAGATCCACGGGATGTTGGAGGTGGGCTGGAGGAGAAGCTGCCCTGGAGTCTGACCGAGGCTAAGGGAAAGGAAAATGTGTATTTAGAGTTTGCGTGGACATGATGATCCTTTTGGACTCCCATACGTATCCTGTTTTCTTCTCCTCCTGCCAAAGTTTTGCAAAAGACCCTTCTAGCCCTGCCTTGTGAGAGACTACAGCTCCCATGAGGCCAAGCGGCAGAAATCTTTCTCTTAGCTTCTGGCTTCTCTTAGCTGGAGAAACGGATGCATCGAAGGAGGAAAGGTCCCGGTAGACGGAACGGGTGCCTTTTTAGTTCTCTCTGGTTTCAGGTTTGCAAGTTTTCTCCCAGTATCCCCCTGGCTTGGCCTAGCGTTGGGCAGCGTTCTCCGACCGTCTGCACCTTTGTTTTATGCGAGCCTCCTGTAGGGAGTACTCCCTGGATCGGTGTTCCTGATTAGCAGCAGACCCAGTTTCCCATCTACGAACCTCCGTTGCTATCTTCTCCCTAAGGCCATTCCTTTCTGAGGAAAGACCAGAGGGTTTGTAAAGGAAGAAGCTGCCTAGTCACCTACAATCCCCCAGATTGCCTTAGCGGCCTCCGGAACCTGATATATCTCAGTCATTTTGCAGCCTTAACCCTTAGTCATTCTTGGAAGTCTCTCTATCAAACTCTTGAAATTGAGAGAGAAATGCTGCGGGGATTGGAGAGACGAGGATTTATTCATATGCTGTGTCCAGGTGCTGGAGGAACGTGAATTAAGAAAATGGACAAAAGGGCGCCTGGGTGGCTCAGTTGGTTAAGCAACTGCCTTCAGCTCCCGTCATGATCCCCGAGTCCTGGGATCGAGTCCCACATCGGGCTCCCAGCTCCACGGGGAGTCTGCTTCTCCCTCTGACCTTCTCCCCTCTCATGCTCTCTCTCTCGCGCGCTCTCTCTCTCTAATAAATAAATAAAATCTTTGAAAAGAAAGAAAGAAAATGGACAAAAATCTTTGTCACAGGACTTGTATCCTGGAGGCCGTGTGTGTGTGTGTGTGTGTGTGTGTGTGTGTGTGTGTATATGAGAGAGAGAGAGAGGTTAGTGACCTGAAGGAACAGTTCAGGTAGCATGGTCTAGGTGAAAACCTAAATGGAGTGAGTTTAAGACAGAATGAGAGATGGGGTGCCTGGCTGGTTCAGTGGGTAGAACATGCTGCACCTGATCTCAGGCTTGTGAGTTTGAGCCCAGTGTTGGGTTGGGTGTAGAGCTTACTTAAAAAAAGAGAGAGGGGGGCACCTGAATGGCTCAGTCGGTTAAGCGTGTGCCTTCGACTTAGGTCATGATCCCAGGGTCCTGAGATGGAGCCCTGCTTGGGGTTCCCTGCTTGTCGGGAAGCCTGCTTCTCCCTCTCCCACTACCTCTGCTTGTGTTCCCTCTCTCGCTGTGTCTCTCTGTCAAATAAAATCTTTAAAATAGAGAGAGAGAGAGAGAATGAGAGGAGAGGTAATTGAGGAAAGCCGGGGGGGGGGGGAATATATACATCTTTCCAAGGGAGCAGAGCAAAAGGGAGTGGTAACAAAAGAGAGGGAGAGAAGTGGGGTTAAGGAAAGATTTTCTTTTCTTTTTTAAGATCAGAGATTCTTGTTTGCTCATGGCAATGATCAGGTAGAGAGGAGGAAATTGTTGACGTAGGACAGAGAGGGGAGAATTGTTGGAAGGATGGTGGGAACCAACTGACTGGGCTTCTGTTGTGGGAGTGGAGGCTGAGTGTCCAGGGTAGCTCTGAGTGACACAGGGTTGACAGAGATGGGGCATCTAAATGCACCGATGGTTTGCAAATGGCACCAGGCTCCAGCTTTCAGGCTGCCTGCTCTATTAGCAGAAGAAACAACCTTTCTGGAACATGATATTCTGGATGTTATTTGGGCATATGGGTGCCCAAAGAACAAAATACCACTTAATACAGGGCAGCTGGCAATCGGAAAAATATGAATCTTCTTTCATGGACCGTAAGGTGAAATACCATTTCAACTGTAATTAGGGTGAAGGGCAATTTCTTTCAGGTTAAATGGTGGTTGAAGAGCTTAATTAAATAAGTGCAGAATCATGGGGCGCCTGGGTGCCTCAGTGGGTTAAAGCCTCTGCCTTCGGCTTGGGTCATGATCTCAGGGTCCTGGGATCTAGCCCTGTATACGGCTCTCTGCTTGGCAGGGAGCCTGCTTCCTCCTCTCTCTCTGCCTGCCTCTCTGCCTGCTTGTGATCTCTCTCTGTTAAATAAATAAACAAACAAAATCTTAAAAAAAAAAATGCAAAATCACCCAACAGATACATACTAAGTACTACAGCATTGGCGATAGATAACACCTTGGAAGAATCCCTGGGATAACACAAAAACTTAGAGGAATTGTGTCAAAGTGCTTTGTTAATTCTCTTCTTTCCCTCAGATTTTCCCTCAAAGAGTATTGTAGGGAAATGTATTTTGTGAGATTAGGAGAGGCTAATCAAATGAAATAGACTGCGTGGGTTTGTATGTCAACTTGCCACTTAGCTGGGCGAGTTTGCAAAAGTTATTTCAACTCCAAATGTCAGTTTTGTCATCTGTAAAATGAAGACAAAAATAATAAACACATCTACCTAATACTATGTGTTCATAGGATTTAGAACAATGGAGGATTTAGAGCAATGGAATCTCTCAATAAACGTCCTTATCTTAAAGCTAATTGTTTTTCTTTTCTATACAATTTCTCTCTGTGCTATATTCCTCTCATCAGCATTTATTTTAAAAATGCTTGATCTCAAGTTGTCTGGGTAGCTGAATCGGTCAAGTGTATGCCTTTCTCTCAGGTTATGATCCCAGGGTCCTGCGATTGAGCCCCTCTTTGAGCTCCCTGCTCAGCGGGGAGCCTGCTTCTCCCTCTCCCTCTGCCCCTCCTGCCCTCTCTTTTTGTTTGTTTGGGGTTTTTTTTAGATATTATTTATTGGAGCACCTGGGTGGCTCAGTTGTTAAAGTGGCTATCTTCAGCGCCCCAGTCGGTTAAGTGGTTATCTTCGGCTCAGGTCATGACTCCAGGGTCCTGGGATCGAGTTCTGCATCGGGCTCCTTGCTCAGTGGGAAGCCTGCTTTTCCCCCTCTCTCTCCCTGCTACTCCCCCTACTTGTGCACGCTGTCTCTCTTCTCTCTGTCAAATAAATAAATAAAATCTTAAAAAAATGAAGATTTTGGGACTGGGTGGCTCAATGGGTTAAAGTCTCTGCCTTAGGCTCAGGTCCTGATCTCAGGACCCTGATCGAGCCCCACATCAGGCTCTCTGCTCAGCAGGGAGCCTACTTCCCTCTCTCTCTGCCTGCCTCTCTGCCTGCTTGCGATCTCTCGCTCTGTAAAATAAATAAATAAAATCTTTTAAAAAATGAAGATTTTATTTATTTATTTGAGAGAGAGGGAGAGCAACGAGCGGGAGAGGGGCAGAGGGAGAGGAAGAAGCAGGTTCCCCACTGAGCAGGGAGTCTGATGTGGGACTCCATCCCTCTTTCCATCTCTTGAATATACCAAGTTCATTTCTGCCTCAAGGCCTTTATCTCTGCTACTCCTGCCTTCTGTGTTCAAGATTTGACTTCTGCTTCCTATTTAGGTCTCAGCTTAAATGTCTTTTTCTCACAGCATTTATCACTACCTGCAATGATCTTCTTGCAGTGGCCTGAAATGCAATAGGAATATCCTCAAGAGTCTTCACAGTCAGGGACCCCTGGGTGGCTCAGTTGGTTAGGGAGCTGCCTTCGGCTCAGGTCATGATCCCAGCGTTCTGGGATCGAGTCCCGCATTGGGCTCCTTGCTCGGCAGGGAGCCTGCTCCTCTCTCTGCCTGCTTGTGTTCTCTCTCTGTTAAATAAATAAATAAAAATCTTAAAAAAAAAAAATCTTCACAGTCTTACCAACCCCTCATGGCCCCCATTCTGAACAAGTCACTCCCTTGCTTCACTAACCTCAGAATAAAGTATAAACTAACATGGCTGTGGCGTACTTTGCTAGATTCCTTTTGCTTTGGTTTTTTTTTTTTTCATTTATTTATTGGGGCACCTGGGTGGCTCCGTGGGTTAAAGCCTCTGCCTTCAGCTCGGGTCATGATCTCAGGGTCCTGGGATCAAGCCCCGTATCGGGCTCCCTGCTCAGTGGAGAGCCTGCTTCTCCCTCTTGCTCTGTCTGCCACTCTGCCTACTTGTGCTATCTCTCTGTCAAATAAATAAATAAAATCTTTTTAAAAAAGTAATTAAAGGGGTGCCTGGGTGGATCAGTGGGTTAAAGCCCCTGCCTTCAGTCCAGGTCATGATCTCGGGGTCTTGGGATTGAGCCCCGCTTCGGGCTCTCTGCTTTCAGTGGGGAGACTGCTTCCCCCTCTCTCTCTGCCTGCCTCTCTGCCTACTTGTGATCTCTCTCCTCTCTGTCAAATAAATAAATAAAATCTTTTAAAAAAATAAAATAAAAGAATAATTGAAAAATGAAATAGGGATGGGGATGTTGTGATGATGAAAACAACTGGTATGTACAGAGGACTTAGAACGGTGCTTGACACATAGAAAATGTTATTCAAATGTTTGTCATTGTTATTATTTTTTAAAGATTTTATTTATTTATTTATTTGACAGAGAGAGAGAGATCACAAGTAGGCAGAGAGGCCGGCAGAGAGAGAGGGAGAAGCAGGCTCCCTGCTGAGCAGAGAGCCCGATGCAGGCTCAATCCCAGGACCCTGAGATCATGACCTGAGCCGAAGGCAGAGGCTTTAACCCACTGAGCCACCCGGGCGCCCTGTTATTATTATATGACCCATAATAGACTACAAGTTCTATGGAGACAAGGATAATATATATTACTCACTGCTGTATCTCCTACACCTACAACAGTGTCTAACACATAATGGGTACTCATTAAATTTTTGTTCAGTGAGTGAATAAATTATATCTTTCTATAGATACATTGACCCTTCTTTGTGGTGTTAACATGGCTGCAGCATCTTGATTTTACATCTTCTCACGTCCAGTTTTAGTTGGAAAGAGCAACAGATCTCCCCTGAAGGAAAGTTCTCCATGTGCATTTTGGCTCTGATGGGGTTACATGGCCATTCCTGAAACAATCATTGTAGCTTAGAGAATGTTATGTGCTGAATGACTTAGGTCTGGGTTATGTAAATGTGCTCTATGCCCCGAGTGACCTCATCCAAATCACAGGATCTGAAAATGGAGTGGGGGTGGTTTTCTGAATGATGATCATTGGATAGAGTGTGTCGATACTTGGCAGGGAAAAAACCAATCTACTATTCTGCCCTTGGTAAGAAATTCAAGTAGGTTGGGGTGCCTGGCTGGCTAGACTCTTGATCTTGGGGTTGAGTTTGAGCCCCACATTGGGGGTAGAGATTGCTTTTTTTTTTTTTTAAGATTTTATTTATTTGTTTGACAGAGAGAGACACAGCAAGAGAGGGAACACAAGTAGGGGGGAGTGGGAGAGGGAGAAGCAGGCTTCCCGCTGAGCAGGGAGCGAGCCCAATGTGGGGCTCAATACCAGAACCCTAGAATCGTGACCTGAGCTGAAGGCAGATGCTTAATGACTGAGCCACCCAGGCGCCCTGTAGAGATTACTTAAAAATAAATAAATAAGCTTAATAAATAAATCTGTATAAAAAAAGAAATTCAAGTAGAGAAATGGTTCAGGAGACTCATATGGTTCATGTATGCTGTCGGGGCACCTGGCTGGCTCAGTTGGCGGAAAGTGCAACTCTTGATCTTGGAGTCATGAGTTTGAGCCCTACACTGGGTATAGAGATTCCTTAAATAAATAAATAAACAAACTGGGAAAAAAAAAAAAAAAGGATATGTCATCATCACGTAGATTCCAGCAAAGGACTTCATGTGGTGGTAGAATTAGGAAAATACAGTTCCTGGAAGCTTCAGGATCAGCTTTGGCTTTTTTTTTTTTTTTTAAACACACCCATTCATCCGAACATAGTGTCAATATTAATTCTTCCTCCCTTCTGGCTCTGCAATTTACCGGTGTTGCCAAATGTGTTCTCTTTCCAAAGGATAATACTTTTGCAAGTAAAGACAACTCTTCCAAGTCAGGAGCTAGCTTCTGGGATTGGTCCTGGGCCCTACTACCCTACTCTGTGAGCAGTTGTATCTTACTCTATGTCAAGAGATTGGGAGGCAGTTCATATATGAGGCAAGCACTTTTGTGTAAACTTGGTTTTCTAGGAACTGAATTATGCTAATCTATACACTCTTTTCCCACAGCAACATATAGCTATGTATGTAAAAGCCACATGCATCTGATGAGTAAAAAATCTTCCAGCTCCTAGGTGCTATAGGGAGTAACCTTTCATTTCTTAGTGACTTGAAAATTCCATTATATGCATTTTTAAAAAATATTTATTTATTAAGATTTTACTTATTTGACAGAGAGAGAGAGAGAGAGAGAGAGAGATCACAGGTAGGCAGAGAGGCAGGCAGAGAGAGGGGGGGGAAGCAGGCTTCCTGCTGAGCAGAGAGCCTGATGCAGGGCTCGATCCCAGGACTCTGAGATCATGACCTGAGCCGAAGGCAGAGGCTCTAACCCACTGAGCCACCCAGGCGCCCCAAAAGACTTACTTATTTGAAAGAGAGAAAGGAGAAGGAGCAGGAGGGGCAGACAGAGAGAGAGAGAGAGAATCTCAGTCAGACTCCGTGCTGAGTGTGGAGTCCCATGCTGGGCTCAATCTCGGGATCCTGAGATCACCACCTAGACAAAAACAAGAGTTGGACATTTAACTGACTGCATCATCCAGGCACCCCTATATGCATTTTTAATTAGTAATCTGTAATAAGTAATACTAGTGACACTCCATTTTCAGCATTCTCAAACTTTGCTGTTGGGCTTATTCTTGCTTCTTTCCAAAATGATGAAAAAATTTCCTTAATCTTAGATTAGAAGTTTAAACATTCATATTAGATCCTGGGATTAGGAGTAGTTTTTGCTTTCTCTAGAAGTACAGAGAGTTTGACATCTTTCACAGAAAGAATGGAACTGCTCCCCCCCTTCCCCTTCTCCTCCTTTATCTTCTTTTGCCTTCCATTGTATCTTGGTCCCTGTTTCTCCAAACTCTAAACTGTAGAGGGAAGACTGGGCTGGAGAGGGAACGAAGGTCATGGTAATAAGGAGAGAGTTTAGTCATGTGTCTCCTCTTCCCTTCTGAAGTGCACTGCCCTAAGCTGTCAAGTCTGTGCTGAATTTCCAAGACTCAAGTAAGCCTAGTCTGTTGTTTGCTGTGCCAAGGCAGCACAGTGCTCTAGGAGCTGATAGTTGGGTCTCCATGGGCTAAAGGTCTAGTTTTTGTTTAACAGTTTGCACAAGGGCCAGGCTTCATAGTGAGAGCTGGAAAGTTGGGGACTATTAGCTTGCAAGTCCCTCGATGGCACATATGAGACGCCTAGAACATTTTTGTCCAATAAACAGTATGCGCTTCATAAACAGACTGAACTTAGCAGTGTCCCAAAGAAGTTTAAGTGTGGTCACCACCTTGCCAAGATCCTCGGGGCTTCTGAACACCTCCTGGCCAGTAGTGTATTCTGGGATGTCAAAGTCGCCTCTTACACAATTAGCCCCAGTGCGTTCTAGATGTGATCGTCTTCTTGAAAGAAATCCCAAGTTCATGATCAGTCACTTCAGAGCATTTGCATTCAGGCCTTTAAGTGTAAGTAGGATCCAGAATCTTAAAAGTGTCATTATGTCTATGGCTCCTTACGGACATCGCGGTCCAAGTGTTAGTAACCTAGGTAAGGTAATCCAGAGTTCTTGGACCTCGGGTCAGCCGCCAAAGCCTGTAAGCCTAACCAGTCCCCGAGGCCAGCGGCCATGTCCACCTGAGACCCCAGGGTCCAGGGCATCAGGCATTGAAGAAGACGCCTCGGCGCGAGCTGCGCAGGCGCGGGCGTCCGTAGAGGGCCCCGGCATTCCAGGCTGCGCAGGCGCATGAGCGGCTCCCGGCGAGTCCCGACGGCGGCGGCGGCTACTGAGGGGCCGGGGCGTGGAGCAGCGGTGGCGGCGGCGGGCGGCAACGGAGCAGCCATGAGGGCCGGGCCCAGTCACCGACAGTGAGTAATGGTGAAAGCGGGGTGGGAGGCGGGAGAGAAGAGGGGTGGTCTGGTGGAAGGATACCTCGACTTGGTTTGTGGGGGGGGGCTTTGCCGGTCGGAGGCGAAGGGGCGTGGGGGAGGGACAGTTTGAGGTGATGATGGGAGAATTTGGGGCATAGGTGGCCGGATCGCCGGCGCCGGGGCTGGACAGCTTGGCGGAGGGAAGGAGGTGAGTGCTGCAGAGTAAAGGAGCCCACGGCAGGGGCAGTGTCCCGCGCTTCCCCGTTTGTCATCGTCCCTTCCCCCAGGAGCTCTCGGTCGCCTCTCCCTTTCCGCTTCTTTCAGAGAATGGTCGCGGGGGGAGGGTGGTGGAGGATGAAAGCCCTGCTGGAGCTGAAGAAGCTAACTCTCATCCAGGCAGGGAAGGGCCGGTCGCCCGGAGTCATGGCTTTCCTGGGTGGAGGATGGGAGTCAGGAGCCCTCTGTTTAAAGCCGGGAGGGATCTAGAGAAAAAACCTTGGGGCTTAGAGTCTGACAGGTTCGAAATCACGTCCACCATTGATAAAGCTGATAGATAACCTTGGGCAGGTCCCACTTAACCTTTCTGAACCTCTAAAAGATGCAGTGCTTCAGTGGGCTATTGCAAGCATCATGTGTGTGATTGAGATTGGGTATGAAAACTGTAAATTGTAGGTATTATGCCGAGGGTACTGTATCACCAACAACATTACTGGATTTTCGACCTTACCGTTATTAGTAGAATGATTGATTTCTTTGTCAAGGCGAAGCATATTGTTTGTAAGACCTCAGTAGGCACATATGTGCGTTCTACGTAGGCACGGTGGATCATGTGCAAAAATACCAGTTTGTGATGTGACTAATTAGCCATCAGACTTGTGTAGGAAAAATACCATACTCTTGGGCATTTTTACAAATGGTGTGTAGCTCCTACTCAGGAGGAAGGAAATAGAGAATGGAGGGCCAATCTGTTAAATGCTTTCAGAACATAGCTCAGGTCTCTTGACTTGTAACAGAGCTGGTACTAATGTGCTTTATTATGAGTCGAGAAAACTAGTTTGACACAAGCTGGGAGGGCCGCACAATGAGGGATGTGCAAATACAATTTGTTGTTTTTAAATTGTAAAAGTTTTGTTTTGCAAGGGAGTTTCTCGTTGTCCTAGGGCCCTGTCTCTATTTTGGAGGTCAGATAAACATATAGCAGCTTTTCAGCTCCCACTTTTTGTTTCCCTGCCCGTGGAACCTCCAGGGTGGAGTGTCTCTCAGAGAAAGACAGAAGCAGCTGTGCGAGAGCCCAAGAGGTGGTTGGTTCTTTTCTGAGAGGCTGAAGGAGCACTCCTGAGGCTTTGTTGTTGTCTTGTTATTTAGGGTAGACAAAGCAGAGGACAGAGTTAAACCTTGTGCTTCTAGAGAGAGAAAATGGCTTTCTAGCCACAGCTTTTGAAAGAGGTGAAACTTCTTTCAAAAGGACAGAAGGAGACGGATGCTTCAGCTTTGCGGGCTCTGAAGATTGAAAGCTTGAAATGGCGAGGCCTTTTGGAAATTAGCAAGTGATTTGTCTTTCTGCGCAAAGGTAGGGAGTGGCTATACTAGATCCTTGAAGATTCACAGATAAGAACACTGAATTATTTTATAGGAATGGGGGATGAAGCCTAGTTGTCTTTAACTTCTCCTTCTGGTAAAACGTGTTTTACCTCTTTCCTGGAAATGCACAGTGATAAATTATTTTTAATTTTTTGCTTTAGTTCCTTGGGTCTCCAAATAAGTATCCATAACACCGATTATTTTTATTGTTGTTGTTGGTTTGTTTTTGTTTCAGAGGGTAGTTTTAAAAAGAAAGCACTTGTTACTCTTGTAATAGGTCTTTTACAGAGTACAAATTTCTTCTGTTTTTGACTTCCACACGGAAGATGAAGTAGAGGTATAAAATGTTAGAGCTGGCCTGTCTTAATTTATTTTGATAACTGGGCATTTATTTTTAATTTTGGTAATGTATTTTTCCCTCTACTGGAAATTTCCATTGGTTCAAACAACTCCATAATGCCGTCTGTGTTATGTTAAAATGATAGAGGTTTGTTCAGCTGTGATGAGAATTTCCTGTCATTCTCTCTATTCTTTTTCCTATTTGTGGTTATTTTTATGTAGTAGATGACTATGACCAAATGGAGAGTCTTCCCCTGGGGGAGAGAAAAGGCATGGTCAGTGCTTTGATTAGCTGTTGTTTGAGCAGTCTGTCTAAAGTGGAGATGTAAAGGGGTGCCTGGGTGGCACAGTCCATTAAGGGTCTGACTCTTGGTTTCAGCTAAGGTCATAATCTCAGGGTCCTGAGATCGAACCCTGCACTGTGCTCAGCGGGGAGTTTGCTTGGGATGCTTTCTCTTCCTCTCCCTCTGCCCCTCTTGCTTGTGCTTGCATGCTGTCTCTCAAATAAATACATGAATCCTTTTTTTTTTAAATTTTTTTGAATATTTTATTTATTTATTTGACAGAGTGAGAGAGCACAAGCAGGGGGAGCAGCAGAGGGAGGGGGAGAAGCAGTCTTCCTGCTGAGCAGGGAGCCCAATGTGGAGCTCGATTCCAGGACCCTGGGATCATGACCTGAGCCAAAGGCAGATGCTTAACTGACTGAGCCACCCAGGCTCCCCTAAATAAATGACTCTTTAAAAAAATAAAATGGGAGGGCGCCTTGGTGGCTCAGTCGGTTAAGCAGCTGCCTTTGGCTCAGGTCATGATCCCAGGGTCTTGGGATCGAGTCCTGCATCGGGCTCCTTGCTCAGCGGGGAGCCTGCTTATTCCTCTACCTCTGCCTGCTGCTTCCCTGCTTGTGTTTTTTTTCTCTCTCTCAGACAAATAAATAAATAAAATCTTTTAAAAAATTAAAAAAATAATTAATTTATTTATTGGAGGGAGGAGAGGGAGAAGCAGACTCTTTACTCAGTGGAGCTTGATCCCAGGACCCTGGGATCATGGCCTGAGCCAAGAGCAGACACTTAACCAACTGAGCCACCCAGGCACCCCTATTCTGATAAAATTAATAATTTTTTTAAGATTTTATTTATTTGACAGACAGCGAGAGAGGGAACACAGGCAGGGAGCGTGGGAGAGGGAGAAGCAGGCTTCCTGCAGAGCAGGGAGCCCAACATGGAGCTCAATCCTAGGACCCTGGGATCATGACCTGAGGCGAAGACAGATATTTAACGACTGAGCCATCCAGGGTCCCCCAAATTAATAATTTTTAAAAAAGCATCTCATGCCTCAGGGGAAAACTATCTATTTATTTAGTAGGCTCCACACTCAGCGTGGAGCGCAACTTGGGGCTTGAACTTACGACCCTCTGATCAAGCTTCGGACCCTTAACCAACTGAGCCACCCAGGTGCCCCAGGGGAAAACTTTTTAAAACAGTCTATTTAAAAACAAAATTATGGTACTTTTACCTCTCCCTTTTTTACTTTGAATATTTGCTTGTGAACAGAATCTTTGTTCCCTTAGAGCCCTTTTGATCTTGCCACCCGTTCCTTAACTGAAGTGTCTTTTGTGATATTTTCACAGTCGCTGGTAATTGAGCACAAAGGTTTTTTTGTTGTTTGTTTTTTTGTCAGTTGTTTGGTTCTTGATAGAGCGCTAAAAACTTTAATGGAGGGCTGTATGGGAAGATGTTAAAAAGGAAAAGTAAAGAGGAAAGCAGATTTAACTTAGTGACTATCTGTAGGTTGATCTGATGTTTGGAGGGTGAAGGATTCAAGGATGTATATATGATTCAGAGTAGCCTCCTGAGGGCCAGATTTTGCTTACCAATATTTAGCAGAGTGCATAGTTACCCCAGACTAATTGCTCATTAAATATTTGCCAAAATTGGGTGGGGGGTGCGCCTGGGTGGCTCTGCCAGTTAAGTCTGACTCTTGATTTCTGTTCAGGTCATGATCTCAGGATTATGAAATTGAGTAATCAATGAGGAGTCTGCTTGAGATACTTTCCCTTTCCCTCTGCCGCTCCCTTGGCTCTCTCGGCTGTGCTCTGTTTCTCTTTATCTCAAAGAAATCTTTTTTTTTTTTTTTAAGATTTTATTTATTTATTTGACAGATGATGAGAGAGGGAGTGCAAGCAGAGGGAGTAGGAGAGGGAGAAGCAGACTTCCTGCTGGGCAGGGAGCCAGCTGAGGGGCTCGATCCCAGGACCCTGGGATCATGACCCTAGGCAAAGGCAGAGGCTTAACAACTGAGCCACCCAGGCGCCCCTCAAATAAATCTTTAAATACTTGCTGAATGGAAAAGTGATAACCCCAAATATAAATCATAATCAGCAAACTTGAGTTCAAGTCTTCTGCAACTTTGTGTATCTTTGAGCTTACCTATGTTTCTTTACCTCAGTTTCTTCATCTATAATAGCTGTACTTACTGCATAGGTTGTTGTGAGGGTTAAATGTGTTAGTACATGTAAAATGTTTAGGATAGTACTTAATACTTAGTAAATGCTAAATAAATACTATCCAACTAATGTTGTTGGATGCACGCTGTTTTTGTGCCAAAATCTGTGCTGGTCAGAGATGTTTATAATGTGACCCCTGCCCTTTCAGTTCACAGTTTAGCAGAGGAAACAGAAGTATATAAAGTAATTATTGTAGAATGTAATACCTTATTTAATCAAATCTGTGGTGCCAGTGATTGTAAGGGTCATAATTACTTTAACAAGAAAGAAAAAAAAAATGATGCTAATGAGACTGGCATGCCATCATTTGTAAGGTATATCCTGTTTCCAGAGAAATGTGGAAGGAGAGTATGTCTTAGAATTGATGAAATACAGTAATTTCGGGACGCCTGGGTGGCTCAGTCAGTTAAGTGGCTGCCTTCCGCTCGGGTCGTGATCCCGGTGTCCTGGGATCGAGTCCCACATGGGGCTCCTTGCTTAGCAGGAATCCTGCTTCTCCCTTTGCCTCTGCCTGCCACTCTGCCTGTCTGTGCTCGCTCTCTCTCCGATAAACAAACAAATAAATAAATAGAATTGAAATACAGTAATTTCTCTACTAGAGGGAAGTACAACTTGTAAGAGTTGATGGAAGGCTGGGTACAGATATTGTCAGTAAAAGCCCCTTGCATAACCTGCGTGATATACCCTCACAGATGAACAAGGAAGATAGGGCATTCTAAGCAGACAGTAAAGTATGAAAATGGGAAGGGTGAGGGCATTATTGATGTGTACCAACATATCAGGATAAGAACAAGGAGGAAATGAGCTAAGACTTTGGCAGAGTAACATTGTATAATACCGCAAAGCAGGACAGGAAGCTTGGAACATTTTCAGAAGAGACATGAGCCTAATTCTTGGATTTCAACTCTTAAAATGTAATAAAAACTCTAAAAAGATGATACTAATATAATAAAGTGGGAAGTGAGAGTAGTGTGAGAAGCAAAGTGGCCAGGGGAAGAGTTGAAGCTTCACAGCTGACCAGAGTGGGGATAAGTGTGAAGTCACTGAACTCATGGTGAGAGGTGAATGCTTTCTCAGCAGAGAAGTGTTTAATATCTATTTCTGTCTTTGCACTGCCTATCAAGCTCTTGATTATGTCCCTTTTAGAGCTTTGTAACTTAGAGTGACAGGAAATACAACTCAAGAGGAAAAATGCTAAATTTTCTTTATTAAAAATGCATTTAGGGGCGCCTGGGTGGCTCAGTCAGTTAAGCATCTGCCTTCAGCTCATGTCGTGATCCCAGGGTGCTGGGACTGAGCCCCGAGTCAGGCGCCCTTGCTCATTGGGGAGTCTGCTTCTTTCTCTACCCCTCCCCCTGCTTGTGCTCTCTAGCTCTCTCTCAAATAATTAAATAGAATCTTTTAAGAATTGCATTAATTTTTTTTATTTATTTACTTTTTAAAGTTTCAGTTATTTAATCTCTGTACCCAATGTGAGGTTCATACTTGTTCAGGAGGTTCATACAAGATCAGGAATCACATGCCCTTCCACGTGAGCCAGCTAGGTGCCCCTAAAAATGCATTTATTTATTTATTTTTTAAGTAGGCTCCATGCCCAGCATGGAGCCCAGTGTGGGGCTTAAACTCAAGACCCTGAGATTAAGACCTGAGCTGAGACCAAGAGTCATACACTTAACTGACTGAGTCACCCAGGCACCCCTAAGAATGTATTTAACACAGGAAGGGTAGAAAGTTACTGGACTTGAGGTTTAATTATGAAGTGGTGGTTTAGTATAGCATTGTATTGACTGTTTCATGAGAAAATAAGGATTATTTAAGGAGTGGTTTAAAAGACTAAGTTACTAATTTTCTGGCAACTAAACCTGAAGCTAGTAGGGAAAAATAAAAACTAGAGATAGCATAAGCATGAATTTGTGTGATGTCTTTTCACCAGTAAACAAAATTAGATTTGAATGTCTTAACCTTTTTGGTCTCTGCTCTCATTAAAAAGTGTTGGAGTTGATCCTTTCAGCAACCAAATTCAGAAGACATTCAGGTGCTTACTGTGTGTTAGGCATCGTGCTAGGCACTGGAATTAAAATGTGAATAACATAATCCTTGCTTGTAAGGAGTGCATTTTATTTCTTAAAGATTTTATTTATTTATTTATTTGAGAAAAAGAGAGAGAGAGAGCATGAGAGGGGGAAGGTCAGAGGGAAAAGCAGACTCCCTGCGGAGCAGGGAGCTCAATGTGCGACTGGATCCAGGGACTCCAGGATCATGACCTGAGCTGAAGGCAGTTGCTTAACCAATGAACCACCCGGGTGCCCAGAAGTGCATTTTATATTTTAAAGGCTCTGTGCTCATCATGGAGCTTGAACTCATGACCCCAAGATCAAGAGCCATATGCTCTACCAACTGAGCCAGCCAGGTGCCCCTAAAAAGTACACATTTTTTTGGGAAAGATTTTAATTAATGGGTTTATTTATTTATTTAAAGATTTTATTTATTTGACACACAGAGAGAGATCACAAGTAGGCAGAGAGGCAGGCAGAGAGAGAAGGGGAAGCAGGCTTCCCACTGAGCAGAGATCTCGATGTGGGGCTTGATCCCAGGACCCTGAGATTATGACCTGAGCCGAAGGCAGAGGCTTTATTTAACCCACTGAGCCACCCAGGTGCCCCAATGTGTTTATTTTTTAAAAATATTTCTTTATTTATTTTAGAGAGAGAGCGTGCAGTGGGGAAAGGGCAGAG
Source organism: Nasua narica (assembly GCA_028533885.1). NCBI lineage: Eukaryota > Metazoa > Chordata > Mammalia > Carnivora > Procyonidae > Nasua > Nasua narica. The sequence continues at coordinate 36,690,745 of CM052804.1, read as the reverse complement.
GGAGAGGGAGAGAGACTCTCAAGCAGACTCTGTGCTGAGCTGAGAGCCCTATGTGGGGCTCGATCTCACGACCCTGAGATCATGACCTGAGCCAAAACCAAGAGTTGGATGCTTAACGGACCTAGCCTGACTGCCTCAGAGTCAGTTGGGTTTTAAAGGATGAAGACAATTTCGCTGCTTCAACAAAAAGAGAGTTGATAGTGTTTCACATACAGAGAACAGCTTGCACAAGGGTACAGAGGTATATGAGTATGGACCTGTGGGCCAGTGCTTTAATGTGGCTAGATCATGGGGCATGTGGAAGAAATGGAAAGAAGTGAGGTGGAAGGCGAGTTGGAGCCCAGTTGTGGATGGCCTTGGTGAGGGGTCTGAATTTTATTTTGTAGATACTAGGGAGTCATGGGAGAGTTTTAAGCCAGGTAAGGAACATGTTCAGATCATTGTTTAAGAAAAGTAACACTGTTGGCAGTGTGGAAGTTAGATTTTCAAGGGTGAAATTGGCTGCAGGGAGACTAGTTGGTTATGAGACTAGTATGATGATCACTTTAGTGATATTGAAGATCTCAATTACAGTAGTAATGGTGAAACTCTAGACAGGTTAAAGAGCTTTTGAGGAGACTGACCAGAAGAATCTTACTGACTCTATGTTGGGGAGTGCATAAGGGAGAAGGAGTTGTCAAAGATGGATTTGAAAGTGCTTGCTTGGGCGACTAAGTGGATGGTAATGTCATTAACCAAGGCAAGAGATATAGGGGTGAGACAGTGTTACATTGGAGGGAAAATGAGTTTGATTTTATATTAGATTTGAGGTGTCAGGAAAATCCAGGAGCAAATGTCCAATAGGGTTCTGGATATTTGGGTCTTGAGTTTAGTAGAAAAGTTTAGAGTGGAGATACAGATCTGGAAATCATTAGAGTATAAGAAAGAGTTAAAGTCAGTGTGATTACCCTGTGTGTCTGTGTTCCAGTTGCTTTATATGTTCATTCACATTATCTGGAGGAATTGGCTTTATGGGAATGTGGTACTAAGGATCTTCTCTATAGTAGTAATTCATACAGTGGTCATACTTCTCCTTATTTTTCCTTTTTAAAAAAAAAAAGATTTGGGGCGGTGCCTGGGTGGCTCAGTGGTTTAAGGCTCTACCTTTGGCTCAGGTCATGATCTCAGGGTCCTGGGAACGAGCCCCGAATCGGGCTCTCTGCTCAGCAGGGAGCCTGCTTTCCCCTCTCTCTCTCTGCCTACCTCTCTGCCTACTTGTGATCTCTCTCCTCTCTGTCAAATAAATAAATAAAATCCTTAAAAAAAAAAAAGGTTTGGGGAGTCTGCATGGCTCAGTCATGTTTGCCTTCGGCTCAGGTCTTGATCTCAGAGTCCTGGGATCAAGCCCCACATTGGGCTCCCTGCTCAGCAAGGAGTCTGCTTCTCCCTCTACTCCTCTGCTCATGTTCTCTCTCTATCAAATAAATAAAATCTTTTTAAAAAAATTTATAAAAAAGATTTTATTTGAGAGAGAGAGAGAGAGAGCGCTCACATGCTTGCACAAGCAGAGGGGAGAGACAGAGGAAGAGAGAAGAGCAGGTTCCCTGTTGAGCAGAGAGCCCGACACAGGGCTTGATCCCCTGGTTCTGGCATCGTGACCTGAGCCAAAGGCAGATGCTTAACCAACTGAGTCACCCAGGTGCCCCATTTTCCCATTTTTTAAAAAAAGCTTTTATTTATATTTATTCATTTATGTAATTTCTGTATGCACCTAACATGGGGCTTGAACTCATGATCTCGAGATCAAGTTGTATGCTTTACCTACTGAGCCAGCCAGGTTCCCCAGTTAAATTTTCTTTTTCGGGGCGCCTGGGTGGCTCAGTTGGTTGGGCGACTGCCTTCGGCTCCGGTCATGATCCCAGAGTCCTGGGATCGAGTCCCGCATCGGGCTCCCAGCTCCACGGGGAGTCCGCTTCTCACTCTGACCTTCTCCCTTCTCATGCTCTCTCTCACTCTCTCTCTTTCCTAATAAATAAATAAATAAAATCTTAAAAAATATATATTTAAAAAAAGTTTTCTTTTTCTTTTCTTTCCTTCTCTTTTCCCCACTTAACTACTTCTTCCCTCCATTCCCCTTTACTTCTTTCCCTCCATCCCTCCGTCCCTCTTTTCTTTTTTTCTTTTCTTTTCTTTTCTTTTCTTTTCTTTTCTTTTCTTTTCTTTTCTTTTCTTTTCTTTTCTTTTCTTCTCTTTCTCTTTCTCTTTCTCTTTCTCTTTCTCTTTCTCTTTCTCTTTCTCTTTCTCTTTCTCTTTCTCTTTCTTCCTTTCCTTTCCTTTCGAGAGAGAGAGAGAAAGAGAGAGAGTGAGCAAGAGAGTGAGAGAGCATACAAGCAGGGGAGCTGTAGGCAGAGGGAGAGGGAGAAGCAGGCTCTCCACCTAGCAGGGAGCCTGATGTGGGGCTCGAGCCCAGGACCCTGAGATCATGACCTGAGCTGAAGGCACATGCTTAACCAACTGAGCCACGCAGGCCCCCTCTTTTTTTTTTTTTTTTTTTTTTAAGTAGGCTCCACACCCAATGTGGAGCTTGAAGATCCTGAGATCAAGATGGTCTAGTGACAGAGCAAGCCAGGTTCTTTGAAAACTGCCTTTTCTAACATCAGTTCTATTATAAATGTGGAGGAAAAAGAATCTATTCCACTGAATGCCTCTGATTAGAAACTAGATGGTTTTTATGAACTAGACCCTTAGCAGCTTTGGTTTGAAGATCACAGGATAATTTTGAACCAGTGCCAGGTTAGTTCAGAGTTGAGATTAGGAGTTCAAGCCAACTAACTGCCTAGTTGTCTGCTACCCCATAGCTTTTTCACCAGTTATATAAGCACGGAAAACACGGAAATACATATACTTGATGGTAAGTGAAAGATACACATGCTGTCATTGCTTTCTGGAAGGAAAGTTTGGTATGATTTAGATGCTTTTTTTGTAGTTTGTGATTTTGAAATACAAGTAGAAACATGTTTTCTGAAAGGAAGAAATATGCAGAGTATCTAAAGTTGTTGGTTGATTTTAGCTAAACATTTTTAATATTGACTTAAACAGGATGTCTGGCTTTGACAGGAGAATCAAATGCTGGGAATCGCAGACATCCCCTAGGGTCTCAACTTGATTCAAGGCTTAACTCCCCATACATCTCCTTTTCTCCCTTTCCTTGGGAATTTAAGGTTAAAGAGAAAATTAATTCTCTAGATAGGCTTTCTTTTTACCTCTTTAGTATGGAAAATTTCAAATCAATGCAAGAGTAGGGGCGCTTGGGTGGCTCAGTTCTTGAGCGCTTGCCTTCAGCTCGGGTCATGATCCCACCGTCCTGGGATCGAGTCCCGCATTGGACTCCCTGCTTGGCAGGAAGCCTGCTTCTCCCTCTCTCGCTCCCCTGCTTGTGTTCCCACTCCTGCTGTGTCTCTCTCTGTCAAATAAATAAATAAAATCTTAAAAGAAAAATAAATGCAAGAGTAGATGTCCGTGTAATGAATCCCTATCACTCTGCTACAGTAATTGTCAGCTTGTGTCAGTCTTGTGTTATCTATGTTGCTCCTATCCAGTAACCCACTGTAGGTATTTTTAAGCAAATCCTAGATTTATAAATTAATAAATATGTCTTTATATATCTCTAAAAGAGGGGCGCCTGGGTGGCTCAGTGGGTTAACGCCTCTGCCTTCGGCTCAGGTTATGATCTCAGGGTCCTGGGAACGAGCCCTGCATCGCATCAGGCTCTCTGCTCAGCAGGGAGCCTGCTTCCCCCTCTCTCTCTGCCTGCCTCTCTGCTTACTTGTGATCTCTCTCTGTCAAATAAATAAATAAAATCTTAAAAAATATGTATCTCTCTCTCTAAAAGATACACAGAAAAATTAACAAGCATTTTTTATTTTTTAAGTATTTTATTTATTTATTTGACAGAGATAGAGAGTACAGTAGGGGGAGAGGGAGAAGAAGGCTCCCTGCTGAGCAAGGATCCTGACACAGGCAGATCCCAGGATCCCAGGATTATTACCTGAGTAGAAGGCAGATACTTAACTGGCTGGGTCATCCAACAAACATTTTTAAAAAGATTTTATTATTTTATTATTTATTTATTTATTTAAAGGATTTTGTGTATTTATTTTAGGAGAGAGGATGAGCACGCACCTGAGCAGAGGGAGGAGCAGAGGGAAAGGGAGAAGCAGATAATCTCTAGTTGATTCTTTGCTGAACCCAGAGTCCATAGCCCATAGCCCATCGAGGGGCTTGATCCTGGGACCGTGAGATTATGACCTGAGCTGAAACCTAGAGTTGGACATTTAACTGACTGAGCCATCCAGGCGCTCCAAACATTTTATTTTTAAGTAATCTCTACACACAATGTGGGGTTCAAACGTAGACCCCTGAGATCAAGAGTTGCATGCCCTATTGATTGAGCCAGCCAGGCTCCTCTAACAAACATTTAATATTATCAATTTTCCAGTTGGTTTTCACGTTTCCCCCTTTATACCAATAATTTTGCAACTGTTTTTTGAAACCGTATCCAAATAAAGTCCATACATTATGGTTTTCTTATGTCTGCTGTTTAGCTTTTCATCTGTGTGTCTGTCCTCCATTTATTCATGTATTTATTGAAGATCTCTTTAAAAGCTGCTGTCATCCTTTTATAGTATGTCTGCAAAGTAAGATATCCCATTTTCAGCCTTATTCCTTTCTTGCTGTCTTTCAAAGCAACAGGTCATTCAAAACAAAGATTTATGCATTGCCCACTCTGTGCTAGGAGCTAAGAAGTAGCTAGTGTAGTTAACTCCTGCCCACCCAGGGTTTATGTCCTGATGGGAGAAACAAAGTTAACTGTCAGTTATAGAATACAGTGTATTAAGAGTGATGTTAGAGGACCTCAAGGTGCAGTGGAAACATGTTAACCCTTAACCGGTATTTGGGGGATCAGAAAAGGCTTGTGGATGGAGGAATGTCCCCCTGCTTATGTGCATGTGCGTTCTCTCTCTCTCTCTCTAATAAATAAATAAAATCTTTGAAAAAAAAAAAAAAACATGAGAGGGGTGCCTGGGTGGTTCAGTCAGTTAAGCGTCTGCCTTTGGCTCAGGTCATGATCCCAGGGTCCTGGGATCAAGCCCCGCATCAGTCTCCCTGCTCATCGGGAGCTGCTTCTCCCTTACTCTCTGCCATGCCTCCTGCTTGTGCTCTCTCTCCTTTTCTCTGTCAAATAAATAAATAAAATCTTTAATAAAAAAGAGAAAAAACACCAGAAGTTTAACATTTTTATTTTTACTATTTTAGCATGTCTTTTAGGAAAATTGGGTTTTCAACTTTATTGTACCATGTAATATATATATATGTATAATATATACATATTTAAAGATTTTATTTATTTATTAGAGAGAGAGTGAGCACACAGGAGTGAGGGAAGGGGCAGAGGCAGACTCTCCACTGAGCAAGGAGCTGGGAGTGGGGTCTAGGACTTAGAGATCACCACCTGAGCTGAAGGCAGATGCTCAACTGACTGAATCACCCAGGTGCCCCTGGCCCCTGTACCATATAATAATACATATCTTTATACAAAGTATTTTTCTTTCTTTTTTTTTAAAGATCTTGGTTTTTTTTCTTTCTTTCTTTTTGATTACTTATTTATTTATTTGACAGAGAGAGCGAGAGATCACAAGTAGGCAGAGAGGCAGGCAGAGAGAGAAGGGGAAGCAGGCTCCCTGCTAAGCAGAGAGCCTGATGTGGGGCTCAATCCCAGGACCCTGAGATCATGACCCGAGCCAAAGGCAGAGGTTTTAGCCCACTGAGCCACCCGGCCCATATTTGTTTTTTGTTGTTGTTGTTTTGTTATTTTTTAAAAAGATTTTATTTATCAGAGAGAAAGCATGAGAGAGGGGAGGGATAGAGGGAAAGGGACAAACAGACTCCTTGCTGAGCAGGGAGCCTGATGCAGGGCTCCATTCAAGGAGGAGCAGAAGGAAAGGGATCATGACCTTTGCTGAGGGCAGATGCTTAACCAAGTGAGCCTCCTAGGCACCTTTCTTTCTTTCTTTCCTATTTATTTGCTTTAAAGATGTATTTTTTTAGGGGCACCTGGGTGGCTTAGTGGGTTAAGCCTCTGCCTTCAGCTCAGGTCATGATCTCAGGGTCCTGGGATCAAGCCCCGCATCAGGCTCTCTGCTCAGCAAGGAACCTGCTTCTCCCTCTCTCTCTGCCTGCCTCTCTGTCTACTTGTTATCTCTCTCCTCTCTGTCAAATAAATAAATAAAATCTTAAAAAAAAAACAAAAATAAATAAAAAATAAAAATAAATAACAAGATGTATTTTTAAAAAAGATTTTATTTATTTATTTGACAGAGAGAGAGATCACAAGTAGGCAAAGAGATCTCAGGACCCTGACATCATGATCTGAGCCAAAGGCAGAGGCTTTAACTCACTGAGCCACCCAGGCACCCTTAAAGATGTAATTTTTTAAGATTTTATCTTAAGTCATCTCTAAACCCGACCTAGGGCTTGAATTCACAACCCAAAAATCAAGAATCACTTGCTCCATGGACTCAGCCAGCCAGGCACTCCTATAAAGAATATTTTTGTTTCCTTCTGCACAACTTAGGCAATCCCAGAGCAGCTGTACGAGTAAAAAGTCAGAACCTTAAAAAATAAACATAAGATTTCCAACCTTTACAACACCACCATCATCTTTGTTAAAGTAATCCTAGGCAGCTTATTCCTACCTAGAAGTATACACTTTTGTGGAAGATTTAAAAAAGTCTTTGATAGCTGATTGTAAAATTTATATAGAAAGGCAGAGGGACCAAGATAGCCAATACAATTTTGAAAAAGGACAACGAAGTTGGAAGATTAATACTGTCTGATTTCAAGACTTAACAAAGAGTTATGATAAGCAAGACAATGTGATATTGGTGAAGGGATAGTTTGACAGATCAATGAACAAAATAAAAAGTCCAGAAATAGACCCACACTATTAAATATAGCCGTTTGGTTTCTGACAGAGGTGCAAAGGCAAGTCAAAGGAGAAAAGATAGACTTCTTCTCAACAATGACTTGTTGGAACAACTAGATATCTTTAAGTAAAAAAAAGGGTGGGGCCTAGGTGGCTCAGCCATTAAGTGTCTGCCTTCAGCTCTGGTTATGATCTTAGGGTCCTGGGATTGAGCCCCACTTTGGGCTCCCTGTTTGGGCGGAAGCCTGCTTCTCCCTCTCAGACTCCCCTTGGTTGCGTTCCCTCTTTCACGATCTCTCTGTCAAATAAATAAATAAAATCTTAAAAGAAAATAAAAAGAAAAATGTACCTCAATCTATACTTAATACCATTTGTAAAAATTAACTCAAAATCGATCACAGACCTAAATGTAAAGTGGAAAACTATAACATATTTGAAATAAAACAGGAGAAAATCTTAGTTACCTTGAGTTAGGTAAAGAGGTCTTAGATACCACAACAAAAACAAGATCCATAAAACTAAAAAAAGAATTGATAAACTGGGCTTCATCAAAATTTAAAACTTTTACTCTGCAAAAGATACTGTTAAGTGAATGAACAGACAAGAGACAGGGTGCCTGGCTGGCTCAGTAGGTAGAGCATGTGACTATTGATCTCAGGGTCATAAGTTTGAGCCTCACCTTGGGCATGGAGCTTACTTTAAAAAAAAAGAAAAGACAAGATGCAGACTGGGAGAAAGTATTTGCAAGTCATAGATCAGACACGTATAGACCCATATCTAGAATGTATAAAGAGCTCAAAGCTCATCAAGAAGCAAACAGCAGCATAAAAAAAAACGAGTGAAAGTTTTGAATAGGGTCGCCTGGGTGGCTCAGTCAGTTAAGCCTCCCACTTTTTTTTTTTTAAATTATGTTCAGTCAGCCAACATATAGTAAGTACATCATTAATTTTTGAGGTAGTGTTCAATGATTCATTAGTTGCATATAACAACTAATATACATGCTCATTATAACATGTGCCCTTGTCAATACTCATCACCCGGTTACTCTATCCCTCCTGCCCGCAGTAACTCAGTTTGTTTCCTGGAGTCGAGAGTCTCTCATAGTTTGTCTCCCTTTCTGATTTCTTCCCATTCAGTTTTCCCTCCCTTCCTCTGTGGTCCTTCACGCTATTCTTTATGTTCCACATGTGAGTGAAGCCATATTATAATTGTCTTTCTCTGCTTGGCTTATTTCACTGAGCATAATCCCTTCCAGTTCCATCCATGTAGATGCAAATGGTGGGTATTCATCCCTACCAATGGCTGAGTAATATTACATTGTATATATGAACCACATTTGCTTTACCCATTCCTCTGTTGAAGGACATCTCCTTCCACAGTTTGGCTATTGTGGACATTGCTGCTATGAACATGGGGTACAGGTACCCCTCTTTTCACTACATCTGTATCTTTGGGATAAATAACCTAGTAGTGCAATTGCTGGGGCATAGGGTAGCTCTGTTTTTAACGTATTGAGGAACCTCCATACTGTTTTCCAGAATGGCTGTACAGCTTGCATTCCCACCAACAGTGTAATAGGGTTCCCCTTTCTCTACAACTTCTCCAACATTTGTTGCTTACTGTCTTTTTTTTTTTTTTTTAGATTTTATTTATTTATTTGACAGAGAGAGATCACAAGTAGGCAGAGAGAGAGAGGGGGAAGCAGGCTCCGAGCTGAGCAGAGAGCGCGAGGTGGGGCTTGATCCCCGGACCCTGAGATCATGACCTGAGATCATGACCTGGGCTGAAGGCAGAGGCTTTATAGCCCACTGAGCCACCCAGGCGCTCCCTGCTTACTGTCTTGTTGCTTTTTGCCATTCTAAATTGTGTGAGGTGGTATCTCATTGTGGTTTTGATTTGTATTTCCCTGATTAGGCATCTGATTCTTGATGCCTAGTCATCAAGAATCAGGTCATGATCTCAGGGTCCTGAGATTGAGCCCCGTGTTGGGCTCCACACTCAGTGGGGAGTCTGCTGGAGATCCTCTGCTCCTCCCTGTGCTTGCTCTCTCTCTCTTTCTCTTTCAAATAAATAAGTTAATTAAAAATTTTTAAAGATTTTATTTATTTATTTGACAGAGCACAAGCAGGGGAAGTGGCAGACAGAGGGAGAGGGATCCGGATGGGAACCTTGATCCCAGGACCATGGGATCATGACCTGAGCAGAAGGCAGATGCTTAACTGATTGAGCCACCCAGGCACCCCAATAAATAAATCTCTAAAAGAAAAATATTTGAATAACTTCACTGGAGAAGATAGTTTTGTTGTTGTTGTTTAAGATTTTATTTATTTTATAGAGAGCACAAGTAAGCAGAGCGGCAAGCAGAGAGAGATAGAGAACCAGGGTCTTCACTGAGCAGAGAGCCCGATGTAGTGCTCGATCCAGGACCCCAGAATCATGACCCGAACAGAAGGCAACCGCTTAACCAACTGAACCACTCAGGCTCCCCTCTTGTTTTCTTCTGAGAGAATGAGCTACTAGGGGAGGTGCAGAGGGGGAGAGAGAGAACTTTAAGCAGGCTCCACACTCCGGGGCTCGATTCCCATGACCCTGAGATCATGACCTGAGCCAAAATCAAAAGTCAGATACTTAACCTACTGAGCCACCAAGGCGCCCCTGGAGAAGCTAGATTGATGGCAGGTAAGTGTGTGAGAATGTGCTCAGCATCTCAGTCATTAGAGAAATGCAAGTTAAAATCATGAGATATGCCATTCAAATGGCTAAGAAACAACAACTGAAAACTGAGTAGATCATGAGCTGGCAGGGATGTCGTACAACTAGGACTTTGACAAACACTGTGGTAGTTTCTTACTCAGTAAAACGTGTACTTAACAGATGATCTAAGTATTTACCCAAGTGAAATGACAAGCTATGACATAAAAACCTGTATGTGAATATTTATAGCAGCTTTATTAAAAGTACTCAAGTAAAAACTGTTTCGAGTAGAAACAGCCTGAACATCCTTCAACTTCAGTATGGATAAACCAATTGTGATATATTCACACAGTAGAATACTACTTAGCAATAGGAAGGAACTATTTATATATTTAGTAACATGAGTGAATCTCATATGCATTATGGTAAGTGAAAGAAGCCAAACTCAAAAGGTTCCTCACTATATGATTGAATTTATATGACAGTCCAGAAAACTTTAAACTATAGGGACAGTGGCGAACAGATCAGTGATTTTCTTGCGCTAAGGGTAGGGAATGTATTACTACAAAGGGATATCATGAGGAGATTTCCGAGGGGGTAATATAACTGCTCTGTGCCTTGATCGTGATTACACAACTGTAGGTTTATGAGAGCTTTTAGAACTGAACACTAAAAAATGAATTTTACTGTGTAAAATTAAACAAGAGTTTGGGGGTGGAAGAGGGAGACTTTAAAGAATTCCAGAAATGTAATTTCCTAAATATATTTAAATTTTAACTTAATTCTATTTCTTTCTTGAATATATTTTAAATAACTTAAAAGATACATAGTGTGGGGGTGCCTGGTTGGCTCAGTCAGTAGAGTATAAGACTCATGATCTAGGGGTTGTGAGTGTGAGCCCCACATTGAGTGTGGAGTCTACTTAAAAAAAAAAAGATGCATAGTGAAAAGTCTCTGAGTGGCAATGTTAGATCCTTTAGAATTTCTTCATTTACTTTTTTAATTTTTATATTTTGTTTTTTTTATATATATATTTTTAAAGATTTTTTTTATTTGACACAGAGAGAGAGAGAGATCACAAATAGGCAGAGAGGCAGGCAGGAGGGAGGGCGGGGAGCAGGCCCCTGCTAAGCAGAGAGCCCGATGTGGGGCTTGATCCCAGGACCTGAGATCATGACCTGAGCTGAAGGCAGAAGCTTTAACCCACTGAGCCACCCAGGCACCCCTATTTTTTATATTTTTTAAAGATTTTATTTGACAGAGAGAGGTCACAAGTAGGCAGAGAGGCAGGCGGGGGGTGGGGGTGGGGAAGCAGGCCCCCCGCTGAGCAGAGAGCCCGATGTGGGGCTTG
>CM052804.1:36658192-36679236 GCA_028533885.1 Nasua narica | reverse complement strand
AAGGCAGTCGCTCAACCAACTGCGCCACCCAGGGGCCCCTTTTTTTTAAATTAACATATAATGTATTATTTGTTTCAGGGGTACAGGTCTGTGAATCATCAGTCTTATATACAATTCACAGCCCTCACCATAGCACATAGTGTCCCCAGTGTCCATCACCCAGCCACCCTATCCCTCCCCCCACCCCACCCCCACTTCATTCACTTTGAAATTCAGTTGTGTACTCTGATTCTTAAGACTTCAAGAATATTTTGCCATTTATTTTCAACTTTGTTCAAAGTTTGCTTATGATGCTGCTAGCTTTCCTTCCCCACTCTTTTCCTATCCTGGGACACTGCTGTGTCACCTAAAGATATATTCTCTACTTCAATGCATGAAAAAGTATAGGAAGTGATTTCTCAAGTTAATTGGGGATATATGAATATCATCCAAAGTGTAGCCAAGTTCTATCTATTCTCCCAGGGATTTCTTAATGAACTGAAGCTTGGACATTTAGAATATCGTGGCAGGACACATCCTTCAAATTCTTGGAAGTTAAGTATTAACGGCTTCTAGGTGAGTGTGGTTTTTCAGATTTGGTAAGATATTGAGAAAATTGGCTGTGAATTTTGGGCAGCTGGACCAGGCCCAATATTGATTAACAGTGTTTCTCTCTCTGCTTGGCCATCCATCCTCTTCCCTCTGCTGCTGCTTTCTTGTGAGGGGTAATTTGAATTATTTGCTGGTGTTTCTGGATCATGTCCCTTTCATCTGCCCCTTTTTTCCACAACTACTCTGATTTTCCACCACATCTCAAATTTCTAAGTAACGACTGTTCTTTAGATAAAGTAAGATCATTTCTCTTAGTAGGAGATTGTTGGGTGACTAGTTAAGGCTCCTTTGTCTTACCTAAATATCTGCCTGCTCTTGGGAAATTGATATGTAGTCCCTTAATGTTATTCTCTCCCCTACCTTTCTCTCAAAGGCTATCAAGTGAAAGTTACCTTTACTTCTTTTTTCCACACTTGCAGGCTTGACTGTATTCATGTTGGCCTTTCCTTTCTTTGCCATATTGTTAATTCTTCTGTGATCTTGTATCACCGTTTCTCTTTCATCTGAATCTTCAGTCTTTATGTCTGTATTTCTTTTTTTTAGGATTTTATTTATTTGAGAAAGAGAGAGAGAGATTGTGAGCAGGGGGGAAGGGTAAAGGGAGAAGCAGACTCCCTGCTGAGCAAGGAACCTTTGGGATCATGACCCCAGCCAAAGCAGACACTTAACTGAGTGAGCCACCCAGGCACCTGTCTTTATTTATTTTCCCCAATTCTCTCTCCCCCACCTTACCCCCAGTTACTGTTCAGTTTCTCTTTTGTTGGTAAAAGTAGTCTTCCTCCTGCTGTCTTCACTTTCTCACAGCCTGTTTATTCCTCAAGCATGTAATTTGATTTTGTCCCCACCACTCCACTGAAATTGCTCTGCTCGGTGATCTAATTGTCACACCCAGATGATGCTTTTCAGTACTTTGTTTTGAGTCTCTGCTTCTTTTATTTTTTAAAGGATTATTTATTTATTTATTTGACAGACACACACACACAGCGAGGGATGGAACACAGTGGGAGTGGGAGAGGGAGAAGCGGGCTCCCTGCAGAACAGTGAGCCCGACGTGGGGCTCGATCCCAGGACCCCAGAATCATGACCTGAGCTGAAGGCAGATGCTTAACGACTGAGCCACCCTGGAGCCCCTGCTTCCTTCCTTTTTTTTTTTTTAATTAACTAATTAATTTTTTGCCTCTCTCCATTTTGTTTTTTTAAATTATTTTTTAGAGAGGGAAGGGCAGAAGAGAGGGAGAGAGAATTCTAAGCAGTTTCCATGCCTTGCTCTGTGTCACAAACCTGAGATCCTGACCTGAGCCAGAATTAAGAGTTGGATGCTTAACGACTGAGCCATCCAGGCACCCCACCTCTTGGGTTCTTTAAACTGTGGATATTGTCCACACTTGGTTTTTCTCTTCCTACTCCTGTTTAGTCTACCTCATAGTCTCATAGTTTCCTTTTCTTCTATCCAATCTCTACATGTTAATGTTTCTGAAAATTCTGTTCTTAGCCACCTTTTTCTTCTTTTATTTTTCACAGGTAACTATACACAGACAGCATCTAAATCTTTTTTTTTTTTTAAAGATTTTATTTATTTATTAGGAAAGAGAGAGAGTGAGAGAGAGTATGAGAGGGGAGAAGGTCAGAGTGAGAAGCGGACTCCCCATGGAGTTGGGAGCCCGATGTGGGACTCGATCCCGGGACTCTGGGATCATGACCTGAGCCGAAGGCAGTTGCTTAACCAACTGAGCCACCCAGGCACCCCGACAGCATCTAAATCTTTATACTTAACTCAAATCTCTCTCTTCTGGGATCCAGACCTGTATTTCCAAAATCTACCCGGACATTTTATGGGCACCTTGGAATTCATTATTTTTCCCACAAAATCTAAACCTTCTAGATTCCCTGCTTATTAATACACATACAATTGCCTAAATCAAAAACACTGGATTTGATCTTGCTTCTTCCTTCTCTCTTAAGACTTGTATCTGCTTGATTCCTCAATCTGATTATAATCTTGAAGATCTCCTTAATCTGCCTTTCCTTTCCAACCATCCAAAGTCTTGGATTAGACCATTTTTGTTTCTCCTTGAACAGTTGCAGTAACCTCCTAACTGATCTGAATGCCTGAAGTCTTATCACCCCTTGAGTTGATCCCCCACACTGCCACAAGAGCGATCTTCCTAAATTGTAAGACTACTTATGTCCTTTCCCTTTAGGACCCTTCCTTATCCACAGTGCTTAATATATAGCAGATGATTGATTCCATCTTCCTTCCTCCTTTCCTCATTGTATTTTTGCTCAAGCTATTTTCTTTCCCTCCATGGATGCTTCTTCTAAAACAAACATAACCCATAATCTGGTGAATCTCCTAATTAATCATTAGGATTTAGCTTATAGCTAATTTCTTCTGTGAATTCTTCCTAGTTCCCAAGGCAGAATTAATCACTCCTGCTATTGGGCTACTGTGATATTTCATTATCCTGCTAGCATTGCATGTATTATTAAATGTTGTTTTGTTCTTTCAACTGGATTGTGAGCTCTTTGTGGGTAGGGATCACTAAGCCTGCCAAATTTATTGAGTTTCTAGTATGTGTAGAGCACTAGCAATACACTGGTTATCAAGATAGACTAAGTCCCTCCTCTTATGGAGCTTGTATTATCGGGAGGGTAAACAGACAGCAAACAACTTTTTAAAAGTTGGTTAAGCATCTGCCTTCAGCTCAGGTCATGATCCCGGGGTCCTGGGATTGAGTCCCTCATCAGGCTCCCTGCTCAGTGGGGAGTCTGCTTCTCCCTCTCCCTACTTTCCTCCCCTCCCACTTGTGGTCTGTCTCTAGCTTGCTGTCTCTCAAGTAAATAAATAAAATCTTTTAAAAAGAGCCCATTTAATAATAATATTATGCAGAGAATTAAAATAGAGTGATGTATTAGAGAATGAATGGGTAGCTACTTCAGGTTAGGAGACTAGGGACTACTTCTCTGAGAGTGTGGCAATTAAGATCTAGGAGGATTCAGAGATTACCAGATCAGACATTCTAATGCAAAGCTAAAGAGGAATGAACTCCGTATCTTGGAGAAATAAAAATAAGTCTTGAATATGGTGGGTGAGAGAGAGAGTGGTGCCAGAAGAAGGCAGAGACCAGATGGCACGGTGATTTGAAAGCTAGGCCAATGTGTTTTTTGGAGGTTTTTAGGTGGGGATATGATGTGAGTTGATTTGTAATTAGAACGAATGTTCTGGTTACTGTGTGGAGATGGATTGATTATAGGGGAATCTAGAGTAGAGGCAAGGAGACTAGTTACAAGACTTGTACGAATTCAGATGAGAATTGATGGTGACTTGGACCAGAGTGATGGTAGAAGACCTGTAGAGAAGTAGACAAATTTGGAGTTTCTTTTGGAAATGAGGTGGACAGGGCTAGCTCAGGGATTGGCAGCAGCTAGGGGGATTGAGGCAGAGAGAAGAATCATGCCTAACTTCTGCAGTATTGGCTGGAACAACTAGGTAGGTAATCAGTGATGATATTTATGGAGATGGGTAGGACCGTGGCAGAACATGTTTGTTAAGAATTTTGTTTTGAGGGCGCCTGGGTGGCACAGTTGGTTGAGCAACTGCCTTCGGCTCAGGTCATGATCCTTGAGTTCCGGGATCGAGTCCCACATCGGGCTCCCCGCTCCACGGGGAGTCTGCTTCTTCCTCTAACCTTCTCTCCTCTCATGCTCTCTCTCACTTTCTCTGTCTCTCAAATAAATAAATAAAATCTTTAAAAAAAAAAAAAGAATTTTGTTTTGAGCAGCACCTGGGTGGCTCAGTTGGTTTAGCATCTGCCTTCAGCTCGGGTCATGATCCCAGGGTCCTGGGATGGAGCCCCGCATTGAGCTCTCTGCTCAGTGGAGAGGGTGTCTATTTTTTCCTCTGCCCCTCACCCTGCTCATGCTCTCTTTCAAATAAATAAATAAAATCTTAAAAAAAAAAGGATTTTGTTTTGGTCAGGGCAGCTGGGTGGCACAGTTGATTGTTAGACTCTTCAGCTCAGTTCGTGATCTCAGGGTTGTAAGATCAAGCCCCATGTCGGGCTCCCTGTTTGGTACAATGTCTGCTTAAATTTCTGTCCCCCTCTCCCTCTCCCCTTCTGCTTGTGCTCTGTCTCTCTCTCTCTAAAATAAATCTTAAAAAGAAAAAAGGCTACTTAGCATTAGAAGTTTTTTTTTTTTTATTTAAAGATTTTATTTATTTGACAGAGAGAGAGATCACAAGTAGGCAGAGAGGCAGGCGGTGGG
The DNA here is from genome assembly GCA_028533885.1 of Nasua narica. Taxonomy (NCBI): domain Eukaryota; kingdom Metazoa; phylum Chordata; class Mammalia; order Carnivora; family Procyonidae; genus Nasua; species Nasua narica. The sequence continues at coordinate 36,674,379 of CM052804.1, read as the reverse complement.
GGGGGGGGGAAGCAGGCTCCCTGCTGAGCAGAGGGCCCAATGCGGGGCTCGATCCCAGGACCCTGAGATCATGACCTGAGCGGAAGGCAGAGGCTTTAACCCACTGAGCCACCCAGGGGCCCCAGCATTAGAAGTTTTCTGATTAAAAAAAAAAGAATTTTGTTTTGGTTATGTCAAGTTTGAGATGCTTGTTAGCCAGCTGTAGCTATAAGATAGCTAGAAAAGCCTGGCATTCCTGGGAGAAATCTGGGCTGGAATCATAGACTTGTAAATCATCAACATGTAGATAGAATTTGAGGTCCTAAAATTCAATCAGGAGGTCACCTGGGAGAATGGATTGTGGCTAGAGAAGAGGGGTCTGATGGAGAAGGAGCAGCCAGTGAGGTAGGAGGAAACTAGTGCTATTACAGAAGCCAAGTAAAGACTGTTTCAAGGATGGATTGGGTCACTATATTAATTCTTGTCTCAGAGGAAAACAGAGAAGAACCCATGGGGTTAAGTAACCTGTGGGTTATTGGTGACCTTGAGTAGAACCACTCATTAGAATGATATAGTTGGAAGTCTGCTTGTAGTGGATTGAGGAGAAAAATAAGATGAAGCATTTGATCCTTTTTTGTTTTCAAATGATGACATAGAGGTTTTGGAAACCAATTTCTGAAAATTCCCTGTGTCATTGTTATTAAATCCTTACCTATTTGTATTTGAATGTGGTTGTATGTTTTTGTTGAAGTGCTGTAATAACTTATGTTTTTGTACCACCATTTTAGGTGGATTCCTATGCTCTAAGAACCTACTAAAACTAGGGTTATGAGCAATACAGATATACTGGTTGCGTGAATGAGACTGTTTTTAAGGGATAGGTTCTTGGTTTTGGAAAAACAGACTGGCTTGACCTTGGCCTTACAAATACATCAGTTTTCTCAGCTGTCAAATGAGGATAACAGGACCAGTTTAGCTCATGCGTGGTTGTGAGGCATGACTACTAATGAAAATAATTGTAAAACACTTTTGCAAGTTAAAGTGTGATATAAATGCTAAATAATAGTTCTTTATTGGGATGTTGTGAAAATTAGCAACATGCTGTCTGTTAGAGGCCTTATAAGTTCATTTTGAGAAAGGTGATACATTTTTATAAATACTATTTAAAGAAAAAATAGCTCTGGATTTGGGAAAAGACATGCTACCCTGATTTCTGGAATATAACAATTATGGAATCACAATGAAACAAATTTTAGTCAAAGAATATTTCTTTCTTTCTTTCTTTTCTTCTTTTTTTAAATTTATTCATTTGAGAGAAGAGCACAAGCAGGGGGCACGGCAGAGGCAGAGGGAGAAGCAGGAGTCCCAATGCAGGGCTCAATCCCAGGACTCTGAGATCATGACCTGAGCTGAAGGCAGTTCCTTAACCGACTAAGCCACCCAGGAGCCCCTCAAAGAGTATTTCTAAAGGATTTATTATAATATCACTTCAGAGGATTCTTATTACAAGAGGTTTTTGTGTGTGTGTGTGTGTGTTTTTACCATTCTTGTTTTTTTTGGTCCAAGTGAGGGTATGAATGCAGCCCTATGGTAGTTATAATGCTGAATGTTTAAAGGACTGGTAGGGGCAATTTATTATCCGTATTTAAAGCATCATAGCCAATTAGTGGAACCACTCACAAAAAAGAAAAGCATTGAAAATGGATTTTAATTTATTTTAGGCGACATCATATAGCCACTTCCATGAAGGCTTAGGTGATGGCTGCAGTTAGGCTTGGAGCAGGGACATGGTGCCATTTCAGGCAAAGCTAGCACTCCTTGTTCCACACCTGAGGCTAAATATAGAATCCGTGGCATCATTACCTATAATGTACTTAGCAAATGCTTGAAATTTGAATCTGATGAACTAAATTTTTCTTGGCCTCTAAAGTAGCATTAACAATAGAGCAAACTTGGGATGTGGTTCTTTTATGTTTGAAACTGATAGGGGAAAACTGAAATGGTTAAGCAGTAATCTGCTGACATGATTGGAACTTCACCCTGCTGACAGCTCAGTTGGGATCTTGTGTATTGTTTTTTCAGTAGGGACCTGTGTATTGCTACTTTTAGAACAAAGTGATAGGAAGTTCTTAGCTTTACATACGTTGGAATTGAATCTTTTTTCTGGAATTTGAGTTCTCCCACAATTCATTCCCTCTTCTTCCTTTTTTTTTTTTTTAAGATTTTTATTTCTGAGTAATCTCTACACTCAAGGTGAGGCTCAAACTCATAACCTTGAGATCAAGAGTCACGTGCTCTACCAACTGAGCCAGCCAGACACCCCCATTCCCTCTTTGTATCAAGGACAAGTAAAAGGCTTAGCTTTCTTTTCCTCTTTGATGGGGAGACTTTTGTTGCATCCAGGCATTGTTTGCTCTTCTTTTGCATTTGGTGACTGGAAAAGGGGTCCCAGAATGGCCTGTTTCCACAGCAGGCCAGTTGAGTAAGCTTACTTTCTTAGAGCTGCTTTACCTCTGTAGTTGTATTTAGATTTTCTTTTATTTGCTTCCGTTATCTCCTTTATTCATTGTAGACTTGGGGATTGTCTTCAGCTGTTTTATGTTCACAGGTAAAGGTTCATCTTATATTCTTATTTTAGTTCCTTTGGATTTGATTTGCAGTTTACCTGTCTCCATTCTTTTTAATAGTTGCCTTTCCAGAGTAGATGTGTCACAAAGCTTCTGTTCTAAATATTTTTAGCAATGTATTACTTATGCTAGGCACCCTTATCTCTCCCACCCTGGCTTATCTGAGGTATAATTGAGAAACAAAATTGTAAGGTATTTAAAGTGTACAGTGTGATGATTTTAGGTACCATTAGCTTTTGTTTTGTTTTTTGTTTTTTCATTTTTTGTTTTTTGTAGCCAAGTTTCTTTGGAGCTTGCAGTTGGCAGTACTGCCAAGGCAAAGTACCTTTAGGACTGAATGGAGAAGGCACTTTCCACCGCTTTCTAACAATATGAAATATATATCTTATTTGACTTTATGTATTACTTCCGTGACTACTAGTTCATGCCTTTTGAAAATTTCCCTTTTGGTTGTCTTTTTCTTACTGACTTGTAAATGTTCTTTGTGTTTTGTGGCCACCAACTCTTTTTCGTGTTGCAAATTATTCTTAAAGGCTATGAATAAGAAGTGAGAAAGCAGGCTATTGCATCAAATGCTTATCCAAGATGGTATTTGGTTAAAATGTTTGCCTTGGTTATTTGAGCAATAGTAAGCTGCTTTTGTCTCTCTCCTTCCAGAGATGCATAGAAAAGCTCCTTCTGTCTGAAGTAAAGTGTTGGCTCTGTGTTGGTTATAATTTGCTTTTTCTGGCTGCCAAAGCCTTCTTTTTGTTTTCTGTCTTCTGACAGATTATAGGATTGTGGGGAAACAGCGTCCAGGGCTTTTTCAGGAACTGTGCCATTTCATCTACGGGAGAAGCCATTGGCTTTGGCACTAGAAAAGAATTGGCTCTGCATTTAAAGATGCCAAATCATGCTTGATTCACAAGTTTGCTGCCTCATTTTGTGTATGTGTGTGAAACTTTTTCAGGATGTTGGCTTTTACTTTTTCTACCATGTGCTATCCCATGAGTATGAGAAATTTATCCCCAGCATGAGAAGTTGACAACTTGTTCCTTGTCTCCAGCTTCCCACCCCAACCCACACCATCTAGACATCCCAGACCATAGCAAAAGATGCAACAGTCATTTTAGGATTAGGGGAAAATAGACCACACAAATGTTTCCATCGCTCTTATGGTGACTTTGAGTTCAAGTCTTAGTCTTTCCTATGGAGGGTTTAATTATTTAGATGTGGAAATGATTTGCTTGATCAAGATGTCTCTTGACAAAGGCATTAGTAAAAGATAATTGTCAGAGGTACTCTTATTTCCTAACTTGGGAAGCTTAATTTGTATAAGACAGAGTACATTTAGGAAACTTCTGTTTGTTTTTTTTTTTTACCCTTGACACACTTTTCACGGATGTGTAGTATAATTTATCGTGATTGCAAACGACAATTTTGATTATCACACAAGCAGTCTTAATTTCACTTGTATCTGTTACCTTCATGGTTTTAAAACTGTTTAATAGGGAGCACCTGACTGACTCCGTCGGACAAGCAGGAGACTCCATCTCAGGGTCATGAGTTGGAGCCCCACGGTGGTTGTGGAGCTTACTTAAATAAATAAGCTTTAAAAAAATTCTTTAAAAACTGTGTATAATAGATTTTGAAACCTAGTCAATTCGATATTTTAGCAAATCTTCCATATTTGTTAACACCTCATGCCTCTACTTTTTATAGATAATAGTTTAAAGACACCTTATAGTTATAGGTTACTTCAATTTAGATTGAGATGGGGAAACATAAATAAACTTAAAAAAACTTAGCTTAAACATAAAAGCTAAACATATAACTTAAACATAAAAAACTTAGCTTCTTAGAAGAAGCTAAGTTCGGATAAGCAGGCTTGTCTAGTGTGAATTATCATATGGATACATGTTTTTTTCTCCCTCTGTCAGAAATGTTTCCCCTTCTGTCCTGCCCCAAACTCACAGTCTTGTAAAAGTTGGGTTTGGTTCTTACATTCTTTGTTGTAGTTTCCTTTTTTTTTTTTTTTAACTGATATGTTTCCCCTCATTAGATTAAGCACCTTAAAGACCAGGACTGTAGCTTATTCACTTATTTTTTTTTTTCCCCCTCTGGGTCTAACAGAGTTCCTGGTATATAGGAATGTAGTAACATATGATGATGTGAGTGAATGAATGAATAAATTGAATTTCCAAAGATATAGTGAATGGATTTTACACTTCCCTCTAGTGTCTGAAAGAGAAAATACAGCCAGCTTAAAAAAACCCAGACAAACTTAATACTTTGCTACGTTGAAATCATAGTTGAAAGCATTGCCTTTTTTTTTTTAACTTTCACATTTTTTTCAGACGGGCTGTTCTCTTTAAGACTAGTGGATAATAAGGTTGTTTGTTTGTTTTTAAGATTTTATTTATTTGACAGAGACAGAGATCACAAGTAGGCAGAGAGGCGGGGGTGGGGGTGTGTGGGGGAGAGCAGGCTCCCTGCTGAGCAGAGAGCCCAATTCGATTGATTCAGGGCTCTTCAGGGCTCGATCCCAGGACCCTGAGATCATGACTTGAGACAAAGACAGGCTTAACCCACCAAACCAAAGGTTTGGTTACCTTTGGTTTCAGGTAACCAAAGAAGGTAACCCACAGGCTTAACCCGCTGAGCCACCCAGGTGCTCCAGTTGTTTTTTTTTTTTTTTTTTTTTTTTTAATCCAAGTCTGTGTTCTGTCTCATGGATGTTTGAATTCTATAAAATGTCACATAGCAGGTATTTATGGAGAAAATGCCCTTTTAGTACTTGGAGCTTCTGCTTGGGATAGATCATTGTTATGGTTTTGTTTGTTACGGTTTTGTTATTCAGTTCTACTGAAAACTTTATTTTGATAGGAGTAAATAAGTGTCAAAGGTACTTTTTTTGTTTTTGTTTTTGTTTTGTTTGTTATAAATGTCATTTGGGAAATTTACCAGAGTACTCAAGAAATACTGAAATGTGATCAGACTAGTTGGATTTTTTTTTTTTTTAAGATTTTATTTATTCATTTAACAAAGAGAGAACACAAGCAGGCAGAGAGTCTGGCAGAGGCAGAGAGAGGAGCAGGCTCCCCGCGGAGCAAGGAGCCCCATGTGGGACTCGATCTCAAGATGCTGGGATCATGACCTGAGCCAAAGGCAGTTGCTTAACCAACTGAGCCACCCAGGCGTCCCGGACTAGTTGGATGTTATCTGAACTAGTTTTCAGTCTAGCTCATTGATCTTTTCCTTCTGCTTCTGAAAGGCACTGTGCTTGTTTTCTATTTTAATATCTTTTACCAATTATAAAAGTTAGACGCATTCAACATAAAAAGTTTAAAAACTATAAAAAATCCGTTAATTCCACCTCTCAGCTAATCTAAAATTACAAAAGTAATGCATGTTCTTTACTTTTTGGAAGATCCAGTAAAACAAATATTTAAAAAGTCCTCTCCTTTGTTCCCCCTTAGCCCTCTTATCCTCTCAGTGGTAACCACTGTTGACAGATTGGTGTATATACTCCCAGCTATTTTCTTGGACCTACAGACACATATCCTACTCATATATGCTTAAAAATAGATGTGATTGGGGCACCTGGGAGGTTCAATCATTGAGCGTTCGGCTCAGAGATCCTGGGATCGAGCCCCACATCAGGCTCCTTGCTCAGAGGGAAGCCTGCTTCTCCTTTTCCCACTCCCCCTGCTTGTGTTCCCTCTCTCGCTGTGTCTCTCTTTGTCAAATAAATACAATCTTAAAAAAATATTTTAAAAAATAGATGTGATTATTTTATAATGCAACCTGAAACTTGATATTTTAAAGCTTTTTATTGAGACAAAATATATAGTATAGAAAAGTGCACATCATAAGTGTATGGCTCTGTGAATTTTCAAAAACTGATACCTATGTAACTAGTTCCTAGATAAAGAAACACTACCAGGGGCGCCTAGGTGGCTCAGTCGTTAGGTGTCTGCCTTCGGCTCAGGTCATGATAGCAGGGTCCTGGGATCAAGCCCCGCATCAGGCTCCCTGCTCAGCGGAGAGCCTGCTCCTCCCTCTCCCACTCCCTCTGCTTGTGTTCCCTCTCTCGCTGTGTTTCTCTCTGTCAAATAAATAAATAAAAAAAAGACTACCAGCTGTCTTGAAGCCCCTCCTATCAGTTTGTCCAGAAAACTGTTGAAGCACAGAGTGGATAAGTACTTAGTAGTGGCAGAGTTAGAATTTGATTGTTGTATCATGAAAATGAATGAAGAGAATTAGTAATGATTTCAACTTTAGTGGCTTTTATGAGAACTTGGATCATTTAGGTGGTTTGGATCGTTCTTTTGGTATAAAGTTTACTGATCTAAATATATATTCAGGACTTTACTAAGTGTGCCTTATATTGTCCATAATTGGGAAGGGAGAAGATACAAAGGCAAATATACAAGTTCTGAGTTACGGTCTAAATTAGGAAGACAAATCACATATTAGACAACAGAATAAGTATTAAATTGTGTAGTATTGATTCAGAAAAGGAATTATTGCTGACAGCATCAAAGAAGGCGCTACAGGGGAGGTGGAATTTGAGCTGGGCCTTGAAGAATGGGTAGGATTTAAATCGCATGATTGTGACAGCACAAGTCATGGCATGAAAGTACAAATGGATGAACATGATACACAGTGAGCAAGCAGATTAGTTTGTCTGGTATGGGGAAAACATGCTGAGGAAAGGTAGGAAGTAATGTGGTAATGTGGGGTAGTGCTAGATTATGGAACATATAACAACCATAGAGTGGAAACTTGGCTCGATGACATAAGTACGAGAGAGCCACAGATAGCTTAATGGATAGAAGTATTAGATTTGGAGCCAAGAAGACTCAAATTCTAATATTGACTTTTCCATTTACCAGCTATATGACCTAGAGAAGATCCTTCAACCTCTCTGGACCTGAGTTTCTTCATCTGTAAAAATGGGAGAAATGTCTACTTCATAGGTTTATTTTATTTATTTGTTTGTTTATTTATTTATTTTTACTTCATAGGTTTATTATGACAAAATGATAAATATATATAGTTCTTTTTTGTTTTTTTAGTTCTTTTTTTTAAAAGATTTTATTTATTTGACAGAGACACAGCGAGAGAGGGAACACAGCAAGCAGGGGGAGTGGGAGAAGGAGAAGCAGGCTTCCCACTGAGCAGGGAGCCCAATGCTGTGTCCATCCCAGGACCCTGGGATCATGACCTGAGCAGAAGGCAGATGCTTAAGGACTGAGCAACCGAGGCGCCCAGATATGTAGTTCTTGACATAGGACCTTGGACCTAAATGTACAATAAACTTAACTGATCCTGTAGTTCTTTTTTTATTTTTACTTTTTAAATGTATTTACTTGAGAGAGAGAGAGAGAGAGCACAGAAGGAGAGGGAGAAGCAGACCCGGCTAAGCAGGGAGCCTGATGCGGGCTCACGACCCAAGCCAAAGGCAGACACTCAAGACAGTCAACCAAATGAACCACCTAGGTGTTCCTTTTTCTGTAGTTCTTTTTTTTTTTTTTTAAAGAGAGATTTTATTTATTTATTTGACAGAGAGAGAGAGATCAAAGTAGGCAGAGAGGCAGGGATAGAGCGAGAAGCAGCTCCCCGCTGAGCAGAGAGCCCGATATGGGGCTCCATCCCAGGACCCTGAGATCATGACCTCAGCCGAAGGCAGAGGCTTTAACCCACTGAGCCACCCAGGCACCCCTGTTACTGTAGTTCTTAAGAAGAGCAAATGGTTGAAAGCAGCGGTATGCGGAATGAGGGAGACTAGAAAGAAGTTATAGTCACCCCACAGACATATTAAGGGTCTCTGTTAGTGTAATGGTAATAAGATACAGTACATTTGAGGGACACGAAAAGATATTGGACTTGAATTCTTTTTTAGGAGGAAATGTTTTGGGCTTCCCCAGTGATCATTTATTAAACTGTTGTAATTCCTCTGTGGACTGTATATATAGATACTTTGGCAAGGTGATTTTGACATTTTAATTTAGTTAAGGTATTTGAAACTCCCTAAGAGTTCTAAGTTTATATTTTAGAAAAGGATATTAGAAATTTTTTTTAAAGATTTATTTTTATTTTATTTATTTGAGACAGAGAGAGAGCGAGCGAGCATGAGAGGGGAGAGGTCAGAGGGAGAAGCAGGCTCTCTGCAGAGCAGGGAGCCCAATGTGGGACTCGATCCTGGGACTCTAGGATCATGACCTGAGCCGAAGGCAGTTGCTTAACCAACTGAGCCACCCAGGCCCCCAGGATATTAGAAATTTTATCTGGATTATCCTCTTGCCAAGAATATTTGTGATAATAGTGGTGAGATTGGTATTTTTGTTTCTTTGTTTTTGATGTCTTGGCAAATGGTGCATGCATGGTCTTGGAACCGTTTAAGTTTTAGTTTCTGGGTGCCCCAGAGGCTCAGTCAGTTAAGCAGTTAATTGTCTGCCTTAGGGCTCGGGTCATGAATGGGGATCCTGGGATTGAGCCCTGCATGAGTGGAGCCCGTTTGTCCCTCTCCTCCTCCCCCTCCTCCCCCAGCCCCACATATGCACTCCCTCTCTTTCTCAGACAAATAAAAATCTTTAAAAAAAAAGAAAAAAGAAAGAAGAGCTGTCTTTAAAGAGGGCATGCCATTCAGCTCCTTTTCTATCTTACAAGAAGACTGAGGTTATAGATATGAAATGCTTTGGGTTCCACTTAAGAAAGGGCTACTTAAATTGCAAGTATTTTGTTGTCTTTTAAAAATTATAGTACTACTTGGGGGGAACTAAGGGGGTTTGTAGAGTGTGATGTAGATACTTAACATTAGCTGCAAGAACTCTGTGGATAAAAATGACAATATAGGTAACAGCTTGCCTTTTCTGATCCCCATTGTATTTTACTTAAATGAGCCCCATGCACTGTTCTACCACTACACCTAAGAAAATATTCTACAGTCTTTGGCATGTTCCGTCCCAGTAGTGTTATGCCTCTGACGTTGGCATTAGTGATTGAAGTGTTGATGCAACCTGCCAGTTATCTAGCCACCTGGCTGTTGCTAAGAGTTTTTTCCCAATATTTGGTATATGGCTTAAACAAGACTTAGATCTTTGCTTCCTGATTGTACTGAAACTTCCTGAGGGAGTGGTTAGCTTGGATTTAACTAGATGTAGATGTTTTATATCTCAACTGGGTTGGAACCAACTGTGTGTGTTTTGGGGCGTATGTGTTTTTGCAGATTATTTGATGTATTCCTTCTACCCCCACAACTTCCAGATACATACTTTCTCATACCTGCCCCTCCCTTAATTTCTGCATCACAAGAAACAGGAGTCAGACACGGTGGATTGATGTGTGCAGCTAATCTAAATATGCAAACCTTTATCTATCCAGGTCTGAAGTTGATTAGTCTGAGAAGAGAAGGGCAAGGCAGAAAGGCCCCCGAGAGCTTCTTCTTACTGTCGGGTGTCATCTGGTGGCTATTGCTGTGGAAGTCTGAGGCGCTCTCGGAGGTATCACCTGGGTAGGGGTCCCTCCTAGCACCTAGGCAGAGAGAGTGGGCGAGGAGCTATCGAAGGAGCTCTGCATCACCTGGCCCAGCTGCGGGATGCTTGGCTCCTGGCTTTGGGGTGGTAGCCAGGGGAGATGGGGGCAGCTCTAACAAAGAGGAGCCGTGCAGGGGCCGGGGCCGCGGGTAGCTGGCCTATCCCCGGCGGCTGACCTCCCAGTGGGCCTCCCCAGTTGGCTGCTTGGCGGGTCGCTCTGCTGGCTCCCTGGCTTGCCATTGGCTGTGCGGACGGGAGGGGGTTTGCAGACGGCCGGGATGGAGTTGAGGGGGCGGGGCTGGCTTCCGGCAGCAAAGGGGAGCAAGCGGCAGCCGGCTGGGGGAGGGGGTGTCGGCGCACCGCGGAGTGCTGTGCTCTGAGAGCCTGGCACTCGGAGCAGCCGCCTCCCCCTCCCCCTGCCAAGACAGCTCTAAGCCCCTTCTCATCCCTCCTGCCCGGGCGGGGCGAGGAGAGTTGAGCTGCCCCAGGCGGGCGGGGCGGAGCTCGGAGCCCGGAGCCCGGAGCCCAGAGCCCAGAGCCCAGAGCCCAGAGCCCAGAGCCCAGAGCCCCAAGCCCCACCGAGCGCTGCGGAGCGAACCTCACCTCCCTTCCAGGGCTCAAGGTGTGTGTGTGTATGTGTGTGTGTGTGGTTTTTCTAATGCAACCCCGACTTCAGTCGACTTAACCTTGTGAGAAAAGGGGAAATGGAAGGGGAAGTAAGAGCTCCACATCCCATCAGTTTATTTTGATTTTCTGATTCTACCCTTCATTCTTCTTTCCCTACCATCATCTCACCCCTGCAGCAGGGTAAGGAGATTCAGGACTCTTCTCTCTCTTTTTTTTTTTTACTCCGATTTCGATGTCGGTCTCCTATGTAGTAAAATGAACAGAGAAGGAAAGAGGAGCCCTTTCTTGTGTGGCATCTGATGCAGTAAATCGCGGGAGAAAAAAACCAAAAAAAAGAAAGAAGAAAAAAAAACTAGGAGTGGGTTAACTGTACTCCATCTATGTCCATTAAGGCTGTCTTCACCATTTTCGTACTTGGGACTGCCTTAATCAGCAAAAACAATCTGAAAAGGAAGGAGGTGGTAGTGGAAAGAGGGAGCAGCCCCTGTCAAATGGTGGTTAAAGGAAATCCTGATAGTTAGAGATTAACTCTGCTAAAGTCTCTTCCTGAGTACCTTGTTACTGGCTCTGTTTAGTATTTCTTGCTTAGTGTTCAGCCCTATTGGAGAAACCTAGCTAGAGCGAGCAAACTTACCTTGCTGTTACTGAAACCTAAAAGTCTTGTCTATCTCCCATAGGTTTATTTCTCATATCCATAGGTTCTCAGAGAGGTTAGTTTCTGTCATGAAAAACCAGAACCAAACTTTTAAAAAAAAATCCAGGTGAATTTTGCTTAATTAGTTTATTTTTTAAAGTTTCCTCTCCAACCCAAACTTTATGAAATTGGGTGGCTGTAGCATTACAATTTAAATTATGTTTACCTCTTTGGAGTTCTTTTGCTTCTACAACTTATGGATCCCTTCTTTCTGAAGGACACAGAGCTTCAGCCAAAATCAGGAACCTCTTTATAAGTTTTTATTTGAGAGGAAGGTTATCAGTTGAAGATAGAGAACCCAAATTTTATGATGTTAGAAACAAGGGGTATGTGTGTCTTTCTTTCTGCGGTGAGTATAGCAGTGTTCTTGATAAACTTGCTTAATTTAACTGGACATTTTCACCAAAGGTGTTTGGACCAGATTTATCTTAACGTTGATTAGCAAAGAGCTAGAATGCTAGACGAGATGAATGTCAATTTTTGGCAGCACTTTGGTAAATATTAATTGAAATGATTAAGAGTTCATTCTTACAATCCAGGTTCAGTTTCCACAGTTCTAACTGGAATTCAATTTTGATGACAATTGATATGCTGGAGCTGTCTTACAGTTTTAACTGGATCAATTACCCCAATGCAATCCTTTGCATTGATATATTGGATCTCTAATAAAAGGCAGTTTTTGGTAAAAGCAAGTGTTATGAAGAAGAAGGGTAGTAGGATAGGAAACCATTTCAGTTTTGGAAACTTACTGGGGATCAGGGCTCTATTTTTTAATTTATTTTATTTTATTTTAATTGACAGAGAGAGACACAGAGAGGAAACACAAGCAGGGAGAGTGGGAGAAGGAGAAGCAGGCTTCCCGCCAAGCAGGGAGCCCGATGCAGGGTTCCATCCCAGGACCCTGAGATCATGACCTAAGCCGAAGGCAGACGCTTAACGACTGAACCACCCAGGCGCCTCTATTTTTTAAATCTCAAGTAGCCTTACTATAGAATTGTACAAAAAGGTGGACACCTGGCTGGCTAGTAGAGTATGTGACTCTTGACCCTAGGGGTTCAAGCCCCACACTGGGTGTAGAGATTACTTGGGGGAGAAAAAAAGAACACAAAAAATAGATTCGCAGTAAACTTTTGTTGGATTTGAGATGTTTTGTTTATTACCCATTTATCCCTTACGACTCCATAATCATGTTTAAATTGAAAGGCTAAGAGGATCCCCTAGATGTTTTCTTACCTAACTCGTTACTGAGAATCAACTATTAAAAATCACTGATTGGAGCTTTGACAGCTAGCTACTATATAAAACAAAACACACTTTGATGTCAAAGCTATAGCAAGGTGAGAAAGTAACAACCGCAAAAAATACTCAGAAGCCTTTTAAAGCATGTATCACTTCAGTTTGCTTCTACTAAAAAATAAGTTGCTGTCCTATTTGGTATCCTAGGTGGTCTTTTGTCTACCCATTGGTAAGCAGTTAATACGGTTTTGTAAAGTTACATTATACTTTGTTCACCTAATTTTTTTATATATCTGTTTTCTTGCCTGGTTTGTTTAATCAATATTTTGCATGGTACAGTGATTTCCCCAAAGAATTTTCCCCAGGAGACAAAGGCTATGTATAGAACTAATCATAGGTGTATCTACCCTGATCTCCAAATATCATTTAAAGGAGGATGGAACTCCTCAAATTTGGTCCTCTGCAAGGAAACAATTATATGAAGCCATGACTTCCCATAATCTCTTAGGCTGAGGGGACATGGTGCCGCTGAAGTTAAAGTACCTGATTTAATTTTCTTTAGCAATCTGTTTTTATCCATCCTGATTATTTCTGTGAGTCACAGCTTAGAATGTGTTAAGAAAAAGGGCCCTGTGTTCTCTCTAAAGGGAGGACTCAAGCCCAATCCCCCATTCACACCAGAAGTATAAAATGATCCCCTTGAGAACGTGAAGGAAAAGATTGGACCCTTGGTGTTGATTCTCATAATATAATCAGCTTTGAGTGTTGTAAGGTTTGGAATCGGGAAACACTTGCTCAAGATGGGGAAATATTAGAGGCAAAAAGAACTGAGAATACTGCTATGTGAGAGACTTATTTAGAGACAATGAATGCATTCATATGGAGATGTGGTTGGTGGTAGTTTTATACTATTCAGCTTTGTCAGTCAGGTGTCTGAGACAATATTTTGTGTGTGCTTAAATCCAACCCCCTCCCCCAGGGGTTGACTCTTGGAAGCTGAGTCTTTTGAGGAAGTTTGCTGTGAGTCTGAATCCATAGGGGAAAGGACTTGGTAGAGTCTGTTATCTGCTCAGATAAAGACGTGAAATTGATTGCTGGTGAGTTACTGAACTCTTCCTAATGAATGGTTGCTAGGCAAAATGCATCTCAATCAGTTTAATCCTCAATAGTTTACAGGTCTGCTCTTGGTGAGGGCTAGAGCTGCCTTTCTAATGATACTGCCCTTTAAGAATCCTGTTGGATTTGCATATATGTTGCTTGGTGGCTCACAAAAAAAAAAAAAAAAAGGGAACAGAATGACTTAAGGATCTCACTTCATCCATCTAAGAGCATTTAGCTTTTGATAACAGTGGGTCAGCATTGTCTTTCTCCTGGATCAAATGGTGAGTAGGGTTGCTCTTCAATTGTAGGATACCATTGTATTTGATTATCTTTGGTTTTGTAACTAGTAAGGCAGTGAACTAACACATTCATTTTGGAAACAGGCCAGTGATAACACTGCCCTTGGGCCTGGATGGATGGAAAATAGGACAGAGTAAACAATTGAGGGCATAAATAATGAATCTTCCAACTGAGCCCTGGGAGAGTGAAGGAGATTATCCTCAGAGCTGTTCAGTCTGGCAGCAAAAGGGGAAAAGTCCACTGAATTAATTACCCTATGTTTGATACTGCAGTTATTATGGGGTTATTAAGCTATTCAAAACAGAGGTGACTCTTATTTTTTTATTTAATTTTTTTTAAGGATTTTTCATTATTTGAGAGAGCGAGAGCATGCACACAAGCTGTGAGGAGGTACAGGGAGATGTTGAAGCAAACTCCCTGCTGAGTGGGGAGCCTGACATGGGGCTCCATCCCAGGACCCTGGGATCATCCATGCCAGGACCCTAGCAGAAGACAGATGCTTAACTGACTGAGCCACCCAGGAACCCCCAGAGGTGTTTTGTTTTTTTTTTTTAAGATTTTATTTATTTATTTGTATTTGACAGAGAGAGATCATAAGCAGGCAGAGAGGCACAGAGAGAGGGGGAAGCAGGCTCCCCGCTGAGCAGAGAGCCCTACGCAGGGCTTGATCCCAGGACCGTGACCATGACCTGAGCCAAAGGCAGAGGCTTTAACCCACTGAGCCACCCAGGCGTCCGCCCCCCCACAGAGGGTTTTTTTTTTTTTTAATTTTATTTATTTATTTGAGATAAAGACAGTGAGAGAGAGCATGAGAGGGGAGAAGCTCAGAGGGAGAAGCAGACTCCCTGTGGAGCTGGGAGCCTGATGTGGGACTCGATCCCAGGACTCTGGGATCATGACCTGAGCCGAAGGCAGTTGCTTAACCAACTGAGCCACCCAGGTGCCCCACCCCCCACAGAGGTTTTAACTCATTTTTTTGTTGTGTTTTTTTAAAACCACTCAAATTACTCATCTTTTTAGAATCCAGGCCTTTGCACCTTCCCCCAGCTTTGATCTATATGTTAGCATTCCATGAATACCGGAGAGTCCTTTTGTTTGGCCAGATTTGAGAATTTTACTTACTAGGAGGTTTTAATAGCTGTAAATACATGTGGTAATAGAAGAAAATGGAGAAAGCCTGTATCTGGTTTAAAAAAATTCTTTAATTTCTTTTCTTCCTTTCTTTTTTTTTTTAAGATTTTATTTAGTTATTTGACAGAGAGATCACAAGTAGTCAGAGCGGCAGGCAGAGAGAGAGGGGGAAGCAGGCTCCCTGCTGAGGAGAGAGCCCAATGCGGGGCTCAATCCCAGGACCCTGAGATCATGTCCCGAGCCGAAGGCAGAGGCTTTAACCCACTGAGCCACCCAGGCGCCCCTCTTTAGTTTCTTTAGTACATATTGTATGTATCTTTACAACATATTATACTTTGAAATTAATTGTGGAGTTGTAGGGTAGCATTATATAATGACTCAAAAAAAGTTAAGAGTTTCTTCAACCCAAGAGTCATTTCCAGTCTTAACACAAACATTTTTACTTTTTTTTTTATTTTAAGATTTTATTCATTTATGTGACAGAGAGTGATCACAAGTAGGCAGAGACAGGCAGAGAGAGAGGGGAAGCAGGCTCCCCGCTGAGCAGAGAGCCCGATGTGGGGCTCAATCCCAGGACGCTGAGATCATGACCTGAGCCGAAGGCAGAGGCTTTAACCCACTGAGCCACCCAGGTGCCCCCATTTTTACTTTTAGATTAGTTTCATTCAGTGAATGAAATAAGCAGTCCCAATGTTCTCAGCATTTCTCTGAAGCAGGAAAAATAATGCCCTGAGAATGTCTAAATAACTTAGTGATTTGGTGGTGAAGCCAGATCCAGACCCAAGGTCTCTGAATTCTTTCCTTTGAATTTCTAATATATTTATTATTTTTTTTAAAGTAAGCTCTATGTCCAAGGTGGGGCTTGAGTTTACCACCCCTAGATCAAGAGTCACATGCTCACTGACTGAGCCAGCCAGGTGCCCTGAATTTTTTTTTTTTTTTAAGATTTTATTTATTTATTTATTTGTTTGT
>CM052804.1:36646778-36658092 GCA_028533885.1 Nasua narica | reverse complement strand
AAAGATTTTATTTATTTATTTGACAGAGAGAGATCACAAGTAGGCAGAGAGGCAGGCAGAGAGGGGAGGGGGAAGCAGGCTCCCTGCTGAGCGGAGAACCTGATGCTGGGGCTCGATCCCAGGACCCTGAGATCATGACCTGAGCCAAAGGCAGAGGCTTTTACCCACTGAGCCACCCAGGCACCCCTGTTTCTCTAGTTGTGAAGGAAATCCAAAGACCAAGATGCCATTATCAATCAAGAGAAGGAGGACGGTTCAGGATGAGGTGTTGGAGGAGTAAAAGACTGAGCTGTAAAAAGGGAAGGCCATATTGAAGTTTTATGATATTTGGTGCTGATGGATCTCAGGGAGGGAGAGTTTGTTACATTTCAACCTAGCTGGAAAGGGCAGAGGCATCTTTATAACACAAGGGCAGAACTTCAGTTAAGGATTCATTCCTGATCAGAGAATACAGTTCTTGATTATTCATGCAGAAGGGCAAATAGGCAAAGTAGAGAGAGGTAAAATCCAAAGATATTCCTCACAATAGCTTTAATAACTTCCTCTGCTTTTTAACTGGGATTTTCTAGCTGAACAAACTCATTAGAGATTTTTCTTTCTTTTCTCTGGTCATTCAAGAGACCAGTAAGTAAGATATCCACAAGCTTGAATTAAACTTAGTATTTTGATCATCAGAAGTGGTATATAACTCATTACTGGACCTAGAAAAGTTTAGCTCAGTTTAGGAGCCTTGAGATTATTTATTTAATTTTTAAGACTTTGACGCTTGTTATCTGATTACACTGACGTCCTATGGAGAATTGAGATCTTCTAAGTAGATCATCGCTAAACTAGCTATTGGTATTAGCATGTCTTCTTCGTTGGCATCTTCTGGCCCCACAGTATTGGCCAGTCATTCGTCTGTGGGCAAGTCATAGATGACCAAACCAGAGAAGCTCTACCAAAGCAAACCCGTCCTCCTAACACTGGGCTGTAGGTACTGTGACGATGAGAACTATTAGCCAAAACGAAATCCCTTTAGAAGTCAGATACCAGGTTGTGATTAAAGTAGTGCCATACATTATAAATTGCAAAGCCGAGGATTTCTTTAAGTGCTGTTTGGTGGGAAAATGTTTGTTTCTCAGTGGAGGATCAACTGAATATTACAGCAGATTTAAAAGACGAGGTTTCCATGACCAATCACTAATTCCTTGCACTCAGCAAAGTGGTTTTGAAGATCAGTTGCTGATCTGCCTGAAAAATCCGATTTTATGCCACTTGGAAAATTGAAGGGATTTTGGCACTATCCCTGTTGCTTCAGAGGAGAAGCATAAATGTTGTTAGTCATAACGTAAGTTTCTTCTTTTGTTTCAAAAGCTAAAGTATTTTTTCCATTGGCAGCTCACTTATCACTTACTATGTAAAGAATAGAACTTAATCTATTTTTAAAGGGTATCAAGACTACGAGAAGTTAGAGACAGCTCATCCCAGGTCACAGTATATGAATGGAAAAGACACATTTTCTGAGTTCTTGAATGGACTGTATTACCCAGCTGTTCAGCTGGGAGTGGATATATTATTGTGAAGACATTAATTTTGTAGCTATGAAGGTACTGGTTTGGCTTTGCTTATCTTATTCTCCCAGAACCTTTTTCATTCAGCAGAAAGTGGGACTAGTGCATTAATGAAGAATCCATATCTTGGTTTTACCTGTCCTGCTAGGTGTTACTATGTATTCACTAAAGTGCTTTACAAAGGATTTTGGTGCTTGGTTTCTCTCAATCCCTATGAGGTTATGGTGCAGTTGGAGTGTGATAGTGTTAGAACATTTCTGCAGAGACAAAAGGAACCTTTCCTTTTAAGAAAAGTCCTTCACCTATTTCCATAGTCCATGGCAAAATTAAGTTGGAACAAGTTGTGTTTTCAGCAGGCTGTATTTTAATTTTTGCCTCTTCTCCAAGCTAAACAACTGTCCCAACTAAATGTATCATTCATAGTATGTTTTGGGGAGATTGTTCCAAGTGCACTTGGAAGTGAGAAGCTGATGCCACTGAAGCCTGCACACCAATTCTGTAACTCTCTGAAATTCTGTTTCCACCAACTTCCTCCATCCCTTCATTTGTCCACATCTGCTCATCTCTCAGCTTCCCACAACTAGTTAAGAAAGTACCATTGCTGGGGCACCTGGGTGGCTCAGTGGATTAAAGCCTCTGCCTTCGGCTCAGGTCATGATCTCAGGGTCCTGGGATCGAGCCCCTCATCGGGCTCTCCGCTCAGCGGGGAGCCTGCTTCCTCCTCTCCCTCTGCCTCTGCCTGCCTCTCTGCCTACTTGTGATCACTCTCTCTCTCTCTGTCAAATAATTAAATAAAATCTTTTTTTTTTTTTTTTAAAAAGAAACTACCATCGCTTAACCAGGGAAATGCTAGTCTTTATCAGAGTTGTGTGTGCACATGTACGCACGTGCAGACATCCATTATTTTGTTGCATTATTGCTTGAAGAGTATTTCCATGGGGCGCCTGGGTGGCTCAGTGGGTTAAAGCCTCTGCCTTCAGCTCAGGTCATGATCTCAGCGTCCTGGGATCGAGCCCCGCATCGGGCTCTCTGCTCAGCAGGGAGCCTGCTTCCCCCTCTCTCTCTGCCTGCCTCTCTGCCTACTTATGATCTCTCTCCTGTCTGTCAAATAAGTAAATAAAATCTTAAAAAAAAAAAAAGTATTTCTATGTTACAGAAATAAGATTCCACCCTTCTAAACAAGTTGATAAGTTGCTTTTTATTAGAAGTGCAAGTGTCTAAGAGTTAAGCTTGAAATGAGAGAAGGGACAACTATATTGATTATAGTTTAATTGGTTTAAAAAATCTGTTATGTTGGGACACTTGGGTGGCTCAACCATTAAGCATCTGCCTTTGGCTCAGGTCATGATCCCAGAGTCCTGGGATGGAGTCCCACATCTGACTCCCTGCTTGGTAAGGTGCCTGCTTCTCCCTCTCCCTCTGTCTGCTGCTCCTGCTGCTTGTGCGCGTTCACGTGCTCGCGCTCTCTCTGACAAATAAAATCTTTTTATAAATCTGTTACGAAATTAAAAGCTGTATTGCTGTCTTTCACTGAAACTAGCAGATAAGCCATGGAAAACTACATTTTTTCAGTGAGGACCCCTCTAACCATGCTGTTTAAAATCACTATCCCATCCAGTACGCCTCATCTCCTTACACTGCTTTATCTTGCTTTCCATAGTGTTTATCACCTTCTAAGAGTCTATGTAACTTAATCTGCTCATTAAATTTATCTGACCCTACCACTGCACCCCGTGTAAAAATGGAAGCATGAATTTTTGTTTGTTTTGTTCTTTGCCAAGCTCCTCACTCCTGGAGAATGTCTTGTTACATAGTAGGTGCTCAGTAAATACTGGTATGAAGTAATTGGAGAGGTATTCTTTAAAAGATACCTGGGAATTAGAATTGGAGGTCATGGGGGGACGCCTGGGTGGCGCAGTTGGTTGGGCAACTGCCTTTGGCTCAGGTCATGATCCCGGCGTCTTGGGATCGAGTCCCGCATCGGGCTCCTTGCTCCGCAGGGAGCCTGCTCCTCTCTCTGCTTCTGCCTGCCTCTCTGCCTGCTTGTGTTCTCTCTCTGTTAAATGAATAAATAAAATCTTTAAAAAAAAAATATTTGAAAAAAAAAAAGAATTGGAGGTCATGGGAAGAGATTATTGTCTTATAGTACTAAATTAGGGATCACATTTCTTAACTATCTTTTTTTTTTTTTAATATATATTTGTTTAAGTAATCTCTACACCCAATGTGGGGCTTAAACTCACGACCCTAAGATCAAGAGTCACATGCTCTACTGACTGAGCCAGCGAGGTGCCCCACATTTCTTAACTATCTTAAGGGAAGGAATATGTGGGGAAAAAAAAAACCTTAAGGAATTGGGGTTAATTAGCCCAGATTAGGGAAATGACATATAGTATGCAAATATGAGGGACCATTATATAAAGATAGCTTTTATTCACCTTGAAGAGAACAAAGGAATACGCAGAAGCTCCTGAACAATGATATGCAGAAGATTTCCTGATTTTGAAATAAATACTGGAACAGGTGACCAAAGAAGGTCCAAAGAATTGATTTTCAACTGTGGCACCATGTTGGAGGCAGTGATGAGAATGGAAAGAGAAAGCCCAGTGGTCAGAAAACCTGGTTGTAGTCTACACACTTATGAGCTTTTCCTAGTTTCTTTATCTCTGAAAATGGGACTAATGATCCTTGCACAAACTATCTCATAGGGCATTTGAGAGAATCAGGTGAGAGCATTCATGTGAAAGCACTTCAAAAATTAGGAACTTTTCTACAAAAGTAAGCAGTCATTAATGACTGTATAAAATCACCTTTGTTAGTGATTTAGAGTCATGGAATCTGGAAGTTGGCTTAATGATCAGTTATCATCTAGTTCAGAATCTTATCTCCTGAAAATAAATTTTCCATCATTTTTTTTTTCATGACCCTGAGATCAAGACCTGAGGTGACATCAAGGGGGTCAGATTCTTTTTTTTTTTTTTTTAAATATGGAACGCTTCACGAATTTGCGTGTCATCCTTGCGCAGGGGCCATGCTAATCTTCTCTGTATCGTTCCAATTTTAGTATATGTGCTGCCGAAGCGAGCACAAGGGGGTCAGATTCTTAACTTACTGAACCACCCAGGCGCCCCTCTTTTCCATTATTCTTAAGGCGTAGTCTTGGCTTTTTCTTCAGCATTTCTAGTACTGTGCCACTATTGAATTGAATAAGCTCATTGTTGTTTATGTTCACCTAAAATTGCCTTTCTTCAGACTTTACTAACCTGTTTGTGAACTCACAAATAAATCTACTCCCTCCTTTGTGTGATGGCCCTCTTATGGCACCCTTGTTTAAGATCTTCATCGTCTCTTGCCTTGAAATCACTATAGCTACTTAACTGATTTCTGCCATCTCCTGTTTGTCTTTCACATTTTCAGCAGATTGATTTCAGATAGACATCTGATCATGTTACTATCCTTGAAACCTGTCCCTGTCTCCCCATGGCTTCAGGATAAAGTCTGACATTAGCTAATAATAGTTGTAACTACCATTGTTGAGCATAGACACTGTACTAAGCACTTTATGAATATATTATTATTTAATCATCACAGTTATTCTGTAAGATGTTGAGACTACTTCTATACTGATTTAACGTTAAGAATATTGAGCCTTGGGGGCCCCTGGGTGGCGAAGTTGGTTGAGCGACTGCCTTCGGCTCAGGTCATGATCGAGTCCCACATCGGGCTCCCAGCTCCATGGGGAGTCCGTTTCTCACTCTGACCTGCTCTCTCTCACTCTCTCTCTTTCCTAGTAAATAAATAAATAAATAAAATCTTAAAAAAAAAAAAAAAAAGAATATTGAGCCTTGGGACGCCTGGGTGGCTCAGTTGGTTAAGCGTCTGCCTTCGGCTAGGGTCATGATCCCAGGGTCCTGGGATCAAGTCCCGCATCAGGCTCCTTGCTCAGCGGGGAGCGTGCTTCTCCCTCTGCCTGTTCTGCCTGCAGCCCTCTGCGCTTCTGCTCTCTCTCTGACAAATAAATGAGTAAAATCTTTAAAAAAAAAAAAGAATATTGAGCCATGGAGGCATCTGGGTGACTCAGTTAATTGACTACCTTCAGCCAAGGTCATGATCCCAGGGTTCTGGGATTGAGCCCCATATCGGGCTCCTTGCTCAGCATGGAGCCTGCTTCTCCCTCTTCCTCTGCTTGCTGCTCCCCCCTGTTGTGCTCTCTGTCAAATAAATAAATACAATCTTTTTTTTAAAATAAATACAATCTTAAAGAAAAAGAATATTGAGCTGTGACTCCAACCCAGCTTTATTCTTTTTTTTAAGATTTTATTTATTTGAGAGAGAGAGAGAGAGAGAGAGAGAGACAGCATGACAGGTAGAGGCATGAGAGAGAGAGGGAGAGGGAGAAGGAGGGAGGGAGAAAATCTCAGGCCGACTCCATGCTGCGTGTGGAGCCCAATACAGGGGTCTATCCCAGGACTCTGAGATCATGACCTGAGCCAAAACTACGAATCTGGCCGCTTAACTGACTGTGCCACCCAGGTGGCCCAACCCAACTTTATTCTTAATCTGCTTTTCTGTCCCTCTAGTATGAAATATAAGGCTCTTCATAATTTGGCACATCAGGGTCATCTCCAGGTCTGGCATGTACATCTAACACCCAGCTCTTTAAACCGTACCATTTGTGGTTTCCCAAACATGCGTTTAGTTATACTAGTTTTCTCTGCCTGGAGTAGCTTACCCTTCCCAGTCCAGCAAATTCTTGCTTGGCTTTCAATGACCCATATTGTTGTTCTCCCTTCTTTCTCACTGTTCCTTGGAAGTATTTGTTTTTTTTAAGATTTTATTTATTTATTTGTTAGAGTGAGAGAGCACAAGTAGGGGAAGCAATAGAGGCAGAGGGAGAAGCCGGCTCCCAGATGAGCAGGGAGCGTGATATGCGACTCAGTCCCAGGTCCCTGGGATCATGACCTAAGCCGAAGGCAGATGCTTTAACCATCTGAGCCACCCAGGTACCCCCACTTTTTTTTTCTTTTTGAAGTATAATTGACATACGGTATTCTATTAGTTTAAGATGTACAACATAATGATTTGGTATTGTATATACTGTGAAACTTTCACCACGTAATCACGTTTCTCACCAGGGATTTTGTCTGCCATATTTGTATTCCCAATACGTAGTATTACCACAGTGCCTACTGCATCACAGTTGCTCAGGGAGTGAATGAATGAAGGATGCTCCTACTAAGTGTTTTCTTTTTCCATTTACTATCCATATTACAGTTTTTAGATCCCTCTGTTTATTACATCTTGGCTGAGCTATTCCTAGGCTTTCCTCTGTTTCCATCAGAAATGGAATGACTGCAGGAAGTGAACTGCAACCTTCCAAAATAACTTTTAATGAAAAATGTACCAAATGAGCAGGTTGTCCAGCTGCTGCTCTGGGAAAGGTTCTGATTGCATTAATTTCTAGCCACCTCCTTGCCAGAATAGAGCCCAAATAAAATAAGAAGAATAAGCAGAGAAGGGGCACCTGGCTGTTCAGCCGGTAGAGCATGCGGCTCTTGATCTCCAGGTTGTGAGTTAGAGCCCCTGTCGAATGTAGAGATTACTTAAAAATAAAAAACTTGAAAAGAAGCCGGGGGAAAACAGCACTTTGTACCTGCTTTTCTCTTTTATTTTCTGTCACCTCAGCAGGGTCATTCCACTTTATAAGTCACCGTGGATTAAAAAAAAAGACCACAGTTTTCCCCTTTCTTTTTTTTTTTTTTGGACACTCCAAGGCGGGGTCTTTATTTCTTTGGTGAGGCAGGACCCCAGGCTAGGGGAGCCCATTACTCAAGGGCAAGTTTTCCCCTTTCTATAAAACAGAATGGTTTCCTAAGATTCCACAATACCCTTAGGGGAGTCTTAGCCCCTTGGGCTGTTACACAGTTGAAAAACAGAGAGTCTGGTACTAAATTCCAGGGGAAAGGGTGCAGCTCTTATCCAGAATTGAAGGCAAATGAGTCAGGCAGCAGGAATCTATCAGCTCCGAAGTCTATTCAAAAGTGATTTAGTCTTTGCTGTTGGAACAGATCAACAAAGCCATTTGCCTGTCTAAAATATGAGATTGCATAGGATTCTCTTAGAAGAAGAGAAATTATTAGCGTAATAGTAGCTCCTGGCCTTGTATATGTCTCTTCTTAGTATTACGTGTTAGTGTCACAGGGCACATCTAATGCATAGTACTAGGGTGTAGGGATCAGGCCATAGTGCCTTACTTAGGGTGGTTAGGGGAAATGTACCAATTCTCAGCAACTCTCAGCCTAAATGGACTTGGTTATTGTTAAAATTCATCTTTATCAAAGGAAGCACTGGTTAATGATCTTTCTCCTGGCTCAACATGCTGGGCGTTAGCTGGAATTGCTGAGTGATTTGCAATGGGGAAACCATGAGACCAATTTCTTGTTTGTCCACAAATTATCATTAGCAGTTTCATTTGCAGATTGAAGAAGCAGGAGGAGTGGGCTCTGTGCCAGTTGCAGCTTCCCTCCGATTAGGGCATTAGTTCAATTATGTCCAATTAACTTTTATTGCAGATAGTGGTGATAATTACTTGCAAGTCAGTTTTTTGGCTGCAGTTATCCCAAGGCTGAAGTATGAACTTGATGGATTTTAATAACCAGAATGACACATTTTACTCCCTCCCTCCACTGTAGTTATTTCTTTTTCTAGACCTCTTTTAGACAGGAGATCAAAGCATTGTAAAAATTCATCTCACAATTTAAATGTATTGTCCTTCTTTTGAAGAGCTGTATGGGATCATATTTTGGAAGAATCTATTAAAAGCAGCCTTAATGGCTTCTTATATTCTGAAATCGTACCCTTGAGTTCATTGCTGCTTATCATAAGAGAATAGACTGAGATAGAACTGAATGTCATTCACAGCAATATGTGCTTATTGTAAGATTATAATAATTGGCAAGGTGCAGTCTAGTCTTCTGCTTGCATATGAAATTCTTCAAAGTGCAAAAGTAAACTTTTGCTTGAGGCACTTTTATAGATTTTTTAAAGATTTATTTATTTGAGAGAGATGTGCACAAGTGAGGGGAGAGGCAGAGGGAAAGAGAGAGAATCTCAAGCAGACCCCGTGCTGAGCGTGGAGTCTGACACGGGTCAGTCCCACAACCCTAAGATCATGGCCTGAGCTGAAATTAAGAGTTGCCCTCTTGGGGCGCTCAGTGGGTTAAAATCTCTGCCTTCGGCTTGGGTCATGATCTCGGGGTCCTGGGATCAAGCCCTGCCTCGGGCTCTCTGCTCCGCAGGGAGCCTGCTTCCTCTTCTCTCTGCCTACCTCTCTGCCTACTTGTGATCTCTCTCTGTCAAATAAATAAATAGAATCTTAAAAAAAAACCCAAAACAGAGCACAATCGTGGGGGTGGCAGGCAGAGGGAGGAGGGAAAAGCGAGCTTCCTGCCGTGCAAGGACATGGACGCAGGACTAGATCCCAGGACCCTGGGATCATGACCCAGGCAAAGGCAGCTACTCAACCGACTGAGCTCCCCAGGTGCTCTGAACACACCTGTTGTTTATGCTCTTCCCAAGGCTTCTAACATGATGGTACTATTTCCTCCTATTTACCACCATTCCGATATTGTTCTTTTTTTTTTTTTTTTTAAAGATTTTATTTATTTGGCAGAGAGAGAGATCACAAGTAGGCAGAGAGGCAGGCAGAGGGGGGAGGGGGGCAGGGAAGCAGGCTCCCTGGTGAGCAGAGAGCCCGATGTGGGGCTCGATCCCAGGACCCCGAGATCATGACCCGAGCCGAAGGCAGAGGCTTTAACCCACTGAGCCACTCAGGCGCCCCCCGATATTGTTCTGTTACTCACTAGTTGCCATCTCCATACATTCATCTATCACAAGATTCATAAAGGGATTGAACCCTTGCAGTATTCCTTGGACATGTCTGCCACCATTTAATTTCAGTGATAATTCCTTGTCCATAAATTTTTTCTACTTGGGAGCATGAGCTTTGCTCTTGATGTCTTAACTCAGTGAGCTCAAAGATGCTTCCCTAAAAAAATTTTTAATTTTAGCTGTTATTCTAATAGAAAGTTGCATAATATCTTTGGAAACATCTTTGCCAGGTGGAGAGACAGAAGGAATAGTTTGTCTTTCTCTGAAGATGACAAAGTCCCTTAGCAATTTTTTTTAGACTTTCCCTTCATTATTGTTTGATGGTAACCCTGAAAAGTAAATGGTCTTATAAGCAAAGTTTTATCTCTTTAACATGCAGAAAACTGAAGTTGACTCCAAACTGGACTGTTCCTAGATCTTCAGGTGACTTGCTATTTTTTTCATTTCGGATGTCCTTGCTCACCCTAAAGTCCTTTGTCACTAGGGTTTCTTCCCAAGGGCTCATCAGTCTCCCTAGATAGGTACTTTATGGATGTGGCTGCATAAAAATTTTGTTGAGAATAAGTGGCCAAGGAGTATGGCAGTGCATTTTAAGAGCTTGTTTTTCTTAGTGTTTGTGTGCAGTAAAGGAAGAAAGTTCATGGCTGCTTGGAGAAGGGCCTTAATACAGTTATTTCTCCTCCAAAGCTTCCCTGGTCACATTAAACGGGAAAGAAGAGGAAAGGGTGAGTGATAAACATCATCCTTGCACAACTTCAAAGCTCTTCATTGATTGTTACTGAAAACCTTTCTGCTGTAGAATAACGAGACCCTGCCTGCCAGCTGCTGTTGGTGTGAAAGTGGAGAAGCTGGTTATAGTGGGTACTTCTCAGGAAGTCTGGAGATAAAGTTTATAATGTCATTTGAAACTTTTTGTATAGTAGGAGGAAAGAGTATCAAAACTCTGTTCCACTCTAGAAGATACAGTAAGGATTTCCCTTAGAGCATAGCATTTTTGATGGGATTCAGGATGTGTGCTTAGAAGGAAAGGGCTTACAAAACTCTTATTGAAACATGACCATGAACTTGATGGAAATGCTAGTGAACGTCAGGCCTGAAAAAGGAGGGTTATTAATAAGGCCATTTCAGGATAGACATTTCTTTTGGAACCTTTCCAAAAGTGAAATTCTCCATCTTTAAGTAAGAGGGTTGCATTGAATGCCACACAGTGGAAG
Organism: Nasua narica; assembly: GCA_028533885.1. Lineage (NCBI taxonomy): Eukaryota > Metazoa > Chordata > Mammalia > Carnivora > Procyonidae > Nasua > Nasua narica. The sequence goes on along the minus strand of CM052804.1, from coordinate 36,647,435 downwards.
CATTGCCAGACAGAGTGGAGGGTAGGAGAGAATTTGAAGTATAGGCACTGGAGAAAATGCTATTCAGGTAAGCGTTGAAAAGGAATTGGAAGTTGATGAGGCAGAAAGATACAGGAAACCTATTCCAGATTTCAAGAACCCCAAATGTCAGCACTCACCAATGTAGAGGTAGGTTACCTGCATTAAGGTGAAATAGTAATGGTTACCAACAGGCCATTCTCTCCAGCTCTTTTTTGTAATCTCCAGCCCTCACCCCCTTTGCAGACTTAAACACTGCTGCCTTTTTTTATTTTTTTATTTTTGCTATTTTTGTTAATATTTGGAAGTGAAAAGTAAAGTTTATTGAAGATGTAGAGAGATACAGATGGAGTGTCTAGGAGACTTGGAAAGAAAAAAAAAGGAGCATGAGTCTCCTCTTTTGTGTATTCTTTGTTTTGTTTTTAAAATAAAATGTCCAGGGGCCCCTGGGTGGCGCAGTTGGTTGAGCGACTGCCTTCAGCTCAGGTCATGATCCCGGAGTCCCGGGATCGAGTCCCACATCGGGCTCCCAGCTCCATGGGGAGTCCGCTTCTCACTCTGACCTTCTCCCTTCTCATGCTCTCTCTCACTCTCTCTCTTTCCTAATAAATAAATAAATAAAATCTTTAAAAAAAATAA
>CM052804.1:36614739-36646278 GCA_028533885.1 Nasua narica | reverse complement strand
TGGGTGGCGCAGTTGGTTGAGCGACTGCCTTCAGCTCAGGTCATGATCCCGGAGTCCCGGGATCGAGTCCCACATCGGGCTCCCAGCTCCATGGGGAGTCCGCTTCTCACTCTGACCTTCTCCCTTCTCATGCTCTCTCTCACTCTCTCTCTTTCCTAATAAATAAATAAATAAAATCTTTAAAAAAAATAAAATAAAATAAAATAAAATGTCCAGGGGCACCTGGGTGGTTCAGTGGGTTAAAGCCTCTGCCTTCGGCTCAGGTCATGATCTCAGGGTCCTGGGATCGAGCCCCACATCAGGCTCTCTGCTCAGCAGGGAGCCTGCTTCCCCCTCTCTCTCTGCCTGCCTCTCTGCCTACTTGTGATCTCTCTCTCTCTCTCTGTCAAATAAATAAAAATCTTTAAAAAAAATAAAAATAAAAAAATACAATAAAATGTCCAGAGGCATCTGAGTGGCTCAGTTGGTTGAGTGTCTGCCGTCGGCTCAGGTCATGGTCGTGGGGTCTTGGGTTTGAGCCCCACATCGGGCTCCCTGCTCAGCAGGGAACCTGCTTCTCCCTCTCCTCCTGGACCTCCCCACTGCTTGTGCGCTCTCTCTCTCTCTCTCTCTCTCAGATAAATAAGTAAAATCTTTAAAAATAAAGTGCCTGGAAACAATCTCAAAATTACAGAAAAGTTGTAAGTACAGTACAAAGAATATTTTTCTTCCTTAAGTCGTTTGACTTGATTGCTTTGTCATCTCAGAATACTTTAGTGTTTATTTTCTACAAACAAGGACACTCACCAGCATTACCCACAATGCAACCACCCAAATCAGGAAGCTAACATTGATACATTGCTATCATATAATTCTCAGACCGCTCTCAGATGTTACTACTTGTACCAATAATGTCTTTCATTGCATTAAGGATCAAGTTCAGAATCACACATTGCACTTACTTGTTTATTTAAAGTGGGGTGGGTTTTGTTGTTGTTTGTTTGTTTGTTTAAGTAAACTCTACCCCCAGCATGGGACTTGAACTCACAACGCACTAAGTTCTGGAGTCACGCGCTCTCTACAAGGTTAGCCAGCCAGGGGCCCCACACATTGCATTTATTTGTTCCGTGTTCTTGGTCTCCCTCAATCTGGAACAGTTCTTCAGGCCTTTGACTTTCATGACCTTAATGCTGCTGACAGTTATTTTGTATAAAGTCCCTCAATTTAGGTTTGTCTGATGGTTCCTCGTGTTTGATTTAGGTCGCATATCTTCCGCAGGAATATTACAGTAGTGATGCTGTGTTCTTCATTGCATAATTTTAAGAAGTGCAGACTTTTTATGTGTCCTATTTCTGGTAATGTTCAATCACTTGATTAAGGTGGTACCTGCTGGGCATTTCTAGTGTAAAGTTACTCTTTTTCCCTTTTTAATTAGTAAGTATTTTGGAAGGAGATACCTTTTTTTTTTTTTTTTTTTAAGTAAGCTCCATGCCCAACGTGGGGCTTGAACTCATGACCCTGAGATCAAGAATCCCATGCTCCACCAGCTAAGCCAGCCAGATGCCCCTGGGGGGAAATACTTTGAAACTATGCAAATATCTTGTTCCTCTCCACCGTTTCAATGTATTAGTTTATATATTTACATTAGTATGGACTCATGATTTTCTATTAAAATTTTTTTTTCTAATTTGAGTATAGTTGACATACAATGTTACAATAGTTTCAGGTATACAACAATAGTGATTACCTTTTTTTTTAAGATTTTTATTTTAATTACTTGAGAGAGAGATAGCAAGAGAGAGCACAAGCTGGGGAGAGGGTCAGAGGGAGGGGGAGAAGCAGGCTCCCCACTGAGCTGGGAGCCTAAAGCGGGGCTGGATCCCAGGACCCTGGGATCATGACCCGAGCTGAAGGCAAACGCTTAATTGACTGAGCTACCCAGGCACACCATGATTAAACTTCTTTATATATTATGGATTTTCTATTTTATTCAGTAGACTAATCTATTATCATCATTTGCTTGTTTTTTAAAAAAAAAATGATTTTATTTATTTATTTATTTGAGAGAAAACATGAGCAGGAGGAGGAGCAGAGGGAGAGGGACAAGCTGACTCCACACTGAGCGCAGAGCCTGATGTGGGACTTGATCCCACGACCCTGAGATCATGACCTCAGCCAAAATCAAGAGTCAGATGCTTAACTGACTGAGCCACCCAGGCACCCCTATTTGTTTTGATGTTCAAATTATCCCTGAATTTGTCAGTATATCAGGGAAAAAAATTATATACCTATATATTTAATCCTAAAGATGACTAAATCATTTGCTGTCCTTTTAATTCAAAGGATTGGCTGATACTACCCAAACTAATATCTTATGAATAGTGGTAGAAAACAGAAGTTTTAATTCTTCTGTTACTAGGACATACCTCCTTCACTCATGAACCCATTCATTGTTCTTTTTTTTTTTTTTTAAGATTTTATTTATTTATTTGAGAGAGAGAGAGTGAGAGAGAGCGGGAGAGGGGAGAGGGTCAGAGGGAGAAGCAGACTCCTCAAGGAGCTGTGAGCCCGATGTGGGACTCGATCCCGGTACCCCGGGATCATGACTTGAGCCGAAGGCAGTCGCCCAACCAACTGAGCCACCCAGGCGTCCCCCATTCATTGTTCTTTACAATTTCTACTGTGCAAACTTCTCTTTTGGGGGTTTCTGTCACCATTTGAGCATTCCATAGCTTCTGTGTTCTTTGACATGTCACCATTAGTCTTTGAACACTTCCTTCCTTTCCTGCACAATAAGATGTCCCAGACTCATTTCTCTGCCCCAGCTATTTCTCCATAGAGCCCTTGTTACTACTCTGTTAGTAGACAACTTTGGAAATCGGGTGTCTAGAAATCAAGATCTGTTTGGATTTTATTGGGGCTCATTGCTGTTGGATGGTGGAGTCGTCGTTGCTTCCCTCTGGGGATGCTCTCATACCACTTGGTTTCTGGCTCCCCATAACAAGCACCCCACCTGTCATCCTCACTCTGTCTGGGTACCTTCTATCTCCAATCTAGTTGAAATGACTTAACAGAGTGAACTGGGTGAAGGCTGGTAAGGTTTCTTAGTTGGTGAGGGAGGCCCTAGAGAGAGTAGTTTACAGGGGAGAAATTAGAACAGAGATTGGGCATACTGAGTGAAGGAGGCAGTGGACCAGGAATAAAAGAGTTAGGAACTTTTGCTGTTTGCTGCTGTCCAGAAGATGTTAATTTGGGTAGTGTTAGTCATTTCTTTGAGGTGTCTTTGAGGTAAAGGAAAGCACATCATTTGGACATCTGTAGGATAAAACATGTATTTATATATCCTTTTTCTGATTCATTCAGTGCTAAGGTAATCTTGAGTTAAATTCTTTGGATGGGGCTTAATACATGGTATAAGACACACAGTTGACCAGTTAGAACCAGTCACACACTGATTTATTTTTTTAAAGATTTTATTTTTTCATCATTGTCTTTTTTTAAAGATTTATTTATTTATTTGAGAGAGAGAGAGAGAGAGATCACAAGTAGGCAGAGAGGCAGGCAGAGAGAGAGGGGGAAGCAGGCTCCCCACTGAGCAGAGAGCCCAATGCGGGGCTCCATCCCAGGACCCTGAGATCATGGCCTGAGCCAAAGGCAGAGGCTTTAACCCACTGAGCCACCCAGGCGCCCCTAAAGGACTACTTTTTTAGTTTTAGTTTTGTTTTACAAGCCAATTTCCTGAAATGAGGAAGCCTCTTGAAGCTCGGTTCAGAATTTTATTTCAGTGGGTGTTTACTCTGGCTATAAAAGTATTCTTCCACTAGGGACTGTCTGTTCTGTCTTCTTTCTATAGATTGAACCACTATTCCAAATTTCATTAGCAAGTTGCAAACGATTTGTAGGGTGTAGAGGGAGGGGTGCTCCTCTTCCTCAGTGGGCTTTCAGTTCCTGGTGTTTTTGAGGCTTAGAGGCCTGTCCCACTTTCAGAGACCCTTTAGCTTCAGAAACCTGGTAATTCCTCAGATATGTGGGGTATGAGCCATAAACTTGAGGTTATAGTGAATCTCGGTGAAATGGCAGTCAGATCCTGGGATTTTTGCTAAGACTACAGAAGCCCTCACCCCAGATGATTACACATCAGGATTCCTCATAGTCCTCTACTCCCACTGGCAGAAGAGAAAGGAGGGCCGAAATGAACAGAATATATTAAACTAGCAATTATGCCTTGTCCTCTTACCTTAAAATCTGCCCTATTGCCAAACTAGCCCTGGATGGCAGCAGACTAGAGGATAGTGTGAGGGCAATGTGTTGACTATAAGTAAAACTTCATTCCCCATCTGCACTGAATTTATTAGCCTTTCTGAAACGTCACTAGATATGTAAGGCACATAAACTCAAGGCATTGTGTTCAGAGAACAAGTTCTGAGAAAGTAATAGACCAAATGAATACAGAGTGGATATAGTAAATATGGGGCATGGAAAAGTATGAGCCCACCCTCCCTCCGCCCTCGCCCAAATTTAAAATCCTGGGAGCAGAGGAATGTTTCCTGTCAGAGACCTGGGTGGACTCCATGATGCCCAGCTTCCAAAAGCTGTCATAGTACAAGTGTCCAAATGGAAACTAACTTAGAAAAGGTATGAATTGAGAATAGGTTCAGAGTTAAAGTTCAGGGAAGAGCCTGAAGACAGATGGGGGAGAGTTTTCTGCCCCAGGATTGTTTGAGGATGAGAGAGAACTGTGTTCAGTCATTATATTCTCAGATATAGTTTCCTTAGTGGAAATTGATACAACTTTTCCCTGAAAAAAAAGTTCGACAAGTGGAACATAAAGTTTGCTTTTGTCTTTATGTAGACACTTTCCCAGGGCATTCTTACCTTGGTTACAGTTGCTGGCTTTATAGCTCAGTTTGAAAGAATTTTCACTGAGGGCTGATTAGAAAGTGTTAGGCTAGCCAAAGCATAATAAAGTTCCAGGGCAGAGTACTGGTCTGGGACAGGCAATTCCCCAGATCCATAGGAAAGGCAGTAATTATATTCACACCTAAAAACCAAAACCATGGGGGCACCTGGGTGGCTCAGCGGGTTAAAGCCTCTGCCTTCAGCTCTGGTCATGATCTCAGAGTCCTGGGATCGAGCCCAGCATTGGGCTCTCTGCCCGACAGGGAGCCTGCTTCCCTCTCTCTCTGCCTGTCTCTCTGTCTACTTGTGATCTCTCTCTCTCTCTCTCTCTCTTTCTGTGTCAAATAAAATTAAAAAAAAAAAAATAAGAGGGGCGCCTGGGTGGCTCAGTGGGTTAAAGCCTCTGCCTTCGGCTCAGGTCATGATCCCAGGGTCCTGGGATCGAGCCCCGCATCGGGCTCCCTGCTCAGCGGGGAGCCTGCTTCCCCCTCTGTCTCCGCCTGCCTCTCTGCCTACTTGTGATCTCTCTCTCTCTGTCAAATAAATAAATAAAATATTAAAAAAAAAATAAGAAACAAAACCATGACTTAGAATTGATGTTTTTGTTGTATATAATAGTGTAAGAAGAGGGCTATGGTAAGTGGTCAATAAATATTGACTTGAGGGACAGCTATGGTATAGTGCAGCATTTTTCAAACATTTTTGTCTAAGCCCAAGATAGGGATTGCATCCCACTAAAATTTATATAAATGAGATAATTGAAATGAGAATCATTGAACAATAAGCATTCTGACTTTGTGTACTTTGTTTATTCAGTTTTATTAAAAAGGCTGGTTATAGTCTGCAGATTAGAAAATACTTGTCTAATGGAATGAGCCACAAGTCTAGGAATTAAGACAGAATTTAATATGAGGTCCCAGCTGCATATCACTGGTCAGATAATTTAAATCTTTCTGAGCCTGGGTTTCCTAATTTATAGAAGAGGAGACTTGTTCCATCTCAATTAAGAGATTGTTCTAAATTTCAGATGAAATCATTTGTATAACCATGCTTCGACATATAAAGAACTATAAAAATGTGAGGTGATGGTTTGGTTCAGTTGGCAAAATAAGAAGTGATCTGAATTTTAGTAGATTAGGAAAGTGATAATAGCCAACATTTTTTTTTAATTTTTTAAGATTTTATTTATTTAGAGAGAAAGATCACAAGTAGGCAGAGAGGCAGGCAGAGAAAGAGGAGGAAGCAGGCCCCCTTCCGAGCAGAAAGCCCGATGTGGGATGTGGGGATGTGGGATGTGGGGCTCGATCCCAGGACTCTGGGATCATGACCTGAGACGAAGGCAGAGGCTTAACCCTCTGAGCCACCCAGGCACCCCTAGCCAACATTTATTATTAATATTTTTTAAAGATTTTATTTATTTATTTGACAGAGAAAGTACAGAAGCAGGCAAAGCGGCAGGGAGAGGGAGAAGCAGACTTCCCGCTGAGCAGGGAGCCTGATGTGGGACTTGATCCCAGAATCCTGGGATCATGACCCGAGCCACAGGTAGATGCTTAACCGACAGAGCCACTCAGGTGCCCCAATACCCAACATTTAAATAATGTTCACTATATGTTGGTCACCAATATTAGTTAAGCACCTGAATGGATTTTTGTTTTGTTTTGTTTTTGTTTTTAAGTAAGCTCTATGCCCAACATGGGGCTCCAACTCACGACTCAGAGATCAAGAGTCTCATGCTCTACCAACCGAGCCAACCATGTGCCCCAGGCACTTGAATGTATTAAACTCATTTAATCTTCACAACAGGGGTGCCTGGGTGGCTTAGTCATTTGAATATCTGCCTTTGGCACAGGTCATGATCCCAGGATCCTGAGATCAAGTCCCACATCGGTGCTCCCTGCTCAGTAGGTGAGTCTGCTTCTCCCTCTCCTTGTGCCCCTACTCATGTGCGCTCGCTCTCTCACTCTCTCTCAAATAAATAAATAAAAATCTTTAAAAAAAAAATCCTGGGGCGCCTAGGTGCCTCAGTGGGTTAAGCCTCTGCCATCGGCTCAGGTCATGATCTCAGGGTCCTGTGATCGAGCCTTGAATTGGGCTCTCTGCTCAGCAGGGAGCCTGTTTCCTGCTCTCCCTCTGCCTGCCTCTCTGCCTACTTGTAATCTCTCTCTCTCAAATAAATAAATAAAATCTTTAAAAAAAAAAAAATCCTCACAGCAATCTTATGAAGTAGGTGCATTTTACAGATGAAGTTATGTGTCTTTCCCAAGGTCACACTTCAAGTAAGCAACAGAGCTGGAATTCAAACCTAAAATCTTGTCTTAACTACTTTGAAATAGTGCCACTTGTTAATCCAGGTTTCTTGGAGGTGATTTGCACTGTGGTTGACATTTATCTGCATGTGAATTTTCCCCTTATAAAAACTTAACCAGGAAATGACTTGCCTTTGCCACTTGCTTTTTTCCTAAGTTACTTCCTTGCCTCTTTTGACTTTATGTTCAAGAAGTGAAAGCTATTAAGAATGTTATCCTAGGGACAGCGGGGTGGCTCAGTCAGTTAAGCATCTGCCTTTGGCTCAGTTCATTATCTCCTTGCTCAGCAGGGAATCTGCTTCTCCCTCTGCCTGTGGCTCCCCCTGTTTGTGCTTTCTCTCTGTCTGACAAATAAATAAAATCTTAAAAAAGTTCCAAAAAAAAAAGTTCTCCTAAACTATATGGTCCAGGAATGAGCATTTATCCCCACAAAGTGCTATAATGCACTTTGGGCATTGTATTGTATAATGGTATAGTGTATAATGCATTATAGTATATAATGGTCAAATATAAATGATTTATAATTTGTGTGTGTAAAAGAAATTTTACAAATTATTATACCATATTTGTCTATTGCATATACTTTTTAAACCTAGCATTTATATTATAAGCATTTTTCTTCGTTTTTAGATATTCTTTAACAATTAAAAATTTGAGAGGTTCATGCTAACTTTATTAGATGAATAGCCTATAAATTATATAACCATTTCCTTGCTTTGGGATATTTAGTTTGTTTCTAGTTTCTACACAATTATGAACAACACTGAAGTGAAGAGAGTCCTATAAATCTTTGTTTGCATCTTTCATTGATTGTTCCTTAAATTAGATTTTAGAAGTGCAATGACTATGTTGAAGAATATGAATATTTCAAAAACTGTTCATGCAGGGGCACCTGGGTACCTGGGTGGCGCAGTTGGCTGAAGGTCCTTGGTTTCAGGTCGTGATCTCAGGGTTGTGGGATCAAGTCCTACATCAGAGTCTGCTTAAGATTCTCTACCCTCTGCCCTTCCTCTCCCTTTTCTCTCTCTCACAAATAAGATCTTTAAAAAAACAAAAAACAGGGGCACCTGAGTGGCTTAGTGGATTAAAACCTCGGCCTTCGGTTCAGGTCATGATCTCAGGGTCCTGGAATCGAGCCCCACATCGGGCTCTCTGCTCAGCAGGGAGCCTGCTTCCCCGTCTCTCTGCCTGCCTCTGCCTACTTGTGATCTCTCTCTCTCTGTCAAATAAATAAATAAAATCTTTTTTAAAAATTAAAAAACACAAAAACTATTCATGCTTATTTCCAGAAAGAATGTATCAATTTAAACATCTCACTTTAGATTCAGTCTTAGGATTCAAACTAAGGATTCCTGGAAGGGTAGGGGTGGCTGGGTTATGGAAACCGGGGAGGGTATGTGTTGTGGTGAGTGCTGTGTAAGAATGATGAATCACAGAACTGTACCCCTGAAACAAATAATACATTATATGTTAATTTAAAAAATAAACATCCCACTTTAGTGATTCTTTACTATATCCTTGACTATGTATGTTTTATATATTTTTCAAACATGTTTGTCATTTTTTTAAGCAAAAAATAAAATCTCATTCCACTTAATTTACATTTCTTTAATTATTAGATAGTTGTGCTATTTCTTCATATGTTTAGTAGTTGCTTATATTTCTCCATACAACTTTGGTGGGCGCCATGTCTTCACTCCCCTTATATGGATTCAGATGTTGCTGTGGATCCTGTCCCTTTCACTCCTTCCATTCATAACTCTTCCACACTTGTCCAAAATTTCGTTTAAGCTATTCTCTGTGGTTTGATGAATTACCCTCTTATGCCGTGTAAATCAGTGTTACTTATTACATAGCAAACATACTGATCTATAAATGTCTCTTGAAATTTCTAAACTCAGCAGTGAACTTTGATGAAGCACATTAGACTCAGAAAAGAAAGACACGTCTGTATCAGGGTCAAGAAACATAGGCACACATGGTCCAAACGCTCTTACCTCAGCTTATTTCCGAATAACACCCTGGAGTTGTATACCCAGAATGGGGGCAGCTGAGTGACTGCCTTTAAGCTTCTTCAATTTCTGTTACCCTTCAGACTTCAAAGTCAGAGTCTAGACTGGGTCAGAGGGCCTACTCTCTGGTGAGGAGATTCTGACGCAAGGGAGTCACTAAAGAAATTGGGCCTCTGTTGTACCTTGTGCAGTTGGGAGGAGAAAGGGCATGAATAAGCAACTTGTTTAGCTGTTCTCTAAACATATGCTTGCCCAAATTTTTTAACAGCCTGCTAAATTCTTAAAATTCTTTTTCTGTGTTGTAGCTGTAGGCTATATAAGTTTACACAAGCTAACTAGGGAACTGCCTTTTCTATTTTTATCAGAATGAATACCGTTTGTGGTCTGCCTTGTTTTGCGTTCAGTCAGGGCCTATTAAAGGTCTTTTTAGACACCCTAAGACTTAAAATTGTACCCAACTTTGATATCTTTATAACAGATTCCCTTTTAAAAGAATAGTCTGGGTCTGTTGCCTCAGTTTCCCCATTTGGGTGGGATATAAGTACATGTCTGCCACTGGGCAGCTTTTCCTAGACTCCTATGGGACTCAGGGTTTTGAAGATTAAAAATTGCCACAAATTGTAGCATATTTGTTGAATTCTATTTCTTCTGAATAATAATTTGAAACTTTGATTCAGAATAAGTTTCCATAGAAAATTGTAAAAGGTAAAAATCCAGTATTTGTGTCTTATCTCAAGGAAGCAGTTTTTTCTCGTTTCTTGTTCTTGTCTTGCTGGGCACAGTCCCAGGTACTTGTGAGTAAAATTCTACCCAGTCTGACAGCTCTGCTTGCAATTATGAATGGGATTAAATGCAAAGGTCAGTCTTTGTTTCTAAGGCGGTTCATCTTAAGTTATAGTGATCCAGTCCTGATAGACCTTTGGAAACTCAAGCCTTATTCCATACTGTGATGGAAAATTGCAGGTTCTGATTTAGTTGCCTACAACAAACACAGCCTGCATTTTCACATTTTTAGGAACACTGATTTCTACTTAATGGAGATTAAAGTACAGAAATCAAACGATACTTTTCAATACAGTGTAAGTAAAAAGTAGTACCTGGGGCTTTTTTTTTTTTTTTTTTTTTAAGATTTTTATTTATTAGAGAGAGCACAAGCAGGGGTCGGTGGGGAGAGGGAGAAGCAGACTCCCTCCTGAGCCTCACAGGGTGCTCAGTCCCAGGACCCTGGGGTCATGACCAGAGCTGAAGGCAGGTGTTTAACCAACTGAGCCACCCAGGCGCCCTGGGAATTGTGTGTGTGTGACATCTTTATTGCTTTGGAGGGAAGGGGGGGCAGGTGCTCGGGAGCTCTTGGTAGGGGCAGGCTGGTTCCTCTTCCCCATCACAGGCTTCTGGCTGCACAGGATGGCACTGGCTCTGTGAATGGCAGCCATGCCCAAGTCTGGGCAGTACTTGTTCTTGTGGATCGTGTGCCGGGGGGGGGGGGGGGCATTCTTGTTAGTGGTGGTCCCTTGTAGGAGGTAGGTTTTTGCTAGATCTCAGCTTCGTGACCACCACTAACCTTTGCCATTGGCCACCAGCTCCACACCCACAGCCTTGCAGTGAATCGGGTGGAAATAAAAGTGGTAGTGGAAGAAATCGCGAGCCTTCAGGTTATTGGGTTTGATGCTGTACGTCTGCTTCTTCCTTTTGATCAGGAAGCTGGAGTAGTTGTGCCGGAACATTCATTGCGGGTGGGCGCACATGCTAACTGCTCTGACTACAGTAGCCAGAGCTGGAGAGAGCTGCCCAAGCATTTTTTTTATCTCCTCTGTCCTCACAGAGCGAAGGTACCTGCCCCACGCACATGCACAGGTACTTGTCGACGCTTGAATTATCCGTGTCTCGAGGATGTAAATTCAGATAATTTCCGGATCCTGAGATTAAAGTATATGCTATTTTGTTCAGGAATGTGAGCCAGTGATATTTATTCAGTGTCTGTTATGTGCTAATCTTGTTCCTGATTCTGTAACTTAGAAGGATAAAATAAAAGACAGGCTCTGGTCTAGGGATGCTCGCTCACTCACACTCAAGTTGAAAAGTTAAAATGTCCAGGGAGAATACTTTCCTGGTACCAGAGTAACACATTCAAGAGAAAGCACTGGGTCATAGATGAGTTTAATAATCACAGGATCCAGGAAAGAGCATCCTTGCTGAAGAAGAGAGAGCCCCTTTAGGGACTCGGGTGGGGGGACCAGACAGAAAGAGTACCTGTTGTCCTAGGTTCTAAGGGGCAGTTAGGAAAGGAGTAATGTTTCCACTTGGGAATGGTTTGCAGTAGGGGTGGTTCTGGGCTTTCAAAAAAGTAAGCCCTGGGCACCTGGCTGGCTCAGTGTGCGGAGCATGCAACTCTTGGTCTCACGGTCATGAGATCGAGCCCCACGTTGGTCATTGAGATTACTTTAAAAAAATGTAGGGACCCTGGGTGGCTCAGTCAGTTAAGTATCTGCCTTCGGCTCGGGTCACGATCCCAGGGTCCTGGGATTGAGCCCCAGGGGCTCCCTGCTCAGCAAGGGAGTCTGCTTTTCCCTCTCCCTCCACCCCTCCCCCTGTCTTGCTCTCTCTCTGTCTCAAACAAGTAAATAATATCTTAAAAAAAAAAAAGATAAGCCTGGAGTGAATATTTGTTTTCTTCCCTGCCTCCCTAGAGTTGTGGGGGTGACAATTCCAAGTGAATTTTAGCTCCCTTTACAGGTTAAAGATGGAAAAGAAAGATGCCTTTGAGCAGTGGCTGAACTTTATTCAGGTTGGATAATGAGTGAAAAAAGTTCAATTTAATTGGAAGTTCACAGTGAAACCTGGACTGACAAAATTACCTGCTAAATGGATTGTTTTATTGTAACAGACCATGCAGATCACTGACTTTGCAGAGTCTGATAGGATAAACATGTAATTTTTACTGTCTTTCGTCCTGTTCTTTTTCCCCAGGGCGGTATTTTGGTGGTCCCTTTAGGTTTTAGCCTAATTTCTTGGACCCCACGAATAAAGGAACAGGAACCAAGCCGTAGGATAAAAATTTTTCCGTTATCAAAAAGTAGTCTTTTTAAATGAGATGTGAAAGCTGTAATCAAAGATACTAAGGACTCTTAAAGTAATGCAGTATTACTTGTAGTATTAATCATACTCTCTTAAGATTCATGTCTGCAGGATTTTCACTGTTGGTATAAAGTGAAGTCAAATGAGGAGCATAACATTTCTTTACCTGTGGTCGCAGAGATGGCACTGTTGTCAATTTCAGTTTTTAATGAAAGACCACAGATGACAAACTAAAATTTTTGTGCCACAGCATGAATCAGAAAGTTGGCTAGTCAGCCTTCTTTTGAGGGAGTGTTCTTTTTGAAGGTGGGTGTTACAGGCAGGGAAGGCAAACCAGGAGAGAGAATTGGCAAAGAAGTGTAGTGGGAGGCAGTAGATTGTGGGTGGCGAAACTGGGCTGGAAGCGAGGGCTCTAGACCACTTCAGCTCGCTCCAGAGCCCTGAGAAGAAATAAATCCTTTTTCTAGCACTCGATCTCCTCTCCTCTCCCTTCCCTACCTTTCAGTGGTCTTAGGCATGAGCAGGGACAAGCAGCACAAACAACGACTGAGGTTTTCTTACCGGCACGGAGATACTCCTAAGGTAGAACTAGTCCTTTATCAGAGGCCATTCAGGAAAACAGTGTGACATCACAACTCTAATATAACCTCCCGCAGTCTTCTGATAGGGATGGCGGAAGGTGGGGCCAGGGGGAGCAGACGGAAGTACTTTTGAATTTTTCCAGTGGACACAGGGTTTTATTTCTTAATTGGAGGTAGTCCGGTAAATGCTCACACTGGTGCTAACGCCCGAGGGGAGTTTGAACACCTTCGTTCTGGGTTTACTAGGATATTCTAGTCGCCCTAATGCTTAGGGAGCAGACCAGCTGGTGGCAGGAAAGCTGGCCGAGAGCTCACTTGGCCTGAGCTCTGGTTTACTACTTGATTCTGTTTGGAAGTCAGGACTTGAATTTTGAAGTCCCTTGAGAAGGTAGTGCTACTGTTGATTTCTGGCCCTACTTGTGCTTCTGGAAGTAACAACTGTAAAATTATATTGGAATTTGCTTTTTAGAAAAAGCCAGGTGGTAATCAGAGTGTGCGGGTGGTTTTAATTTGTTTTGGGTTTTAAAAAAAAAAAAAAACATTTTATTTATTTATTTGACAGAAAGAGACAGCGAGAGAGGGACATAAGCAGGGGGAGCGGGAAAGTGAGAAGCAGGCCTCCCGCCAAGCAGGGAGCCTGATGCAGGGCTTGATCCCGGGACCCTGGGATCATGACCTGAGCTGAAGGCAAACGCTTAATGACTAAGCCACCCAGCCACCTGTTTTTTGTTTTTTGTGTGTTTTGTTTTTTTTTTTAAGATTTATTTACTTATTTTCAGAGAGAGAGAGTGAGTGGAGGGAGGGGAAGAGGGAGAGAATCCTCAAGCAGACTCCCCAATAAGCGCTGAGTCTGACACGAGGCTAGATCCCAGGATCCTGATCCCAGGATCCTGAGATCATGACCTGAGCCAAAATCAAGATTTGGATGCTTTAACCTACTAAGCCACCCAGGTGCCCCTGGTTTGCAGTTTTTATTTTTATTTGTTTATTTGACTGAGCCAGAGAGCACAAGTGGGGAAATGGCAGAGGGAGAGGGAGAAACAGGCTCCCCCCTGAGCAGGGAGCCCAATGTGGGGCTCAATCCCAGGACCCTGGGATCATGACCTGAGCTGAAGGCAGATGTTTAGCCAGCTGACCCACCCAGGAACCCCTGATTTGAAGTTTTTAAATAAAGGCCTGTGTTCTGTTCCCAGGCCTCCAGAAGAGTACTTTATATTGTATATCCCTGCTGCTAGAATGGGTTCAGGAAGGAAGTTGCTTCCTTCCTATTTCATCACAACCCTGGTGACCTTGCCATATTCCCTGCCTTCCCTGCCCAAGCAGAATCTAATTCTTTTTTTTTTTTTTTTTTAGGATTTTATTTATTTGTTTGTTTTAAAGATTTTGTTTATTTGACACAGAGAGAGATCACAAGTAGGCAGAGCGGCAGGCCGAGAGAAAGGGGGAAGCAGGCTCCCCGCTGAGCAGGGGGTGCCCGATGCGGGGCTCGATCCCGGGACCCTGAGATCATGACCCGAGCAGAAGGCAGAGGCTCTGACCCACGGAGCCCCCCGGGTGCCCTCACCTATTATTTTTGCTCCTTTGTTTGCTATTAATAAATCCATTATTGTGTCTTTGCCACAGTTTAGCTGGTTTAATTGTCTCTTCTTCCTATTGAAATCCACAGTTGTGGTTTTGAGGGGCACTATGTTATGGTCAGCTTGGAGGATCCAAGCCCCCCACACTTATCTCTTTCTGGTTGTAGGCATCAAGATTTAATAGATATAGGGGCGTCTGGGTGGCTCAGTTGTTAAGCACCTGCCTTCGGCTCAGGTCATGATCCCAGGGTCCTGGGATCAAGCCCCGCATTGGGCTCCCTGCTCTGGGGGAAGCCTGCTTCTCCCTCTCCTACTCCTCCTGCTTGTGGTCCCTCTCTCGCTGTCAAATAAATGAATAAAATCTTAAAAAAAAAGATTTAATAGGTATATCAGAGATTGCTGTGATCGTGCATAGTTTGGTGCCTTCCCAAAAATACAGGGGCAGAGTGTATCTGCAAGGCAGCCTAGTGAATGTGTTCTCTGAACCTCCGAATCACAGCGTCTCTGCTAGCCGAAGTGCAAGCGAGGAGGCGAGGTATACTTGGCTCATTGGAGGGGCTGCAAAGAGACCACTGTGGCTGAAAGTAGAGTCAGCAAGAGGGGCAGGGGACTTCGAAGATGAGGTCAGAGAAGTGGTAGGAACAGATCGTGGTCAGCCTTGTGGACCTGTTAGGGTTTTGTATTCAAAGTGAGAAGGGGAATCATTGGAGATTTTTGAGTTGATATGATTTCTAATTAAAGAAGTGCATTACTCCGGCTGCTGTGTGGAAAGCAGACTGGGTGATAGCGGCGAGGGTGGAACAGAGAAACCATTTGGAAGGCTGTTGTAATCCAGGCTAGAGATGATGAGATGATGACAAGTGAAATACCTATCTCCAATAAAGGTTGGGAGCCCTAATTACGAAAACCTCACTAATGCCCCTCATACAGCCCATTTCACAATCTTAGGCTTCAGTATTCGCTAATTCCCTTCTTTTCCTTGGATTTTGCCCTCTCCTATATTAGGACCATAGGGGAGAGGTTATTAAATAAAGAACAGCCTTCACAAGGGAAGGGATTGTAAGCAGTACCTCGGTCATTTGACCCCAACAGAAGCCTTTTTATTTCTTGAGGCGCTGCCATCGGTGCCCCGTGTACATGCTGTTACCCGCCCACCAGAGACCTGAAAAGGCGGAATTGGTGCCAGAACTCTGGGGCAGCTCCATTCTCATTGCCGCATTTTCTTTCTGCAGTTGCTATCTTAGACAGTTTGAGCAGCCTCTTTTTACAAAGTATCTTCTCAGCTACCTGGCCTTGCAAGCCGGAGCTTTCTGGAGCTTTCTGATACTCATCGTGACAAGGTAGTTTTACATAGCTGAGAGGGCCCCAAAGAGAAAGAAAGAGGATTTGTGGTCTTTATTGAACACTTGAGCTCTTTCCCTGCTCCTCTTTTGTTGGGATTAAAGCCTTAATGTGCCACCTGGATTCCTGGGTTTGCCAGTATGGAAAAGGAATCCCATGTATTTCATTTTAGCACTTTATACTTGTTGGCGGAGAGCCTGGTCCTCGGTACACAGGGAGCATAGTCCCAACAGAGGCCACATCAGGTCTGCTTTCTTGGGCAAGTCTTGTTGGTAGACATTACTGAGGAAACCGTGCCATCTTGACATAATGTCAGGATTCCTTGCCTAGAGGAGGCTGCTGGCAGCCCACAACCGCCTTGATTTATTCAAGGAACAATGCAGTTGTTTTTCTGGGGGCCGGGGGTCTAATTGTGTGATAGGCAATAGGAAAGGTAAATCCCCAGAAACTTACAAACAGAATTTGCTTTAACAGTTCTTAATTGTATCTCCCAGGCAGCTTTGCCCCTTCTTCCTTCTAAAAGTGAGCTCAGATTACTGCCATTGCAGGTTGGACTTTGGGTGCCTTTGCAGCTCATACACTGTATACTGCTTCTGGAAATGTCTGACTGCCCCTGCCCCAGTCAGGTCTGTAAATAGACGGAGCCAGGGCCTGTGAAGGCCAGCTCTCTTCAGGAACCATGTTCTATTTTCAGGGAGAAACCATTTTTCCCTTCACCTCAGTTAGAACCTGCCCTAGCCTTTCTGTTCCCGCCGTGGCTGGGGCACAGATGACAGCTAGCACGCCACGGACCTGGCAGTCCCGCAGGCCTGCCCGAAAGGAGTAGGAGAGGCCGTCTGTAGGGGATGCACGGGCCAGAAGTGCATCCACAGCTGGCGAACATGAAAGACTTTCTAGATGCACCTTATTTTCCCGTTACCTGTGTGGATAGGTCTTTCTAGTTTTTATTTCTGCCCCCGCCCCGTGCATCTGTGCTGACTGAAACATCACTTTAGCCATAGTAATAGTTGAGAGCAAATTGTTGCTACAGATAAAGACATGGATGTATTTTCAGCCAACATGCGGCTAATCGCATTGCTTATCTATCTAAACGTGGGCCTCTGCTGCTCCTATCCGATGTCCCCGGTATCTTCCTTGAGTGACTTGCCTTGTATCCTATGACCTTGTTTTTTCGTTCGTTGCAGTGTGAGTGACTGCCCCATGTCGTGCTGATGCCAGTCTGCCATGCTAGCCTGTCTGCCAGGGCCAGGGGACCTGTCCTTTCAGCTTCTTTCTCACACGCAGATGAACACTGGACTTCAGAAATGTAAGTAATCTGGATCCCAGGGCAGGATGCGACCCTTATTTTGTCCCTACATTTGGGTAATCCCAGAAGCACGTCGGGGGTACGTTGACCGTGAACTTTGGTACCTCCGAGACAGTCGTCAGCACAGACTGCAGGAAAGCAGCTGCCAGACTTGTCAGCAATGCGGACACTTTTCTGGTCAGAGAGATCCTCTTAAGTACTAGAATTCCTCTGAGCGTGTCGTCTGAATTATCATTGTTGCTGACAGCTATCTGTCGATCCACGAAGCTATAAGGAGTTTTACGGGATATATGTGTCATCCTTCAAAAAGGTGTTTCAGTTTGAACCCCCATTAGGAATTGAATGAAAATTCACACTCTTGATAACTTACTGTATCTCTGAAACATACTATTTACCCTTCTCTGTTGTTCTGGACTCTGAGCATTCTCTACCATTCCCTGTGGCTTTGCTCTCTGCCGCACTAGTAACCTCAGTTCACGAGTAAAGAAGCTTTCACCTCCGGAAAGGACAGGGAGCTAGTTTTAACAGTCTCTCTGGGTATCTTCTTCTAATAAACTTGTCCACAAGATTGAACTGTTGAGAACTATTATTCCTGTCCTTTTTCTTTTTCTTTCTTTCTTTTTTTTTAAAGTAAGCTCTACGCCCAATGTGGGGCTTGAACTTATAACCCCACGGTGAAGAGGTACATGCTCTACTGACTGAACCAGCCAGGAGCCCCAGATTCCTGGCTTTTTTCCCTGCACTACAATGATGTGCAAGGAAAAGATTCTATTCCTAGCTCATTACCATGTACAGTGTCTTCAAGTATAAATATTGCCCTAAATTTGGGATAGACCTTCCTTTGAGAAGAAAAGGGGAAATCATTGAGGAATCTAGGCTTACCCTTTAATAGAAAAGGTGTTTCAGCACCTTACCCAGATCCTTTGACAGGGGCTGGTAAACTTTTTCTGGAAAGGGTCAGATAGCAAATATTTTAGGTTTTGTGGGCCATATGGTCCCTGTTGGATCAACTCAGAGCGGCTGTGGTAGGGCAAAGGTAGCTGTAGACTGCATGCAAACAAATGAGTGTGGTTGTATTCTGCTAAAACTTTACAAAAACACGGCTGTATTTTGGCCCAAAGGCTATAGTTTGTTGACAGTTTGCTATGTGATGACATCTTCAGAAGTTCAAATGGGGTGCCTGGACAGCTCAGTCGTTAAGCATCTGCCTTTGGCTCGGGTCATGATCCCAGGGTCCTGGCCTCGAGCCCCACATCGGGCTGCCTGGTCAGCAGAATACCTGCTTCTCCCTCTCCCACTTGCCCTGCTTGTGTTCCTTCTCTCGCTGCGTCTCTCTCTATCAAATCATAAATAAACAAACAAGTAAATAAAATATTTAAAAAAAAAAGAAGTTAACATTGCTCTAGCCTCTTGACTTACTGTCTTTGAAGGAGAGTGAGACTCGCAGCCTGGCTAGTTTTGGAGTTTGGCCGGTAAATCCAACTCACGTAATGGCAAAGCACCTGCCTGACCCAATAGGCAAGCTATGCTGTGCCGTACTAGCTTTCCCCCCGGTCTTTCTCTTAATAAATGATGATTGTCGGGTGATAAAGTTGTGCATGCTCCCTGGCCACTGAACTCTGCATGCTCACTGCGTTTTGACTGGTTCTGCGCTTCCAGGGACACAACTGGAGAAGGAGGGATACTTGGAAGCATGACAGAGCAGCTCACTGACTTTCTTCTAGGTTCCTTCATGTACTCCAACAGCTTTACCCAGAGATGGGATATCAAGGGTGAGCCATTTGGGAGGAAAAGCAAACTGGTAGCTTTATCTTGGGTGCTGACTTTGGATCTCCGCTCCTTTTCCGCCCACAGCAGCCTCAGAGGTAGCCTCTGCCAACCGCTGTCTTCAGATTCTATCCAAGAATTGAGATAAACTTCTTCCCTGGTTTCAGGCTTGTCTGTCTGTGTGGCGAGGATAGTGTATTGGAATCCCTTTGTCTCACTTGGTTGCTATCCTTAACTATATCCAAACCTTTGCAGAGAAGAAAAACCTGGTGGCGTTTTAAGCTTATTTGCTTTCTTCTCACCTCTCCCCAAATGTATACGAAAAAAATTCTGCCATGTCACTTAGAGCCGTTAGCATCGAACACTGAAGGTGAGATGGAGCATAAACTCTTTCCGTGGGGAACCAGCACCAAGGTTCTGCTCAGAGCGCAGGCCTCGCAGCTCTAGAGACGTAAAAACCAGTTTTGTGACTCTGCTTTTCAGCCTGTCTCTGCCCCTCACCCTCAGGAGGGTCTTACGAGTTGTTGAAACACAGAACTTGGTGTCTGGTGGGGCAGGGATGGAGTACAGATGTTTATTGATTATTGTGCTTTGTATTGGAAGAGCTCAGGCAGGAGAGATGTTTTAGGGATCTGGAGATGGGGCGTGTGGCATCTTGGCCAGCACTCTAAGTCACCGGGCTCATCGCTTTCCCGAGGCTTAACCCACTACAGGTACAGAATCACAGGATCCGTCCCTTCTGACGCCAGCATTTCCTCATCTCCCCTTCCTTTTCTTCGTGTGTAAGAGGATGTAACGCATTTCCCACCCTAGATGTGGCATTTGCCATCGGGCAGTCTAGGGTAAGGAACACCTTGGCTTCGGTGGGTCCTGCACTTGATAAAGGACCACAGTTTGGGTTAGGTAGATACCCTCCTAGATTGTCTGTTCCATGATGTCATTTGTTTTGAGAGTTCTCAGCTGTTTTGGAACTGTTTTGGCAAAATTTCCTCTGACCTATCCTTTCCCAGATCCCCAGAAAATGTGTTTTTGAACTTTTTTTTTTCCCCCCACTAACTCCAAGCCTCTGCTCTTCCCCAGCTCACCATCAGGTATATCGTAGTGGCTTAATAAATATTTCTAGGTGAGTGGCTGAAATGACCAAAGGTCCTTGGTCCTCAAATCATCATGCATTCAGATTTTATTTATTTATTTGACAGAGAGCAGGAAAGCAGAAGCAAGGGGAGCAGCAGAGGGAAGGGGAGAAGTAGGCTCCCTGCTGAGTAGAGAGCCTGATGTGGAGACTCGATCCCAGGACCCTGAGATCATGACCTGAGCTGAAGGCAGACACTTAACCAACTAAGCCACCCAGGCGCCCCTCAAGTCATCTTTTAGCCAACGGCTTTGACCTCGTCCATTACTGAGTATCAAGGATTGATAACAAACCTCAAAATTAGGAGCGCCTGGGTGGCTCAGTGGGTTAAAGCCTCTGCCTTCAGCTTAGGTCATGATCTCAGGGTCCTAGGATCGAGCCCCACATTGGACTCTCTGCTCAGCAGGGAGCCTGCCTACTTGTGATCTCTCTCTCTCTTTCTGTGTCAAATAAATAAATAAAATCTTTTTTATAAGATTTTTTTTGAAGATTTTTATTTGTTTATTTTACAGAGAGAGACACAGCGATAGAGGGGAGAAGCAGGCTTCCCTAAGAGCAGGGAGCCTGATGTGGGACTCGATCCCAGGACCTTGGGATCATGACCTGAGTCGAAGGCAGATGCTTAACGACTGAGCCACTCAGGCGCCCAAAATCTTTTTTAAAAGACCAAGAAAAAAACCAACTTCAAAATTACCCAGTTTGGGTTTTTTTTTTTTTTTTAAGTTTTTTATTTATTTATTTTATTAGAGAGAGAGACTGAGAATGAGAGGAGAGAAGGTCAGAGGGAGAAGCAGACTTCCCGCAGAGCGGGGAGTCCGATATGGGACTCAATCCCGGGACTCCGGGATCATGACCCGAGCCGAAGGCAGTCGCTCAACCAACTGAGCCACCCAGGTGCCCCTGGGTTTTTTTTTTAAAAGATTTTATTTATTTGATAGAGATCACAAGTAGGCAGAGAGGCAGGCAGAGAGAGGGGGAAGTAGTCTCCTTGCTGAGCAGAGAGCCCGATGCGGGGCTCGGTCCCAGGACCCTGAGATCACAACCTGAGCCAAAGGCAGAGGCTTTAACCCACTGAGCCACCCAGGCACCCCAAACTTCCCCAGTTTTACTACTACTTTCTGTGCCTCTCTGCCCCCTAGTGGAAGGGCCTGGAAATGGTAAATTGGCCCAGTGACTGGATAAGCCCATAGAAATCTCAGAAATATTAGCTAATATTTGTTTGTTAATTGCTTACTATGTGCCAGGCACTATTTTGAGTTTATTTACGTATATTCTTATTTGTTTCTCAGTGGTCCCATACGAGAAACTCTTTTACCTTTCTTTTGAGGAGGAGACCTAGAATAGTACTTGCCAGTATCACATTAATGTTCAATGACTAGGATAGAGCTCACTCTTGGGTCAGACTCCAAAGCCAGTGTTTGAAACACTGCCTGTGCCTCTCCACCTATTGATAGAGTTTCCTTCTGCATATGGTACTTGTGTCTCCTGACCTTCAAAATAGAAGGATAAACTGGGAGGCCCCTGTGGGAAGCTGGGATTCAGGGAGATAATCGGCCTTTGCCACCCACCCCCACCTCCCTCAGTCCCCGGAATAGACAACACTGCTTTCTGCTACATTTAACTCCCAGACTCCAGTCCAGTGGGCTTTCTCGGTCAAGTTGCTTTTTCTATTTGCACAAACTCAGCCAAACCTGCTATCCTTGAATAACTTTTGATAGTCCTGGTTCTTGTTCACAGTGTTTTCCTATTCACTGAATCTCTTGATCTTAGTATATCTGTGAGGTACGGGGTTACCTGGGTGGCTCAGTCAGTTGAGCGTCTGACTAGGTTTTGGCTTAGGTCGTGATGTCAGGGTCGTGAGATCAAAGCCCGCATCAGGCTCCACGCTTAGCATGGGGTCTGCTTGGGATTCCCCTCTCCCTCTCCCCCTTCTCTCCACTTGCACACACGTGGAGTGTGCTCGCACTCGCTCTCTCTTGCTCTAAAGTAAAATGAAATAAACTCTTTTTAAAAAAATTCTGTGAGGGGGCGCCCGGGTGCCTCAGTGGGTTAAAGCCTCTGCCTTCGGCTCAGGTCATGATCTCAGGGTCCTGGGATCGAGCCCCGCATCGGGCTCTCTGCTCAGCGGGGAGCCTGCTTCCTCCTCTTTCTCTCTGCCTGCCTCTCTGCCTACTTGTGATCTTTCTCTCTGTGTCAAATAAATAAAATCTTTAAAAAAAAAAATTCTGCGAGGTGCGACAGCAGGTATCATCCCTGTTTATAAATGGAGAATAACTGACCCCCAAGTAGTAGATAATAAAGCCAGTATTTGAAAGTAGATTCTAAGCACAGATTCCCTGTTCTGTCCACTGCCTTATGTCCCGATGAATAACACCCTTGGTTACCAGATATTTAAATAAGTTGCTTCAGCGAGGAGTCTGACTGCCTCAGTCTGTAGAGCATATGACTCCTGACCTCAGGGCTGCGAGGCTGAGCGCCACGTTGGGCATGTAGCTTACTTTAAAAAAACAATAAAAATAAGTAAGTTGCTTAGAAAGCTGTGGTATCTGTGTTAGCTGTGCACTTAGGGGAAGATGTTACAGAAGAAAGAAAACTTCCGAGATGCCTGTGTGGGACTGAGATAAAGTGTTGAGAAAACGTGAGGGGGGGGGGGGTTTGTTTTGTTTTTATTAAGGGCTGAACTTAAGTCTGGTCCATGAGGTGGGTGGTGCTGGATTCCAAGAATGTAGCCTCTTTTTTACCCGGCATAGACTCGTCTCATCCTTGAGAGTCTGCCTTAACAACGATTCCATAGCCTGTGTCCACCCTTCCCACCCTTATTTCCGTGTGATTCTCATTCCTTTGACGGTCATCACCACCGTCAGCATCAGCAGAAGCGGGACACAGAGAAGTAATTGGCGTCGATGCCCCATTCCGTGCCCCTGAGTCAAGCCAAGCTACCCTCTGCCTCTGCGAGGGGAAGAAAGACCCCGAGACTTGCTACTGACTTGGAACAAAGGACTCTTTGTCCTTGTATCAGTCAGCAAGCCCCTGTACCCCTCTCTCTTCCCTGGCCTTCGGGGGGCGGGGGGGAGCCCACCGGCGTGGAGGAAAGCCCAGGAGCAGACCTGTACTACCTGTCGGAACTAAACCCCGGCAGCTTTTGCCTGCCGTTACTCCCGAGCCCGAGTCGTCCCGCCCGAATAGAACCGGTCCTGCTGACGCTTGCTGAGTCTTCCGCACGGCCGCTCTGGGTCAGGCCCCGGGCGGGGGGTGTCACGTGATTTCCACCGGTCAGACACCGGAGTACAGTGATCTGGGCAGTTTCTAATGGAATTCTGGTGTCTTGAGTGATCCCAGATTTTGTGGCGTTTTCTTGTCTAGGAGAATGTAGCAAGGGTCCGAAAATGGCCCCGCCTTATGGAGCCTGAAGCCCGTCGAGGGTCAGTGGCTCATAAGCAGCAGCAGAACTCAGACACTCCTCTCGGGGCTTTGGTTGTGCTCACCAGCTAGTGCTACCTGGAGAAGGTTTCTGGGTCTCTGGGCCTCCCCCTCTCTTTCTGGCCTCAGCCGTCTCTGTCACATTCTTCCTTTTAAGACTCTCCAAATCAGTCATCTTACAAACGTCTCATTTACGGACAGAGCATCCACTCTGTATGCGGTTAATAAAGCAGACCTCAAACGTGTGGGAGTGCTTACTACGTTGTGGCACTGCGCCCCTGAGAGCGCGACTCTTTCTGGACTCTGGTGCTCAGTTCGACTTTGGTGAGCGTGGGACCACATCTCTCTGCGCTTTGTGGACTTGAGCTCTCTTTTCTTGCCTCTCCGAGCAGCATTTTCTAAGCAGTGGCTGCCAGGCTAACCAGCACTGCCACCAAATGAAGGCAGCTGGGCCCTCTTCCTTCTGGCCCACTCCTTCAGCCACTTCCCTTTCAGTTGATGCCCAGTGACGTGACTGAATGGGGTCTCCTTGGGCCAAGGCAGCTGAGGCCACAAGCTGGGCATTCAGTCAGCTTAGTCCTCGCTCTCTCCCGGCTGCCTCCTGCGAGGGAGGAAATAGGGCGGGAGTTCGCCAGCTGAGCTTGGGCTCCCCGCCAAGCCCCTTCCTTCTGCTTGGGCGGTCTGTGGGCTTACTCGCGCAGCAGACCTTTATTAAGCACCTTCTGCGTGTACCTAGGAGAGACCCTGCCTCAGAGAGGGAGAAGAGGGCTGAGACATTTTACCGGAGCCTGGCATCCTTAAAGAGCCCTTGTTCTCAGAACCTTTTCCTTTTTGACTGGAAGTCCGACATCCGCTGGAGCCCCCTGAGGGGCAGCCGCTGGAGATGGGAACAAAGAGACTGCTAACGTTAATGAGGCACACTGAGTGGGTATTTCCGCAGTCTCCAAAGGAAGGCAGGTTTGTCCTCTTTCCTTTTGGAAAGTGACAGCTGACAAGGGCGGGATACAGACTATTTTTGGCTCTTGGGACTTAAAGATTCTCTGAATCCTTTCTTCTCAGCTCCCTCCCTGCTGCCCTGTCATTATTGTCACCCCCCACAAGGAAATAAATAAAGCCTTTTGATCCTCACCCAGTCAGGCAGAGAGTGGGCTGTAAACAAAAGTGAACTTGGGACAGAAGGCTAGGGGAGGAATGCTGGCAGCGAGTTCCTCTTCTCCTGAGGAAAAGAGCATCCTGTCTGCTGTGCCAGGGTGCCCACCCAGTGGGCATGGCGCCCCGGCCAGGGCACAGGAGAAGGCTGCTGCCTCCCTGGCCACCGCAGCCTGAAGAGGCATCGCTGCAGGGGCCCTCTTTACCTACCTCTTGCGGAAGGGACTGAGTGGCCATAGAGGGCCCTGACATGCAGCTCCGGGCAGAACCTCCCCTGCCACAAGGCCAGCGTAAGCCGGTAGGAACTTGGGGAGAGTTCCACGTAGGGGAACAACCGTCAGTTACCTTGGTGAGAATTGGCCAGGTTCTGGCTCTCCAAAATCCGGGACTCGGAGAGTTGCTCTGCTGTTCTGATCTTTGGTGCCCTCATTTATAAACGAGAATCCTGATAGCAGCCGCCTTCTAAAGCAGGAGCGAGGATTCATTGAGCTAGCCTGTCACTTAGCACAAGGCCCGAGCGGTGAGAAGTACTGACTACACGCTAGCGGGGCTTGTGACTGCGGGCCCCCGTGAGACCGGGTCTAAGGTGAAGACCAGGGACGGCTTCCTTATCCCCCGCTCTACCCTACACCCTCAGAAGGGGAATCTAGAAGGGCTGGTTGGCTTGGCACTGATGAGCTCCCTCTCCTTCTTTGCTCTCCTTCCCCTTCTCTCTCTCTAGGGGACACTCCACAGAAAATGAGAGCTGCTCACTATCCTACCCCAGCCGAATTGGACGCGTATGCTAAGAAGGTCGCAAACAACCCACTGACTATAAAAATCTTCCCCAACAGTGTGAAGGTTCCCCAGCGGAAACACGTTCGTCGTACTGTGAACGGCCTCGACACATCAGCCCAGCGCTACAGCCCCTACCCGACTCAGGCCGCCACCAAGGCAGGCCTGCTTGCCATTGTCAAAGTGCCAGCCAAAAGCATACTCAAGGACTTTGACGGCACCCGAGCCCGGCTGCTCCCTGAGGCCATCATGAACCCCCCAGTGGCGCCCTATGCCACTGTGGCACCCAGCACTTTAGCCCACCCCCAGGCCCAGGCTCTGGCCCGCCAGCAGGCCCTGCAGCACGCACAGACCCTGGCCCACGCCCCTCCCCCGACGCTGCAGCACCCTCAGGGTATCCCGCCAGCCCAGGCGCTGTCCCACCCTCAGAGCCTCCAGCAGCCTCAGGGCCTGGGCCACCCTCAGCCCATGGCCCAGCCCCAGGGCCTGGTCCACCCTCCGGCCCTGTCTCACCAGGCTCTCCAGCACCCCCCCAATCCCTTGCTGCATGGAGGTCGGAAGATGCCAGACTCAGATGCCCCCCCGAATGTGACCGTGTCTACCTCAACTATCCCCCTTTCAATGGCGGCCACCTTGCAGCACAGCCAGCCCCCGGACCTGAGCAGCATCGTGCACCAGATCAACCAGTTTTGCCAGACGAGGGCGGGCATCAGCACTACCTCAGTGTGTGAGGGCCAGATCGCCAACCCCAGCCCCATTAGTCGCAGTCTGCTCATCAATGCAAGCACCCGGGTGTCGACCCACAGCGTCCCCACGCCAATGCCTTCCTGTGTGGTCAATCCCATGGAGCACGCGCATGCGGCCTCAGCCGCGCTGCCTGCCGCAGGCCCTGTCAACCTGCCCACGGGCATCTCTCGAGCCCCCACTGGCTACCCTAGCGACCTCAAGCCAGTCGCCTGGAACCAGCACCAGCTGGCCCACCTACAGCAGATGTGCAGTGAGGCTGGTGGGACGCCGGCCCCGGGCCTGACAGGCAAGCACGCAGCAGGACGCGAGTTGGCAGGGTCCGGCTTTGTGGGCAAGGCCCCTGCCTTCCCGCAGGAACTCGGCCTGGCGCAGTCCTTCCATCTGAAGCCAGCCCTGGAGAAGCCCACCCCGTCCCCACCCGTCAACGGCCTGGCAGCCCCACTGGCCTACCCCAATGGCCACTACTTCCAGCCCCTGTGGAACAACATTCTGCCCACCCCCAATAGCGACAGCTCGGGGTCTCAGGACCTCGCCGTGCCGTTCCATGGTGGGCAGCCCACGGGTGCACCCCTCGACTGTGGGACGGCTGCTGGGGCCCACTACCGAGCGGGAACCGGGGGCGGGCCGGTGGCAAGCCAGAACAGCTTGATGCAGACGGTGGATTACCTAAGCGGGGATTTCCAGCAGGCCTGCTTTCGAGAACAGAGCCTGGCCATGCTGAGCAAGGCCCACCGAGCCCCTGGCACCCGAGCCCCTGATCCTGCAGATAGTCGAAATCTTCATATTCAGCACCCTGGGTATAGATAGGGAGCCCCGGTGCCCTCCACAAGCGACACGTCGTACAGCACCCTCCTAGGTTTAGACTCACTTTTGAGTGATTGCATAGTTTCCAAATTTCGCTGCTCCAGTGTGATCGTTCTTAGGTGTCTAAGAGAGGGGGTTTGGTGGGTTCTAAGTGAGGACAGCGGGGGACCCCCTGTGCCCTCATCCTCCGCCCACCATCCCTAGCAACTTCTGGGTTTATGTGAGGACCTGACCCCAGCTCCAGGCTTTTCTCTCTGCTGCCTCTCAGTCCTTTCACCTCGGCCCTTTCCCGCCAGGCACCTCCCGTCTTGTCTTGCCCCTCTGCCTGTTTTCCTTGGGCCTGAGGTGTGGGGAAGGGAAGGGCCTGGGGGAGGTGCCTGTGGTGCCCAGTCCCTCGAGCTCGGCCACTCCCTGTCTGTCTCTTTGGGACTAAGAAGCCAGACTTCCCAAGTGCTCTGGAAGCTAATTCCTTATTCACCCAAAGATCTCAAATCAAAACTGACCCGGTCTTGACCTCCTCCCCCCCTCTCCATTCCTCAGGGGTTTGTTGTACACCTGAATTGATTCCAGAGCCCCTGGGCTTGTCCTTGCTACACTCCCCAAGGGCGCCCTGCAGGCACTTGGCCTTAGCCTTGAGGCATGGGAAGATCTTTGTATTGGAATCTTCGTTCCTGACCGCCCCCCTTCCAGCCCTAGAGAAAGGTAGTGAGGTGGTAGTGACCCTTCGGCATAGCCAAAATCCCTTTCTCACTGTCGTCTCCCCCTAAATCACCTGCTGCTCCCTTCCCCCGTGCCCCCCCCCCCCCGAAACCCAGCAGAACAAAACAGGATCTTGAGGAACTAAGTAGGTAAAGGATGATCACATTGGAGTTCGGAATTAGAAACACCCCCTCCTCCCCGCCCCAAAAAAAGTTAAAATGCATTTGGTTCTCTCGACACTGGCTAAGAATATTGCTCTACACTGTAAGTTTTAAATGTCCTGTTTCCGTGTGAATGTGGTGTGGGTTTGAGTAGCGTGTGAGCGGCCCCACAGGTACATTCACCCTCTGTCACCTCCTTTTGCAGCCCCTCAGTTTAATGAAGAAAGAAAAAAAAAAACACAAAGCCTTAAGCTCTTTGAATTTTTCCTTTACCAAATGAGCATGGTTCTAACAGCGGGAGGCGGACCTCCGTGGGAAACAGCCCCTCCTGTCCTTGCCCGCCCTTCACGCGCCCATCCTCCACCCCATGCTCTGCGTGTCTCATCCCCAAGTGGCAAATAGTTGGCTAGAAATTTAAGACTTTCCTGTAACTTTAAATTTAGACCATGTTTTGTAATTTTTTGCACCTTTCTGTTAAAGATACGTAGTTGGGCTCTTTTTTTTTTTTTTTTTAAACCAAATAAGCCCTTACCTTTCCTCTTGTCTCTGGGGAATGTGAGCTGATGTTCTTATTTAAGATTTGGGGTTTTGTTTACTATACTATCCACTGTTCTTTAGCCAGAAATTCTCTAGTGATCTGAAGCAATGTGACTGAAGACCAGTTTTTAAATTATGTGTTGGCAAGTTGCCTTATATTTAAAAAGAGAAAAAAAAAAAAAAAAGAAAATGCCTGATTGTGTTATGCCAAATGATAGCAACATGAAGTCCTAATTTATTGTTCCTGATTTCCCTGCCGTCTGTGAACATTGGTACCTCCCTGTCCCTGAGCCCTTGGGGGCACCTGCAGCTTCTGGTTCAGGGCCGCCCCCCAAGGCGTTGACCACCGTCTCACCCAGGGCCCCCTTCCGGTTCTTGCTTTTCGGAATTACATTTAAAGAGCACCACCGTCTCCCCTTATCCCTTGCTTGATCTCCAAAACCAGATATTTTTGCCGCAATTTTTTCCAATGCCTCTCCCCGAAAGGTGAGCTGCCGTCTTAGGAAATCGGGCTAGACACCAACTTGGGGGCTTTAAATCAAACCTCAAACCCTCAAATCTCTTCCTGTGTAGGGGTGCAAATCTCTGAAGCTCTCACTCCCACCCCTAGTCTGCATGGAAAATGTACTGTGACCCCCCCCAGCCCCCCAGCTGCCCTTGCCTTTGGTGTGAGATGTTTCCTAGTTCACCCTGAGCCCCCTCCCCCTCTGCCAGCCAACCCCTAACCAGCAATAAGGGGCCAGGCCAGGGCCTCCTATCCACGCTCCCTGCCTCCATCCCACACCGCCCCTGGGGACACGGGTTCCCCGCACTGTCCACATACTGTAGCGGTCATTCTTCATCTCCCTCATCTTCTCACCTGTGGTGGTTTATGGGTGTGATGGGGTTTTTAAGATTATTATAAACCAGTAAAAAGAAAAAAACTCACCTTCTGATCTTGTCCTATTCGTTGAATGCTGTGAATGTTTGAGGTGATTAATTCTCGCAATGGTTTCTAACATGTCTCGCTTCCACGAGGGAGGCCAGTCCTCGTTTTTAAGAGGGGAGCCCTCAAGTGTCTGTCTGTCCCCCAGAAGCCAGGCATGGTGGCGGCCCACGGCCAGTGCCAGCCTCTCCCCGGGCGCGGCGGTGTGCGGCCCTGCAGCTGAGTGTGTTGCCGCTTGCACCCCATAGGGCCTCTGAAGAGGGAGAGCTAATTCTCCCCCCCTCCCCCTTTAAGGATTTTATTTGTTTAGGAGAGGGAGGGAGGGAGAAGCAGACTCCTGCTGAGTAGGGAGCCCGAGGTGGGGCTCGATCCCAGGGCCCTGGGATCTTGATCTCAGCCGAAGGCAGACGCTTAACCCACTAAGCCACCCGGGCGCCCGTGCCTCCAGCCCTCATGGAAGTTCTTAGGGCCTCTGATGGGTGGAGGTAATAGGCGCGGTAATTCCTAACATGTGAAGCGGCCCCTTGGCGTACTGACGGAGTCGTGAAAGGCCGGTCCCTTTCTGAGCAGGCTGGTCTCTGGGGTGCCCTTCAGAGAAGGTGCTTTGCCTTACTCCATGCCATCCCTGTGAAAGTAAGCCTTCCTCCGCCTGGGTCACATACTTGTGAGCCTAAGGGCCACAGCTACAGAGTGGACCCAGGTGAGCCCAGCTCTGGCCTCTTCAGGCAGGTGTTGCGGAGTCCGGCTTACATTCTGATGCATAACCTGGCCTGAGCTCCACAAAGCAGTTCTGCCTGCCTGCGACCGCACTGGAATGAGGAGGCCTGGGGCCGACCACAACACCCACTGTGGCACACAACTCTAGGAGGCACCCTTCGACCTCGCCCCGTGAATGCGCCCCCTGGAGTGGTGCACAGCAGCCCTGCCAGCAGGGGGAGCCCGAGGGAAGACGGAGGCTGCCTCCTCTGAGGCAGGAGCTGCAGAGCCTGGAGTTTGCTAGAGCCCATGCTTTTCCCTCCCAGGTTCCAGAGGTCATTGTACTGAGATGGTTTATTTGAGGAAGAGGCAGTCTTTACTTTCTCAGCAAGTCAGGGACCCATCTCCCTTGGTCAGTGAATTTGACCTTTTGAAGGGTGAGCTTCAAAAGGTCGTCTTTCAGGCTCTCCTGTCACCCAACAAGGGCTCTTTTCTCCTTGGCTTGTTTGTGAGAGACTGAAGGCAAAAACTCCAGCCTTGAACCTTCCCCTATTAGGTGAAGTTGCCACACACCGGTCCTCTTCTCGGGGCCAAGAGAGGAGAGTAAGGGACATGCTGGTTAATCGTACAGTTTACAAGTCTAAAGGAACAGGAGTACTCCCGTCTTAACCAGTAAGACTAACGATGCCCCAAGCAGCTGAGCAACTTCCCAAAAAGCAAGCACAGCAAGGATCCAAACCCAAGCCTACTGCCAAAACTAGAGGGAGCTGTTCCACCAGGGATTACTAGAGCTTCAAACAGAATCCAGCCCCTCTCCCAAACCAGCTGAAAGAGCACCGAGAGTCAGTTCACACCTTTGTTCCTATTTCATCAGCCAAATGTGGATAATCGCACTCACTGAGGCCTGTATGGAAAGTAAACAAATACTGGTGAGAAAATCAAAAGGCCCTTGGCTCTGCTTAGGCCCTGGGTATGGGCCGGGCTTTGGAACTGGATTACCGTTCTGTCCAGCACATATTTTGTGCTGGGAACAAGCACTGTCTTACAAAGTCTTCACTACAGCCGGCTGACATAGCTTCTTTTACGACGGTTAAAAAAAAAAAAAAAGGCGACTTCATTTGCCTATCGCATTAAACGAAGTCATGCATGTAAAGCGCTTAGCAGTGTCTGCTGCATGATAGCTACTGTCACTAGACCAAAGAAGACCTACCTAGGGCAGAAACACTAGTCCCGGGAGTATGGATCAGGGACTCCAGGCTTAAAAAAAAAAAAAAAGTATGTTCAGAGCCTGCACCTCCCCTATGTAGCCACCAGACGGCAGCAGCAGGCAACTGCCTTCCGCACAAAGCCTGGTGCAGTTCCCCTGTCGTCCACCAGAGGGCGACCCAGCAGGGCAGGGAGGCGAGCAGCAGCCCGACTTTGTCCCAGTGCCTTCACAGTTGGGCCCAGCCTTCCAGGGCCCTAACCATCCCAGATAAGTCAGGCTGGAACCAAGTTAATAAATACAATTCAGGATTTATTAAAAACCAGGGCTCCCCTGCCGTTCCCTTCTGGCACTAAGTAAATAAATAACCAGAGGGGGCACAGCGGAGGAAAGGGGAAGAGAAATCAGATCTCAAGACAGATTCTTTGAACTACCCCTCACTTTC
>CM052804.1:36593101-36614639 GCA_028533885.1 Nasua narica | reverse complement strand
AATAGGAGGCACCTGAGGGTGTTAGGGAAGGCGGGAGGGGGAACGGGAACAGAACCGGGGCGGCGGAAGAGGCTGTAAGGGGGTCCGGCCCCCTCTCCGGGTTCTGCCGGTTCCTGACTTAGGTCATATTCCATCCTCCCTTTCTCCGGGAGCCCCGTCTGCACTCAGCTGAGGATCTTTCGGGGCAATTCAACAGAGGCACGGATGAAGACGGCGTCATCCCGCACGTAGTTACGCTTACGGATGTCCTGGTGGGAGATGAACTTGGGATAACCAAAGCCCAGAGAGCTCTCATCCAGGGACCCCCGCCAAGTGCCCGGTTTTTGGAAATTCTTCCAGTTTGGGTCGGGGTGAAAGGTCTCAGTGACGTGCTGTGGCTTGGCCAGCCCAGGGTCGCTCTGATCCAGCAGGGAGAAGGTGACGCGGCGGGCAAACGGCCACTCGAGGAGATTGTCGAAGGCACCTGGCAGCACGCGGATGTAGAGCGAGAGGTGTGTGCCCTCACCGCTGCCGTTGCCGTTGAGGAACGCCGACACCTGCAACTTGTAGCCATACTTGTGCGTGTAGAAGGCCGGGCTGAAGCACTCGAGGTTGGGCTTGGCTTTGGCTTCCTGGAGCCGCCGTCCGTAGCTGCCGATCTTCCAGATGAGCACGCCGTCACTGCCCACCGACAGCTCCTCCAGCTCCCGCCGCAGCTCCTGCAGCTCCTGCCGCTGCCGACTCACCAGGGCGCACATCATGGCCAGATGCGGCTTCACGCTCTCCTCCACGTGCCGGGCCATCGCCAGCTTGGGGCACTGCGGGCAAAGCCCCGGGGCCGCAGGGGGGCGGGGGGAGGGCGGAAGGCTCTCAGTAGGCGCAGGCGCCGGGCAGAGAGGGGGGCGGGGACAGGGCGGCAGGGGCCCCAGCTTGGGTCGGGGTCGACAGAGGACACTTAGGAGGCCGGCGGCGGCCGCCGGCACAGGGAAGGGCCGAAGGCTTCCGAGCAGCAGGGCAGGGGCCAAGCAGGGGGCTGGCGGGAAAGCGGGGGCAGCTCACCCTGTGCTTGCAGCCGGAGTCTTTGAAAGGACAGAGCACCAGCGCCGTGCTGCAGCTCTCCTTCAGGTGGCCCGGCAGGTCCTCCCGCGCCACCGTGCCCACGCCGCACTGGTTGGGGCAGGGCACGGGCAAGCGCGGGCACTGGTACTGGTGGCTCTAGGGCCGCAGAGGCAGAGGGACAGCGGTCGGCAGCCTGACTCCCCGCCCCTCGCCCGCCGCCCGCCCCGGGAAGGGCCTCACCTGGATGGTGTCGAAGACGAACTCCTTGGTGCAGTAGGCGCAAGGCTGGGTGCGCTTGGGGCACTCGGAGGCGGCGTGCTGGGCCAACAGGCGCCGCATCATGCGGGCGCCGCACTTGTTCTCGCAGTACACGCTCTCCTGCGGGCACACGCCCTCGTGGCTCTGCGGAGATGCCCCGGGGGCCGAGTTAAGGGGGCCCCGCTCGCCCTCACCCCTCAGCCGGCGCCCCCTCCCGCCCTGCTCACCTCAAAGGCCTCCCCGCTGAAGTCGCAGCCGCAGAACTCGCACTTGAGGCGCCGCTTGGGGCAGTCGTGCTGCAGGTGCGCCGGCAGGTCCCGGCGGCTCAGCTTGGTGGGGCAGCGGTTGGGGCAGGGGATGACATTGAAGCTGCACGTATTCAGGTGGCTCTGGTGGGAAAGGAGGCGGTGAGCGCCCGCCGGGAAACGGGTCATCCCGCCCTCCCCGCCGGGGACTCACCTGCAGGTGCCGCAGCGGCCCGCTCCAGCGGCAGCCCTCCTCGCTGTGGATGCAGCGGATGGCCAGGCCCAGCACCTGCACCTCCAGCTCGGGGTCCGGGTAGATCTGGGTGGGCGGGGAGGAGCCGGCCAGGATCAGAGCCTGCGACCGTCCCCAGTTACCACCCGCCGCCCCCCACGAGGCTAGCTCTACCAGAGGGTCAGGAACGTGCTCTCGGGAGCTACAGTCCCCCCTGCGCCTGGGACAAAAGGCACAGCAGGGGTTATCTTGCTCCAAAGCTGGATCCTGGGGTCCCCAGCGTGCCTGCACATAACACTCCCTTTGGAAGGGCAACCAATCAGCCTGCTCGGTTCCAGGCAGCCCCCACATCCTCTGCTTCCTTCCTCCTGGTAGAGGGGTCCTGGCCGTCCGCCACGGGTCTGGCTTGCCACCCAGAGGGGAGGGGGGCACTTCTTTCGGGCACAGAGCGGCTCTGTGCACCCCCACAGGCTGGGCATTGTGCCTGCCCTCCAGGGCAAACACTGGCCTCATTTGCAAACTGGCCCGGTTGGGAGGGAAGAGGCCACCTCCGTGGGGGCACAGGACTCCACAGTACTGGGTTGACATTGGCCCTGAGCCAACTGGCTGCCAGCCACTCCGGCCTCCACCAAGGGCAAAAACCTGTAACCTGGGCCTCCGCCTGGCACTGTGGGCTCACCTTGGCATAGTCCAAAGGAAGCTGGTCCTCAGGGCATTTGAAGACTCCTTCACTGTGAGGGGGGAGGGGACAGGGTCAGGCTCTGGCTATGGGCCCCCCCCTCAACCAGGGTCCCCCCCTCCCTCAGTAGACCCGATCCCAGCTCTTGTCCTGAGGAGAGGGGCTCTGGGCCTAGTGGAGGCAGACAGCTGCCTCAGACAGCATTTGGCCAACAGGTGGCAGCTGGTTGGCCCCAGCACCCAGGAGGGCAGCTGGACTGGAAAAGCGACAGGACAACTGCCCTCCACCCCTGTTCGTTTTCACGGGCTGGGGGGACCGGTGCGGGGAGGTGGGCAGCGATGGGCTGAAATTAAATGGCAGGGCTGCCCAGCCCCAATTAGGGTTCTTGTCCAAGAACCCAGGGCAAAGGTCAGTTTGGGGCCACTTTACCCCATCCGTTTCCTCCTCCCGTGAGGGTGTGTCTTCTAAAGCACTGTTTACACTATCCAATCCTAACCGCCTGCCTCTGGGAAGGGGCTGCATGCCCCCATTTTGCAGATGGAAGAACTGAGACTCAAGGCAAAGCAGCCCCCAGACGTCCGTCTGATTCCACAGCTCAGACAAGTTCAACTACACCGTAGACACAAAAGAGGCCGGGGCAAGAAAAACCCTCCCGGCAAGCTCCGCCAAGACTCTGCTCGCCGCACGGCAGGCTCTGAAAGCTTTCTGACCTTGCACCAATCCCCACCGCGCGGTTAGCACCAAGGAACCTGCTGGCACACCCCCTTCCACCAACATGGCCTTGCTGACCCTGGCCAGGGCCAGGCACACACACCTGGCGTGGCCTCGGCGGGGCAAGGGCTCACCCGGTAGGACCGAAGGCCCTCAGGCATGGCATTCCTGGCAGATCTGAGTCAGGCAGGTGGGAGGCAGAAATCGAGGCGGAAGCGGAAGCCACATGGCAGCCCTGTCCACGATACTACTTCGTAGGACCTGGGCAGTTCAGGCCTCAGGTGCCCAAAAGATTTCTGGCACCCACCTCCCCCGATCCCACTACCTCGACTGGCCATGCCACCGATGCCAAGAGCGATACATGCCCAGGCACTGAAGAGGTGTGCCCTTGCCCACAGGGCAGCCAGCCTTCCTGGACCAACCTGAGTAATAGCCCCGGCAGGAATGGGGAAAGAGGGGTGGGCCACGGGGGGAGGGGTCTGCTTGGCTGCTTCTGGAATGTGCTGATTCTGTGGTCTGGGAGACAGGGAGGGGTCTGAGGCAAGTCCCCAGGCTTCAGGCAGAAGATTAGCCCAAGCAGCTTGGGGCCCAGCCAGGACAAAGGTTCTGCCAGGGCGATGGACACCCGGGTAGGGTAGGGGGTGGTGGCAAGGGACAGAGCCTGTTCCACCACTTCTTTCCTTCGGGGGCCTCAGCTGCACAGCTCAAGAGCTAGGAGAGGCGGGGGAAGCAGGGGCCAAGACAGCTCCAGGCTGTGCAGTGGAGGCCCAGGCCCAGGGGAGAAAACAGGATGGGGGGAGGGGGCTGTGAGAGAGGAAGAGGGGATTTCCGGGAGGGGGAGGGGCAGAAGCTGGGGAGAGGGGCACAGGAGGGGTGGAGGGAACCGGCCTGACAGCCCCTTCCCCTGCTCCCTCCCAGGCAGTAAGGGTGGATAGGCTGGGGGTGGAGGCAGGGGCTCAGCTGGCCTCATCTGGAAACCAGAGGGCCGGGGAAGGGCACTGCAGAAGACAATGGGACTGTGTGTCCGTAGGGGAGTATGTGTGTACACTGAAGGGAGGAGGGAGGAGGGAGGAGGGTGGGGGGAAAGGAGGAGGGAGCAGGCAGTACCGCAGCTCTAGCAGGAGCATATGTGAGGGCAGGAGCCGGCCCAGGCTGGGGGGAACCGAAAACAAAGGGCCTGCTGAGATTTCCGCCAGCGGGGGGCTGCGGAGGGCTGAGAGAGGGAGCGGGGAGTACTGAAGGCAGGAGCCCCAGAAATGCTCCCTGCCTGCGCCCCTAGCTCCCCTCAGCAAACAGCCTCCAGACAGGCGGCAGTGGCTGACCGAACTTTCCCCTGTGCTCCTGGGGCACGACCTTCCCCAGGAGTGGGGACCCCCTCATCTCGCCTCCCCACACCCGGGCCTGAATAGTTCCCAGCAAAGGAGTTTAGATTCAGGACACCGCAGAGCGCCCCGAACTCAACAGAGGCCCCAGAGCCAAGGGGCCACCTGGATCCCTGCTTTAGTTACACCCAGGGTGCGACCCCCTCCCTCACGATTTACAGACCACCCTCGGTACTCAAGATCCCCAGGGGCGAGGAGGGACGCCCGAGCGGTTCCACGGCTTCAGGGGCGATCTGTAGCGTCACAGTCCTCCCTCTGTTGTGCGACCAAAAGCAGCCCGGGCTTAAATCAACCCAGTTAAGCCTTTAAGTAACTGTGTGACCGTGGGCAAGTCGCAGACTTTCTTTGAATCTCTCGTTTCACCGTCTGTGAAATGGGAAGACAATAGCCGCCGCTCTTGGATTGCTCTTAGGATCAGAAGAGGTTAGATGGACGGAAACTCGAGAGGCTTAAAGCCCAGTGCAGGACCGAGGGTTCTGTCCTCCCCTTCCCGTGCAGATTCAAAGTTCAAGGATGCGGCCGCTCTGGCTTTCAGGTGAGGGGGAGGGCCTGCGGCGGGTCTGGAAGGGCGTTTTCTCCCACCTCCACCCCGCGGGCGGGCACGGAATTCTTCCGAAGGGCACCGGGACCCTTCGGTTTAGTGCGTGGGGTCCTCCCTCAGGGCCTGACGTCACCGCCGCTCCGTGACGTCACGGCGGGCGCCCCTGAGGTCAGAGAGCCGCGGCACAGACAAAGGCCCGACGTGCCTCCCGCCTGGGCCCCTCCCCACGCGCCGTCCCCCCTCGCCACGGCCACGGCCACGGCCGTTCCCCGCTCCCCCCGCCCCGGCCCGCACCTGAGGAACTCCTGCAGGCAGGTGTCGCAGAAGCGGTGGCCGCAGGTAGAAACCTGCACCGGCTCGCGCATGGGCTTCCCGCACAGCGGGCACAGCAGCCGCCGCTTGGGCTTCTCAAGGAACTTGTAGTCGAAGCCGGGCATGGCGGGCGGGCGGGCACGGGCGAGCGGGGCCGGGCACGCGGCGGCCCCACAGCCCGCGCCTCGCTCCGGCCGCGCTCCCGGCTCCGGGCGGCGCCGACTGGCGGCCGCGGCCTGCGCCCAGCCCCCGAGCCCGCGAGCCCGCCCGCCGGAAGAGGGGGTGGAGCCGCGCCCGCGCGGTCCTAGCGTCCACCGCACCCGGCTCCCACCCACCTCGCCCGCTCGCGGCTTCGGGGTCGGCGGACGGCCAGCCTGGCGCCCTCCACCGAGCGCGGGCTCCTCCTCTCTCCCTTTCCGAAGGGCGATCGTGGCTGCTCCGCTTCTCCCCGGGGCCGGGGGCGTCCTGACGCTAGATAGGGCACAGGGCCCCGGCGGCCGGCCTGGGCCGCCCCACAAAGGTTCGCTTCTCTGTAGTCAACAGCTCGGTCTCGGTCTCGGGGGGCCACGTGTCGCCCCGGGGCCCGGGACTCCAGCTTGCAGGTGCTAGGCAGCCGAAGCCTGGCAACCGGATCTGGGGAGCTCGGCCGGTGCAGGGAAGCCGAGCTGGGCGCTGGGCCAGAGGAACCTCGGCCCCAGCCTCAGGCTGCGCCCACATTCCTCCCTGGACCGCGGCTTTGCCCAGCCCTGGGGTGTCGGGCCGCCACCCCCACCCCCGAAGAGACCACATTCTAGGCAGGCAGCTGATGTTTTTATTGGCGCGATTTCCCAGTCATCTGGAAAACTGGTCTGGCCCAGCCAGTTACCCTTTCTCCCAACCTGCTTTGGGGGAATGGCGTGGGTGGAGGGACAACCTTCGGCAGGGATCCCCCCCTCTGCAGTGGACACTTTGGTGCCCTTCCAGATGCACTTCCAGTCCGCTCAGAAGTCGTGCGACAAATCTATGCCTCTGGATCCGGAGAGGGGGTGGGCGGGGAGGCTCCCTGTCCCAGGCAATGCAGAAGCCAGGCGGCCAGAATGGCCAGTCCAGGCAGGACGGGGCTTGCCCTGCTCCAAAGCACTGAGCTGCTCTCCCAGGGGGCACCAGCGACTTCTCTTCTAACTGGGCTGGGGGGTCTGGGTGGGGCCACGGCCGCCTCCAGCTTTTTTCTGCCAACATTCTGGAGACCACCCTGCTTGGGAAGGTTGGGTCTGGTTTCTGACTCTAACCAGGCTGGACCCTGGGGACTCCAGCTTAAGGGGCGGGGAGAGAAATGAGAGATGTTGAGGGTGGGTTGAGGTTTCCCGGTCCAGAGCTGAAGGAGAGTAGCCGCTTCACTGGTTCTTATACAGCACCAAGGACCTTCCAGGGGGCTGGTGGGGACAGTCCTCTGCAGGCATCTGCAGTTTTCAAGCACGTTCTGAGGAGCAGCAATATCTGGGCGGTCCAGGGGTGTATCTAGGTGCCTCACGGTGGGATGGGCTCATCTGTAACTGCTGGAGGGTACAAACGACAGACCCCTGCAGCCACCCAGACAGAGGGCAGTGCCTCCAGCAAGAGATACCCACCTCCGCTCCTGCTCCCACACTGGGCCCTGGACTCTGGACCCTGACCGGCCAGAAACAGAGGTTCAAACTAAACCGGACAGGGGGCAGGAGAAAGAATGCCTTTGGGCCCTGGGAAGCACTGGGAACAGCCCTTCAGGTGAGGCCCAAGAAATAGACTCCCTTGCCCTCCCCTGGCAGGCAGCTGTCTTACCCAACAGCTTCTGCTTTCATTTATCTAGGGAGGGGG
This sequence comes from Nasua narica, assembly GCA_028533885.1. NCBI lineage: Eukaryota > Metazoa > Chordata > Mammalia > Carnivora > Procyonidae > Nasua > Nasua narica. Next base: position 36,607,408 of record CM052804.1, on the reverse strand, counting down.
AGGCTTAACATGCTTTCAGTGCTTTGGGCTGTGACCACTGGGGGATGGAAGTGTGGGCAGCACCCCCCCCTCCACTGCATTAACCCTTGTGGAGGTGAGGCGGGAAAAGTTAACCACTCACGGCGGACAGCCAGGAGTGTGTTTCCATGGCAACAGGACACAGACGTCACTGTGTAGGGGTGTGTCTCCTCCAGCTGCACTGGCCTAGGGAGTCCAGCATCCTCATCCCGTCTTCCCAGCCGACCTCGGGCCCCTTTCCCCCAAGAGTACACTTCACCTTCTGCCAAAGAGAATCCCAAGGAGGGGAAGAGGAGGACATGGCTTAGCAAGCAGCTGCCCTCCTGGATGGCCGTGTCGGCCCCCAGAGGAGGTTCAGCAGCCCTGAGCGGGATACCGCCCCCCTTCCCACTGCCCACGGGGCTGCCAGCACCCCTATCTGCCCCCACCGTGCCCACGGATCAATCACCTGCCCCAATGGCTACAGTGAAGGCGTCCCCACAGGCCACCATCGCTATCTTGATGTTCTGCAGGCCTTGGACTCGACAAGGTGCCCTGCTGACCCGGCGGGCACTGGTGCCCAACTGCCCATGCTGATTGCTGCCGAAAGTGTAGCAGTCACCAGAGGCTGTAGGGGAGGAGAGAGGAGAGGAAGGAGAGGGGGTGCCTCAGCCGAGATCCCGAGGCCGCCGGGGGAGTCCACCCATGGTCTCCTGGGCCCGGGTCCTGCTCACCAGTCACGGCAGCGGAGTGCGCAGTGCCCAGGTCCACGCTGAGCAGGGGCTCCCGGTCGAGGGGTGCAGAGCCTAGCGGTGTGAAGCTCAGGGCCTCCTCCACCTGTTGGTGGGGGGCAGGCTCCTCCCCCAGGGAGAGGGGGTCTAGACCCAGCTTGTTGAACCTGAAGGTAGAGCCAGAAGCCAAGTCCGACTGACGGTCTGCAGACCCTCCTGACCCCGCCAGTGTGGGCCAGAGCTGGTCCCCAGGGGACAGATCCCACCCTGGGTGGAATCCAGCAGCGCGCTCAGCCCCACCCTCAGTTCTGACGCTCAGTGGAAGGTAGGCGATGACGGCTGGAGCATTAGCAGCCAGGGAGGGAGAGGGCAGGCTCGTTCATGCCACTGGACCCATTTACCTGTTACTCCCACAGGCCAAGGCTCGGCCCGGGACAGTGAGGATCATGGAAGAGTCAATGCCACAGACCACCCGCTGGGCTTCCTGTCCTGGGGGCATGGACACCTGCTGGGGGCAGCTGTGGGACTCCCTGGTGCCCAGTCCCAGCCGGCCTACAAGGACAAACCGGGATGGGGCTAGTTTGGGTTTTAGGGTTGGTGATGCCAGGATGCAGAACAGCCACGGAGAGGAGGTCACGGCGTGAGCCACGGCTGTGCCCTCAGCCGGAAATACCTAACCTGGGGCCCTCTGGTCAAAATTCCTACTCCTCCTTAAGGCGCTGTTCAGACGCCAACTCTGTCTCCTCCAGGGACGTCCTGTGCCATTCCTTGGGTTCCCACATCTCTAGACCTTGGCGGGAGCCCTGATGCTGACTGTCCTTTATTGTAAGGAGATATCCCTCCCCCCACTACGCCGGGAGGATAGAAACCCCATGTAAGTCCTCTCCAGCTTCCAATGCCCAGCATGACATCTGACCCAGAGAGGGCCGCCCAGAAGAAAGAGATCTCTCGTTACATCATAAGCACCCGAAGGAAGGGATTCCTCCTCATCTTGTCTCTGCACCCGGCACAGGGAGGGGCTCCTACTAGATGGGCAGTAAAGTTTTGTGGAATGAAGAAATGAATGGAATCAGCTGAAGAGAAAAGAGGGGGAAGGGGCCACGGTTGGAAGGTGGGTATGAAGTCCTCTTCCAAGTCCCAGTCGGGGTGTTGTGAGATGGGGGCCTAGAGGCTGGAACAGGGTGGGGGCTTACCACCGTCTCCGCGGCCCCAGGCAAAGAGTTCTCGCTCAGTGGACAGGGCCAGCACGTGGGACGCCCCACAGGCCACCTGCACCATCTCATAGCCCAGCAGGGCCTCCACAATGGTGGGCTAGAGAGAGATGGGGGAAGCAAGAGAGACTAGGCAAGGGGCCTGGCCTCAGCATCCCCTGGAGGGACGAAGATGTTGGAAACTGCAAATTCTCACCAGACAGCTGTGTCTTTAACTGCCACACACACACACACACACACACACACACACACACACACACACTGCCACCACTAGGGAAGCCTAGTCTTTCTGTACTTCCCCTGACGTTCCCCAGAACAGGTGCAGCCTGGGAGCAAGAGGAACCTGTGGCTGCTGGGGATCCCCGGCCCCCAACTCAGGTGTCAGCTGTCAAATGCACGCTCCTTGCCATCCCCCCTACTTCCTCCTCCCCAAAGTGCCTGTAGCACCCACCTGGCTGAGGTCATTGAGGCTGCCATGGCCAAGGCACCCGTTGCTGCCACTGCCAAAGGTCATGATGATACCTCGGTCTGCAGAGGAGGGTGGTGAGGAGAGACAAGGGAGAGAGGTTGGGCTGTTTTCCCAGAGAGGCCGGTCCATGGGTTGGAGGAGCAAAGAGTTGGAATGAGAGGTTGGAAGAATGGGGCAGGAGGTAGAAAAGGACAGGCAGGGTGTCTCTTCGTGTGAGTTTGGACAAGAGACGGCCTCTGAGCTTTCCAGATCCATCACTGAGCCTCCCTCAAATAAGGATAATACACAGTAACTACCTGGCCAGGCCTATTGTGAAAGGTAAAGGAGGTTGTGTAAGTAAAGCACTTCTCTCTCTCTAAAAATAATATGTCTTATAAAAAAAGATAAAGCACCTGGTGCACGATGACTAGTAGAAGCATTTTTTTTTTAAGGGTTTTATTTATTTATTTGACAGAGATCACAAGTGGGCAGAGAGACAGGCAGAAAGAGAGGGGGAAGCAGGCTCCCTGCTGAGCAGAGAGCCTGATGCGGGGCTCGATCCCAGGACCCTGAGATCATGACCCAAGCTGAAGGCAGAGGCTTAACCCACTGAGCCACCCGCACCCCTAGTAGAAGCATTAATGAGTGAGCAAATGACAACCAGTGAGGGGAGCTGTGCTGGGGGGCCCCTTCTCAGACTCTGTGGGATGCCCCAGGATCCAGCAGGAGTGCCTGCTGGACTCACCGGTCAGGCAGGCTGTGAAGAGGTCCCCACAGGCCACATGCTTGATAGTCACGCCCGACTGGCCCTCCAGGAAACGGGAGACGAACTGGGGCTGCTGCTGCTCCACGGCCCCAGGCAGGAGGGCGCCCCCTCCCGCGCCTAGGGGCGGGGCCTGCGGGAGGGCGTGGGCGGCGCCTGAGTGGCCCCTCAGGACCCGCCCCCTTGTCCCCCCCCACTCCCAGGCTCCCCCAACCAGCCCGCTCACCTCCCACAGGATGAGGCGCCCGGAGCGCGTGACGCCCGCCTTCTGCGTGCGTCCGGCCGCCACCTGGACCACTTCTGTGTTGAGCATCGGCAGCCGCAGCGGGGCGCTCAGCCCCCCGCCCCACGCGTACACAGACGACAGCGGTGGCGGAATGGCCGGCCGTGGGGTTCCCCGGGGTATGCCTGCGGGAGAGCACGTCGGGCCTATTAAACTGGTGGGAATGGCTTGGCATGGGTGGGGAGGGGGGGGCACCAGTGGTCAGCTGTGACTTACCCCTGCAGCGGGCGCCGGTGGTCCTGCTCCCTGTGCTGCTGCCGGGGGCCATGGGTGGCCCGGGGACCAGGGACTTCTCTGCCCTGTGGGTCAGATGGGGGTTTCAGAACACGGACCGTTCCTGGCACCTCCGCCTCCACACACATACACGCAGGAATGGAGGACTTGCCCAGGCTTATTGTGCTCCCAAAGGGAGCCCCCCCCCTGCCCCCCGCTGCCCAGAGCTCCTGCTCCCGCTCCCGCACAGGCCTCCTCATGCGGACACTGCCCAGGTCGGTGTGAAGGTTGAGCAGGGCGCGGATGCAGAGGGGCTGCGCCATGATGTGGCTGAGCGGTGGCCGCTGCGATGGCTCCAGGCTGAGCAGACTGAGGACAAGCTGGCGCAGCTCGGGGCTGTACCGGTCAGAGATGGGCGCAAAGGTGCCACTCATGATCTTCAGCACCAGCGCTGGCAGGTTCTGTGGAAGCAGAGACAGTGAGGATGGCCAGAGCGGCGCCAGGCTCTTGGGTGGTAGCACCTCCCGCCTCCAGGTCTAACGGGGTGCTCCAAGCCCTGCACCCAGAACCTGCAGTCTCACGAGGGGACTCGCAGGGACAGGAACTCCTGATAGGGGAGCTGCAACTATGTCCTCAGAAACCTTATGTGGTTGGGAGAACTCAGGTCTTGCCCTTGGAGGGGGGTTGTCCCTAATCTGGTGGGAGAGCCCTGCTCTCAGGAGTCCTCAGTTTAGGGGCGACTGGGTGGCTCAGGGCGTTAAAGCCTCTGCCTTCCGGTCAGGTCATGATCTCAGGGTCCTGGGATCGAGCCCCGCATCGGGCTCTCTGCTCAGCCGGGAGCCTGCTTCCCCCTCTCCCTCCTTGTGATCTCTTTCTCTCTGTCAAATAAATAAATAAAATCTTATAAAAAAAAAAAAGGAGTCCTCAGTTTAGTAGGGGACCCAAGCCTGAAGCCACAGCCCGGCCCTGGGGTAATGTCCCAGTGTGACGAGGGAAACAACTCCGCCACAAGGGAAGAAACAGAAGTGGCTGGGGCCAAGGACTTCCAAGGCAGGGAGATAGACATTTCCCACTTGTCTCTTTGGGGGTATAACTCACTGCAGCTTCAAAGGCCCTCTTGAGACTGGCCAGCTCATAGAGGACACAGCCCAGGGCCCAGATGTCACTCTTCTGGTTGTAAGGCTTGCCCTCACACAGTTCAGGGGAGATGTAGCACGGGGTGCCCACCACCTGCAGGAGGGAAGCAGATCTTATTACAGCTCAGGGGAGGGAGGCTCTGTCCAAGGCCCCCCGGAGACTGTTTCCTCCTGCAGGGCCACCCAGCCGGGGGGCCAAGGGGCCAAGGTCTTGGGACACAGAGCGAGCCTTGGCCCTCAAAACCTCAAGCACCGCTGGGGTCCCCTCCGTGCCCAGGCACCGTGTAGGCCTTGCTCTTGCTACTAAGGATCTTGGAGATGCCGAAGTCCCCAATCTTGACAACCATGCGGTGTTTGTCGAGAAGGATGTTTTGAGTCTTGAGGTCCCGGTGCAGGATGAGATGGGTGTGCACATGGTGCAGTGCAAGCAGGATCTGCACAAAGAAGTGTAAGATGGTCTCCTCCTCCAGCAGGGAATTACAGCGCTTCTGGATGAACTCGGCCAGCGTGCCACCTGCAGCCGCAAGGAGTTGGTTAAGATCTAGGCTTTTCCCGTGCCTGGCGCTCTCCTGTTGAGAAACCAATGGCGATGGGGCGCCTGGGTGGCTCAGTGGGTTAAAGCCTCTACCTTCGGCTCGGGTCATGATCTCAGGGTCCTGGGATCGAGCCCTACATTGGGCTCTCTGCTCAGCAGGGAGCCTGCTTCCCCCTCTCTCTCTGCCTGCCTCTTTGCCTACTTGTGAGCTCTCTCTCTCTGTCAAATAAATAAATAAAATCTTTAAAAAGAAAGAAAGAAAGAAACCAACGGCGAAAAAAAAAACAGCGGAAAAAAAGAAAAAAAAAAAAGAAACCAAGAGCACAGACAGGGCAAGGGTCTGCCAACCTCGCACCCTTGGGGTCATAATCCTATACCTCTGACCTGCCATCAAACCCATTCTGAGGACAGAAGCTGGCTGCTCGTCCCACAGGAGAGGGGCCCTTGGAGCCAGGCCAATGCGAGGAGGCTACCCCACCTGGTGCGTACTCCATGGCGATCATGAGCGCCTTGTCCTCCAGGAAGTTCTCATAGTACTCGATGACATTGGGGTGGTTGAGGAGCTTGAGCACCTGGCACTCATTTTGGGCTGCCTGCCGCTCTTCTTTGGTCATCTGCTCCACTGGGATCTGCTTGATGATCACCAGCTTCTGGTCAGCCTTGCGCAGGCACAGGTGCACAATCCTGGGGACAGAGAGCACAGGGGTGGGGTCCCAGCTGAGCCTCCAGCCACACATCGGGCAGAGCAGACCTGGTCGTGGGATGTTCCTTAGGAGAGGGAAAATAGGCACGGAGACTAAGAGGTCCTCTAAAATGCATAGAACACCAAATTCAAGAACAGGGAGAACTGGCCACAAATGCTATGTGTGAGACCTTGGGCAAGTCATTTAACCTGAGGCTCAGTTTCAGCACAGGCACAGCAAAGTTAGTCTTGATCGTCGTTAGTTCCCATAGACTTTGGAGTTAACTGCATGGGTTCAATCCCAAATCGTACTACTTACCTGGTTTGGGATTATATGACATTTTCGCCTGGAAACCAGAATCAATTTCCCTGGGTTGTTGAGAGGATCAGATGAGAAAATGCATGTAAGGCACTTAGCACAGTGCTTGGCACATCAAAAATGCCCTATGAGTGGAAGTCATTCATATTATTATTTTCTTCCAATTCTGGTCAATGGCCATAAAAGCAGAGTTGCTATTCTCCTTTGCAACTATATCCCCAGAGCAGAGCCCAGTATTTAGCACACAGTAGGAGCTCAATGAGTATCTGCTGAATGAATGGACTATAAAAGGATCATCTAAGTATCAAATTTATATTTCCAACTCAGACCTCTCCTCTGAGCCCCAGACTAACAAATCCAACTACCTCCTTTGCGTTTCTACATGAATGGCTTGCAAGCACTCTAAATTTTTAAAAAAGATTTTAATTATTTATTTGTCAGAGAGAGAGCGCGAGAGTGAGCAGTACAAGGAGGGAGACTGGTGGGCAGAGGGAGAAGCAGGCTCCCCGATGAGCAAGGCACCTGATGCGGGATTTGATCCCAGGACCCTGGGATCATGACACTTAACTGACTGAGCCATCCAGGCATCCCGTCCCGCATCCTAACTTTTAACAAATTCAAAATAAAACTTTTGATTTCTGCCCCCAAACCTTTCCTTCCTCCGTCTCTTCCATCTCAGTAATTGATACCACCATTAAAGTCAGACACATGGGGGCGCCTGGGTGGCTCCGTTGATAAGGGTCTGCCTTTGACTCAGGTGAGGATCCCAGGACCCTGGAAAGAGCCCCTCATCACGCTCCCTGCTCAGCAGGGAGTCTCCTTCTCCCTCCCCCTCTTCCCCTCCCCACGCCCCCAGCTTCTCTCACTCTCACACACACTCTCTCTCAAGTAAATAAAATCTTAAAAATAAATAAAGATGCAAATCATATCAGGATTATTCATTCTGCTTAAACCTCTTCCCTTTTACACTTCAAATAAATCCAACCTCTTGACCTCAGCCTATTAAGCCATTAGCTGTCCTCTGTGACAATCACATTTTATACCATTCTCTCTCTCTCTCTCTAGATCATTCTTTATATATATATAATATATAATGTATATATAATATATATATAATATATAATGTATATATAATATATATTATATATATACACACCATTCTTTACCTTGCCCACTACATTCCAAGTTCACCAGTCTTTTTCTTAGTTCCTTGAATACTCTAAATTCTTTCCCGTGTGAAGATATGCTACTTCCTCTGCCCGAAAACTCTGCCTTAACCTTCGGATTACTGGTTTTCATTCCTCATGTCTTGGCTTTAAACTTCGCCTCTCAGAGAAATTTTCCTTCACCACCCCAAATAAGTACTCGTGGTGTATACGCCACGCTCGCAGCTTGTTAATAATTGCTTTAATACCTTGTTTGTTGTATTGTTTTACTACAATCTGTAAGCCCCGAGAGGGAAAAGACCACACCTATTCTGGTCTTTACTGTACCCTCCGCGCCTGACTGGTACAGCTGGCGCTCAATATCTATTCATGAATGAGTCAGGAATCAAAGAACGGAACTCTGCGAGGGCGCAGAGGCTTGTCGAGGGGCGTGACCTCGTTGGAGGCGGAGTCTCCCAGCCGGGACCGGACCGGAAGCCTGGGCGGGGCTTTCCAAGCGAGCGCTCACGCCTCGGGGCGGGGCTAACCGGGCAGCTAATTCGCGGTCAGAGTTGAGGTTCATTTTCCCTCTCCCCGACCAATTTCCCTCCCCAGATCCCTGGCTCACCCGAAGGCACCTCTCCCCACCACTCGGATCCGCTCGTACTTCTCCATCTCGTTTCCCAGAGTCACATTTCCGGAACCCCCCACCCACTCGGACGCGGCGCCTGCGCGGATCCGCCCACTCTAGGGCCACGCCCCCGACACTGGAAGATAATTCTGGGGCGGAGCAAGGGAGATTCGTGTGGGTTTCAGCTTTGCATATGTCTTGTGCTGTTCACGCAGTCCGTGCGGCCCTCGCCCACAGTTGCTTTTTCAGGATCCCCGATATGGGGTTTTATGCCATTTCTTGGCGCGCTTGGCAGCTAAGACGGTACAAGCCATTCCCTACACACGTGTTCGCATCTGCCCCTCCAAAGCTTCTTTAGACCCGAGGGGTGCCCTTCCTTCACAACAAGTGAGGGCGGAAAGCGAGGACCAATCTCTCTAGCCCACTTCTTTTTTTTTTTTTTTTAAAGATTGTATTTATTTGAGATAGAGAGAGAGCTGGAGCGGGCAGAGAAAGGCAGAGGTAGAGGGAAAAGCAGATTCCCTGCTGAGCCGGGAGCACCCCGCAGGGCTCCATCCCAGGACCCTGAGATCATGTCCTGAGTGGAAGGCAGACGCTTAACCGACTGAGCCACCCAGGCGCCCCTCTCAGCCTACTTCTTTGCCGCTCGTGACACTATTTCAGAAGGAGAGAGCGGATTCTCATTGGCACGCAAATGATAAACAACTAAAACTGTACGAAGAGCGTCAGCATTCTCGGTCTGTGGGGCAGGGAGCAGGGTTAGTATCGTGTTTACCTAGGGAGGGACCGGGGAAACCCCGAGCCGAGCACACTGATTCAACTAGAGACGACGATGACTCCAGGCTGTTCCAACAAGTGAGCATCGCGCTCTCCCAACCCCCCAATTTTGCCGGAGGTAATCCGCCTGCCTTCAAAGCTCAATTACAGGGGCGTGTGGGTAGCTCAGTGGGTTAAAGCCTCTGCTCCCGCTCAGGTCATGATCTCCGGGTCCTGGGATCAAGCCCCGCATAGGGCTCTCTGCTCAGCAAGGAGTCTGGTTCCCCCTCCTTCTCTACCTGCCTTTCTGGCTACTTGTGATCTCTCTCTCTGTATCAAATAAATAAATAAAATCTTAAAAAAAAAAGAAATAAAGAAAGCTCAATTATAGGCAGAATCTCCTCGGGGGGAAGATGAGAGGGAAATGAACCACTATATGAAAGCATCAGAGAGAGAAGGGAGAGCTGTGTGACTTATGTGGGTTCAAGGCTTCTGCCTAAAGGTAAGGGGCTGGTTAGTATGATAGTCTAGGGTCTTGACCGGGAGTGATTTTAATTCTTCTTGTCTCCCTGTGCCTCCAGCTCCTTGAGAGCTCCATAAAAGCTGTTAGGGAGCAAGAGGATGGTGATTAGCTAAGGGACAGCGTGAGGAGTGTTTGTTCTGTCCTGCCCCACCCCTCAAAAGGGACTCAAACCTGACCACGTGGAAAGACCAAGAGAGGGGACCCCAGAGGGGCCCTTGATCGCTGGTGCAGGCTGCCGTTGGCTGATGAACAAAGATGCCCTGTGAGCAAAGGGAAGCGCAGAGAGGGAAAGCTGCTTAACCCGGGACACTCGTACTCTCACCTAGAAACCAATCGGGCAGTGGTTGACCCAGGAGCCCCACAGGGGTTAATGTATAATCTCGGAGCCATCAAGGGAGGCAGAGCAAACACCCAAACCTCTTGGTCCCTCCCTGGGTCTCCGGCGCCTAAGGTTTCTAGCTTTCCCTCCTTCTCGCAGCATCTCTTCCCTAGCCGCTCCCCCCCACCCCCACCCCACGACTACTCTCTTTCCCTCTTTACCACCCCCCCCAACCTCGGGTTCTCAGCCTTTCCTCCATTCGCACCCCGCGTGTTCGGAGGCGGGAGAGGATCCCGCGCCAAGGTGGGGATAGGCTGACACCTAGTGACCACTAGGTGCAACTGCTTCAGGCCACTGTCCTGAAGAGTAAGGGTCAGCCCAACAGCCCGGTCTTCCTCGTGCCAGCCTCCAGGGAACCCGGAGAAGAGCCGGGAGAAGAGCCGGGACTGTCTGAGGGAGGACTGTGACAGCCGCTCGGTCTCAGGAGCGCAAGACCGGGCTGGGAAGGAGGGTGGTGGATCAGTTGACCCTTCCTAGGCACCGAATCGATGCGGGGCGACACAGAGGCTAATAAACATGTCCGTCTTCGGCCTGAAGAAGCTAGAGATCCGGTGGAAGAACAGGGCATGGTCGGAGACCATTATTGAGGCTGGGCTCGGACCTCTCCCCAGGACCAAGGCTTAAAGGACGCGGGCGTGTGACGGGCCCCGCCCCGCTCCGCCCGGAAAGGAGTTGAGGGCGGAGAGAGAGTTCTCTCGGTACCCGCCCAGGCGGGGGAGCCGGTAGCCCCGGGGAAAGCGGGGACGCAGGTTAATAAGGCCAAGCGAGCGAGGCGGGACTCCGTCGGCAGTCGGGAGGCGCCAGCTAGGGGTGCCGCGGCGTCGCCGTCCCCCAGGACCGCCCCCTTTCGCCCGAAGTCTGCGGGAGCCAGGCGAGGCCCGGAGGCCCCCGGGAAATGGGGCTCCGGCCCTCGGTGCCGCGGCGGCGCTGGAGGGGCGGGGGCAGGCGGCGGGGCGGGGCGGGGCGGGGGCGGCTGGGGGCGGGGACAGAGACCCGCGGGGAGGGGACGGGAGGAGTGCAGGGGCCTAGAGGGCTCCGCGAAAACTGTGTGAGGCCGGCGGCCGGCGGGGAGGCGGCGGGTGTGCACTGGCTCGAGGGAAGCCCCGTTCCCGGAGCAGTCGGACAAGGCGGCTTAGGGGGCAGACCGACAGACGGCAGGGAGGGCCAGCATGCCCCCACTGCTGCACCCCGCCCTGCCGCTGCTCCTGGGCGCCACGCTGACCTTCCGGGCCCTCCGGCGCGCGCTCAGCCGCCTGCCCCTGCCGGCGCACGTGCGCGCCGACCCCCTGCGCACCTGGCGTTGGCACAACCTGCTGGTCTCCTTCGCTCACTCCATTGTGTCCGGGGTCTGGGCGCTGCTGTGGTGAGTGAAGGACTGGGGGAGTGAGGGTGAGTGGCTGGGAGATCCCACGTTACTCTCCGCATTACTCCCCGGCAGGCTCAGGCCGTGCAATCTCACCTGATTCTCTGTTTGGAAAGCTCTCCAACTAGGAGCGGCAGAGGCCCCAGGGGAGGGGGAAAGCTCATCTGGGAACCGGGAGGCACCTGGGTTTCAGCCAAGCCTCTCCACTTCCCACAAAGCCAAGAGCGCGAGCCCAGATTCCCCGGGGACTGGGAGGGGTAATGGGCGAGTAGAGGGTCCTTGGGGATGCGGAGATGTTGAGAGCCTGCCTTCTTCCCTCCCAGTCTATGGCAGACCCCCGAGATGCTGGTGGAGATTGAGACGGCGTGGTCGCTTTCTGGCTATGTGCTCTCTTGCTTCTCCGCAGGTAGGATTTGCCCAGAAAATACTAAGTAGGTGCGGGGACAGGGAGTTTTTTGTTCAGTTCATGACGTTTTTCCATCCCCCCCCCCCTCCCGCTAGGGTATTTCATCCACGACACGGTGGACATCGTGATTAGTCGTCAGACACGAGCTTCGTGGGAATACCTCGTTCATCACGTCATGGTAAATGAGAGACGTGGGATGGGGTGTAGGCTTGGTGCTAGCAACGTGGTCTCAGCCCTTCCCGGCCCTGGGAGGTAAAGACCGTCTTTCTTAGCCCCATTTCCAACCTATGTCCTACATCTCGTGCCAGGACACTGAAGGCTGGCAGTAACTGTGCCCTTGGGGAGTTCACTTTTGAGGCCAGTAGTCCATATTACCTCTTTGAACAGATTGGAAACCCCACTCAAGAGCCACAATCTGTGGGCAGGGATCAAAATTTAATTGTTGGGTCCACCAGACTATAACCCAGAAGGAAGCCAGTAGTGATGATTTCCCAGCCATTAATCTGGTAGCCTTGGTATGCCCACCAACTTTCAGGAAAGCCACGGTATTTGGGTTTCCTAACACGTTATCTCCCTTGCGTTCTAGGCCCTGGCTGCCTTCTTTGCAGGCATCTTCTGGAACAGTTTTGTTGGTGGGGGAGTCCTAACATTGTTGGTGGAGGTCAGCAACATATTCCTCACCATCCGTATGATGATGAAGATCAACAATGCCCAGCACCTCCTCCTGTACCGGGTCAACAAGTATGTCAACTTGGTCATGTACTTTCTCTTCCGCCTGGCCCCTCAAGCCTACCTCACCCACTTCTTCCTGCGTTATTTGGGCCAGAGGACCCTGGGCACCTTTCTGCTGGGTAACCTGCTCATGCTGGACATCATGATTCTCATCTACTTTTCCCGCCTCCTCCGCTCAGACTTCTGTCCTGAACGTGTCCCCAGCCAGCAACACAAGGACAAGTTTTTGACAGAGTGAGAGGCACAAAGAGCCTCTGCAACTTGTGGCAAGAAGAGCAAAGGCAGCCAAGAGTAGCCTCAGATGTATAAGGGAATTAGCCCGCAGCCTGGGGCATCCTCTGAGGCCCGGCTCTGCACCTACTATTGAAAATGCTAATGAATGCACTCCTCCGAAGTCCTTGTCCTTTCTTGGGCAAGGGGTGAGGGAAGCAGACAGACCGGTTGGACATGTTGGGTGTGGGGACAGATCCTGTGAAAGCCGGCCAGTCCACACTGCCCTGAAGTGGATGCTAATAAGAACTGTGTACTGGTTTCTTACGAGGCCCCTTCCAGATAAAGGGATTCTTGTTTATTCTCTTACCCTGGTGATGGTGGCAAATTATTGTTGTCTTGGGACAAGGAAGCCCAATCTGGGTCACAAATACCTGAGATCCCAACAGGGTAAGTAGACCAAAGTCTTGCCCACGCCCTGCTAATTTAAGTGTGTGTGTATACCACAGTATGGCCTCCCCAAAGCCCAACCAGAAATTAACAAAGAAACATGCATGGTGAAAAAAATTATATTTAGATTTAGCCAGCTGGACTCAGTTTAGATGATCCCAATCTGAAAAACAAAAGGGGAAGCTTTGTTACTGGGAGTTGCAATGTGAAGATTAAGCTGGAACATCATGGTTAAAAAACAAAATGAGGTGAAGATAGGGCCTATTAAGGATAGGGGTGCAGTCAGTTAAGCAGCAAGAGTCAGGTTTTGGTCACTAACAGACACGTCACTCGGACCCAGGTGATGGGTGACTTCATACCACGGGTAGCTTACTTTGTTGGCGACATCCAAAGCATCATAGTCGGGGGCCAGTCGAACATATGCCTTCTTCTCTCCATCAGGCCTAGGATTAAAGGAAGTCTTAATTCTTCCTACCTGCGCCATCCCCAAGCCCTCCCTTTCCCTCTAGTCTTTCTGGCACATCAGTGGCTTCCTTTGTCCATGCCATTCTTTCCCAAATAGTGGATTTTCCATCATTTGCACAGGAGGCTAGGATGCCACCAAACCACAAATGAAGCCAATTCCCCTTTCTGGGGAATACCACAGAATGTTTTTAAGACTAAAGTACGGGGGGGGGGGGGGGAGACTTAAGTACAGGTAATCTGACAAACTGTGCCTTACTGTAGGGCCTGCCTCTGTCTAGAGTTGTCGGGATCAAGAAAATGAATACCAACACCATACATCAAGTCCTAGAGGCAGGAGAGCTAATGTGTCCTCCAAAGTCTGTACTAGAATTACACTAGAAGCCGCTCATTTCTTAAGGCTTGTAAGCTGGAAACCTACTTCTGACTCCATGCAGGTTTCCTGGCTCCTGACAGGTCCTACTCACCTGATCAAGGTGTTGACCTTGGCCACATCAATATCGTAGAGCTTCTTCACAGCTTGTTTGATCTGGTGCTTGTTGGCCTTGACGTCCACAATGAACACAAGTGTGTTGTTGTCTTCTATTTTTTTCATGGCTGACTCAGTAGTCAGGGGGAACTTGATGATGGCATAGTGATCAAGCCTGGGGAAGCAGCAAAGTGGTGTCAGCTGGCCTGGGTCAAAGGAAAGGACAGGCTCTTTTTTAGAGCCCAAAGCCAGAAGAGCCCAGGTGCATCAGACCATGAAGTAGCAATCATTTTTGTCAGACTTTGGTCGCTAAACAGTGTCATCATCTGCACCCTGAAACTTAGGGACCTGTGGGCAGAAACCTGTGCACTTTCTACCCCTTGAAGGGCTTTAAAAAAAATAATTATTTACTTATTAGAGAAAGAGAGCACCCCCAAGATCAAGGAGAGGGGCAGAGGGAGAA
>CM052804.1:36556740-36592601 GCA_028533885.1 Nasua narica | reverse complement strand
AAGCCCGGTTGGCTGCTGGGAGGCGGGGGCGGGGGGGGGGGCTCCAGGGCAGCGCGCAGCTGGGTTCCGAGGGCTTGGGAGGGGCTAGACTGCGGCGGAAGCTTGAGGTTGAGAGAATGCCTGGGGCGGGGCTAAGAACGGGGGGGTAGGCGGGGGCGGGGCTAAAGTCTGGGGGTAGGACTAAGAGCTGGGAGTAGGTCTGGAGAGGAACTAGGGATGGGACTGAGGGCTGGGCCTGAGCGGCCGAGCTAAGGTTTAGGCCTGAGATAAAGAGGCGGTACTAAGGCTGAGGGGGGACAAAGAGGGGCCTGGAAGGAGCTGGGAGGCCCCGGATGAAGAGCGCGGCTGAAGCTTAGATTTGGGCTAAAACAACACAGAGCCAGTGGAGGGTGGAGGGAGGGATTGGGCAAGCATGAGGCGGAGTTAAGGGCTGGATTGGGGCGAAACTGAGATTGGGGTTTACGGCTGGCTCGACCAAGCTGAGGTTCAGGATTGGACTTCCGCGAGGAAGAGTCTTGTAGAGACGAGAACTGGGCTAAGAGCGATGTGGGTCAGGACGACACTGAGGATTGAAAGGTGGACTAAGGAAAAGATTGAGGACAATGCCAGCAGCATCTGGGATGAGAGCAGCACTGGTAAAGAGGAGGCGGGGCAGGAGTTTGGGGGTGGGTTTCGACCTGTGGGCGTGGCACCCAAGGAGGGTCTAGAACTGGGAAGAGCTGGCGGAGGAGGCGGGGCCAGGGGCTGGACTGGGGCGGAGTTAGGGCCTGGGGGCGGGCTTATCCCGAGCCGTGGACCAATGATTGAGGACTGGGATCCTGAGGGCCTGGAGAGTCCGGCTGGAGCCGGAGCTGCCAACCCAACCCCTAGTTTGTAAGGCTGGAAGGCCCAGCCGCCGCCTAAAAAATGCGACGTCTCGCTGGAGCGCCTGGTCCAGCACCCACCCAGTCAGTCACCTGGCTGGGACTAGGGGGTTCCATTGACTCTGAGGGAGGAAGGAGTCTGGAGGTTCCATGCGTGACATCACAATCACCGCCAGATGTGGGCGGGGCCAGAGCGGCATTTCCCAGGAGACGCGTGCACACCGCACTGCCTAGCTCCCTCCTTCTCCCTACTTCCCTTCCTTTCTCCCTTTTCCCCTCCCTTCCTTCCCCATTCGGCGGCTTTGGTGCCCAACCTGGAACCCCCTACCTGCGCCACAAGGGCGAGGGGAGCTCCTCGGCTCGCAGGACTGGGAGGATTCTGTACAAATGAGCATCACCTGTGAGTTTTGAGTTAGGTCCCTGCGCCTGGTTGAATGTCCCTCCCAAGTAAAAGACCACAAACTACCCTCTTCCTTTCAAACTATCACTCTTCTCATTTCATTATGAAGTTCCGCCCTGTGTCCGGCCACAATTACTTCTGCGGGAGCGCAGCTGGACTGCTGCTCCCAGTAGGAGCTCTCCTTCTGTCTGTGAAACTAGAGAGTTAACTCAGATATCAGTTAACTAAACCCCACCCCTTGGCTAAGCGAGTTATGATTGTTAGGGCTTCCTGGGGGGTTGGGAGGAGTTAATCAGCGGACTCTGTCTACAAGCCGCCTTCATGGTGACTCCAGAGAGGGAAAAAACAATGGAGTCAGATAAAGCAGAGTTTGAATCCTGACCCTTAGGGTTCAGGATCTGGGATCACTGTGAATGAGATCACTGGATCACTGGATTTGGGAGGTCCTGAAGTCAGGATTGAATCAAACCAGAGTATGAAGAATTGGCCCTGTTGAAGCTGAAAAGCAGGTGCCGTAGGAAAGTGAGAGCTAGTGGGATGGGCTTTGGATAGGAACTCCAAGTAGACAGGGCTGAAAGAGCACAGGTCATAGAGGGCCAGGAAGATTGGGTTTGACTCCTACCTCTACAGTCTATTAACTTGTGTCTTTGGACAGGTTTTTTATCCTGAGTCTCTGAGTCCCCATTGATAGAATGGATTGTGGTGAGGATTTTGAATCAAAGGCATAGTTTAAAAGCCCAGTACAGTGCCTAGCGTTGGGGAAATGCTCATCCTGGGTCAATTCTCTTTCTCTAGAAAAATCTCCAGCTGTGAACCCTGGGCAGAATTTCCAACACTGTAGTTTCTTTGTGGCTCCAATAGGGGGGTTATTTTATTCTACTCATGTAGTCATTCAATCAACCAACATTTACTGGACACTTTTCATGCCCCGGGACTTGCAGATACACAGGCAGATCAAATATGGGCCTTGTTCTCATGTTGCCATAGTAAGTACATGAAGTGCCACGGCAGGGTAAAGGGGCACAGGACATTTGTGACCAATTCTACTTGGCTAGATAGCATTGTTCTTTCCGAGATGAACAGGTATTTCTGGGGAGGGAGAGGCAGGAGCGAAGGAATGGAGAAGGGAGGGTGGGAGGAAGGATCATGGGTGGGAGAAACTTTTAACAGAGGAAGGAACCAGGGCCTGGGTCCTGGGTGGTCAGCTATGTCACGATAAGGAGTTTCACTTCATTCTGAAGAGAGTAGACAGCTCTTGAACAAGAGGAACATGGCGGACCAGTTGGTATTCTAGAAAATTCAGTTTGGCTGCATTGTGAAGACTGCATGAGGGTAGTGAGACAGAAGGCAGGGAGGCTAGGCAGGAGGCTCCTGCAGCAGTCTTAGGGATAATGGAAGAGTGAACCAAGATAGAGGCAGATATGGGGGACAGGTAGACATGGCAAGACTTGGTCATCAGGTTGACCTAGAGGTGAAGGAAAGAACAATCCCTAGATTTCTAGCTGAGGTGTCTGTTCCTCTCTGAAATGGAAGAGATAAGATGGTTTCTTGAGGGTAAGAAGAAGATGAAAGGCTTGTGTGGTTCATGCTGGTCTAAGATGTTTTGGGGAAAGTCCAAGAGGATATCCACTACGTGCTCCGGAAAGCAGCCTGTATTGGAGACCCTGATTCATGTCTTTTTTTGGGTGGATGTTGAAGCCATGTAAGTGGATGCCATTATCCAAGAGAAGGCTGTAGACTCTTTGAGAAGGAGCCCAAACCCAGAACCCTGGTAATCACCAATTTTAGGGGGACAGTAGAGGAAAAGGAAACTGCAAAGAAGTCAGCAAAGAAGGAAGCAGCTAGTCAGAGAAGGCAGGCAGGTGAGTTGAGAGAGGTGTGTCTTGGGAGTCAGCAGAGCAATTTGCAGGAGAAAAGAGATTAATTGGTCAACAGTTCTGGTGTGAAGAGATGAAAAGAAGGCCTCAGGGTTTAGTTATTAGGAAATTGTTGGGGAGGGGTGGTGCCTGGCCGGCTCAGGCTCAGTCGGTAGAGCATGGGACTCTTGATCTCTCGGGGTTGTGAGTTTGAGGCCCACGTTGGGCATAGAGATTACTTTAAAAAAATAAGTAAGATCTTAAAAAAAAAAAAAAAAAAGGAAATCGTTGGTGGCCTTTGCCTGGGCTCTTTTGATAGAAGGATCCAATAGCTTCTGTGCTGTCTGTGACTGGCATGGAAGAGAGGTGGAGACTCTTGAGCTCACTGAAGATAGGGACTGGGCCTCCTTCATTGGTGCCTTGTGAAGCTGACATATCTGTTAAATGAAGGAGTGAATAAATCTGGATTGAAAAAGAGGTTGGGTATGCAGTGGCAGAGGGAGAAACGGGGTTTATAGAGTGTTTTGTTTAAAGACATTCATTGCCTGTAGGAGCGAAACCACAACAGTGAAGAGGGAGAAGGTAAAAAATCTGGCTGGGACCTAGAATTCAGGTGCTTTGGGCAGGAGGACGGTGGAGGGTCACTTCCCGAGGCGGGAGGAGAGTCGATGAGGGTAGGAGTGGCCTCAGGTTATGCCAGTGCAAGGCACTGAGAGGAACAGCAGCAGGGTCGGAACCTTCAGGAAGGTGCTGGAAGTTTCATTCACTCATTCCTTCCATACATTTTGGGTACTTACTGGGCTGTGGAAAATAGAAGGAGCTGACCCCTTTGAGCTGGCAAACAGCTCAAGGGGCAGGACTTAGCTCTGATGCCCCAAAGGGCCAAAGCTCATTGCGGGAAGGCAACCCTGTGCTCACTGATGGAGCTGGAATCCCAGCCCAGGGAGGGAGCGTCTGACCAGCCTCCTCACCCGCTGGGGAATTCCTGGAATCGTCCCTCTTGCCTCGGCTCATTACTCCAGACTCCACTCCTGTTTTGCTTCTTCCAGGAAGCCTTCCTCATTACCGCCCGCCACACCCCCACCCCTGCAGCACTGCCGTTCTTGTTCTCTGCTCCCAGGCCTTCCTCCCACCACCTCCCTTCCCATCAGTGTGTGCGTCGTGCGGTGGCCCTGAATGGTCGTCCTCTGTGTCCCTCTCCTCACCTTGAGAACGGGGACCATTGGGTTGTTTCGGAAATTTCTGCATCTCCGGGGTGCAGGTGGAGCTTGTCGGGGCAGGGCTGAGGCATGCGGGGCATGGGGAGGAGGCTGCAGCCGCTGCCACTCTGTGCTCTCTCAGATGTGAACAGGTTGCCCGGCTGGGAGAGAGGACATCTGCTGGCTGGTGTGCCCTCTAGCACTGATGCATCGACCTTCTCCTCTGAAGGTGGGTCCAGGGACTCTTGGGGCCCCGGGGTTCCCCATCGCCCTCACTTGAGAGAAGGGACACCTGGTGGCAGGCAGGAGGGAGGGAAGCGTTTGGTCCTGAGTGGGTTACCCAGCTGCCTCAGCACCCCCCGCCCCCATCCCCTCCTCCTGCCAGGCCGGGAGGGCCCATTCCCCATTCCCCAAGGCCACAATCACCCCTGTCTTCGGCCTAGCACTTTATGGTGCACAGATTTCTTTGACATATATGAACTGAGCCCTCTTGACCATCCTGCAAAATATGCATTACTGCCATCCCCGCTTTTATGGCTAAGGAAATGAAGGCTCAGAGAAGTCACGTTAGTAAGTGACAGAGCCAAGACTTGGACTCAGGCCCGACGTGCCACTCTGCTGCCCCTTGCCCCCAGGTTGGCAGTGCTGAAGAAGGTGGGGGTGGTGGTGACCCCAGGTCCAGCCTCGCATGCCTTATTCCCCCCAGGGTGGAAAGGGGGCAAGGGAGAAGCAAAAAGGGAGGCCACCAAGTGGGTCAGGGGTGTGTGGGGGACCCAGGGCCCTCACAGCCTGGTGGGGAGAAGGGAAGGGAGGAGGAAGGTGGGGCAAAGCTCATACCAAGCTGCCGTCCCTTCATCTCTCAAGTACTTCTAAGGCCACTTGGACTAACAACCCCCCCAGCCTGGGTTCCCTCCTGGGGAGTGGCCAGGGTGGGGTCCTGTCCTAGTTCCACGCTCATAGAGGCTGGATAAAGGCTCAGCCCTCCCGGCCTGTCCAGGGGGAGAAGAAGAAGTACCCCAGATCAGGCTGGAACTCATCAGTGCCGGCTCACTTCTTCCTGCACGGGTGGGAGGAGCTGGAGTCCAAGGGGGGACCTGCAAGAAGGTGCCTTGCTGTCTCTGACCTGGTACAGGAGACCTTGGGCATGTGGAGTCACTTCACAGGCTCTGCCTTTTAGCTGGCGGCCCGAGGGAGAGCCTTAGGCAGGGGGGGGGGGCAGTGGGGGGAGGCTGTGGGGGGAGGGGATGGGAGACTCCAGTGTGTCCAGGGCTGCAGGGGGGGGGGTTGGCCCGAGCACGAGAGGAGGAGCCTTTCTCCAGGGCTTTCCCCAAACGCCAAATCCTCACCCCCAGCGGCTTCTCCAGGGTACCTGCGCTGCCTCCGAGGGGCAGGGGCGGCAGGGCTCAGGGTGGGGGCAGGCCGTTCACGTCTGTGGCTCTAAGGAGATGATGGGATGGGCAATGGGGACTTGATGAGTGGAAGAGTGAGCGTGGGGAATGGGGAAGAGGTGAGAAAGTGAGGAAGGTATCGGGAGGGAGGAGGGGCTTGGAGAAGAGGAGGGGAAGCGAGCCCCAGAGGCAGGCCGAGAAGCTGAGGACCCTGACCCTATCTCCCCTCCAGGCTTGAGCCTCCGTGCCACGTGCCACGGTGGGGCCGGAGTGACCCTGCAGCTGAGGGGTAGGGATGTGGGCCTCCTGGCCCGGGGCCTTCGCCTACGCGGGCAGCCTGTGGAGGGCCCCGGGCCGGGCAGGGGGCAGGGAGTGGCAGAGGCAGGTGTCATGGGTCAGCAGAGGGGGACTCGCTGAGACATTTTTCTGGGAGCCTGCGGGGAGATTTGTGCAGGGGACCTGAGGGGGAAGGGGACGCTGAGTTCCTCCTGGTGGGCTACCACTCTGGGGTAGAAAGCTGCTGGGGACGGGGAGCGGGTGGGTGGCAGCAGGTGAATTTGGTGAAGCTTCTAGATTGAGCCAAGGGAGGGGCGCCCCGGAGGTGTCGCCACCCCTGTGTGACCCAGACCTCCCCGCCCCCTCAGGTGAATTCAAGGACCCGGACAGGTGCTGCTGGAAACACAAGCAATGCACTGGGCACATCATCCACCCCTTCGCCTCGGACTATGGCCACCACAACCTGCACCTGCACTCCGCCACCCACTGCGACTGCGAGGCTAGGTAAGGGCCCTCCTCCTCGGGAGACCCACGCCCAGGGGAGACCCCTGGGCCCAGCTAGGCCCACCGTTGCCCTGCGGTTCGCCCCTCAGCTCTGACCCGGCCCCGGTTAGCTTAGCCCCAGCTTTGTAAACCTGGCTCTGCTCTGGAGCCACGGGGAGGAGGTCTTTCGGCAGCCTGGGCTTGAGTCGGGCGGAAGCCAGCTGTCCCTCAGGCTTCTGGCTCGGGGTCCCCGGGGGAGTCACGGAGGCGTGGGAGCCAGGCTGAGTCCTCTGTGTGGCAGGCTGAAGGACTGCTCAGAGAAGAGAAATAGCGACAACTCCCGAGATGTGGGCCCAACCTGCTCCCGAGATGAGGGCTCAACATGTTTCAACATCATCCAGTCCCCTTGCTTTGAGCTCATCCCAGAGGAGGAGAGTGTGGAGCGGTTCTGGTACGGCTGGTGAGTGCCGGCAGGCTGACAGGGGCGGCACTAAGGGGCACCGGCCCCCCCACTCTCTGTCAATCTTCTCTTCTCCTGTCCCCCTCCCTCCCAGGTGCAAGAGCTATAGGCCTGTCTCTGTGGCGGTGATCCACCACCCCATCCACCATGACTATGTGCCGGATGACCTGAACGAAGAGGAGGAGGAGGAGGAGGAGGAGGAGGAAAGCAAGCCTCCCATTCCCACCCAGGTGGGCCCCGCCACCACCGCCCCTGCTGACCCAGGCCTGGGCGCGGTCACAGCTGCCCCGGACTCGGCAGCTCCCATCACGATCTGGCGCTCCGAGAGCCCCACAGGGAAGTCCCAGGGCAACAAGGTGATCAAGAAGGTGAAGAAGAAAAAAGAGAAAGAGAAAGACAAGGAAGAGGAGCTGGATGAGAAGGCAAAGCCGAAGAAAAAAGTCAGGAAAGGCAAGTTGAGCAAGAAGAAGAGCCCAGTTAAATCGGAATCTTCACCTCCGGACTTGAGCCGATCAGTGAGCCCGAGAGAGCTGACCAGGATGTCAGAGTCCAGCCCAGAAAGCCGGGAAGACCTGGAGAGTATGGACAGTTACAATGACCCCCGGCGGGAGGAGCCCTCCAGCGAGGAAATCGTGGAGTCCTCGTCGCCCAGGAAGAGAGAGAAGAACACGGTCCAGACTAAGAAACCTGGGGCGAAGACCTCACCAGTCAAGAAGGTCAAGAGGAAATCTCCCCCAGCATCAAACCCCAATCTCAGCTGAGGCCAGGGCGTCCAGGGTGAAGAATAAATGCGATCAAGCCTGTAGCTGACCCCCTGCTGCTGTTCTCTCTCCCTCCAACCTGTCCCTGGTGGGGGGTGAGGAGGGGGTGGGCTCTGGGCGCAGCTGGAGCCAAGGGGCCGCGGGGCTGCAGGCGTTTCTGAAGGGTAGTCTGCCTTTCGAGAGGGATCCATGGGAACTTGGAGGGGGGCGCGCAGCCTGTTTCTCTGTAACATCCTAGGCTCGGGGCAGGAGAGGAGCACATCTGGAGGGGGTGGGAAGGAGGCTGCCCATCTCCTGGGAGACTGGTCTGTGTGGAATCCGCTCGGGGACAGGCAGTGCTGTCTGCAGTGATACCCCTAATAAATCGAACCTTTTAACCCACTCTGTGCCACTGTGCCTGGCCTTTCCCTCCTCTAAGTGGCCCTTAGGAAGATGCTGGTGGCAACAAAGGGAAGGTGATCTTCTAGCTGGTGTGTCCCTTGTTGCTACTAGGCCCTTCCAGACCTTTGTGCTGAAGGGAATGGAACGGAGTTCCTGGCAGAAGACCAGCTTTTCCTTCCCAACTCTTGCCAACAGCCGAAGAGATCTTGAATGATGGGATGAAGTCGAGATGGGAGCCTCATCAAGCTTGGGCAGTAATGACCTTTTCTGAGTTCTCTGCTGAGCCCCAGGCAGAGGAAAAGGAGGGGGAAAGCTTCACTTACCCAGCACCAACTTGCAAAGCAGTGAGACAGGCCCTTCTGAAGAAACACGGCACACTAGGGGTCGAGAACACGAGACAGCGGGGCTGGGGGAAGGGGCCAGGGCCAGGGGGCTGGCTGGACCAAGCTGGTAAGAGGGGGACTGGCCTCCCCTGCAACAGCCCGGCACTTCCTTTCCCAGGGCCTGCGGGGGAGCAGGCAAGCACGGGGCCCGTCCTCGGCAGACATGCTTGTGTAGAGGTACCGGACCATCACGGACCAAGGCCCAACTGGCAGAAAGAGTGGGGGAAGAGGTGCAGGGGCTCGAGAAGCCGAAACTTACTCGCGGCCCTTCTTCACTGTGCCAGAGGCGGCTCGTGGGCACAGCAGATGGCGTGGCTGCCTGCGAGTGTGCTAACAGCAGCTAAAGGGTCCTGGGGCCTTCCGAGGTCCTGGGCCCCAGGCCGAGCGCTCAGTGCTGGCAGCCGCCCCGACGAGGCAGGTAGCAATCCCCCCACTTTACAGAGAAGATGGCTGGCTCAGAGCCAACAGGCCCAGGGCTGGCAAGCAGAGCAGGGGCGTGATCCCAGGCAGATACAGAGGCTATTTGCTGCTCTGAGTCCCCATCTCTCTGATGGCCTGGGAGGAGTCACGGGGAGCCCCCAGAGCTCCGCACACTGCTTTGAAAGCCACCCTTCAAGCGCCGGAGCGTTGGAGAGAGAGACTTTATCACGTGCTCTGTAGAAACACTGTTTATTCAAATGACAGGCAGGAAGCGGAGGCAGCAGCAGGTGGGCGAAGGCGGCCAGGCGGGGGCGGGGCAGGTTAGCGCTGCTCCCCCAGGTCCCCTGCAATTCTGCTTTGCTAGCCACCCAGGCTGTCGGCATCAGGGCCAGAAATACTTTCCCTCCTCTCCCTCCTGCCCCAAACTGAATAAATAGCATTCCTCTCCCCGCAAGAGCTGGGGGAGACTCATGTGCTGAGCTTGGTGCCCCGGGGTCACAGCCCAGAGTCAGGTGAGGGCAGCAGCTCAAAATGGCTTGTAGGGAGTAGAATACAAAAACGGTTCCACTCTCATTCTCGTCTTCCTCTTCTTCCTCCCCGCCACACTCCCCTCCCAGCCTGGTCCCGGGACAGGTGGCCGGTGAGGGCCTGGAGTGGGAGCATTGTTGCCTAGCGTACACTGAGCTCAAATTCGCGAGGCCGTCCAGCTCGTCACCCATCCAGGCGGACCACCAAAGAGAATGTCAATTCACGCCACTTTATGGACAGAAAAGGAGGGGCAGGGAGTGAGGCAGTGGGCAGCTGGGCCTCTCCCAGCCTCGGGGGTAACCAGAGTCCTAGGAGCAGGCCCCCTACCGATCCATCTCATCCAGGAGCGGGGTGGCATCGCCGGCAATGGACATGGGGGTGCTTTCGATCATGGGGCTGGGAGAGGGTCGAGGTGTCAGCCGCTGCTTCTGTTTCCGCCTCTCGGCTTCCTTCTCCTGTAGCCACTGCTCTGCCATCTTCCCCCAGTCGATGGCGGCGTGGCTGTTGGACCTGGGCGCGGGAAGGAGGGGCCTCTGAGATCAGGAGTCTCCAGGAGCTCGCTGGAAGAAAGCCTTCCCTCTCCCATCCTCACAGAAATGGACCTCCTATTTTTTGGCAGCAGCTGTGGCCAGCTGCCACGTCACCCTCTTCCATCTTCTCCCAGAAAGCAGTCAACCCAGGCTATGAGCCGGCTCACGGCGAGGTCCCAGGTACCTGCCGATGCCGAGCCTGCTGGCCTCGTGACGACGCCTGCCCCTAGGAATCCGCTCTGTGCCACCAACCACATACTCACTTTGGCTGCTGCTGCCGTTGCCGCGAGCTGGAGGAGGGCTGGGGCTGGGCCTGGGCAGACTGCGGCGTGGTGCTGGCCTGGAGCTGGTGGTACTGCGGGGTGGTGATGGGCTGGCTGGGCGTTGTGTAGGAGTAGCTGGGGGTCATTAGTGGGGTGGCCACTGGCTGCTGGGCTGGCGTTGGGAACACCTGGAGGAAGGAGAACCATTCGATGGGGATGGGTTTGGGGCGCATTCGGCCTTGCTATGAACTTCCGGCAAACCGAAAGCTGGGGCTCGGCCGAGAGCTTTCAAACCCCCTCTTGGGCAGCGTGCAGTCCCAAGCAGCAGAGATAGGCGAGCGGGACGGGACTGGGCACAACAACGGGGTCCACCAGTCCTGGCTGCCCAGGGGTTCCAGAGATCTCCAAGGACCGTGGGTTGGAGACAGTTCCTAAGGGTGCGGTGACCCCATCTGATGTATGAAGCCCCCCATGGTGGGCACTGCCGGAGGCCAGTCTATGGACACGGATCGGTAAAGGAGGGTTGGGAACGGATGATCATTCCTTTTCAGTTTTCTCCACCCCCTGCAGGGAGCCTTGTCCCCAAGCCACGTACGTGGTAAGCGCTGCTGCCCCCTCCACTGCCGCCATAGCCATACTGGCTGGAGGCCCACTGGGCTGGGGTGGCGTTAGGGTTCTGTCCTTGGCCTGTCACGGCTGCAATGGCGCTGAACATCTGGGAGGTCATGTTCTGGGGCAAGGCATTCACAGCTCGCGTCAGATCTGTAAGCACACAGAGGTGGGGGATGGGCACGTTAGAGGTCAAAGTCCTTCTGGTGCGGTCCCTCCAGCTCCCAGTCCCAGACACGAGCTCCTCACCTGCAAGGTTGATGTTGGCTGGGGTGGCATTGATAGAAGCAGGTGTCCGGGTCCTGCTGCTGCTACTGGGGGTGATGCCTGTAGGAAACGGCCAAAGTTAGTTACGTCCCCCCCCGAAACCCATTTCTGGTTTCACAGTGTTGGGAGCTAGAGGAGATCTGAGGTGGGTGAAGAGAAGAGAAGCTGCGTCGGCAAAGTAGATGGAGGATGTCCTTCATGCCAAGAGGCTGGAGCAGGAGTGACACAGCTGCGGTGACAGCTCAGGCCTTGGCCCTTCCACAGGTGGCACGTGAGCACCCTGACTCAGGGCCTACCTGTCCCTCTAAGCACACCCCAGAGCTCAGCGCAGAACTCACCTGGTACAGGATCCTGGTAGTGATCCTTAAACCATCTGAAAAGTCCATTCACAGTCGGGAAGATTTGGCCCCGGTACCGGAATCCTTCGGGAGTCACTGTTACATATTCTATCCTGGGATTTTGGAAAGAAACACGTGTCAGACACCACTTGGGGCCGGGCCTGAGAGAGTGGCCAGAAAAGATCTCTACCGTGTGAAGGAGCCGCACTGGGTGCTGGGGGGAGAGGAGAGATGAGAGAGACCCGACTCTGTCAAAGGAGGCCGCACTCTGAGGAGGTGAGCACGTCAAGGCCGGGAGTAGGCAGCCCCTGGTGTGCTAGGTACAGGCCGCCCGAGGAAGGGCTGCCGGGGGCTGGGCCACCATCCCTGGGATGACAGCAGCACCTGCAGGTGAGGGTAAGACTGAGGTCCCAGTGTCAGGGTCGGAGGGGCTTCCCAGGGCAGCAAAAACAATTCTCCATGAACTGGAATCTGGAAGCCCCCCTGTTCAGGAGTGCAGTCTGACCTTACTCGACACTGCAGCACAGGGAGTGCAGGCCGGGCTCTGGGTTCAGAGCAGTTCTAGGTCTAGCTCGGGCTCCGTCACTCGCCACCCAGATGACCTTCTGCGGAGTGACTAAACCCGAATCTCAGCTTCGTGTGAAAACGAGAGTGACAACACTTAACCCTTTAGAACTGAGGGTGGGGAACGAAGGAGACGGGGCACGAGACGCGCTCAGCACAATGCCTGAAATAAGGTTCTGTTCGTTAAGGATAACTGTCAGTTACCAACACACAACGACAAGTGCCGCCAAGTTCTCATTTATAGATAAGTTGAACGCTGCTTCTTAAGTGTCCTTAGTTGGGCCACCTGAGGAGCCTTCCCACGGAAAGTTATCACGGAGCCTCAACCGCCTTGCTTAAAGGTCCCTCGTTTGTTCGACTGCTCCTCAGGGGACAGGGTCCGGCCAAGCGCCCTGGCTGCCACCCTCTGGAAGCGTGACGGTGAGTCAGAAGCGGCTTCTCAGAAACGACAGCGCTTTTCCACCCGTGCCCAAGATGGTGCAGGGTCTGCAGTCTAGAGCTGTCACTTAGCCCCGGAGCCTCTACCTACAGTCCACGCTGTTCACCACGAGCAGCAGAAGGACAAGAGCAGAAAGGCACCGGCCTTGGCCAAGGGCCGAAGGGAGGATGCGGGCAGAGGGAAGGCTGGCAGAATGATGAGTCTCCGTAGTAGACAAAAAGAAAGCAGATCCCCCAAAAAAACAGAAAAAAGAAAAAAGAGGGACCTGGTCTGATTCAGAGTGAGCTCTAGAGGGACCCGGAGGAATACGGGAAGGCCAGCCTGCCAGCCGCACACAGACGGGAGCTGGGGCGGGGGGTCAGCGGGAGGAAGAGCAGCAGCTCTTGTGACCCACGCGGGCAGTGCGGGCGAAGTCACCTAGCTCACTACCGCGACCCTGAGCCACCGCTACTGACCGCCCTGGCCAGGGCAAAGCACAGGAAAAAGGAGGGGCCCAGGCCCGTGTCCTGGCCCCATCTTGGCCAGTCGGGTGGAGAGGGGCTGGTAATTTCCATCTCTCCTTGGGAGAGAGAACAGGTGAAGAAAACTTTCTCTCATAGGGTTGAGGAAAGTATCTTTCTTACAGAATCTTTGCCCTTTTGCCTCTAAATCGTCACCCTCCTCCCCCAACTCCAACCTCCACTGCTGGTCTAAGCAGGAAGAGGGAACAGGGAGTCAAGAGGAACCAGACTGAGGACTACTCCCGGGCTCTCTGACTCCCTTGCTGGCCTTTCTGCGGACCCCAGCGGCAGCACCTGCGCGGCACCAGAACTCACCTGGGTTTACCCCGGGGCTGGTATCCCAGGAGGAACTTGCCGGGCAGTTCCTTGCAGGCACAGATGAAATAAGGGATGAAGGTAGGCTTCTCCTTTTTCGTTTTGATGAGCAGCTCCTCTAATTTCTGGGGGTAGAACGAGGGGAGAGGTTGGGATAGCAGCGTGCTCGGTACGCAGCACGAGGCACACCTCCTTCACCAGCACCCCAGCCTGAAGCGGCCGGGAGAGGTCGTGCCTGGAAGAGCCCTGGGCTCACCTTACGGTCACCGCCACTGCAGTCCTGATAATATTTGTGGTTCAGGAGGTCCCGGGCAAAAGACGCCATGGGCTGGACATAGCGAGCAACAATCTCATCCAAGTCTTCAAACTCCTGTGGGGAGACGGTAAAGGCCCCACGTGTCACACTCTGAGTTGAGACTCCTGGCCCTTCATCCGATCCGCTCCGAAGAGAACCCATGGGAGGAAGTGGCCTTCCCAGCCCTGCTGTGGCCTCACTCCGCTGCAAAGGCCCCTCCGTTTATGCAGCTGTTTGAGTCGCACCCAGATGGATTGGCTTATTAGGCACAAAATCTTTTAAACCGTAACTCTGATTCTCCCCTGCAGCTTGGGGACAACAGGGAGCCTCAGAAAATTTCTCTCCACTGAAACCAAAAAAGAGAAACACGTGTGTGCGTGTGCGTGCGTACACAATCATGTGCTTCTGGTTGTATATTTTCTCCTCCTCCACTGCTGGCGCTCTCTAGGTAGTCTATTTTAAAATATAGAGGACACAGAAAAAGGAAAAAAACCACAGAAATTGTTATCAAATGACTCATCTCACAATCACCCTCCTGTTTGGATGCTCCGTGCAGCTGAAATACATCTAACGCACGTAAGTCACTAACGTCAGCTGAAAGTCGCCAGACATGCCTCGTTTCTGGAAGCAGGAGAAGAGATGGGAAGTGGGCGGGAGCCGGCTCTCACCTCACTGTTGATCCACAGGGTGGCTCCCAGGCTGAAGGCATTCTCCTTGCCTTCTTCCCGCACGTCCACGTGTTGGTAGATGCCATCGCTGACCTTCCAGGTCACGGTCAGGTGATTTTCACCCTTGCTACTCGGGCGGATGATCACGTCACCCTGGTCCATGGTCTCCATCATCTTTTCTGCTTGCTTGAAGTTTATATTATGGAAAGATGGGTGTGCGATCACTCGCTTGATGTATGCTGAGGAGGGCAGGAAAGAAGTACAGATCAGGTGAGGGGACTGGGAGCCCACAAAAACGGGACAAATCGTGGCTTCATTTCTGCCCCGCTGTCAAATTCTGAGACTCCTTCACCCTCTCCGGACCTGGATGCTCTGATGTGAAGGATGTGTGCACCTGGGTTCCTCAGGTGCTCGGAGAACGAGCCTTTAAACATCACGGTGTGTTAGCAAAGAACGTGTGACCCAAGAAGACCCTGGCTTCCAGCCCCGCCACGGACTCCATCCGTGAGGTCTCTGGGCCTCAGCACCTCCGGGCAGAGCGCTCGCTCCCACCGGGGCACAGCCATCAGCAAGTGCATCCTGCGGAGGGAGGGCTGCTGGGACTCGGGCTGGACAGGCGCAGTGGTGGCCACACTCACTGGTCCGCTGCTGCTTCCGTTTCATGTCCTCCTCCTGCTTGTGGTCTGCTGCTTCGGCGTCAAAGTCATAGTAGGTGTCCTTGGGCAGTTTCCACTCGTTGTTCCTGTCCATGAGGTCTGAGGTTCGGCAGGTCAGGTCGGCGCTGAACTTCTCGATGTCAATCTTCATGATGCGGCAGTGAACGGTCATTCCCACCTAGATCCACAGAACATTTGAGCTGGAAGGGACAAAGATGATCTAGCCCGATGCCCCGTCTTACAGGTGAGAAAACCAAAGTCCAGGCAGAAAGTTGGGAGAGTGACTTGCCCAAAGCCAGTCAGCTTGCAAGCGACAGATCGGGCGTTCAGTGTCGAGTTTGGTCTGCAGACTACAGGCCGGGCCCTGCACAGACGCCTATCACTCTAGGCAGGAAAAGCAACTGGGGCTTACTGTGTCTACCCTGACACTGGCTATTCCCTTCTCCCATAGAGTTACCTAATTACTGCTCCTGGGGTGCCATCAAAGCCTGGCTGCCCTTTTTGGAGGGGAGGCGAAGTAAGAACTTTCTGGTTTTTCCCCAACTTGAGTCTTTCTGTCTAAACAGCAGCACAAGCCAGTCCCATGGCATGGCCCTCCTTTCGAAAATCTCCCTAGCTTCCGTTTTTCAGGAAGATCTTTCCCCAACCTTCCTATCTCCGCAATTCTCGGGTGTTCGTGACACTCAGAACCAGAAAATTTGGCAGATCTAGTACCAGCGATGTCGCCAAGTAACTGGGTGATTCTGGAAAAGATACTCAAATTTCTCCAAAAAAAAAAAAAGAAGGTCCTATTTTCCTTCCCTATCACGTGAGATTCAAGACAACACGTGTAAATGTCAAGTGCTGGTATCTACTGGGTGCATAAGAAAAGGCAGCTGGCAAGAGAATACCAGAACAGAAAGAGAGCTTAGCCTTTCTGTTTCACAGCATGGAATGCTGGGCCCTGCTTCCTGCCCGCAGACTAAAGCACAGCTTCTCGCACAGGAAGAGAGAGCCCTCTCCTGAAGGGCTGGCAACCCAGTGAAATCTCACAAAGACAGTGAACAAAAGCTGCTACTCATTCACATGCTTCTCACCCTGGCTTCTTTCCACTAGTTATAAATCCTCCTGACACTCTCCCTACCAGCGGCCAGTGGGAACAGAGCCTCACTTCTGGGGGGCACAGCCCAAAGTTCCGGAGCGCCCAATTTGGGCGGCTGAAAGCCCCACTAGATGCCTTAGCCCGGTCGTTCATCTACCTTCACTCGCTCCTCTGGCCGCTTTACCACTTTGTCGCTGAGGAACTTGGTGGGGATGAAGCCGGTGACACCATTGTCTAGCCGTGTTTTGACCCCAATGGCCTGGCCTGGGCACGAACCGCTGTCAAAGTGGTTCCAGACCTGAAAAGTACATCAGAGAGGAGCTTGGTCATTAAGATTCTGAAAATTATACGTTCAAAAAAGAGCTGCCGGGCACTGCAATTTATCTTACCGTAATACCTGGCAACATGGTCTGAAAACACAATGACTCAGCCACCCAGCAAAACACAGATTTTAAAAATCCCTAAGGTTCCTTGACTCATAACTGATGTCAGTGGCTGGCACCAGCGGCCATCAGAGCAATCCTTCATGTTAACCAGATCTGTACGTCCCTCTAGCTACAACTGAGGTCCCTTCTGCCACTTTGTTCGGACACAAGAAATATACATGCCAGTCTCCGCAGAACCACCCATTTCGGTGAACTAGGCGCCCCCTGGCTTTCTCATAACCTCGGACAACCCACGGCTTTTTTATTAGGTCAAGGTCAGAAATTCTCTCTTTCACAGACTGCCTGATAACATTCGAGACTCAAGAAAAAGCGTTCAGGGTGGCTTTAGTAACTTCTGACCATCAGAGAGGCAGATACTGTCTAGAAAGTGGGACAAATTAAAATGTGTGTGGAAAATGGAAAAATTCAAAAGAGCCTAGAGCTACTTTGTAATTAGCACGTAAGGGGACACTGTGTCTCCCCTGTAAGTAAGAAATGCGTGTCTTCGTATCTCTAATCTGGTTGAGTTAGATCCCCAGAGAATGGGAAACTCAGGTTAAAGGCTGAGCCAGAATAGAAGGCAGCACACAGATTTCTGACCAGCATCCAAGGGACTTCATGTTACACCTGTATGCGTTCTAGCCCTCTTCCTCGTCTTGTGTATTCGTATTCGGTAAGAGCACCACCCAAAACAGCACGATTCCCGACTCCATTCTAGAGCACAGAGAACTTTCAGTGGAGAACTCCAGGAACCACAGTAACACAGCAGCACGTACCTCACTGAGTTCGGGGAAATTGTCTTGCTGACAGAAGGGGCACTGCCAGAGCCCTGTCTCATCGTTGCGGATGGCCTGGTCATAGCTCTCACCCTGTGGACGCCTGTGGGCAATGCCAGTGACGTTGCAGATGATGAGCTTTCCTGCAGAAAGGGCGAGGCGGACGGGGAAGGAAAGAAGAGAATGGGGAACGGGCTAAGAGAACTGGGGTGGTGACTCCTTCCCACTGACATTTAGTGACAGAGCGCTGGTCTTACAGCATCTCCCAGATTTCCCCCACATCCCTGCCAAGGGAAATCTTCCCCTGATTCGATGACGGGGGAACATGAAGCCTCCACGAGTGACTCCCTCGAGATCCTGTGGCAGCAGGTTAAAGGCACAGTTTGACCCTGGACTCAGTTTTAACTTCTAGCCTGGGGCTTTATAGTTATAATCTTCTCACAGGCTCCCCTGGTCTTTCCTCCCGCCTCATTCTGTTGGAATCACGGCTTGACGTGAATGTACGCAGCGAACGCATCCCCCACCCGATATATCCTCCTCCAACTGAAAACCAGACCCGGAATTTACCAATGTAGAAGGTTTCTGGTGTTTCTTTGGTTAACATATTGAAGATTTCCTCCGTGTTGGGAGAGCGGTAGGCTGTCCGGAGGTCCTTATACCGGCAGCTCAGCTCCGCCCGGATGTCGTACAGGGTGATGTGTTTGTCTCCGTAGCCCTGCGGAAGCAGCCCATCAGGAAGGACCTCGCAACCTCCCTAACTGGAGCCCCGGGGGCTTTCGGTGAAAGGAAGAGGCCAGTTGGCCCCTGTCGGGGGTTCTCTTCTCTGCTTCCCCTTCAAAGTTTACAAGAAGTTTTCAAGTTTTCTCTTAATCATGCAATGTTCTAGAATAAAAACGCTTCAGAGAACCCCAATGTGTGAAACAGACACATGCAAAGCTGTGCTACTGGAGAGGAGACGAGAAGGCCTAGAAGGAAACTTGACTACGGCCCCAAGCCCCTGGTAAGGGCTGTAGCAGTCTGAGACTTTCTGGGATCCTGAATAAGCAGACTGAATACTTCCTTGGAAAACCCGGCAGAGTCTGGGTAGGGAGAAGAGAGGATCGGGCATCCCACGTCAACAGTATCAGAGGTTTTCTGGGGATTTGCTGCCCGAGTCTCCTCCCAACCACGGTACTTGGGATGACTTCTGTGCTGGGCCTCTACGCTGTAACCCACCTGCCTCTCCAGTTCTTCTGCAAAGGCATCAAGGTCCAGGTCCTTGAGTCGCTCTGGGTTTTCCAAGATCTCTTCGAGGGCTCCTGCAGGGTTGGCGTCCTCAGCTGATTCATCATATTCCAGAGCATCCACTGCCATCTTCCTGGCCCACTCATAAGTCTCAGGGTGGACTCGGGAACCATCAAGAACTTCAATGTATGAGTCAGTGCTGAAGGAAAGGCAGAAAAGGAGCCAGGATATAGAACGAGAAGCTTCAAGTAACAACCCAAATGTCCACCAATGGGGAACTGGTTAAATAAATTAGGGTACCTCCATACAATGGAATACTATACAGCCATTAAAAATAATGAGGTAGATCTATGTGTGCTGACATGGAAAGATGGCCACAGTATACTGATAGGTGAGAAATGCACTGCAAAACACTATGAACCATATGATCCCATTTTCATAGTAAATGGGTAGTTAGTAAATGCATAGCAAAAATAAAATTTAGGAACGTTGTAGTATACACCAAATTGTTATGGTAGTTAACTCTGGGGGGTGGGATTATGGGGGACTTCCACTTTCTGCATAATACTGCTATACATTGAATTTTATATCATGAACTTAAATTAAGTGTTATAACAAGATAAAACAAGAAGGGGGAAAAAGACTTCTGACAATTTGCTGGCAGCTATTTTCCCCCATAAAGCCTTCCCAGGCTGGTCTTGCCCGTGCACTCACATGGACCTATGTTATTCGTGGAGTGTTACAGCAAAGCTGGGTGGAAAATGAAGTTTTAGAACTTGAAGCCTATTTCCCCACTGATTTCCATTACTGAATGAGGAGCTATGTGCCCGTGGAAAAGATCCTCCAAAGACTGAGTTGATAACTTCTGGAGAGGAAGAGGTCAATAGTGAAGTCCAAAGTCCAAGTGAATAGAACTTTCTCTCAATAACATCATCTCAAAACATACCGAATCTCTCTCCCCCTTTCTTATTTCATCATACCCCCACACTCCTTTTCCATTGCCCCTGCTCGTCCCACCCTTATCTAGCCATGGCAGATCATACCAGAACATGTTTGTGTTTACTGAACAAAGTCTTGTATGTTTCCTGTCCTTAATTTATAAAATAAGTTGGTTCTTTTTATGTTTTTCTCACACAAAAAAAGCTTCACATAATCAAACCGATCTTTTCCATAGGTCAGAGGCTCTTGACTTAATAAAGCTTCCTCACCTTTGCTTTGAAATATTTTTTAGTTCAAATACCTTGGGCCCTTTGACAGCCCTAATTCCCTGAATCCCCAAAGCAAAGCCCAAGGGAATTCCTCCTGGCCCACCCAGGCAGAGGGCATCACCTGTCCCCCAGGGAGGCCGTGTCGATCTTGAGGAAGCCAGCACAATTCATGAAGACTTTGGGACCCATGTGGCACATGGTGACCAGCTGGGTCCGGCTCTCGAGCCTGGTGTTGTTTTGCTTCAGGATCTAGGGGAGAGATGTGCAGTGAGCCAGAGCAGCAGGAAGGCCCCACCCTCCCCGCCTGCTTTTAGGTTTCTGAGAAACCCTCCGTGATGGGAACTCAGTCCCCATGCCTCAATATCTGAGCACTATGCCATACTGTCTATTTAAAAAAAAAATTTTTAGTAAACTATGTCACACCTGCCAAAAATAACACATAACTAGCATATGGTTTAAAAGTTAATGTGAGCCTTTTTCCTTACCTCCCCCAACCCCATAGTACCAAAACAAAATAAAATAAAATAAAATAAAAGTTAATGTTAAAATAGGCTCAGTCAGAAGAGCATATGACTCCTGATCTAGGGGTTGTGAGTTTGAGCCCCACATTGGGCATAGAGAGTTCTTATAAGAATTATAAAAAAAAAAATTAGGGGTGCCTGGGGGGCCGAGTGGGTTAAGCCTCTGCCAGTTAAGCCTCTACCTTCTGCTCAGGTCATGAACTCAGGGTCCTGGGATGGAGCCCTGCATCGGGCTCTCTGCTCAGCGGGGAGCCTGCTTCTCTCTCTCTGCCTGCCTCTCTGCCTACTTGTGACCTCTTTCTGTTACATATATACATAAACAAACAAACAAATAAATAAAATCTCTTTAAAAAAAATTACCAATACTTCTAAAGCTCCTTCCATACCACCCCCCTTTTGCCCCCGACTGAAATCCCTTTTTTCCCCACTGGAATAAACCACTATCCTGAGATTTGTGTCTGGTACTCTTCTCACTTTCTTCCATCCAGTTTAAACTCTTTTTTTTTTTAAGATTTTATTTATTTATTTGACAGAGAGAGATCACACAGAGGCAGAGAGGCAGGCAGAGAGAGAGGGGGAAGCAGGCTCCCTGCTGAGCAGAGTCTGATGCGGGGCTCGATCCCAGGATCAAGATCATGACCTGAGCCGAGGGCAGAAGCTTTAACCCACTGAGCCACCCAGGTGCCCCTTTCCCGCAGTAGAGTAGTGAAGAGCACAGCTGTGGCCAGCTGGGTCTCAAGTCTGACTTGGACTCTCACTAGCTGGATGACTCTGGATAAGTCCCTTTACTTCTCTGACCTTGTCCAATCATGCTGGCAGAGTGTAAAGGCTCAATGAAATGGGAACTGTTCTCACTTTCTGATTTAACCCCACCCTACCTTGAGGAGATGCGTCCCTTTTCGAGGTCCCAGGCCACAGACATACTGGATTAAGGCCTGGCTGTACGGGTGGGCGATGGCACGGTTGACATCCACCCCAACCTCATTGACTCGGTTGATAAATTCACAGTACAAGGCGTTCAGCAGCTCCTCTTTCACCACGTGCTCCTGTGGACACACAATAGGCAGGGGCAAGGTTCCTGAACCATTCTGCCCGCCCGAGCTCGCCTGTCAAACCCTACTCACCTGCAAAGGATGAAACTTGAGACACAGGATGTCTTCATCAGAGCTGCACACCTGGGCAAATTCAATCAGAGGGTCCTGGATGCGCCGGGCCAGGGAGACAGCCTGTCTCAGCACTGGGGGGTAATCCCGGAACTCTGCCTACAGTCAAATGAGGACCAGCAGGACCATTAAGTTCCCTCAGCTCTCAACAGCAGAAGGAAATCCAAAGTGTTCTGGCCTTAAATCACTTTCTCGTCTCCTCAGGGGCCAATTTAATCTGCAAGGCTCCCTATCTGAGCCATGACTGGCGAAATGAGGCACCCCCGCATGGGTGAGTGAGTAAGTGCAGTCCTGTGCCCTTGATCACTTTCATTTCCCTATTAAACTTCCCAGGGATTCGCAGCTCTTACTTGCCCAGGTCCCAAGAACAGGGCTACAGCATTACCTCCGATTTCTTGCTGTTCATATAGAGAATGGCCAGCTCATTATCAACCAGCTCCACCCCAATAGAGGACAGCTGTTGGCCCTGGTCCAGCTCATGCACAATGCGCTTCACATCTTCAATCAACATCTGGGCGTCCCTGGAGGGATGAGGGGTGTTGAGTCAG
Source organism: Nasua narica (assembly GCA_028533885.1). Classification (NCBI taxonomy): domain Eukaryota; kingdom Metazoa; phylum Chordata; class Mammalia; order Carnivora; family Procyonidae; genus Nasua; species Nasua narica. The sequence goes on along the minus strand of CM052804.1, from coordinate 36,570,813 downwards.
GGCTCTTTCTGAATAGTTTCTCAAGGACAGACAACTCAGGGCTGGGATGGGGGTAGGGTGGGGGAAGAAAGGACGCTGAAGGCAAAGAGATACTCCCCGGGGATGGGAAATTTACCAACGGTCTACAGAGGCACATATCCACTTTGTTAGAGGCATATGCCAGATTCGATAAGGGACGAGTGAATTTAAGCCAGGTCTAGTCCGATCCCCTGGTGCGCCTACCTGTTTTCTCCTGCGACTGTCACCACATGAGGCTTTTTGTTCAGGAGAAATTTCTTTAGGGTTTCAATGTCTTGAGCCTGGATTGAAATACAATTGGAACTAAATGGCTCTGAAGATAGGGAGATTTTTAACAATTTTCTCTCCCTAAGTAGCGGCAAGACCTTATAAGACCAGAGAACAGTAAGCTCCAAGTTAGACATGACGCACACATACTGTCTAAGGGGAACGCAAAACAAGACTAAGGTTTTTGGTTTGACTGTCATATATCCATCAATGTTTCCTAAAGTTATGACGTTTCTGACTCATACTTAGTTGTGATCAAACACACTTGGGTCTTCCTTTTTTCCCTTTTTAGTTATCTCTACACTCAACGTGGGGCTTGAACTCACAACCCTGAGCTCAAGAGTCCCATGCTCCTCTGACTGATCCAAACATACTTGGGTTTTGCTAACATAAACCACTGTTTGGTTGTCAGGAACCAAATCTAATCTCTATTTCTAATCTCATTTCGATGTTTTCTTTTAAAAATATGGTTGTTAACAGGGTGCCTTGGGTGGCTCAGTCAGTTAAGCTTCTGTCTTCTGCTCGGGTCATGATGCCAGGGTCCTGGGATTGAACCCCGTGTTGGGCCCCTGCTCACCGGGGAGGCTGTTTTCCCTCCCTCTCCTTGCTGTTCATGCTCTGTGTTTCTCTCGCTCTCTCAAATAAAATCTTAAAAAAAAAATGGTTGTTAAAAATTACTTTTGAATGCAGTTCTCTTGGGAAAATGGAAAGATACCATTAGGTTAAAAAAATCAGAAACATATACGTGAGATGAATTCGAATTCCCCATTCCTTGGAAAAAAAACACTGAAAGGCTAAAGCTGGGAAAAGGTTGGCTTAATGCCTCACTGGCTTTCAGCTCCTGGAACAGGATGACCCAGATGCTGGTAAGAACAGAGGCCATAATGGCAGCTCCCAGAAGCACACAAGGCCGAGGGCTTGGCCTCCAGCCAGAAATAAATTCTGCACCAGGACTTGAGTGCCATCTACTGCTTATGGAAGTGAGGCTTCTCTCAGGACCCCAGGGTTTAGCTACCAGGTAGAGATAATCAGGGCCCTGCATGAACGTTGCACAGACCATAAACACGTATCCCCATGGAATTTGTAAAATGCACTTAAGACGTACACTTGGTTACCCCATTCCAGCCACTTGCCTTCTTTTCCCGTTCTTCCTCTCTCCATGCAGTTCGCCGTTTGGTAAAATGGGGGAGCCGAAGGAAGTCTGTCACTTCTCCTTCTCCGTTTACCAGGGCGCAGAACACAGGGTGATCTCTGCCAACCAGACCAGAAAAGAACAGTCCAACAGTCAGAAATAAGAGAATATAGCTAAGAAAAGAATGAGATTAGGAAGACAGGGCAGGGGTGAGGCTGGGCAGGCTCGAACGCGGGTACCTGGCAGAGGAGAAAGCGATGCCTAGGACACGGATGCCCTTTCCTTGGTTCTCATCCATAAAGTCATCGTCTTCCTCTACCTGCTGATCTGGCCGGTAGGGTGCGACCCTCAACCAGTTGTACAGTTTTCGACTACAGGCCTGAGGAGACACACCAGACACTATGGCCGAGAGGCTCGCCAAGTGTGCGAAAGAAACAGATGAGGGGGCGCATGTGCAAAGGCTGTACTGACATGCGCACATGCTCCTAGCCCTTGGTAGGCGTATGGTGCAAAGGCATACCTTGCTTTTGGAAACAGGGGAGTACACAGAAAACAGTAATAAAAACCAAGAACATTTGGATTGGGGGTGGCGAGCCAAGAGGCTCTTCAAATGGGGAGGTCTTGGAGTGAACCACGGTGTTGTTTGCGCTCCCTGTGATTACTCTCCCCCTGCCCCAGTGTTTCTCCAATAGCTAGAAGACTACTATTAAGGGGTTCCTGCACTCTCAGCTCTAGCATGGGGAAATCACAGGACGAAGGACCATCAGTTTCTGTCTTCACCTTTATGACATATTCTTTGGCTTCTGCCAGCAGCTTGTTCTTGAGCTCTTTGGCCATCTGTACGTAGAGGAACTGCTGCAAAGCCCGTTCGATGGCCATGGTGCGCTGCCGGTTCCACTCCTGGACCTGGTGGCTGAACTCATCTCGGTAGTAAAACTGTTTGATCTCTTCAAAATATGTCTGGTCGTTGCCGTAGCTGAGGAGAGACAACACGGCAGTGTCGGGGATGGAGGAAAGGGGATACTCCAATGTCCACCAACGTTGAGTGAGCCAGGGACGATGGCTCGCTCAACTCTGAAACTGCGGTTCACATTCTTGAGGGACCCCTTCCCACATTAAGCCCTCCCCCCAAGGGCCCCCACCCCAGGGCTTTGCTTACCCTTCTACCCCCTTCATGTCTATGCTGATGTCAATGGTGAGCAGCCCTTCATCTTCAGCCAAGCATATTTTGAGGAACTGGTCATCTCTCAGTTCCTTAACAGGCTTGTTCTTTAAGTACTTGAAGGAATAAGCGTAGTGGGCCTCATCCACATCCTGCAGACACCAAGAGGAATCATCAGCCTATTGACAGGCTGGCTTGAGCAGACGGCTCAGCTGTGCACGAAAGCAAAAAACTCAGTTCAGTCGAACACAGAGCTGGGCCACGTGTTGGATCAAAGCCCTGCACCCAGCTCACCTTTCTGCCTTTCTTGGTGGGGGTTATATTGAGCTTGGCTCTCTCCTGGAAGGTCTGCCTCAGCACCTGTCGGACAAGGGGCTCTCGGGCAATCTGCAGGGCTACCATGTAGCGGGCACCTTCCAGCACAGCTTCGGGTGTAGGGAACTGGCTGTGGGGAAAACAGGGCAGCTGCAGGAGGACAGTGTCTGGCCCTCAGGCCCCTCCTCCTGCCGGCCACTTGCTGCATGCCCACCTGCAAACGTAATCCTTGGCCAGCTCCAAAGGCTCCGCAGGGAACTGCTCCGTCTCGTGCCGCTGGTAGCTGTCCCGGAGGTTTTCCCCAAACTGCTCCGGAGTAAGCCCGAACTTTTTGGCCAGACCATCTAAAGCATACAGGAGGGTGAAAGGCACAACAACAGCTGGGCTGATGGAATCTCTTTGCTCTGGGCCCAGAGCAGCAATTCTGGGCACTAGTTTAAAAGGGTCACAAATAGGGGCGCCTGGGTGGCTCAGTGGGTTAAAGCTTCTGCCTTCGGCTCAGGTCATGATCTCAGGGTCCTGGGATCGAGCCCCGCATCGGGCTCTCTGCTCAGCAGGGAGCCTGGTTCTCCCTCTCTCTCTGCCTGCCTCTCTGTCTACTTGTGATCTCTCTGTCAAATAAATAAAATCTTCAAAAAAAAAAGGGGGGGGGTCACAAGCAGGACCAGGAAGTTTACAAGGAATAGTAAAATTGACTTTAAGCACCTGAGAAGCTGTTATGAGGCAGAAAAAACAAATTTTCTGTGACTCCTGGGCTCAGAACTAAGGAGGAAGTTATAGTTTAATAAAAGAACATCTTAAAAATAGGACGGACTCTGTCCCTCTGGTCATGTGTTTCCCATTCCTTAGGAAAGTTAGGGAAAGGCCGGACTATCACTGTGGGGTGGGCGTGGGTGCTGGGGGCCTATGTTCAGAACTGGACTGGTGATTCGCTCAGATGTCTGTTAAGTCCCCTCCCTGCCCACCGGGACCTACCAGGGAACTCCCCTTGCTCACGGCTATGAGACCCAGGACACAAAGCAGCTAGCTTTTACCTAGCCCAGCGCTCTGGCAGATGGTGTACATGTCTCGGCGGGAGGCCTGCTTGAGCTCTGGGCCCCTCTGCTCCTCATCTTCTGCCTCTTCACCCTCACCTGGGAAGAAACCGTGAGTTAGTGTTCCAGTTTCCAGTCACTCCCGAGGATCTGACACATGTAGAGAGAAGCCCCAGAGGGCACTCAGCCCAAGCTGTCCAAGGGGACCGTATGGCCATCAGGCCTCCTGGGTTTTCTTTTCCAGTACTCGCCTTCCTCATCTCCCTCTTCCCGGACACGCTTCAGCTTCTTGCGGCTGGCCTTGGCGGCATTCTGCATCTTGGGGATATCGCGGCCATAATAAAGCAAGAAATGGTTGTAGACATCTTTCAGCTCATCCATTGACTGCACATCCTTAAGCCTGGAGGAAAGGGACACAAGACCTTAACTGTCACTGAGTAAGAGTATAAACCCAGTACTGCTATAAGAGGTCCAAGTCCCCTGGAGGCAAGATCCCAACTGGGATGGATGCCTGTACTCTTCAATTATTAGAGCTATACACCACCACCAGACCATGACTTACTTGCAACCAAGGTATCTTAGAGAAGGAATAAGTCAAATGGTGGTCGGTGGTTGTCAGAAATAGAGATGAAGTGGAAATATCATGTCTCCAGCAAGGTTCAGAGTCCTTGAGAAGTCTGCCCCCCACCCCTCCAGCTTCATGACGCTGGCCACTAAAGTCATCTGCTCCTCTCCCACAGGCCACACTGATTGCAGGCTCGTCGAACTCCTTTCTGGTTATACGTTGGTTTCCCATGTAACTTTACATGCAGGGAATTCTCAGATCAGCAAACGTGACTGTCTTATCCTTTTAACCTTTTACACCAATATAGATAACTAACATGAATTTGGCTGCAAGAAAGATCACTTTTGATGTGGTGACAGGTCAGATTGCTAAGGGATGGGCCCTGTGCTGAGGATTTTGTAGCTTATGCTGCTCCCGGGGGTCCCGCCTTTGGTCTGAGGGCTCCCTGAATGCAATAAACCCTGCGCACGTCACCTCTCCATGTCGGTGGTATCCAGAGCCCGGATGCCATCCGCAAGCGGTTTGTCAGGGTCGGCGGAGATCTGCTCGTACTGATAAGCCTGCATCTTCTCAAATAGCCGTGTTAGGTTCTCTTTTCGGATCCTCAGTTGGGTCCACTAGGACGAGAGAGGGCAGCAGTAAGGGCTGATGTACGGCCCTGGAACCCGGGAGACCCTGGGGGAGAGCTTGACAGGCTGGGGAGATTTGGGCTGCCACGTGGCATGTATAAGAAGCCTGGGCTCTGGTAGTAGTGCCCAATCCACACCTCAGCCTCTCACGGGGCAGGGATTCATCTTACCTTTTCATCCCACTGCCACACCCTCCATAGGTCATTGATGTGCAACTCAGGCTCCACATACTCCTTACGGTAGAAAGCAATAAAAGGCACCTAGGGTAGCACAGAGACTGCAGTCAACTAGAGTGGAAAGATCTGTGAGGAGCTCCTCTGCCAGAGGGGTAAATAGCGCTAGAAAATTCCACAGTCAGAAGCTTGACCTCCCTCACAGGCTCCTCCAGGGCCCGCGCTCTCCCCCACAGGGGTAAATGATGTTGCAGACAGGTAGCATCGTTCTCCTGATCACCAGAGTCTCCTTTGGTTCTCACATTCTTGAGTCAAGGAACCATTTCTGAGAACAGGAAAAGGGGGCACCCCATCTGACAGGTAGCTCCCCTTTCCTTCATCCCCTAGGTGAATTTCTTTCTTTCTTTCTTTTTTTGAGAGCGAGCGCGTGCACATGCACAGTGCGGTGGGGTGGGGAGATGGGCGGGCAGAGGGACATGGGAGACAATATAAAGCAGGTTCCATGCCCAGCACAGAGCCTGATGTGGGGCTCGATCCCAAGATCCTGAGATCAGGACGTGAGCCGAAATCAAGAGCTGGACACTCAACTGACTGAGCCCCCCAGGCGCCCCCACAGCTCAATTTCTAACCAATGGGCCATTAGAGAGCTTGAGGCGCTACCTCAAAGTGTTGATTGCGCATGAAGCCCAAGGCTTCTTTAATCTTCTGAATTGTGCTGGGCCCTTTCCGACTGAAGCTGCTGGTTGGCTGCCCTCGGTCTAGGTAATCACAGCTTTCCTAGGGTCAGAAGAAAAAAAAAACAGCAACAACGCTGTTACTTGTTTTGTCTTACCATGCGTGAAACTGCTTCACGTCAAAAGATAACCTCGTCAGATGAAATCTAGAAAAATCCCTCATACGCACACACACACACACTTATCCTGTCCTGTACTAGGCACACACACGTCTGGGGCATGGGAGGAGCACATCTTCATCTCGAGGAAGTGGCTTCCAGTTCACGTCAAACATAAGGATCTTTTTTTTTTTTTCGATACCTGCAGAGAAATGGTTGGTGTGGCGAAGGCATTCCTGTAGATCCAGTCAGCTTCTTCTTCTAGTTCATCATCTTCGGCTCCCTTAACTGGGATGGAGCGGAGCTGTGGGGGAGAAGACAACAACGAGACTGACTTTGTCCTGTATCCCCTGTGGGAAACACACACATAGCACTTCAGGACGGAAACACACATTTCTGGCACCCTGGAACAGTGCTGTCTGGCAAGAAGGAGACACCTCGTGTACCTGCTGAGGAAAGAGAGCCGCTGCAAGAACCGTGAGCCGCACAAGGGCCTTGTCCAAGAGCTGGACTCTCTGTACCCCCTGGTCAGATGGGGTTCAAAGCCAACTTCCTACGTACCATTCAATATCGGATTGTTGCTAGATTGTTCCTCTGCTACAACTCTTGGAGGAAGAAGGCACAGGGCAGGTGACCACAGAGCGGCAGGACAGAAACTGTTTTTTTTTTTTTTTCTTAAAGATTATATTATTTATTTGACAGAGAGAGAGAGAGCAAGAGAGGGAACACAAGCAGGGGGAGTGGGAGAGGGAGAAGCAGGCTGCCCGCCGAGCAGGGAGCCCGATGCGGGGCTCGATCCCAGGACCCTGGGATCATGACCTGAGCTGAAGGCAGACGCTTAACGACCGAGCCACCCAGGCGCCCGAAGCTGGTGCTTTCTTACCTGGAACCTCTCAGGCAGGTCGGTGGCCCGGATTTCATTGTCCTGATCCGTGAGGTGGCTGCTTTCTAGCTCGCTGGGCTCATACATCTCGAAGATGCTTCTGCGGCTCACACGTTTCTTGGTGGTCTTCTTGGGGCGCACGCGGATCTCACCCTCAGCCTCATCATCCTCGTACTCGTACTCTTCCTCCAGTTCCTCATCGTACTCATTGTATTTCTCAAACTCGTCATAGTCAAAGTCCACACCAAAAATCTCCTGCGCTTCCTGCAGGGCCCTGTGAGTGACAGCAAGAGGCCGTTGGCCCAGGTTCTGAGAGGAGAGAGATGCAGCCCATGCATAGATCCTTTACTTGCCCCAAAGGAAATAAAGATTAAGAGAAAGGTAAATTAAAAAAAGCATATTTACTGTGGAATAAAGGCTTCGTTGGGGGATATGTCTGGGAAAATTATTATTTACGGAAGATGAAAAGCCCAGGGCTGCTATGTGCCCGTGTCAGGGATCAAACAGCAACATGGTACACAGGCCCGTAGTCTGCTAAGCGGAGCCATCTGCTGCTAAGTATTCCCTTAGAGCAAAAGCTTTCCTGCCACAAAGTTATACTTAGAAGGGCCACATACAGAGAATAAACACAGAGCCACAGGTGCAGAGGGAGGCTGGATGGAGGCGTACACACAGGTGACTCCACCCTGAGCCCACAGTGGCCCCACAGTGCACAGCGCTCTCAGGGCTTCTAGGAGCCATCTGACATTCCTGCCCAGGAAAGGTTATCTGAGGCGGGGAAGCAAAAGCGGTTCAGAGCCGGGATGTCCCATTTTTGGCAGAAAGGTCTGACCTCCTCCTTCCTGACCGCGTCTCCTCAAGATGCCCGAAATCACCACCCTGTAGCAGAGCCCACTCACGCATCTGTGTATCCGGGAAGCTTTTTCCGCCACTTAGGTTTCTTCAGAGGCTGTCCGTCATCATCCACAATGAAGTCATCAATGTCTGGGCAGGGAAGGAAGGGATTAGTGCTCAGAGGCAGGGCATGAGCCAGGACTGAATGGCTTTAGTTCCTACTATGTGAGTGGCCAGGGAGGAGAAGAGTAGGGAGGCTCCTGAAAATGAACTTCTTTCTGTCAAATGCTGGGGGCCTGTAGCTGTAGGGTGGTTTCCTACCCTGCTCGTCGGGGGTGGGCAACCCCAGCCCCCACCCGAACCCAGGCTTCCCGGCCTGATGCCACACCTGATTCTTCATCATCTTCCTCCTCCTCCTCTGGAGGAGCCATGGGGGCCTCCACGGCTTCCTGCCCTTCTTCCCCTTCCCCGTCCTGGAAGATTTCCTCCGCAATTGCCTCTTTTTCATGTTCTTCTTTGCCATATTCCTCCTCGTCATCATCCTCGTCATCTGACATTTTTTTGACACGTCGGTATTTTTGCTAGGGGATGGGAAAACCTGTCTCATCAGGGTCTGAGGGGACGGGCAATTTCTAGTCTCACTCCCATTTTCCCACCATAGTTGTGCTGACCGAGGGAGATGGCAAAGAACACGTTAAGTGATGCTCTTTCGGCACCGAGCCCACCCTTGAAACTCTGACAAGCCTTCCCCTAGCAAGCACCCAGGTCTGGGATGCAAATCTAGTCTCCACGGCACAAGGTCATGGAGCAGCTTTCTCTTCTCTGATGCTTCCCCAAACAGTTCTGGAGGTGCCTCATCCCCCAGGTATCATGGGATTTCAAGGGCTTTTTCCTTCATTCCCCAGGGACAGAGACAAAGAATGACACTTACTCCTCTTTTGACTTTGACACCCAAATTCTCCTCAATGAGGTCAAAATCATCATCCTCCAGGCGGTCATCAAAAGATGCTGGAGAAAACAAAATGTTACCCATGGCGACGGGGAGGTCCCCTTCTCCACTGCAACTTCCACCCGAGCCTTGCCTGACTGAGGAGAGACTACTCACTGCGTTTTCTCTTCTTGTGGCCAACATCATCTTCTGAATCACCAGAGTCACTACCCTCATCCTCCTCCCCTTCATCTTCATCGTCATCATCATTGATAAAGCCTTTCAGATTGCCTTGCTCATCCTGATCATCTAGGTTCTCCTCCTCCTCCTCCTCATCTGGAAAACATGCATGTTTGAGGCATGGAGTTTGGGTAATGGGCTGGGGTGGGGCGGGGCCACCTGCTTGACCGTGATCCTCTCTCTGCTCTAAAGCTAGTGATATGGGTGCCATGTTAACTCTTCAGCCTCATCTAAAGATGTAAAACATGGCCACTGACTTCGAGCAGCAGTGTCTGGAAGAGGACGATCTCCTTTCTATGTTCACCATCTGTCTTTAGGCAAGATGATCTTCCTAACTACTTGGGCTCTTCAAAATCAACTAGGGGTTTTAGAGCCACCAATAATCTTTGTTTTCCTCTTAGTTTATAAATTTGGCGGTGATATTACTTTTTTCATCCATAATTCTTTCGATAAAACTTACATTTACCTTTCTGTCTTTAAAGCCATTTCATGGTTCTACTCTGCTGAGGATCCTAATGGTTGAGTTTGGCCAGAGAAATAGGAAACTGGGCACATAAATACCAACACTGCTAGGTCTCTAAAAGAGGAAAACATTACGTATGCATTTATTTGTTGGTTTACTATCTGTCCCCACCCGCTAATGTAAACTCCAAGAGAGCAGGCTCTTTATTTTATATTTCTAGTTCTAGGCACAGTGCCTGGCATACAGCAGACAGATGCTCAGTAAGTATTTTCTATAAATTACTGAAAATTCTCAAGCTGGTACCTCATGTGTGATAACTTCTGTGCTCAGCCTGAGTCTCTCATCAGCAAGAATCCAACTATCCAAAGCTTAGCAATAGTGGGGAGAAGCTTGAGGCTGGGGCCTCCTCACCGTCATCCTCCTCTTCCACAAATTTCTTGGTGACTCGGGGCACCACTTCGCCTTCATCATTGTACTCTTCCTCTGACTCCTCGGCCTCGCTTTCCACAAAATCAGACATGGCTGCAGCTTCTCACGGCCTGCCTAAAGATGACTAGGGAAGAAAGGAAGATGGGGATAAAAAAAAAAGAGAGACACATGACTTTACAGAGTGCCCTTAAGCCTTTCCACCAACAGCCGTTCAGCCACATGCCATGGCTCTGCCTCCTCCATTCCCACCAAGGGAGGAGACAGTAAGAATCAGATGACTCCATTGCATCCATTTTCCACTCCTCCCATAGTTACTCCTCTCACATGTTCCTTTAAACAGGTGATTGATTAAAGAAAAAAAAGATGATCGATTACCCTGGACTTCTTTATATATATTTGACTCTTGAACAGCAGGAGTTTAAGTTGCATGGGTCCACTTACAGATTTTTTTCAATAAATACATAGAGTACTGTAAACGTTATTTTCTCTTCCATGTGATTTTAACATTTCCTTTTCTCTAGTTTAAGAATATGGTATGTATATATATATAAAAAAGAATATGGTATATAGTACATATAATGTCCAAAATGTATTAACTGACTATTTAGGTTATGTTATGTTATCCCACCCAACAGTAGGCTATTAGTAAAGTTTTCGGGGAGTCAAAAGTTATATGCAGATTTTAGACTGTGGGGGAGCCCAGTGCCCCTAACTATTGTGTTGTTCAAGGGTCAACTGTATAACAGGCAATTTTTTCTCACTTATCATTTGGGGGCAGGAACGGGTGGATGAGGAAAGAAATTAGTGTACGGAGTGATTATATAGGTAGGGAGATGGTAGGAGTGAGATTATATGACTTGCTCATAAGAAATCTGGGAAGCAAGTGCCAACTTAATGACAGATACTTTCATATACACTACATCTGGCTGAGTCAAAAAGAAAATTCTTTTCCACAGATTAAACAACACGGCATGAACTTGAGCCACGTGTGTGACTACTGGTTGGGGGCATTTGGATGGAGAAGGAGTTTTTTTAGAAACATTAGAACCGTAACTCTATTTTTACCATTTACCTCCCCAGCCAAAAAACATTTTGAAAGTGACTTCCATGGCCTACAGAATAAAGGCAACACAGTTAAACACAAAGATTGCTGGACTTAAGAGTAGAGGGCAAAACCTGGTCGTGTCATCTACCAGCTACATAAACTAAGCAAATTACTAAGTTTGTCTGGATATCAACTTCTTCATCTGGAAAACAGGAATAGCACTACCTACCTTGTAGAGTAGTTTAGACTATTGCATGACAGGGGAAAGAACCTAATTTATGGTTTCAATAAATGTTAACTAAGTCTGAATTTCAATCTTGGGCCTAGTTTTTCTTAGCATTCTGTAATTTTGTACCAACCAGTCCCAACTCTGTCTTCTACCTCCCCGCTTTCGGGCTCATCCAGAGCCTGGAAATGGCAGAACCATAATATGGAGTTACCTGGGCCCTGCAGGACTTTATTTATTAGATTTATTTATTTATTTGAGAGAGAGAGCGAGAGAGAGAGAAGGAGAGAGAATCTCAAGCAGACTCTGAACTGAACATGGAGCCCAATGTAGGGCTGGATCTTATGACCCTGAGATCAGGGCCTGAGCCAAAACCAAGAGTCAGAAGCTTAAACGACTATGCTACCCAGGCGCCCCACATCTTGTAGCACTTTTAAAAAACAGCACACATCACACACATCATAACATCAAGATCCTATTCTGGAATCCTGAAGCTGGCAGCTGATAAACTCAGCATCAGTCCTCGCCTTGTCCTGAATTGTGGTTCATTGTATATGTGCCCATTTTCCATACCTAAGACCACAGGTTTCAGGATATTAGAGACCATATCTAATTGAAGGGCTAATAAAAACCATGAGAACATAAATAGCAAAACGAGAGGCATCAGAAGGCACTTTGTGATTCTGTACCAAGTAACTTCTATCCTAGTGCTCTGCACAAAATAGGAAGAGCTAAATTTCTGTTAAATAAATTACTTGCTTCTTCATATTGTTGCCACCTTCCCAGGTAAAGATGACAGTGGGATGGGAGAAAAGAGGAGGCTGGCTAACAGTTACCTGAAATGGTCTGGGCTCTAGAAAGAGCCTTAAGTGCTACGGCTCTAATTTTTCTGAAAATTACCCTTACTGATATCAACTGATGTCACAAGCAATTAACTTAAGATTGACGGAACTCAAAGACACAAAACCGAAGGTACCGAGTTCTGGTGGAAAGGGAGGCGCAATGATATGGTCTCATGCTCGATTTCAGGCTGAGGTTTCAGATGCCATTCAAGCTTTACTGAACATTACGCCTGCCGTGAACATAGCTGTGTATGGACATTCTGCTCAGACCTGGGGCTTTGAGGAGAAACAGGACTGTTTCTGGTAGAGGGAGAGAGACAGGAAAACAAACAAGGACCACAGAACCATTTTATGTATTACATGTAGAGAACAGGCACAGGAAGAGAATTAGAAACCACCCAACCCACAACACTCACACAAAACCTAAGCCAAACTAAAATAGGCCTTTCCTTTAAGCAATTAGAAAAACCGAAGTGCCCAGAGGAACAGTAATCACACACCTACCAAGTTCCAGACACTTAAGGAACACCTATTAACCCCTATACTGTCCTAGGACTTAGAGTGCACTCTCTCCACTCAACAAAGGAGATGAAAGGCTCACAGAGGAAGCCACTTGCTCAAGCTGCTACAGATATCAACTGCAAGAATTGAGGTCTGAGTTAAAGTGGGTCGGACTCCGAAGTCACAGCAGTACAGTGGTTGCTAATACGTCTGCAGGTCTGCAAGTGTGGTCAGGGGACCACCTCCTCCCTTCTCTCATGAGGGTACAGTGGAGTTTTCCAGAAGTAATATGATGTATAGCATCACAACATTGAATGCAGAGGCATTCATATTTGAAAAATCCAGCTGTATTCTATGAAGGAAGACAAAAAAAGATTTGGTGGGGGAGTGCCTGGGTGGCTCAGTCAGGTAAGCGTTCGACTCTTGGTTTCAGCTCAGGTCGTGATCTCAGGGGGCGGGATCGAGCCCCAAGTCTGCTTGTCCCTCTCCCTCTGCTCCCCTCACTCCCCACACTCCTGTGTACACGTTTTCTCTCTCAAATAAAGTCTTTAAAACAATGTCACTCTTCTCACTACTTTTCTTTTGAAGATTATAATTGTTTTTTTTATAAAAGTATCACTTATGGTAAAAGGTAGTGAGCGTATTTTTTCCCCTAGCCTTATTGACATATAATAGACATAAAACACTGTGTAAGTTTAAGGTGCATAATGTGTTAATATATCCATATACTGCAAAATAACTACTTTTTTGGTGGTGCTTTATTAGTATTTCAAACTGAATTAATATACCCAATTGTAATTTCTTATCTGGTAAGCATCAATATATAAAAATCTCATAAACCTCAACAGATACAACTCACACAAACAAGACATCTTTGTAATCTTAAATTATTATTTTTTAAAGATTTTATTTATTTATTTGACAGAAAGAGAGAGATCACAAGTAAGCAGAGAGGCAGGCAGAGAGGGGGGGAAGCAGGCTCCCTGCTGAGCAGAGAGCCAGATGTGGGGCTTGATCCCAGGACCCTGAGATCATGACCTGAGCTGAAGGTAAGAGGCTTAAGCCACTGAGCCACCCAGGTGCCCCTTAAATTATCTTTAAGAGTATAACGGGGTCCTAAGAGCAAAACATTTGAGAGCTGCTATACTACACAGCTATATACCCACAGGGTGGTGATACAAGTCTTGTGGTTAGAATGATGCTTTTTCCCCCCAAGACCTGCGTCCTTAAGGTAATTTACTTTGAGTACTGTAGAAAGTGAATATCTGAAAGTGCTAATTAAATCTGGTGCTCTAATTTGAATCCTCACATCACGCCCCCCCCCACCGCCCTGAACTAAGCCATTAAAAATAGACGTGGGTACAGCAGCCCCCACGCATGGCTTGCTTTAATTAGGCTATCAGACCCAAAATTCAGTCTTATAAGGCCTCAACATCTTCACATTAAATGCCAGCTCCTGCAGACCAGATGCCCTTCCGTCTACTTAACAAAGAGAAACGGACAGGCTACCTGATGAAAACAACAGCTTTTTCCGTCCCGGGGGGCGGGGGGGGGG
>CM052804.1:36543121-36556640 GCA_028533885.1 Nasua narica | reverse complement strand
GCGGAGGGTGCCGCAGCACTGCAGGCTGAGATTGGCAAGCAGCAACTATTCTCGAACAAAAACCCTCTTTATTAGCGTATGATTACTATTAACATATGATATCTGAGATGAGCCCAGCAGAGTTCAGATTTTTTATTTAGTACATAGGCTCTTGAATTTTCCCTGCATTCAGACCATAAGTTAAATCTGCTGCTGAAATAGGTCTAGAAGGGGCACGGGGTAGCGAAGGGAAGTTTCTCCAGGCAGAAGTACAGCTACAGTACAAGATGTGGTTCAAAGGGAGAGGCTGGCCGTTACCATGACATTCTCTGGAAGAGGAATGGAGCTGGGATCAGATTGCCACAGGGAGGCCCTCGGCAGTCCCTCCTTTTCAACAAGATGATGTAGAAGGCAATTAAAAGGAGACCAGAGCAAAAAAGATGCCTGCTAATTCCCTCCACTGCCAGCTTCAATTAACGTTTACTTTTAAATATATACATATAAGTGTGTGTGTATGTATACACACACACACACACACACACACACAGGATTAAGCTCTGTGCTGGGACTTGGGTATATAAAAATGAGTAAAATATGCATTTTTACCTTGGTAGAATTCAATCTATCTCAAAAAACTTATAAATGCAGTTATGACAAAGCATAACAAATGCTGTATTATAGTTATATACCAGGACTATGGGAGCAATATGAGGAGACAGAGATGTCAGAGAATGCCTCAGAAAAGGTGATGCCTGAGTTGAGAGGAGTTAAGAGGATAATCTGAAAAAAGCAATATGAGCAAAGGTTTAGGCTTAAAAGGGCCTAGTGGTATGGGGAACAGCCCCACAAGTCTGCTATGGAGTTTCAACTCTAAAACGTTCTGTATTTTAAATTGAACAAAAGCCTAGTAGTATCCTAAAAATGTTCACAAGTGACTACCCAATTTGGAATTAAAAAACCTGAAAGTTTAGGGGCGCCTGAGTGGCTCAGTGGGTTAAAGCCTCTGCCTTCGGCTAAGGTCATGATCTCAGGGTCCTGGGATCAAGCCCCGCATCAGGCTCTCTGATCAGCAGGGAGCCTGCTTCCCCCTCTCTCTGCCTGCCTCTCTGCCTAGATTTCTCTCTCTCTGTCAAACAAATAAATAAAATCTTAAAAAAAAAAACAAACCTGAAAGTTTAATAAATGAAGCATTCAGAACCCACTTAAGACAAGTGCTTTTAAATTCAGAACTCTTTTAAGAAAAATCCTAACCAAACCAAATCAAGATGTTAGAATAAAGAAAAAGTAAGAGGTGCCTGGCTGGCTCAGTCAGTTGAGCATGCATTGATCTCAGGGTTGTAAATTCAAGCCCCATGTTGGGTGCAGAGATTACTTAAAAAACAAAACAAAACAAAACAAAACAAAACCACACACACACACGAAAACGTTAACTCTACCTATCATCACTTTAATGTGCACCACGTTCATAGGAAATAACAACTTTATGATCTTTTCTTTTCTTTTTTTTTTAAGAATTTTATTTATTTTTTTGAGAGAGAGAGAGAGTGACCGAGAGAGAGCACAAGTCAGAGGCGAGAGGCTGGGGGAGAGGGAGAAGCTGACTCCTCGCTGACCAAGGAACCCGATGAGGGACCCTGAGATCAGGACCCTGAGATCATGACCTGAGCTGAAGGTAGATGCCTAATGGCTGAGTCACCGAAGCACTCCTCTTAGGATCTTTTCAATAACAGAGTATAGAGAGCATTACTGTAAATGCTGACTAGCATAAGTATTTTAAAAACACAAATTATCTCTTTTCTTTCCACATTTCCTTGCAGAATAAGGACAAGAGAGGAGCAGGAAAAACTGAAATATGTAACCAGAATCAGAATCCCTGCAAGAGAGGGTGGGAGTAGGTTACTGAGTCTTGTGCCACACACACTAGGGAACATATTCCTGCCCTATCACAGGAGTTATCAAACCACGGAAGGCCAGATCTGCCACTGCAGCACAAAATCTGACACTGATGATATGTAAATGAATGGGAGTTGCTTAATTTGGCCAAAGAGCTTTAATTTGTTGACCCATGATCTAGAAGTACAGGGGTAACTGAAAGAATTGGTGACCAAGGTACCAAGCGAGCCTGTTAAGAGTGGGTTCCAATCTGGTTTTGAGGACATGACTTTGAATAAAGACTGCAAGGTTGTGGATGAATTAACTAAGGGGAGGAGCTGGCTTCTTTGGTGGTTATGTTTGGTGGTATTGGAGGAGAGTACTTCCAGCACAAGGCCCAGGGCCAGCGGCAGGGCCAGTGAGGGCCAGCTTGACTAGAGAGAGGGAGCAGGGTTCATAATGAGTTGGAGTGAAGTCATAAGGATCTTGATAGAGTAAGTTAAAGATTTTGGACTCTAAAAGGTGCTGGGAAGCTCCTGTAGGGTTTTAAACTGAACTTAGTTTACTTGCTAATTCAACAAAGATTTATTTAATGAGTGCCTACTACATGTCAGGTATGTAGAAAAAACAGAGTCCTTGTTCCTAGGATATCTATATTCTGGTGTAGGAGACAAACAAAATAAACATTGCTATAAGTACTAGGAAGGAAATACATACCCTACCTCTGACAGGGTGAGTTTAGGCTGAGATGTCAACAATGGGTAGGAAGAGGTTCCTGGTAGAAAAGGTAGGCAAGAACTTGGCATATGGTAGGGAATGTCCTAAGGCCAGTGTGACCAGAGAATGGTGAAGGTAGCGGAATGGAGAAGGAGGAGGGGTCTGCTCAAGTGAGGCTCTGAAAGCCAAGGAAAACCACTGGGGTGCTTTAAGCAGAGAGACCTGGGTGGAAACAGGGAAAACTGAGGTTACTCCTGTTGGGAGCCTAGGCCAAAGACGATGGTAGTTTGGAATAGGATGATAGAAGTGGAGATAGAGAACAGAAAACAAATTTGAAATATATTTTGGAAGAAGTGACGGGACTTATTAAAAGACTTGGGTAGGAGGGTAGTAAGTGAAAAGAATCCAAGATGATTCTCAGAGGTCTGGCTTCGGTTATCATGTTGATGAGAGTACTTCTGAGTGAGACAGGGAAGATTACGTTTGGAATTATGGGAAAACTAAAATGTTCTTTTTGTTATATTAGGTTTGGGATGTCTAAGAAACATCCAAATGGAGCTATTAAATAGGCATTCTGTGTACGATTCTGGAACATAGAGAGGCAGGGCTAGAGAGTTGAACTTGACAGTTACCACCTTTCAGATGGTAATTAAAGCCGGGTGACCAGATCACCTACAGAAAGTATGCAGAGAGCCCAAGATTAAACTGTAAAGGAAATTCAACATTTACACACTAGGTAGAGAGCAAAGTGGCTAGCAAAGGAGACTGAGAAGGAGCAACCAGAAAAATGGAGGTGATCCAGGAGTTAAGTGTCAATAAAACCAAGAGAAGAGTTTCTTCTTCCTTTTTTTTTCTTCCTTTTTTAAAAAGATTTTATTTATTTGAGAGCAAGTGAACACAAGCAGTGGGAGGAGAGAGAGAAGCAAGACACCCCAATGAGTAGGGAGCCCGACGCAGGGCTCTATCCCAGGACCCTGGGATCATGACCTGAACCAAAGGCAGGCGCTTAACTTAATGGACTGAGCCACCCAGTCACCCCAAGAGAAGACTGAGTTTCAAGACAGGAGTAAACTGTGTTGCATATTCCAGGGATTGAGGAAGGTAAAAACAAAGTATCCATGAGATTTGGCAATAAAGAAATTATTAGTAACCTTGACCAGAGACCTTCAACCAAATGGTCAGAAGAGAAACCAGACTAGTAGAGCCTGAAAAAATGAATAAAATTCGAGAAAGTTGACACAGAAATCTGGCTATGAGGGAAATCAAATAAGGATGATAGCTGGAGGGGCATGAGGGGGATACCAGAACATATGTGATAGGAAGAGACTTTTATGGAGAGGTAGGATTGGGTGATTGATTTTATCAGGGAATAATGGAAGGGAAGAATCTAAGGATTTTACACAGGATCGTGATCACAGGAGCACGGGCAAATTTACTTGCCTGTAAATACCATTTTATTCCAATATACTACATTTTGGCTTCCCTTCTTGTGAAGATCTACTGACAGAGAACTGTGAAACCTGACAGCCTCTCTACACTGCATCACTTCTACCTGTGATTAATCTCTTAATAAGGTTTAAACCTCTTAGGGAGTAACTAGGCTAATCTAATGTAGTAGCCATACAAGCCAACTACACAAGAACGTATTTGTATTGGCTGAAGGGACACAAGTGATGGAAAAGGGCTCTAAATTCAGGTGATGAGGGAGCAATCATACTTTTGAAATCAATACACTGAAGACTTTAGAATCGATAATTCCAAATAATTCCAAATAGTTCCAAATAAACACTGCAAGTAACTTTTTTTCTAGAAGAAATTAATCAAATTCAAAACTGTTTACATTCTGCATGTTCGTTTTTTTTTTTAAGATTTTTATTTATTTATTTGACAGAGAGAGAGAGATCACAAGTAGGCAGAGAGGCAGTCAGAGAGATGGAGGGAAGCAGGCTCCCTGCTGAGCAGAAAGGCGGATGTGGGGCTCCATCCCAGGACCCTGAGATCATGACCTGAGCCGAAGGCAGAGGCTTTAACCCTCTGAGCCACCCAGGCGCCCCCATTCTCCATGTTCATTAACAGCAGTATAACTCAATACTCCCTTGCTACTTCTGATATTACAGTGAATTTCCACGGATGTACTTTCAGAGAGCTTAGGCCTCCTCTTAAAGAAAAATAAGTATCACTTTTTGAAACAACCAAGAGAAACGAACTGCTCCAGCTGGTTCAAGGGACTGCCTGGAGAGAAAGGCAGAAACTGGAAGAAAATGAAGTTTTGACTCAGTAGCCCATTCTGATGTTTGCAGTAGGCGGTTGATGGATGCAACCATCTATAAAAAGTTCTAATTTTATTTTCTACAATACGGAAAAAGATGGTATTTGGCATCACCCTCTAGCCTGATGGCCTAACTGCTGAAAGATCCGTAGGTTTAACATCGCCAGAACAAAAAATTCGATCACCTGATCCTGACTCAGAAGCCCCAAGTCGCTTCCACTCCCAAATCCTTTGGCGTAGCCCAATTTTCACAAGCTCTCGAGAGAAGGACGGAATCCCAGGAAGCCTGTTGATACAACACCGCGCCCAGTTCATTCACGGGTTCCAGGTAGCACAGGGCTGAGAAAAGCTCTGAGACTCCAGGCAACTACTCCGGTTTCCTTCTCCTTTTCCCTCATAGAGCAAGGAAGGCCGGGGGGCCCCCCTTCTTCCCGCATACGGCTCCCCAGTACCTCTTCCCTTAAGGGACCAGGCCCTAGGAGCCTGGTTCCTCACCTGACCCTTTCGAGGAACACGCTTTCCAGTTCGAACTTTACCTGCCTGAAGCCCGCCGCTACTCCGGTGCGCTAAGCCCCCACCGAGGAAAATGGAGTCGTCGAACCGAGACTGGGAAAGGATAGTACGGACCCACCGCACGGCCCCTCCGCCGCCACCGCCGCCGCTGCTGCGTCAACGTGCTACGTCACTTCCGGCTCCCTGTCACTGGGAGTGGGCGGACCATTTCTTGCTCTCTTCTCCCACCTGGCTCTCAGGGCTTCGTTTAGGAGGGCGCGAAAACTGGCCGAAGCGGCTCAGGAAGGTAAGTGTCACAGAGACCTGGGAACAGAACTTGGGCATCGGAAGCGTCAGGACTAACGGCTTCCTCAGGCCGCTCTAGCCAAAGGAACCATGAAGACTAGACGAGGGCTTCCTCATTTCCTCTTCTCTGTGGTTCCGCCTGCAGCTTCCGGTTCCGGGGAGGGGCCGAGTTTTCTTCGAAGATTAGGGATTCTGCGGTACAGCTAGGATGGCTGTGGTGTCGCTACTGTTGTTGGGGGGTTTGTGGAGTGTTGTGGGAGCGTCCAATCTGGCTGTCGTTACATGCGGCTCGGTGGTGAAGCTACTCAATACGCGCCACAACGTGCGACTGCACTCACACGACGTGCGCTATGGGTCAGGTACTGCCACCCGGGTTTGGTGGGCTGGGAGGGCCTGGTAGGCTCTGGAGGGGGCGGGGCCAATAGAAAATTTGAGAGGTGTGGTCTGGGAAGGTTAGGGGAGCTCGGGGGAGGTTCCTGAGGTCTAGAGGCGGAGAATCGGATAATTGGGCAAAATAACAGCTTCTATCTGGTGAGCTACGTATCGGGCACATTACACATATACTTTTTTTTGATTTATAACATTTCTACGAGGTAGAGACGATTGTTATCCTCATTTTACAGATGAGGAAACAAACTCAGATAAATCGCATGCTCAGAGCCTTGCAGCTAGTGAATGACAGAGACGGGGTTCGAACCAAATCTGTCCAGTTTCAAAGCCTGCTTTCAGCTACTCCAGGCTGGCACTACTCAGTGCGGGAGAGACAGACATGTAGAAAATTACAGTAAGTGGTGTACCTCTGAAGTCTTGAACTCCCAAGACCTCACTCTTTGACTGTATCTTTCTGTTCTAGCTGTGTTGCATCTTATACTTGCTCTTCAACCCTTTTCCTTTGGCCTCTTTTTACTCAAACTTTACCCTTCTTGTAAAGAATTTAAAGCACTTGTTGGAATTGAAGAGGAAACCGTTTAGAGGGCTTTTTAACATAGAATATTAAAATGCTTGGTTTGGGTTCATTTATAATTTAGCAATTATTTGTGGATTCATTCAGTCAGTATAGATTTAATAAACTTTTATTACGTCCCTGATATTAATCTAGATACAGGAGATATAATAGTGAGCCAGTAATCAAGTTACAGGAAAACCAAAACTGACCAAAAAAAGAAAGAAAGAAAGTTCAGTTTGTGAGATGTAAGATGCATCTAAGGTGATTGCTAGATTTGTCTTGGATGTGTGATGGTGCTATCAGTTAAGAGAGGATGGAGGCTAGTCTGTGGTTCGTGATTCTCAAAACGTGTCTGACTAGTTAGACTAGGAGAGGACTGAGTCGTCATTGTTGGGATGTTTTATAATCCTAGCAGCCATTCAGTGAACACTTGGTATGTGTTCAGCTCGCTACTTTTTAATTTGATCTAATTTCCTAGTTTGGCTCTACTAAATCAGAATGTGGGAGAAAAGCCTGATAATAGGAATCTGTAGATTTGAAAAATTCTTCAGGTGCTTCTAATGGGCAGCCAGATCTAAGAACCAGATTCGGTCTGTACTGAGCCTGGGGTAGAATTAAGTACAACGTCATTGTATTGGGTGGAGGTTGGGAGTTAAAGATACGGGGAGAATAAGTGAGATTGTTCAGGATGCACTGTGATTCTCAATCTAGTGTTGATTTGAATCACTTGAAAAACCTGTTGAACCATTTATCAATGCTTTGGTCCTGATCTCCAATAAGTATTTAAGAATGGATAAGGCTAGAACTCTGGATAATCCCCAGGTTTAAGGGTGGGAGAGGAGTCTACAGCCATACCACCCTGAACACATTCCATCCTGTCTGATCTCTGAATTGATGGGAGAGGAAGTGGAGGGTTGAACAGAACGGGGGAAAAAGTAGAAGATACGAAGATACGAAAAAGTAGAAGAAGTATCGACCATGATTTTAGTGAAGGACGGCAATGACCCAGGACCAAGAGCACTGTAGGGCAATAATTAGAAGTAAGAAGGGAGGCTTGGTTTGCCTTTTTCTTTTTCTTTCTTTCTTTTTTTTTTTTAAGATTTTTTTTATTTATTCATTTGAGAGACAGAGAAAGTGAGAGAGAGCATGGGAGGAGAGAAGGTTAGAGGGAGAAGCAGACTCCCCGTGGAGCTGGGAGCCCGATGTGGGACTCGATCCCGGAACTCAAGGATCATGACCTGAGCCAAAGGCAGTTGCTCAACCAACTGAGCCACCCAGGCGCCCATCTTTTTTTTTTTTTTTAAGGATGTTACAAAGTCATTGTGAGCTGAGTGAAAGAGGCAATAATAGAGAGAAGCTGGTAGTTTGGCTACAACATTCACCCAGGTATCTGTGGTACAAGGTCTAATATGTTAAGTGGTAAAAGGTGAGTGTTATCAAGAGCCTGCAGGCAGGGCAGGGGACAGGAGGAATAGGTGAGAGTAACCAGGAAAGTGTCTCGAGTGCCTTTAAAGAACTGAGGAGTAGATGAAGGCCTAGGAAAGAGAGTATCTGTGGAGTTTATATGAGAGAGTGGTCGCTGATGTAACTTGACAGAAAGTAAAGTTTCTTGGGAGGCCATGTGGGAGAGTGGTTAAGAGTGTGAGTTCTAGAGTTGATCCATCTAAGTTCAAACCCCGGCACTGTGTCTTGGTGCCGTGTGACTTGGGATGTGCTACTCAGCCTTTCTGAGACTCCAGTGTAAATTGGGGATGAAAATAATACCTACCTTAGAGTATATGCATGTATCAAATAAGAATATTCAGGCAAAAGGTTTGGATTGGTATCTGACATTTAGAAAGTGCTCAGTACACATTAGTTGGCTAGCAGTTACTATTTGTATTATTTTCCTTTTGCTTTTTAAGCCTGTAGCTGTGTGTTTAATCTGGTACCTTTTAACCAGAATTGAACCTCTTTAGGTAGTATTAACCAAATTTAGGGGACTTATGAATACTTTTATTTTATTTTAAAGATTTTATTTATTTATATAACCCAGAGAGAGATCACAAGTAGGCAGGGAGGCAGGCAGAGAGAGAGGGGGAAGCAGGCTCCTCGCTGTGCAGAGAGCCTGATGCAGGGCTCGACTCCAGGACCCTGATACTGTGATCCGAGCCGAAGGCAGAGGCTTCAACTCACTGAGCCACTGGGCGTCCCATTATGAATACTTGTATAACACATTGATCAATCACTCATGGGGCATTGGGGAGCTGCAGTGATTGCTTGGATTAAAGTTGACAGCAAAAGCTGGTCTTTTTATTGTGAAATGTGACAGAAGTTTTGATTGTAATACCTAGTAAACATTTAATAATAAACATGTTTCAATCATGTGATAGATACTAGGGGCTATTGGTTATTGTATGTAGTTACATCATACTTGTGTTTCAAAAAAATGAACATAAGTTCATTTATTTCTTGCCCTTTGATGCAAATTCTTAGCGTTTCTGATATTGTACATATAACTTATCAGACAATAATACTATATACACATATTTAGTATTTTTCACGTATTTTTTAAATGTTGTAGACGAAGAAGTATCAAGCATAGGGTTTCCTCTCCACTCCTCCAAACAAGTTTTATAATACAGGGCACATTAATTGGCGTTAGGAAAGAGAGGGATTAGGTTGAGCTCATTCTCTTTTCTTTTTTTTTTTTTTTTTTTTGGACTGCAGGTAGTGGGCAGCAGTCAGTGACAGGTGTAACCTCTGTGGACGACAGCAATAGTTACTGGAGGATACGGGGGAAGACTGCTACAGTGTGTGAGAGGGGAACCCCCATCAAATGTGGCCAACCCATCCGGCTGACACATGTCAACACTGGCCGAAACCTTCATAGTCACCACTTCACCTCACCTCTTTCTGGAAACCAGGTGAGGGGGCATCCTGTGGATTACTGGTACCTGTGCATTACTCAGTTGAGTTGTCTAATATCTTGGTCCTTAGCCCTTTCTTTTCTAGGTGTAGATGAGCTTTTTTGTGTAGACACGGAGAATTGGCTTTTTCTCGTAAGTGTGAAGGAAATTATTTCTGGTCAAAATAGAGACTTTACATCTATATGAAATCAAGAAATGGGAAAGGACAGAATAGGTATATATTGGCATATCATAAGTCATCCTGATAAATTCTGCAGTTAAGAAACCCAGTGTTGACACATGGAAAGAGCTCAACATCACTAATCATTAGGGAAATGTGAATCAAAACCATAGTAAGATATCACCTTATACCTGACAGAATGGCTGTAATCAAAAAACAAGAAGTAACAAGTGTTGGCAAGGATGTGGAGAAAATGGAACCCAACCCTGTGGAGAATGTAAATTGGTGCGGCCACTTTGGAAAACAGTATGGAGGTTCCTCAAAAAATTAAAAATAGAAATATATGGTTCAGTAATTCCACTAATGTATATTTACCTGAAGAAAATGAAAACACTAATTTGGGAAGAAATGTGCACCCCTATGTTTATTGCAGCATTATTTTTTAAATTTTTTTTATTGCAGCATTATTTACAATAGCCAAGATATGGAAGCAAATCAAGGGTACATCAATAGATGAGTGAATGAAGAAGATATGGTGTATTACTCAGCTGTAAAAAAGAATGAGATCTTGCCATTTGCCACAATATGGATGAACCTTAAGGGTATTAAGCTAATGAAATAAATAGGAGAAAGACAAATACCACGTGATTTCATTTATATGTGGAATCTCAGAAAACAAATGAACAAACCAAAAGCAGAATCAGACCAATAAAGGTAGAGAACAAACTGATGGTTGTCAGAGGAAGGGTGTGGGGAGATGGGCAGAATGAGTGAAGGGGAGTGGGAGATAACAGGTTTCCAGTTATGGAATGAATAAGTCACAGGGATAAAAGGTACAGCATAGGGAATATAGTCAGTGATGTTGTAAAAGCGTTGTATGGTGACCAGTGGTAGCTACACACTTGTGGTGAGTGTAGCATAACATACAGACTTGTTGAATGACTGTGTTGTACGCCTGAAACTGATAATAACAATTTTGTGTGTCAACTATATTCACATAAAAAAACAGCAACTTTTTCCAAACTCCAAATAAAAATTATTATTTTAAATGATCCCAACTAACCATATTAGGAAAATGCATTAAGGGGCACGTGGGTGGCTCAGTGGGTTAAGGCCTCTGTCTTTGGCTCAGGTCATGATCTCAGGGTCCTGGGATCGAGCCCCACATCCGGCTCTCTGCTCAGCGGGGAGCCTGCTTCCCCCTCTCTCTCTGCCTGCCTCTCTGCCTACTTGTGATCTCTCTCTCTGTGTCAAATAAATAAAATCTTTTTTTAAAAAAGGAAAATGCATTAAGATTATGCCACTTTTTAATTTTAATTTTTTAAACTATTTTTTAAAAGTAAGCTCTGTGCCCAATGTCAGGCTTGAACTCACCACCCCAAGATCAAGAGTTGCAAGCTCTACGTACTGAGCCAGCCAGACACCCTGGTATTGTGCCGTTGAGCCTTGAGCTTTTAGGAGATATGGACCCATTAATGAGGGCTTCCCTCCCACCCCCACTCTGCACATAGTTTTTCCTATTAACATCTTACATTAGTATGGTAAATTTCCTACAGTTTATAAAGCAGTTAATACAGTTGATACATTGTTATCAACTAAAGTTCATAGTTTATTTTGATTTCCTTAGTTTTTTTTTTTAAAGATTTGATTTATTTATTTGACAGAGATATCACAAATAGGCAGAGAGGCAGGCAGAGAGAGAGAGAGCCTGAGCAGAGAGCCTGATGCAGGGCTCGATCCCAGGACCCTGAGATCATGACCTGAGCCGAAGGCAGAGGCTTAACCTACTGAGCCACCCAGGCGCCCCTGATTTCTTTAGTTTTTACCTACTTTACTTTTTCTGTTCCAGGAGCCCATCCAGGATACCACATTACATTTAGTTGTCATGTCTCCGTGGGCTCCTCTGAGGTGTCACAGTTTCTCAAAAATCTTTTTTTTTTTTTCCCCCAAATTCTTGTTTTTGATGACCTTGACAGTTTTTAGGAATGCTGGTCAAGTATACTGTAGGGTGCTCCTCTATTGGGATTTGTCTGAGGTTTTTATGGTTGGATCAGGCTTAGAAAGGTTTTTAGGAGGACGGTCACAGGGGTAACAGTGTCATTTTTATCACATTATGTCACAGGTACACACTATCTACATGATTTATGACTATTGAAATAGTATGTGATGTTTCTCCTATAAAGTTATTCTTTTCATCTCTCCACACCCCCCTTTCTGTATTGTACTTTTGGAAGGAAGTCACTATGTACAGCCCACACTGGAGGAATGGGGAGTTATGTTCCCCTTCCTTTAGATAGAGTAGCTAAAAAATTTATTTGGAATTCTTCTGCATGGGTATTTGTCTCTTCTTTACTTATTTATGCAATCATTTATATCAGTACGGATGCATGAATATTTTATACTTTGAGTTATAATCCCATACCACTGCCTTTATTTTGTTGCTTAGATTGTTCCAACTTTGGCCATCGGGAGCTCTTTTACTTGTCTCCTGTGTCCATTTGACATATTCCCATTTTTGTGTATGAGTGTGTTTTAACCCTTCCTTTCTTTCTGGCACTAAAAGATATTCTAGACTTGTATATTTCTTTTTTTTTTAAGATTTTATTTATTTATTTGACAGAGATACAGCGAGAGAGGGAACACAAGCAGGGGGAGTGGGAGAGGGAGAAGCAGGCTCCCCACTGAGCAAGGGGCTTGATGTGGGGCCTGATCCCAGGACCCTGGGATCGTGACCTGAGCCGAAGGCAGTGGCTTAACCAACTGAGCCACTCAGGCATCCCAAGTGCCCCAGATTTTTATTTACTTGTCAGAGAGAGAGAGGACACAGCAGTGGGAGCGGCAGGCAGAGGGAGAAGCAGGCTCCTGGCTGAGCAAGGAGCCTGATGTGGGACTTGATCCCTGGATCCTGGCATCATGGCCTGAGTTGAAGGCAGATGCTTAACTGATTGAGCCACCCAGGTGTCCCATCATCTTATATATTTCTTGCCCCAGTCCTAGAATCAGCTATTTCTCCAAGGAGTTCTGTTTCCTTTTATTGGAAAACGATACTAGAAACCATGATCTTAGCCCTTAACATGAGCTTGTTCCTACTGTCGTGTCTGTTTTAGGCCTGAGAGAGCAAAGAAGCATGTGTAAGTTTCCACACAGATACCTGGTTCCCACCACTGTCATCCATTTACTTACTTGTTCAGTTCCATATACAAGTATAGTAGAATTGTGGGGTGCCTGGGTGGCTTTTTTTTTTTTTTTTTAAAGAAATTTATTTGAGAGAGAGAGCATGGGGTGGGGCAGAGGGAGAGAGAGAAAAGCAGATTCCCTGCTGAGTGTGGAGCCTGATGCAGGGCTTGATGCCAGGACCCCAAGATCAAGACCCAAGCCAAAGTCAGAAGCTTTTTTTTTTTTTTTAAGATTTTATTTATTTATTTGACACAGAGAGAGCACACACAAGTAGGAAGAGCATCAGGCAGAGGGGGAGGGAAAAGGGCTCGATCCCTGGGATCGCGCCCTGAGCGCTTCATGACTGAGCCACCCAGGCGCCCCTCCCACAGTTTATCTTAAACAACACCGGAAAACCTTGTATTTTTTTTTACTTTTGGGTAGCCTTATTTTTCTTCCATTGCTTCCTTCTCCCTTCCAAGCCCA
The DNA here is from genome assembly GCA_028533885.1 of Nasua narica. NCBI lineage: Eukaryota > Metazoa > Chordata > Mammalia > Carnivora > Procyonidae > Nasua > Nasua narica. The sequence goes on along the minus strand of CM052804.1, from coordinate 36,543,348 downwards.
TGCGTCCATCTTGCTAATATTGCTACCATTTGTGTCTTTCAGGAAGTGAGTGCTTTTGGTGAGGAAGGTGAAGGCGATTATCTGGATGATTGGACGGTGCTCTGTAATGGGCCCTACTGGGTGAGGGATGGTGAGGTGCGGTTCAAGCATTCTTCCACCGAAGTTCTGCTGTCTGTCACAGGAGAACAATATGGTCGACCCATTAGTGGGCAAAAGGAGGTACACGG
>CM052804.1:36523709-36542621 GCA_028533885.1 Nasua narica | reverse complement strand
TTCACATTTGAATTGGTGGTTCTCCCAAACTTTGGGTCAGTTCTTTTTGGGTCCAGGACTCGCTGGTGAAGGAGCAGATATTTTTATTCGTATCGATAAAACAGAAACTGAAGGAGATATTCCTCCTAGTTGGGAAATTTTTACTCATCAGAAGCTTGGCATCATGGATAATTGATGTGTGACTTTTCTCTGACTTTCTCCAAAATGATAAAAGAATTCCATTATTAGTCACCAGTGTTGTCCTTTATTAGATGTGCTATTTCATAATCTGATTGATCCTTGAGTCTGACACGAGTCACTGCTATCACTCTAGAGATGCCGGGAGCCTTTGGTGTGGGCCCTTTTAAGAGCCTTACTTGCATCCAAACTTTTTCTCTATTTTCACTTACCGCCTAGCCCCTCACTTTTACTAGATTTTTAACTAATTATGGCTAAAGACCCTCAAGGAATTCAGCTTAATAAATAGAGAAATGTTTTACTCTGGATCTGTTCACTGCAGTTGAGAAAAAAGAGTAAGGGTAGAAAGAAGAACTAATATTCATTGTCTTCTAAATACTAGATGCTGTATTATAGCTCTTACCTCCTTTAATCTTCATAGATATAGGGTAGGTATTACAGTATTAACATTGCAGAACGTGAAGGTGGAGTAACTGCCTGAATTCTTAAAGCTAGTAAATAAGGATAGGAATCTAAGTGGCTCACATTCTTTTTACTACACTGTAGTTGTGTTTGCGCTTGGATAATAACTGCTCCTTTTTTGGGTAAATGTAGGGATAGCTTTCTCTGAAGGGGAGGGTAGGAAACTTTTGTCCTATGCTTACCTCATTTCTTCCTTCCTGTCTCCTGGTCAGTTTCAGAAAGTTTGCTCCTAGGTCCTTTTAGCATGGTAGTGGTGAACAGAGGTATCTGCCATCTGTTGGAATTTCAGTGACTAGCAGGACTTTTTATTTTTAGAAACACATATATATGTTCCCCCCCCCCCGTCCTTTCCTTTACGGACTTGACGTTAAACATTTGGGCATAATGGGTCTGTGCGAGATTTAGCCCATGACATTAAGAGGCGTGGTCTCTTTCACAAGGACTTGTTTCAGTAAGTTGAGACCATGAACTAGTTGAGCTCCATCTCCATTTTCCCATTTCAGCTGTATTGATCATTTGAGATCTTTCCAGAAGTAGACAAATGATAAAATCAACATTTCAGGTTATTGAGATATTGGGAGTAGGCTGGAAATAATCTGGGGAGAAAGAAGAAAGGAAGTGATAGGAATCAGCTGGGTAAAGAGAACAGATCCGACAAGATGAATGTGAATAGAGAGGTGTGTTACAAGGTACCCCAACTTGGCTTGAACAGAGTTTTCACTGAGTTGCTGGGCCTTCCCTGAGAGTTCACAGACAGACCCGACCTTGCTAAGAGGCTGCAGATTATAATGCTTGAGAAAGAAGTATGAATGTGAAACAGTGGAGTCTTTGGGGAGATGTGAAATGACTGACAAGAGGATTAGATAAGGAAAGAAACCAGTTGGAGAGGTAAAAACTATTGGTAACCCAATGTGAAAATTGAAATGGTGCTTTTCTGAAGGAGTGGAAAGTAAATCCAAGTAAAATCTTGAAGGACGTTTATGGAGATTAGGATGTAAGAGCAGAGGTATATAAGGTACTTATTTTGAAATCCTCAGGACTTGTTTTGGCTTGTATTAGCATCACTGTATTAGAGTTGGAAGAGATATTTGTCCAGTTTCCTCAATTCACAGAGAAGGAAACAGGCAAAATAAACTTGATCCTGAGTTATATTTCTTGCAATTATGTTTGCTTCCAAGATAAACGTCTTTTAGTTCTTGGTTTCCTCAATGCTTTTCAGACAAGGCTCTTGAGTAAGATAGGACAGCTACTTCGTATGACCTAGGGGTGTAACTTCCGCAGTACCCTCAGTTCGGACCGTAAGTGGTCAAGCGGACTCTGTAGCCATCCTGGGAAAGTGCTTTGAAAGTGGAGTTCTGCCACGGAAATGAGACAGCCAAGTCTGTTGCCAGTTGGGGGGGGGACGGGATCAGACTCGGGTCCCCAGCAAGCCCCAGGCTCCGCATTTCCGGGTGCGGAAGGGTGGGTCAGGGGCGGGGCATGAGTGTCAGTCGGCCCGAGGTCCGCCCTCTACCCCCCCCCCGCCCCATCTCCTCTGGAGCCACGCCCGCACTTCGCGCAGGCAGCCGGTCGGCCCTGCCGGCTCGCTGGCGCGGGGAGGAGTGGGGCAGGGAGACAGCTGGCTGGCTGGCGGGCTGTGGGGGGCGGGGTGCACGGGCGCCAACGCTTCCTTGTCCAGCGCTCTTCCTGCGCGTGCGGCTGGTCGGCCCGCGGCGGCGCAGAGAGGAGCCGGCGTGGGGCGGGGGGGTGGCCCGGCAGGGCGGGGGCCGGAGCCAGGCCGGGCCGGGGCCGGAATGCCCCTGTTCTTCTCCGCGCTGTTGGCCTTGCTGTTGGTTGCCCTCAGCGCCCTCTTCTTAGGCCGGTGAGGCGACCCCGGCTACAGCGGGCGGGGCTGGGGAAGGAAGAGAGACTGAGGAGGGGGCGCGCGCTGCAAAGGCGCGCGGGGCGGGAGGGGGGAGAGCTGGCTGGAGGGAAGGTGCGCGGGCGGCGGCGGGGGAGGGCCGCAGGGGGGCCGCGGAGGGGGCGCGCGGCGGGCTTGAGCGGGGGCGTATGGCCCGCGCTGGCACCGAGAAACTGGGACTAGGGGACACTGAGGGGCCGGGCGAGGCCTGAGGGGATGCTGAAGCTGGGAGCTGAATAGGTGTGTGTGAAGGGGGCCCGTCTTGGTGGCCTCCATTCGCCCCTGAGTGTCCCTTTCACCGAGCGCATAGGGCACCTGCAGCCTCGCCCTAGGAGACGGAACAGGTCTGGCTGCCGGGGGAAGAGCGGCATTTGAGCCGGCCGGGTGTGACCCCGCGGTGCCTTCTCGTTGACACCTGTCTGGAGGGCGGAGACAGAGACCCCGTGGGGGTAGTGTGTGATGACACATCTGACACGGCTGCCTGTATTTCAGCTCCCCTTCGGGCGTCTTCTACTGCATCTGGGGTTCCTAAGGATTGGAAGGGTTGCTTTCTTTGTCCGCAACTTAGGAGGTGTACTCTAGTTTGTCTGATTTCATTTGGGTGGAGGGGATACTCCAGGGCTACGATCTTGATCTTTCTGGCTGAGTATACGTGACAGAGTGTTGTTTTGGGAGACCGGAGAGTTGCCCAGAAGATCCAGCTTTAGGACATGACCTTTTTGCAAGGCCTTCTAAGACCAGGAAGGGGCGAGGAAAGCCAAAATTGGGAGAGGGTCCTGTGAACTCACAGGGATTTTTCTGCAGGTGGTTTGTGGTCCGGTTGGCCACCAAGTGGTGTCAGCGGAAGCTGCAGGCGGAGCTAAAGATTGGCTCCTTTTTTTGGATCCAGAATGTCAGCCTTAAGTTTCAGCAACACCAGCAAACAGTGGTGAGTGTTGGGGAACTCCCTGGGTATGTGTGTGGGGTGGACTCTGCTAAATTTTAACTATTTCTTTTTTTTTCCTCTAAAATTCTGGCTGGCTTTCCTAGTTAGCCCAGCCTTGTCACCTCTTTGCCAAGATGATTTTAGAGTTTGGAAGCACCGGGACTGATCCAAGTTGTTGAGTTAAAAATGCTTTTAAGGCACAGAGTGTTCAGGGTACAATAAGAAAGTTACAGAACTAAACACAGAAAAAAAGATAACAGGAAGTAGAAGAGCTTACTGTTCTAATTTAAGAGGAGAAATAGTAACATATCCATAAAAGAGAACTACTGAGCAAGTTCAACCAGTACCATTGTGAGGAGCAGGATATAGTGCTGAGGAAAGAAGTTGGTGGAAATGGAGTGGAGAATATTTAGTGGAAGGGCTATAGCACTTCCTCCTCATCTTAGAACCTTTCCTGGCTGTCAAGCTGCTCGTCGCTTACCTAGCAGCCAGTGTACAAAGCTATTTTCCACACTGTTTTAGGAAATTGATAGCCTGTGGATTTCCAGCAAACTCCTTAGCCATGATCTGCCGTGAGTACTCTATATCCTCACTCTTCCCTTGGGGAATATTTTGGCATTGGGGTTTGCAGACTGACATTCTGCAGAGGCCTCACAGCCCAAGGAGGGGGCTGGGGTCTTGCTGATGTCTCCCGGTTAGCCTGGAGGCTATTATTTTGTGAGGCAGATATGGATAACTACTATGAGACTCTTTTCCATGATTTGAGCTACATTTTTAGGGAGGATGGAAGAGTGAATGTTGGGGAGGGGAGAAGACTGCTAGGAAGGGCTGGACCTGATGGCAGTGAGATCTCTCTTCTGGGCAGACGCTATGTGGCATTGTGCTTTGGAGAAGTGCGTATCAGGACGGACCCACAGAAGGTTTCTGGACTGTTTGCCCCATTTTCCCAGAGCACTGGGGTGCATCAAAAGGAACTGTCCTTCAGTCCATCCTTACTGAAGATCTTCTGTCAGGTGAGATAACTTTTTCCAGTTTCCTGAACTGTGGTAAGGGTGGCTGGGTGTAGAGTGATGAGTGGATTTTTCTGTTGTTTTGGGAATATAATGCCAAGAGCTGCCTCTTATTCTTTCTCTACTGGAAAGGAAAGGCAGTGCCTTGATATTAATGATTATTCTTTGTTGCTTCTTTCTAGCTCTTCTCCATTCATGTAGAGTCTATAAACATCATGGTTCTCAAGGTGGCTACTTCTGAGTCTTTATGGCACATTCAGATCAGAGAAAGCAGCTTTCTTTTGGATAGTGATGGGAAAAGGTAACCTAAAAGAAGATCGGGTAGTCCCATTCTTGCCTTATCGTTTCAGCGTGGGTGGATGTCAGGGTTTTATAAAGGTGTCAGGTTCTCATTCTATAGCAATTTGAGGAGAGGCTAAGATTAGGCACTTTTCTTTGCCTTGTTCCGTTTAGCCAGTAAAGCTCGACTGAAGTTAAGTGGTGAGAAAGGGGCCAAGGGCTCTTAATTTTTTTCCCTTTCCCAGGCTGAAGTGTGAGGTGAGCCTAAATCAGATCAACAGCAAAGTTCTTAAGAGTGGCCAGTTGGTGAGTATGCCATAGTCATTTAGATGCCTTGTTTCCTTCTGGGTGTAGGATATGAAGGAGCTTACATTCTAGATTCTGTGTTCTTATGGGGGGGCTCTCTCAAGGTGGTGTTCTAGACCACTGTGTTTTGACCCAAAACTCCCCGACTCTGTACATCTTAACACCTTAGACGCTTACCCTCCCTGCAGGAGGACACCTGCCTAGCGGAGCTCTCACTGGCCCTAAAGTTGTGTCTAGAGGTGGGCATCAGCAGTCGGCAACTGAAGGCGATCACTGTGGATATGTGGACACTCCATGCTGAACTGCATGAGGGCCTTTTTCACAGTCAGCTGCTGCGCCAGGGCCCAAGCCTGGCACCCAAACCTGTTCCTTGTTCAGGTAAAGCCCTGGTCAGTAAGCTTCTTGGCTGCGCTGTTCTCTTATTATTCTGGATTTACGTAAAAACAGGGGTCTCACTACTCCTCAGGTGTGATTTGTTATTCACCATGACCTTTGACGCTGAGGATAGCTAAAGGAGATAGGGCATTTACTTGTGAGTGAAAGAACTAACATTTAGTGGGTCATTATTGTAAATTAGACTTGTAGTACGAGGTTTTTGTATTGTCTCTCACCAAATTCTCAGCATTTCACAAATGAGGAAACGGAAGCCAAGAAGAGCAGATACGTTACTTGACTGAGGTCATAGAGCTAGTCAGTAGTAAAAATGCGGTGTACATTATTTTGCCCTAAAGTCCGTGTTCTTTGCATTATATCAACCTGCTGTTGCATATAATGTTGATATCCCCAAACTGTTTTTTAAACTCCAGGGAAGGAAGCACAGCAGGTGCCTGGATCTCTGGGATATTTGCTCTGTGGTCTAGGATTGGACATTTGGTTAGCCTACTTCTGTGGGAAGATTTGGCCAAAGAGGACAAGGCATTTTGGGAGACTTGAGTATGTTAAGGATTGATGGCTCTTGTGTTATTCATTCATGTTCTCAGAGGTGACGGAGAACTTGGCTGAGCCATCTCTGCCTGGCCTGTACCTCCTTCAGCAGCTGCCAGATGAGGTCAAGGTGAAAATGGAGATCACAAGTGTGGTGTTGTCCATGAATAGTCAAAAGAGGTGAGATCTCGGGGTGCCTAGGTGGCTCGGGGTGCCTAGGTGGCTCAGTGGGTTAAAACCTCTACCTTCGGCTTAGGTCATGATCTCAGGGTCCTGGGATCGAGCCCCACATCAGGCTCTCTGCTCAGCAGGGAGTCTGCTTCCCCCTCTCTCTCTGCCTGCCTCTCTGCCTACTTGTGATCTCTCTCCTCTCTGTCAAATAAATAAACAAAATCTTAAAAAAAAAAAAAGTGAGATCTCTCCTGACACAGAAGTGTGGAAAGTGGTGGTTTGAGCTCTGTGCTAGGGTCTCTATCACCAGCCTAGTAGCTGCACCACACTGAGCTTTCTGTGGGGGAAAGGGAGTAAAAACCACATTCCATGTATTCCTGAGCCAGAGTCTTGTCTCTGGTCCAGGCACCTGAATTGGACGCTGAAGCTGCTGCATTTCCTGTACCACCGTGATGAGGATCAGCTGCCTCTTCGAAGCTTCACTGCAAACTCTGATATGGCACAGATGAGCACTGAACTCCTACTCAAAGGTTCCTGGTGGGGGGGGCGTCGGTATCAAGAGGACCAGACCCTCTCCTTCCCCCATGTCCCAGTTGGCCTTCTTAATTTAATATCAGTGTAGCTGTGGGGGGGTGGGGAGGAGGGAACCCTCAGAGAGAAAATAACCCCAGCTCATGAGTCTTGGTGACAGTCTATTCATCTGCTTGGCTGTCTCTGACTGTCTCCTAGTTTTACCTTTTGTTTTCCCAGTGTTCTCCTCTGATTGCTCTTTGCCCTCACAGATGGGTTGTTGCTGTCCCAGAGCCGCCAGCGCATTGTCTGTCTCAACTCCCTCAAGGCTAGTGTGCAGGTGTGATGACATACCAAGAATCCTTCCCTTTTCTGCTCTCTCCCTGTATCATCGCATTGTGAGCTACTGCGATAAAACCCAAGCCAACAGTTCTCGTGTTATTTCCAGGTGACCACCATTGACCTCTCAGCCTCCCTGGTTTTGAATACTTGTATTATTCATTACCGGCACCAGGAATTCTCTCACTGGCTGCACATGCTAGCACTGGAGACCCAAGAGTCTAGTTCAGCTGTTTTTAAGCGCAGGAAGAAAAGGTCAGTGTAATCTTTTTTAGCCACCATCTTATCAGGTGGTTTCTCAGTTTCTTTTGATCTAGAGTGGCCTATTGTGTTAAATATGTATTTTGATGAGTTCAATAGCATTTCTATTTTGCTTATTTTTATTTTTTGAGAGCGAGCGAGCGAGCCTGGGAGCCGTGGGGGGAGGGGCAGAAGGAGAGGGAGGGGCTTGATCTCACAACCCTGATACCATGACCTGAGTTGAAATCAAGAGTCCGATGCTTAACTTACTGAGCCACTCAGGTGCCCCAGTCGCACTTCTATTTTATACATCTTCCCCATTAAACTAGATTCTTTGACAGTAGGATGAAATCCTTTTTGTTTTTATTTCTTCAGTGCCCGGCACAGTGCCTTATTATACAAAATAAACAATTGTTGCACTGAATTTAAATGATCCACAATCTTGTCTTGCCTTAGGTTATAAGGTGATACATCCTGTTAGCGATGTCATCTCTCTCTCCATTGTGTTGCATAGAGAACTTAAGGTTAATGGCCTGGAAGCAGGGATGCCTGGGTGGCTCAATTGGTTAAGCGTCTGCCTACCGCTCAAGTCATCGGGCTCCCTGCTCAGTGGGGACCCTGCTTCTCCCTCTGCCTGCTGCTCTCCCTGCTTGGTGCGTGCTCTCTCTCTCTCTCTTTCTCTGACAAATAAAATCTTTAAAAAAAAAATGACTTGGAAGCAATGCTTCTTGGTTTTATTAGGTTGAATCATGTGATATACTGATGTTTATATTTGACATTTATATTTGACCTATGAAATGGCAGTCTCCTATGGTTCAACCTAGTATCTTTCTTGCATTCCCGCAGTTTACCCCTGGGAATAGCAAACTTACGAGTTCGGTGTTTTATTTTCTAGTTGCATTCCATGCTGAGAATCACAGCAAAACTCACTCTGACTTTTGACAGCTTCAGGTATCTGTTCCATAACAGGTAGCTCCAGTTCTTTCTTTATCAAACAATGATGTCTTGTCCCTGTGCAGAACCTTCCCCCAAATCCTGGCTCCCATCATCTTTAGCACTTCCATCTCCAATGTCAACGTTTCCGTTCAGCTTGGTGATACACCACCCTTTGCCTTGGGATTCAATTCCATCTCTCTAGGTAAGACTCTGGGATGGAAAAGGAAGAAGAATCTGTCCATTCGTGAAGCTAGGCCCGATTGATGGCTGCGGTGGTTCCATAGAACTCTCTCCTACGTTCTTTGTTCAGATTACCAGCACCTGAGGCCACAGAGTATCCATCAGCGGGGTGTCCTAACTGTGGACCATCTCTGCTGGCGGGTGGGCAGTGACTCCCACATTCAGCGGGCACCCCACCCACCCAATATGCACGTTTGGGGTGAGGCACTCGTCCTGGACTCCTTCACACTACAGGTAGGTGGGGACTTTGGTGAACAGGGGCCCATACCGTTTCCTTTCCCTGCCATGCTTTAGAGCACAGAGTACCTTTTTGGCAGAAGATGGCGCATCAGGGTGTTACAGAACTGTGTGTTCCGCGTGCTCCTAACGGGGCTCTCTCTTCTTTTTTAGGGTAGCTATAACCAGCCTTTGGGCCTGTCTAGCACCCAGTCAGATACCCTGTTTCTTGATTGCACCATCCGTGGACTGCAGGTAGAAGCATCAGATACCTGTGCCCAGTGTCTTTCTCGCATTTTATCCTTGATGGACACACAATCTGGGAAGTCAGCTGCCTCTAGAGAATCTTCATTTGGGGAATCTGTGTCACTACTGTGGAAGGTGGACTTGAAGGTAGAGGACATGAACTTGTTCACCCTCTCTGCCCTCGTTGGTAAGTGGGACCGGGAGTCTATACCGAAGTGGGTAGTTTGTAACCTGTAACCTAAGCAGATTATGCTGGTTCAGTCTGTTCCTTCTCATTTAATGAAGGTGATTATTTGGACTTTTTCTAAATTAAAGGCATGAGATGCTGGAGGGTCTTAGATAACTTGGATTCCTCGATGTTTCTTAAAGGCTAATAGAAGGTATTAAGTATTAAGCAAGATTTATTTTAAAAAAAAAAGCCTTGATAGTTGATCAAGAAATTGAGATGTGCATAGTTTTTTTATTTCCTTATGCGTTTAGTTCTAGAGAGTAATCGATACGTCTCTGGGCACTTTGTAGGCATTAGGGAGCTTCTTTGGCTTTGCCAGATTTAGGTAGGGTAAGATAGGGAAGGAGAAATTGCCCTGAAACATGAGGAATGAACTTAGGGAGGTACAGGGAATAAAGTGAAAGTGTGAAAAGGAATGAGTAAGAAAAGAGAGTGAAGGCTAAAGTTGCCGTTCGAGAGCTGAGAACCAACGCTAACGTGGTTTCTGGATGTTAGGTGCTTCAGAGGTCCGACTGGACACGCTGACTATCCTGGGAAGTGCTGAAACCTCCACTGTGGGTGTCCAGGGACTTGTGCTGGCCCTGGTGAAGTCAGTCACAGAGAAGATGCAGCCCTGCTGCAAGGCTCCTGACATCCCCGCCCCCGTGCTCAGCCTCTCCATGCTCTCCATCACCTATCACAGCAGCATCCGCTCTCTGGAGGTAAGGCTTCTCTGGGGAGGTGGAGTCAGGTTGGTTTTTCTCTAGGCCGAAGAGCATTTCCCAGTCTTTTGAGTCTGTTGTGAAACTCATCTGTGAGAAATATGACACCTTGTGTTATTTTTAGCTCTTTGTTATGGAACGTAAAATATACACAGAACTAGAGAGAACATATGAATTTGTAGGTGTCCTTACCGAGCTTCAGGAATTATCACTTAGGACCGACTTGTTTCAGCTCTATACCCACCAGTTGCCCCGCTGCCCACTCCTGGATTATTTTGAAGCAGACATATACCAGGACATAAAATTTCAACTGTAAATATTTCAGTGCCTATCTCTGGAAAATAAGGGACTTTTTTTTTCTTTTTTAAAGATCATGATCTGGGGTTATTTCACTGAAGCCCTCAGCTCATTCAAAGGCTGGAAGGGAGGGGTGCCTGGCTGGCTCAGTTGGTGGAGTGTGCGACTCTTGATCTTGGGGTTGTAAGTTCAAGCCCCATGTTGGGTTTAGAGATTACCTAAAAATAGAGTCTTTTAAAAAAATAAATAAAAGGTTGGAAGGGATTGGAAGATGGACGCACTGACAAGTTTTAAGAGGCTTTCCAAGATCTTTCTCCTCAGGGTATCAGGTGAATATGGAACCCTCTTGGGAAGGGAGTGGGATATCTTTCTGTCAGACTTCAGCTTCCTTTGGAAGGAGAAGTTGCTTTTTCAGAGGCTGGAACTCAAAGGCATTTTTCTGTTCCGGAATTTAAATAGTCTCTGCTTAACTATTCAGAATTGACTTTGTTTTTCAAGCTTACAAGGACTCCCTTCTTTGAGGCATACTTTCATATAAGTCAATTGCTGTATTGACTTGTGTGGTCAGTCCTTTGTATACTTTTTATTTTTATTTTATTTTAGATTTTATTTATTTATTTCACAGAGAGAGATCACAAGTAGGGAGAGAGGCAGGCAGAGAGAGAGGGGAAGCAGGCTCCCCGTTGAGCAGAGAGCCCGATGTGGGGCTTGATCCCAGGACCCTGAGATCATGACCGGAGCCGATTCAGAGGCTTTACCCCACTGAGCCACGCAGGTGCCCCATTTTTATACTTTTTAAGAATTAAATCAAGGGGTGCCTGGATTGCTCCGTTGGTTGAGTGTCCAATTCTTGGTTTCCGCTCAGGTTGTGACCTCGTGATTGTGGGATTGAGGCCCATGTCAGGCTCTGTGCTCAGTGTGAAATCTTCAGATACTTTCTCCCTCTCGCTCTGCCCCTCCCCACTCACACACACATTCTCTCTCTCCCCCTAAAATGAATAAAGTCTTAAGAAAAAATAAGTCAAGATGCAATTATTGCATAAGACATTTTTTCTTTTTCTTTTTTTTTTTTTTTTGTAAAGATTTTATTTACTTATTTGAGATAAAGAATGAGAGAGAGAGCACGAGCAGGGTGAAGGGCAGAGGGAAAAGTAGAGTCCCTGCCGAGCAGGGAGCCCGGTGCAGGACTCAATCCCAGAACTCTGGGATCATGACCTGAGCCAAAGGCAGATGCTTAACTGACTGAGCCACGCAGGCGCCCCGCATAAAACTTTCAAAATGATTGTTAAAATGGTTATTATACAGGGGCGCCTGGGTGGCTCAGTGGGTTGAGACTTTGCCTTCTGCTCGGGTCATGATCTCAGGGTCCTGGGATTGAGCCCCGCATCGGGCTCTCTGCTCAACGGGGAGCCTGCTTCTCCCTCTCCCTCTGCCTGCCACTCTGCCTACTTGTGATCTCTCTCTGTCAAATAAATAAATTAAATCTTTTTAAAAAAATAAAATGGTTATTATTACAGAGTGTGGCTATTATAGAAAGAAAACTCACAAAAACAAAAAGTCAAATGACTTATTAAGTATGTGCTGTATATACTGCCTACTACGTGGTAGTTGTTGAAGAATCAACCATCTAGAATCGAGTTGGGAACTCAAAAGTGTGTAAGTAAGAACTGTTAGCTCCGTATATTCATGCTGAGGAGAACAAGGCAAGGAAGTAATTGTCGTAGTTGCTCAGGAAATGGTCCTGAGTGAAAATGGTTCTTGACCCAGATGTGCTTGTATGATAATAATCCCAGCCATCTCTCCTATTTTGGGGTCTTGTGATTGACAGATCCTTTTCTCTTGCTCCCTGAAGGTTCAGTGTGGTACAGGGCTGACCTTACTCTGGAGCCCCCCAGATCACATGTACCTATACCAGCACGTCCTGGCTACCCTGCATTGCCGAGACCTGCTGAGAGCCACTCTGTTTCCCGAGTCTGGTCCATTCCTTGCACTAGAGACTCCAGAGACTGTGACTGAACCAGAAGGCTTTCTCCCTGAGCCATCTCCCCCAAAGCGGCTCCTAAACCTGACGCTGGAGGTGAGCACAGCTAAGCTGACAGCTTTTGTAGCTGAGGACAAGTTCATTACCCTGGCTGCGGAGAGCGTGTCGCTGAGCCGGCACGGGGGCTCACTGCAGGCTTACTGCCCGGAGCTGGCTGCTGGCTTTGATGGCAACAGCATCTTCAACTTCAAGGAGGTGGAGGTACAACTGCTCCCCGAACTGGAGGAGATGATCCTCCACCGGAACCCTTTCCCTGTGCTGCAGACCCTCCGGAACCGTGTGTGGCTCCTCTCCCTGGGCTCAGTCTCAGTGGAGTTTCCTTATCAGTATGATTTCTCTCGAACTCTGGATGAGGCTGTGGGAGTTCAGAAATGGCTGAAGGGGCTGCATCGAGGAACTCATGCTCCGCCTTCTTCAAGCCCTGCCCCCCTCCCACCTGATCTACTCTTGAAGGTTCAGCACTTCTCATGGGTTTTCCTGGATGACGTTTTTGAGGTGAAACTTCGTGATAACTATGAACTAATGAAGGATGAAAGTAAGGAGAGTGCCAAAAGGCTGCAGTTGCTGGACGCCAAGGTGGCTGCCCTTCGGAAGCAACACGGGGAGTTATTGCCAGCCCGTAAAATTGAGGAGCTCTATGCCTCTTTGGAACATAAAAACATTGAAATCTACATTCAGCGCTCCCGCCGTCTCTATGGCAACACACCTATGCGCCGGGCTCTGCTCACTTGGAGCCTGTCAGGGCTAGAGCTGGTAGCTCTGGCAGATGCCTCCTTCCATGGGCCTGAGCGTGTGATAGAGCAAGTTCAAGAGCTTGATCCGGGCAGCCCTTTCCCTGCCGAGGGAGTAGATCTTGTCATTCAGTGGTGTCGTATGCTCAAGTGCAGCGTTAAGACATTTTTGGGTAAGTAGCACTTCCTCATTTGTCAATAGGCTGTGGTGTTTGCCCTCCAAGTTCTAGAAAGCTCTTTGAATGACTGCAGAGGAACTCAGTTAGATTGAGAACTGTGGTGGTTTTCAGATGGGTGGAGGGGGATGGGTGAGCTCCTCTTCCTTTCTTTGTTCCTGAATTTCACCCTGAAACAGCTCGGCTAACAGAAAGGACAACGAACACAGTTGTCTTCAGGGTTAGCGTGCCCCTTGGATCCCGGTGTTATTCCCCTCACCGTCTGCTCAGGGTGTCCACGTCCTTTGCCAGCTTTTCTTGAACTGCCAGCTCTTGTTCTTTCAGTAGACCTTGTTAAATAGACGGGTGAAAGTAGTGGCCGGGGAGAAAAGGCTCGAGAATGTTGAGACAGTCCTCTGAGTAGCCGACGTCTATCCTCCCTGTAATAACAGTTCGGATCAGAGATTATCCCCGGTACCTGTTTGAAATACGTGACTGGCGGCTGACGGGTCGACTTGTGGGCACCGAGCAGAGTGGTCAGCCTTGCTCCCGGCGGCGTCAAATCTTGCACCTGGGGGTTCCGTGGGGTAACGTGGCAGTGGAGAGGAACATGCCCCCACTCAAGTTCTACCATGACTTCCGCTGTGAGTAGAGGAGGGCAGTTGGTGTGGCTGAGGGACGTTGCGATGAGTGGGATGGGAGGCGAGCTGAGGCCCTCTGGAGTGGGGAAAGAAGTTTCGTAACAAGGTGCACCCTTTGCTCCTCTCTCCCAGCGGAAATCTTTCAGTACACGGTGGTATGGGGCCCGTGCTGGGATCCAGCCTGGACACTCATCAGCCAGTCTGTGGACCTCTTGACCAAGCCCTCAGCTGACCCCAGCCCACCCTTGCCCTGGTGGGACAAGAGCCGCCTTCTGTTCCATGGCGACTGGCACATGGACATTGAACAGGCAAATCTGCACCAGCTGGCTACTGAGGTGAGGGGTTGCAGAGGAGTGGTTTTCTTACTGGGATGGTACGGTTGGGGCTCGTAAAGCACTTGGGGGGAAGAGGGGACGGTCTTTATTTGGGAGCTTGGGAGATACTCCCATCCAGATCTCACTGAGTTGTTGGGGCTGATTACAGGACCCGTACAACACAACAGAAAATATGCACTGGGAGTGGAGCCACCTGTCTTTTCATTGGAAACCTGGTCAGTTTGTGTTCAAGGGTGACTTGGACGTCAACGTGAGAACAGCTTCTAAGTGAGTGGAGTGATGGGTGGGGGCCTCAGCAGAGTGAGGGATTCAGGGGAGGGGAAAGGGGAAGAGGGACGGAGAGGGGAAGAGCCGGGGGTGGCAAGTGACCAGGGCACTGAGAGCTGGGACTCTGTTGTGACACAGGTATGATGACTGCTGCTTCCTTCACCTGCCTGACCTCTGCATGACACTGGACCTGCAGTGGCTATGCCATGGGAACCCCCATGATCACCACAGTGTCACTCTGCGGGCCCCAGAGTTTCTGCCTGAGGTGCCATTGGGCCAGCTTCATGACTCCTACCGGGCATTCCGCTCTGAGAACCTCAACCTCTCCATCAAGATGGATCTGACTCGGCACAGTGGGAGTGAGGCTTGGGTCTGGGGCCACGAGAGAAAGAGTTGGGAGGATGGGCTTACGTACAAAGGATTTCAACTTGACCCTCTGGGGAGGGGATAGGAAAAGCAAGGGAGGATTTGGATTAGGATCTCTTTTTGAGAAAGGGTTGGTGAACACAAAGCTTGGATTTTTTTTTTTTTTTTAAGATTTTATTTATTCATTTGGGAGAGAGAGAGTACAAGCAGGGGGAGAGGGAGCAGACTCCCCACTGAGCAGGGAGCCAGATGCAGGGCTCGATCATGACTTGAGCTGAGGGCAGACGCCTAACCATCTGTGCCACCCAGGCGCCCCCAAAGCTTCAATCTTTAAAAGGAAAAGGGTGTTGGGGATATTGAGTCGAGGCTGAACGCTGCTTGGGTTTTTAAACTTCTAAAAGCCGAAGCTAGGGATGGGTTTAGGTTCATCTCTATTTTAATCACAGGTAGGAGATGCCTATCTTGTCTTTTACAGCAATATCCCAGCCCCGGATTCTGTTATATAGTAGTACCCTGCGCTGGATGCAGAACTTCTGGGCAACTTGGACTAGTGTCACAAGGCCCATCTGTAGGGGAAAGCTCTTCAACAACCTGAAACCGAGCAAGAAGAAACTTGGCCAGCACTACAAGCAGCTTTCCTATACTGCGCTTTTCCCCCAGCTGCAGGTCAGGCTCTGACAGCCCTGCTGGCATCTTCAATTCTGTTCCCCTGCCCGAGTTTTCTCATTTCTCCTTCTCTTCATCAGCTCACTGATACCATTCTTTGTTCCGTGTTACGCTCTCTTGTTGCCAGGTGCATTATTGGGCCTCGTTCGCCCAGCAACGGGGCATCCAGATTGAGTGCAGTCAGGGCCATGTCTTCACGAGGGGGACTCAGCGGCTTATACCTCAAGGTGGGTGCAAAGACTGCCTTCATTCCTCCGAGCCCGTGCCCTCTCTGCCCTCATGTCTCTTCCTTCTTTCTGTCCCACACTGCTCTTCCGTATTGGTCTGCATGGCTCTGTATGGCTCCTCTTCTCAGCGGGCACGGTCATGCGGCGCCTCATCTCTGACTGGAGTGTGACCCAGATGGTTAGTGACCTAAGTCAGGTGACTGTTCACCTGATGGCTTCACCCACTGAAGAGAATGCCGATCACTGCCTTGATCCCTTGGTGACAAAGACCCACCTGCTGAGCCTGTCCTCCCTCACCTACCAGCGGCACAGCAACCGCACAGCTGAAGAGGTACCGCCTGACACAGTCTCTTTACGACCTTATTTGTATCACTGGGTGTCTTGGTTTGCTCGGGGGGCCATAACAAAATACCAAAGACTGTGTGGCTTAAACAACAGAAATCTATTTCTCACAGTTGTGGGGGCTGGGAAGTCTAAGATCAGGGTGCCGAGCATAGTGAGATTCTGGTGAGGGCTCCTTCCTGGCTTATAGACAGTTGCCTTTGCTGTGTCCTCACAAGGCAGGAAAAGAGAGAGGGAGCATCCTCTTTGGTGTCTCTTCTTACATGGGCACACTAATCCCATCATAAGGGCCCCACCCTCCTGACCTCATATAAACCCAAGTACCTCCTAAAGGCCACACCTCCAGATATTATCACATCGGGGATTGGGACAATAATTCAGTCCATAGCAATGGGTTTCAGGCTAAGGTCCAGGTAATGTTTCTAACTATATTCCAAGCATATGTATCATTATTATATGATGAATTCACTGTCAGCTGTTATCAGTGTTCCTCTTTTTGAAAATTCCTTTTCTCCCTCTTCTTCTAAAGATAAGTCTCTTGCCCTTCAGGAAACAGTAAAACTTTTTTCCTAGGACCTTATTTGGTGGGATTTTCCCCCTCTAATTAAGGAAAGATTTTATGTTGAGATTTTTTTCTTCTGTTTTTTTTTTTTTTTCCTTTTTCTTCTGTTTTTTAATTAAGTAGGCTCCATGCCCAAGGCGGGGCTTGAACTCACAACCCTGAGATCAAGAGTCACATGCTCTACCAACTGAGACAGCTAGGCAACCCATATGTTGACATTTTCTGAACCATAGAAATATAGTGGATATAGTCTGAGTGTAGTCTCAAGCACATATTGAGACCACTTAGTTTTTCTTTCCCTAGGATTGTCTTATCTTTCCTAGAACAGATTTTTTTTTCCTTTTAGGTGGGGGGAAGGGCAGAAGGAGAGGGAAAGAGAGAATTTTTTTTTTTTTTTAGTAAAGATTTTAATTTATTTGAGAGAGAATGAAAGCATGAGCAGGGGAGGAGCAGAGAGAGAGGCAGACTCCCTGCTGAGCAGGAATCCCGATGTGGGACTTGATCCCAGGACCCTGGGCTCATGACCTAAGCCAAAAGCTGACCCTTAACCAACTGAGCCAGGCACCCCAAGAATAGATTGCTTATTCAGCAAGTTTGTTTTTTTATCTCTATATTTATGGTACGAGAGAAATTGTGGGAATTTGCATGCTACCTTATGGTTCTTTACTTGTTTCTTAGGAGCTCTCTACTCGGGTTGGGGATCCTGCCTTTCATACACACCAGCTGCACTTGGTAGATTTACGGGCTTCCTGGACAACCACCAATCGGGACATTGCCTTTGGTTTATATGATGGCTATAAAAAGGCAGCAGTACTCAAACGTAATCTCTCTACTGAGGCGCTGAAGGGGTTAAAGATTGAACCGCAGATGCCAGCTAAAAAGCCAAAGCAGAGCGTTCTGACCAGTGCCCCAGCCCCACCTCCCGTCAACACTCCCAGCTTTAGTGGACAGCCTGATAAGGGGTCATCAGGAGGTAAGCTGGGGGAGAAGAGACTTCATCGGGTTAGGTGTAGAATGTGTACTTGGGATTGGACAGGAATTGGGAAGGACTAAATCATGGATAGTTCCATTCTAGGTGTAGGATGAAAACTATTGGTTTTCCATATTAGGCCACCTCAGTCTCTCTCTCTTTTTTTTTTAAGATTTTATTTACTTATTTGACAGAGTGTGCAGGAGCTGATGGGAGGGACAAAGGGAGAGGGAGAAAAGCATGTTCCCTGCTGAGCAGGGAGCCCGAAGCGGGACTCACTCCCAGGACTCTGGGATCATGACCTGAGCTGAAGGCCGACGCTTATCCGACTGAGCCACCCAGGCAACCCAGGCCACTTCAGTCTTACATAGCAATGATCTAGGGGCATTTAAAGGGTGTGATCCTGTGGCCAAGAGAAGAGGATCATGAAGGAGTGATGGGTCAAAACAGGATGACTAAAGGAAAGAAAGGATTAAAGAATTATTTTGTGGTTTGATGAATTTGTTCAGTCAACAAATACTGAGTACTTAATAGGCACAAAGCACTGTGCTGGGTTCATGAGAGATATAAAATGAAAGACCTTCTACTTGCTGTAGCAAGTAGTTTATCATTTCTGGATGAGCCAAGATTAGTTCGTTCATTGACTCAACCACTCATTCACTCATAGATTCATTTTAGCTTGTAGAGGATTTATAACGTGCCAGACATAAGCCTAGACATTAGGGATATGAAGATGAGGGAAAGCTCAGAAACTAGTAGGTAGACATGTAAATTATTACTTCAATATGAAAATGCTTTGTATGAATGTTCAAGAAGAAACTATTTAAATCAGCATAGGGGAGTCTGCAAAGGCTTCCCAGAAAAGATAGTTGAGATGGGTCTTAAAAGATGAGTAAGAGTTCAATAGGTAAGGAGAAAGGAGAGGGCGTTTTAGGGAGAGGGACTCATAAGAGGAATGCAAGTTCATGGTGAGTTTAAGAACAAGGTGAAAAGTGATGTATGTCACAAATGAGAAGTGAAGGTATATGAGAGTTCTTTTTTTTTGTTGTTTCAATTTCTCTTTTTATTATAACATGAGCTAAATTTAAGAAATTAGTCTTTTGACTTTATTTCCCAGAGTTGTTAGAAGACCTAAATGACAATATAACTCATTATGAAAATATACTGAAAAGTACAAGAGCTGATGTAAAATGGTAAATCAAGATTCCAGGTATCAAAGGATTAAAGTAAAGAATGAAACCGGTCAGGCTGCAGCCTGACAAATGCCGGATACTCTGATTTAGCAAAGTGCCATCAAAGAATTAGGAAGACCATCAAATGTGTGATGATAGGTGACAGTGTGAGAAACATCTCCCATCGGGCAAGTTCCGACCCTTTTTTGTTTGGTAAATTTGAGTTTTTCTTCATTTAATAACTCAGGATTCTCTTAAACTAACATTTCAAAATTTAAAAAATTCATCAAACAAAAGTCATTCTTATAGGTAAAGTAAATCACAGGATA
>CM052804.1:36433141-36523209 GCA_028533885.1 Nasua narica | reverse complement strand
TATTTTCCACGCCTCTGGATCATTTCGTTTGTTACTATAGAAGTTCTTGTGAATCACATTGATGGCAAAACAGAGAAACCACTGGTGCTAGATGCAGGACTATGCAATCTTCAAATATGTAAATTTAATACGGTCTCTCTTACGAAAAAAAGTCTGGAAGCAGTCAGAGATGACTTACTCACTTTCATTTCCTTGTAAATAATAGAATTTATTCTCATTTAAAGTTTTAAACCCTGACAGAGTAGCTCCAGCCCCAGCTGGAGGCCGGCCATGCGGCTTCCCCTCCTCTATCTGGCCCTGGTCACTTCCGCTTACACGCCCACACAGGCCGCACGGGCCGCCGCCTCTTGAGCTCGCGCGGCCAGCGCCTTCGTCGTGGTACAGAAGGAGGTGAGAGCATCTGGGGCTGCAGCCGTGCGCGCTGCCTCCTCCATGGGGGAGCGCGGAGGAGAACCTACCCCGGACGACCCGCGACCCCCACCGCGGTCTGGACCCGGTATATGAGAGTTCTTGACTGGAGTGAAGGAGGGAGTGCAATCAGGAAAAAGTTTATTGATAAAGTAACATTTAAGCTGGATTTTGAAGGCTTCATATGGTTTGAACTTGTGGAAGTGGGGAGGAAGGGCATTCAAGGCAGAGGGAGTATTCTGAATAGGAGCAGGATTGGTAAAGCTCAATATGTTCAAAGGAGAGCAAATAGTCTGTTTCAGTTGGCATAGAGAGTAGCTAAGATGAGGGGTGAGGGCAGATCCTGGAAAGGAAAGCTGCACGTAGATCATCAAAGGTCTTCCATACAAGGCTAAGGAGTTTTCGGTCCTTACTTAGTAGACAGTGGTGAGCTACTGAAGGCTTTTGAATAGGGATGTGTCATCATTAGACTTAATTTTTAGGAAGATAAATCTTGCAGTGCGGTGGAGGAGGCCCGGAGGGGAAGAAACTGGAGGTGGAGGGACAGATAAGGAAACTATTGTGGCGTCCCAACAACGTGTAATGGGGGCCTGAGCTTGCTAGAGGCAGTGGGAATGGAGATGGGGGATGGATAGAAATGTTAGTGTGCATATGAAACGTGTGGCACAAGTAGCAGCACATCTAGGTAATGCTTAACAGCTGGAGATGAGATCCACAAGCTTAGTACTAGAGGTGAAGATTTCAGCATAGAACTAAGAGGTAAGGCCAAGGAGATAATAATAGTTGCCTACTGTGTGGCAGCTACTGTGCAAAATACTTCTCTGTATTGTTGCATTAAATTCCCTCAATAACCTTATGAGACACTCTTATTTTACAGACAAGGAAACTGAGGCCCAGGTTAAAGCAAGCTGCCAAAGGTCACAATCAAGAAACTGGCAGAGATAGGATCTGAAATACAGGCAGACTGGTCTGATTCTGGAGGCTGCTATTAACCATAGCACACTGTTAGACCAACTCATTAGAAGAAAGAGAAAGAGAGGGGAACGTGCCAAGGGTAGAACTTAGGAGATACTCAGTTTCTGGACTTGGGAGAACAGGATTTAGAGGCATAATCAGAGGAAGCAGTAGAACTATGAGAACACAGTGGCACTGATGGCAAGGGAGTGTTTCATGGGGAAAGGAGTGGTCGACAAACAACATTTAAGGTAACGAAGTAAAAAATACAAGGAACAGAATGAGGAGAAAAAACATCCTAAGATAATTCAGGGGTTGATACACCTAAGAGAAAAAAATGCTGCCACTGGCATACGTTTCTTGTGGGAATCTATTACTTTTGTTAAATTGAAGGGAAAATGAAATGAAGCCCTTATTTTGTCCTCAAGGATCAAGGAAGGGGTGGGGCTTTTGGGCTGGAGTTGCCAACTGGAGAATGTGTTGTAGAGAAATTGAAGGAAGATCAATTTGGCCCTAGATGTGTTCCCGATCCCTCTGAGATGATGATTTTTTTCCCACTTCCTGTTTCCCTGACAGGTGCCTACATGTTGCAGAAGCTGATCGAAGAGACAGATAGGTTTGTAGTGTTCACAGAAGAGGAGTCAGGTGTGAGTGACCAGTTGTGTGGCATCGCGGCATGCCAGACGGATGACATATATAACCGAAACTGCCTTATTGAGCTGGTTAACTGCCAGGTAACTTCTCTTTACCGGAGCGCCCCAGCCTTGGGCTAGATCACAGTATGTGTTCATCTTCTCCCACCACCGAAGAAGAATGGGCAGACAGAGCTCCAAAAAATTATCCCTTCTAGCGGGTGGCCAGGATAATCACTTTCATGTCTAAAACCATAGCATTCACTCCGTAAGCCAGACGCAGAGCCAGCTGTAGTCATTGGTGTGGTCCTTTCACTAACCTCCTCTCCTTCCCTGGCGGCCCTCGTGCTGTCGTTCTGCTTCTGTCTACGGTATAGATGGTTCTTCGTGGAGCGGAGACAGAAGGCTGCGTCATCGTGTCAGCTGCCAAAGCGCAGCTGCTGCAGTGCCAACACCATCCGGCCTGGTACGGTGACACGCTGAAGCAAAAGACGTCATGGACTTGCCTGCTGGATGGCATGCAGTACTTTGCCACCACTGAAAGCAGCCCCACTGAGCAGGATGGCCGACAGCTCTGGTTAGAGGTTCGTCAGTGGGACTGGGAAGGCCCATTATAGTCCGTTTCCATATTTGGCTCCTTCCAGCAGACTATTTGCAAGATTCCTGATAGTACCTGATGCTACCAGCTTAGTAGAATAATGAAGCTCGTAACATCTTAAACGTGGGAATTGTAGGCAGTCTCTGCTTTGTGGTCTGTTGAGCACATAGTGCTTTTTTTTTTTTTTTAATTTTTTGCTATTCTTTTTCATTGCAAAGGAAATTCTCATTTCCCAGCACCGGAATAAAGTAGGTTGGAACTTTTTTTACTTTTGAGAAGATTCCTGACCCCTGCTAATAAATCACACTAATCAGTCAGCAGCCAAGAAAACAGGCAGTAAGTTTGAGAACTTTAGGTAGGTTCTCTCTCTGCCCTTTCTCTGATTTCTCTTATGAAGATGGTTGATTGGTTGTTTCAGCAAAGCAGTAAGGCTGAATCGAAAGATTGCTTGTCTAGCAGTCAGGTTATGTGGGTTCGGATGCCGCCTTCACTATTAGAGTACCCATGAGCCCTTGAGCGAGTCACTGTTATTTGTAACATTGAGTTAAGACTTCCCTCTCACAAGATGATTGAAACGATCAGTGAGAGTGCTTCGAAAAACACAAAGCTTCATTTAGAGGGAAAATAATCCTGCCATTTTTAAAAAGTTGTTATGTCAGGGGAGGTCTAAGTGTGTGTCAAGATAATGTTTTCTTAGATGGTGAAATTATGAGCAGTTGGCAGGGACCAGGCTGTAGATTTTCTTTTTAGCTTAGAAAACAATTCGCATTATAATTTCTAGGCTATAATATCAGACTTGTTGGGAGATCTAGTAGTTTATAAGATAAGATGCACCTTGGGCGCCTGGGTGGCTCAGTTGGTTGAGCGACTGCCTTCGGCTTGGGTCATGATCCTGGAGTCCCGGGATCGAGTCCCATATCGGACTCCCGGCTCTGCGGGAAGTCTGCTTCTCCCTCTAACCTTCTCCCCTCTCATTCTCAGTCTCTCTCTCTCTCTCTCTAATAAATAAATAAAAGTCTTAAAAAAAAAAAAAAAGATAAGATGCACCTCGCCAGTATTTCTTGTTGTTACCTCTTGCACAGGCGTGAAGTGTTCACGTTGTGCGGGGCACGGTGCACCCAGATGAGTGACTGGACCCAGCTACGCCTGTTAAGCACCAGTATGATACCTTTATTTGCCATTATACCCGAAGGGGAAAAAGCTAATCCCTCTTCCCTGCCTGGTGCTGCTTACTCCCAACAACCTTAGGGCTCAAACCAAGCAACCTCAGATGTAATTACATACAAGGTAATCATTTAATCAGACGACAAGCCAAGTAAGGGTCAGGTTGTTGATAATATGAGAGGTCATGTAATATATCATATTACAGCTGTGGTTCAAGCAAGCCGTGCTCTTTACCAGTGTCTTCAGGAGGCAGGCACAGAAGATACTAACTACTCAGGCAGAGGTGGGCAAGATGAGCTATGCAAGATCTCTCTAGCATTTTCTGGGCCTCTGCTTCTTTTAGGCACGGCTTCTTTTGCATGCGAACCCTTTATTCCCCCGTCGTCGTGCTGTGCTATTAGGATTAGAATAGAATGTGTTTGGCTTAGATGGGAGCGACTTTGTGGGTTTTTTTTTTTTTTTAAAGATTTTATTTATCCGAGAGAGGGAGAAAGTGTGCTTGCGCATGGGTCTTCAGGGGTAGGGACACGGGGAGAGAGAGAGAGAACCTGGAGCAGACTCTGCTGAGTGTCAAGCCTGAGCTCTGAAATCATGACCTCAGCTGAAACCAAGAGTCGGTCGTTGAACCGACTGATCCACCCAGAGCCCTGCTACTAGCCATTTTGGTGTGAAGCGGTTTTGATGTACATTACCCTGATGATCGATGATGTTGAACATCTTTCCGTGTTTCTGTTAGCCATCTGTATGTCTTTTTGGGAACAACGTCTACTCAGGTCCTCTGCCCATTTTTAAATTGGATTAATGTTTTTTTGGTGTTGAGTTGTAGGAGTTCCTTATGTATCATTTGCAAATATCTTCTTCCATTCAGTAGGTTGCCTTTTGGTTTGCTTATGGCGTCCTTCACTGAGTTGGTAGGGAACTTTCATCTTGCCTTTCCTTTTTTTTTTTTTTTTTTTTTAAGATTTTATTTATTTATTTGACAGGAGAGAGATCACAAATAGGCAGAGAGGCAGGCAAAGAGAGAGGGGGAAGCAGGCTCCCTGCTGAGCAGAAAGCCTGATTCAGGACTCAATCTCAGGACACTGAGATCATGACCTGAGCCAAAGGCAGAGGCTTTAACCCACTGAGCCACTCAGGCGCCCCTCATCTTGCCTTTCCTATATGAATTTTCTTGTGACTTGGCAGATTTGCTTATGGTCTATCCATATCACTCATTCTGTTACTCATTTTGACTTCAGCTTAGCAGAGTCAAAAGAACTCATTCCCCTTACCCCCATATCAACAGTGTCAGAGTGACTGAAGACAGAAAACAGCAAGAATACAAACACATGAATATCAAAGTGGGTGGGAAAGTCATTGGTTTTGGTGAAATTTTTTGTGCTTAACATGATTTGAATTTTTTCCTGTTTTTTTACTGTGGTAAAAAACGTATAGAATTTACTGTTTTAACCATTTTTAAGTGTAAAGTTAGGTGGTATTAGATACATTCATGATGTTCAACCATCACTACCATCCATCTCCATGACTCTTCATCTTGTAAAACTGAAATTGTATCCATTAAACGATAACTCCCCACCTCCCCTTTCCAGTCCTTGACAGCCACCATTGTACTTTCTGTCTCTGTAATTTTGGCTATTCTTTTTTTTTTTTTTTTAAGATTTTATTTATTTGATAGAGACTGTGAGAGAGGGAACACAAGCAGGGGGAGTGGAAGAGAGAGAAGCAGCCTCCCTGCTCAGGGGGCTCAATCCCAGGCACCTAGTTTTGACTATTCTTTCTTTTTTTAGTATATGTGCTGCCGAAGCGAGCACATATTCTTTCTTTTTTTAAACTATTTTTTTTCTTTTTTTAAAAGATTTTATTTTATTTATTTGACAGAGAGAGAGAGATCACAAGTAGGCAGAGAGGCAGGCAGGGTGGGGGTGCGCGGGAAGCAGGCTCCCCGTTGAGCAGAAAGCCCGATGCAGGGCTCGATCCCAGGACCCTGAGATCATGACCTGAGCCGAAGGCAGAGGCTTAATCCACTGAGCCACCCAGGCACCCCTAGCTTTGACTATTCTTAAGTACCTCATATAAATGGAATCATGTAGCATTTGTCTTTTTGTTACTGACTTATTTCACTTTCTATAATCTCTTCAAGGTTTTTTTTTTTTTTTAAAGATTTTTATTTATTTATTTGATACAGAGAGAGAGAGATCACAAGTAGGCAGAGAGGCAGGCAGAGAGAGAGGGGGAAGCAGGCTCCCCGCTAAGCAGAGAGCCCGATGCGGGGCTCGATCCCAGGACCCCGAGATCATGACCCGAGCCGAAGGCAGAGGCCTTAACCCACTGAGCCACCCAGGTGCCCCTATAATCTCTTCAAGGTTTATCTGTGTTGTAGCATCTTCTTTTTTTTTTTTTAAGAGTGGGAGAGAAAAAAAAAAGAGTGGGAGAGAGGGAGTGGGAAAGAGAGAGAGGGGCAGGTAGGGGGGAGGGTTGGGTGGCTTCCATATTTTAGCTTTTGTGAGTGATGCAATATGAACATAAACAAATCTCTTCAAGACCCTGCTTTCAGGGGCGCCTGGGTGGCTCAGTTGGTTGAGCGACCGCCTTCGGCTCAGGTCATGATCCTTGGGTTCCGGGATCAAGTCCCACATCGGGCTCCCAGCTCCGCGGGGAGTGTGCTTCTCCCTTTAACCTTCTCCCCTCTCATGCTCTCTCTCACTGTCTCTTTCAAATAAATAAATAAAATCTTTAAAAAAAAAAAAAAAAAAAAAAAGACCCTGCTTTCAGTTCTTTTGGGTTTATACCCAGAAGCGGAATTGCTGGATCATATAGTAATTCTCTTTTTAATTTTTTGAGGAATTGTGCTTGACATTATTTGCCACAGTACCATTATACCATTTGACACACCCCCAACAGTGCACATGGGATCCAATTTCAGCACATCCTTGCCAACACTTGGTACTTTCTCTTTTTTTTTTCCTTTTATTTCGTTTATTTCTTTTTCTTTCTTTTTCTTCTTTTTTTTGATAGTAGCTATCCTAATGAGTGTGAGAGGTAGGACAGGATTTAATTTTAACCTAGCTTGCTTTTCTGGCCTCAGGCCTGCAGATTTGGGCGATGTGCACGTAACTCATTTGGCTTTGGGCAGTTGTGGTGGTTTGGGCCAGGAGGGAGTCACGGACATCTTCTACCCTGGGAGATTCTTCAGGCTATTCCAGGCGGTGGAAGTTTGGCTGGTAGGTATAACTGCTTGTATCATAGAGGTCCGTGACCCAGTTGGTCAGGAATGAAAGGTGCCCCGTATCTCTGTCTCCAGGTAAAGAATATCGAGGAGCACCGGCAGCGTAGTCTGGATTCTGTGCAGGAGCTGATGGAGAGCGGGCAGGCAGTGGGAGGCATGGTTACCACCACCACAGGTCAGCTCTCTCTTACTCCCCAGCATGTGGTTGGAAGCAGATGGGCATATTCTTACATACTCTTAAGATTAACATATGCTGGGGTGGGACCATTTCGTGTTAAGCTACGTTGAAAGCAAGTGTCTATAGAGTTCCCTAGACGTCAGACGTAGCCGGAAGACATCGCTGCTGGCTCTTACGATACCTTTATTGAGAATGTCTTTTATCTCTTTCCCACCTCTTCCCAGATTGGAACCAGCCAGCTGAGGCGCAGCAAGCCCAGCAAGTCCAGCGGATCATTTCACGCTGTAGCTGCCGAATGTACTATATCAGTTACAGCCATGACATTGATCCTGAGCTGGCAACTCAGATTAAACCACCTGAGGTCCATGAGAACCAGGAAAAGGAAGATCTCCTAAAGAAACAGGAAGGTATTCAGGACTTGAAAGGCTTTTAGAAGGGGACTAGGGTACTTGCGAAAGTCGTTACTTCCTTAGTGGTTTTGAGTCGGTAGTGTTTTGAGTTTTGGGTTTTGAGTCCCACTGTGCACCGGGCATCCCTCTGCTCTACATTATGTAAGGTCTGCTGTAAGAGACTAAAGTGTACTCCTGGACGGAACTGGGATGAATGGGTATTGTTTGATTCTAAAATAAGCAAACATATTTCTACCCATGAGCATCTCTCACTAATCTGTTTCTGTGGGGCTAACAGGAGAGGTTCCAAGAATGGGTTAGCAGATGGGGTAGATATTTAGAGAGAACCTTGAGTTTCTTACGTAGCTGCTAACAATTACATAGGGGCTGTGGATACCTTTACCCTTATTCATCATGAGCTGGAAATCTCCACCAACCCGGCTCAGTATGCCATGATCCTGGATATTGTCAACAACCTGCTGCTCCACGTAGAACCTAAGCGGAAGGTGAGCATGGGCCTTTATAGAATGCCAGTTAGCCTCACGGGAACCCACAGACCTTGTGCTTTATTTGGGGTCCAGTACGAAAAGCCATGCTTCAAACTGAAAAAGGACCTTGTGATCGGTACATCCTCTGTTAGTCAATAGCAGCTGTTGAAATTTCACTTATCTAGGAAAGGTCTGAGTGTTCTGCAGCCTGTAGAGCTTGTTTGCTTGATTGTTTTTCTTGGTCAGTTCTCTAGTCAGTCCCTTTGAGACCCCTAAAATCAGTAACTGGTCCCCACTATCCCCGCCATCCCTACCCTGTGGGACGGGCTTACTGTGGAATCTTTACTACTTCTGCATGGGCCTGCCCCTTACACTTGCTACTAATGCTGACAGATCCGGGTACGCTTTCTAGGAGACATCCATATTCCTTGTCACTTTTTCTGTTGCACTTTACCGCAAGACTCGTCTATTAAAAAATCTTTTTCCTTTCCTTTTCTGTTCCTTCAGGAGCACAGCGAGAAGAAGCAGCGGGTCAGGTTCCAGCTCGAGATCTCTAGCAATCCTGAGGAGCAGCGCAGCAGCATTCTCCATCTGCAGGAGGCTGTGCGGCAGCATGTGGCCCAGATACGGCAGCTGGAAAAGCAGATATATTCTATCATGAAGGTAGTTACCAGGGCAGTCTGAGGAGAGGGTGTTCTCCTAGGACGAGGGCGATCTCCTCTCAGTTCCTCCTGCCCTGGCTCCCTAGTCTTTGCAGGATGACAGCAAGAATGAGAACCTGCTTGACCTGAACCAAAAGCTTCAGTTGCAGCTAAACCAGGAGAAGGCCAATCTGCAGCTGGAAAGCGAAGAACTCAATATCCTCATCAGGTGCCACAGCGTTCTCTCTCTGCCTTTTTCCAGTGCCCCAGGCAGGGCCGCTTTCTCTTCCTTGCCCGTGTTAGTGATAGTCTTCAGGTCTAGCGGACATCATCAAAGGCTGATGTAGATTTGGGCACTTCCTGAATGAGCCTGGCTGGACTCGGCCAAAAGACTGAGAATAGGAGAGCCCTTCCTTTGGCTCTTCATTAGAGTTACCTCTTAGGAAAGGAGAAAACCAAGTGGAAAGATCACTTTCGGAAAGATCACTTTTGTGGCCTTGCTGTGTGCAGGTGAACTGAAAATGTCTTGAAGTTGTTCAGTAACGAACACAATTGCAGATACAATCGTAGGGGCTTATGAGTGGGCAGAGACAACTTTATTAGCTGTGGGGGGTGCCTGGCTGGCTCAGTCAGTCAGTAGAGCATGCAACTCTTGATCTCAGGATCATGAGTTCAAGTCCCAGATTGGGTGTAGAGATTACTTAAAAAAAAAAAAAAAAAAAAGCAGCAGCAGCTGTGGAACTAAAAGATGGGCTTTAGCTCCCAGGTTCCAGGTATGAGCAGCAGTGAATCCAGTGGAAAAAATTAGGGAGCACCTGTTCCAAAGAGGTCCATCTCTGGGTTTACCTCCTACCTCATTCTAGAGGATTCCACCCCGCCCTCACCCAAATGCTCTTACCCTTATTGGCTGTGGCCCTCCTGTCCCTTTACAGGTGTTTTAAGGACTTCCAGTTGCAACAGGCCAATAAGATGGAGCTGCGAAAGCAACAGGAAGATGTGAGTGTTGTCCGTCGCACCGAGTTCTACTTTGCTCAGGCACGATGGCGCCTGACAGAGGAAGATGGACAGCTAGGAATTGCTGAACTGGAGCTACAGCGCTTCCTCTACAGCAAGGTATCGGGTGTATACAGTCATACAGAGAAAGGCAAGCTGTATTGAGAGGCATCGACCTATCGCAGGAGTCTTAACTTACAGAGACACAAAGAGGCTAATTGCTATATGATTACTGATGATGTTATTGATGATGGAGACATGAGCATAGTTCCCCTCAGACGCAATTGTTTGTACCTTAAAATGACGCAGAGATGAGCATGATCAGATGCTGCTTTCATTGAATAAGAGTATTCCTCCAAATAGGGCCCAGAGGGAAGCAATCTTCCAAGTCCAGCTTGGAATAGAACTGTGAATTCTATCCGGACATTCAGCTTTCCTGCAATAAATAACTAATGGCGTGGAGGAGAGGACATGATTCGTTATTTCACACCCTCCTCCCCCCCGCCCCGGGAGTTTGGAAATATGTGAGACCATTTTTTGATATCACAGTGACTGGGAAGTGCTGTTGGCACTTCGTGCCCTCGCCAGTAGTGCCCATGAGAAACACTGGATGAAAGGGTGAATTGACTGCATGAAATTGAAAGGGACACCAAAGGTTGGGATTAAACATTTGGAGAACCTAAAAATAGGATATGTGGCAATTCTCTAGCAAGCTCCTGAGAAAGGCTTATTACAGCATATGGGGTCGGGGGGGTGGTGGGAAATCTTTTTATAGGTGAATAAGTCTGATGACACAGCAGAACATCTTCTGGAGTTGGGCTGGTTCACTATGAACAACCTCCTCCCCAATGCGGTCTATAAGGCAAGTCTTATTTCCCCATTCCTCCCCCATTCTCATGCTTCCTAACAAAGGGCATTTGTAAGATTTTATTTATTTGAAAGAGAGAGAGAAGAGGGGCAGAGGGAGAGGAAAAGAGAGAATCCCAAGCCGACTCTGTGCTCAGCACTGACACAGGGCTGGATCTCATGACCCTGAGATCATGACCTGAGCGGAAATCATGAATCAGATGCTTACCTGAGCCACCCAGGTGCCCCCTAACACAGGACATTTTAAGGGCCCTTCCACATAAATCCAGTTTGGGAAGCAGTGTGGTGATCTGAGAGGTCGAAAGCTTGCCCAGCTTAGCAAGACCACTGCTTTTCCTCTTAGTCCGAACGGATTTGTGGGTTGATTTTTCACTCTTTATCCTATAGGTAGTCCTGCGGCCCCAGAGCTCCTGCCAGTCTGGGCGACAGCTGGCCCTCCGCCTCTTCAGCAAAGTCCGGCCCCCTGTTGGGGGTATTTCTGTTAAGGAACATTTTGAGGTGAGTATACAGTCCTTTGGGGATCCAGAAACAAAGGGCACTCAAAACCTGTCTGTGGGTTATTATTGCTACATTAGGGGTAGGTCAAGCTGAGGGATGATGTCTGAGCTTAATTGCTTCTTCAGCCTTTTTCCTCTTTAGGTAAATGTGGTGCCTCTCACCATCCAGCTGACACACCAGTTCTTCCATAGAATAATGGGCTTTTTCTTTCCCGGCCGAAGCGTGGAAGATGATGAGGTTGGAGATGAAGAAGATAAGTCCAAACTGGTGACTACTGGTGAGAACTTTTATGGTGGAGCTCCAGAAGACTGGGGTAGCGGCCCCAGAGATAGCTAAAGCTTCAGAAAGAGGATAGCAGCTGGTATGCTTGCTTTTCCGTAGGAATACCAGTGGTCAAGCCTCGGCAGCTGATTGCAACAGATGATGCGGCACCACTGGGCCCGGGGAAGGGTGTGGCACAAGGCTTAAATCGGAGTTCTGGCGTCAGGAGGTCATTTCGGAAAGTACCAGAGGTACCACACATGCCCCTGATGATGGAGAGATGGGAGAGTCCTGGGGTTGTTGTTCGGCCCCCCTGGGGATTTCTTCATTCTTTCCCAGGGATGAAAGGAGATGGAGATGTTTGGGGTCCTAAGTTTCTTCTGATGGTTTCAGGGACTCACACTCCTTTCCTGCCTTTCCTAGCACCCCGTGGATGATATTGACAAGATGAAAGAGCGAGCTGCCATGAACAACTCCTTCATCTACATAAAGATTCCACAGGTTCCTCTGTGCGTCAGCTACAAGGTCTGCTCCTCCCTAGTACTTTCTACAACCGGGTGGGAAGGGAACCAGATAAGATCAGAGATTACAGTTAGGCCCGACCGTCTAGTTTGTGCCGCTGGAGTGGGCGGTAATCTGCTGTTCCCTCGGCTGCCTTCAGGAGTCAGTACCATCGCAGGGAGAGGTAAAGGGAAATCCGCATCTAAACTGCTGCTGTAGGAAACCACTGGACTCCGACTCGGGTGTTGCTTGCACTAAAGATGGCAGCCGATACATCTTGTTTTCTCTCTCCCCTCCCACGCCTTTTCTTGCAGGGTGAGAAGAACAGTGTGGATTGGGGTGACCTTAACCTGGTGCTGCCGTGTCTGGAGTACCACAACAACACCTGGACGTGGCTGGACTTCGCCATGGCTGTTAAGCGGGACAGCCGCAAAGCCCTGGTTGCCCAGGTATCCCGGCAGAGCTCGTGGCTGTTTGGTTAGCAGGGGCTGGCAAACAGATCCCGTGCTCAGGCGCATTTCGTTGTAGGACATATGAAGGAACAAGGAGCCTTGGGGAGGGGCAGCTGAATGAAGTGGGCAACTTCCGTCCCTACCCCCTCCACGACTTTGGTCGGATGATTCAATTAGATGGTTACTGAGTATTTCGTATATGTTAACAGCTGATTTTTAGGCAACTGAGGGCTGACACAACTTGAGGTTCAGAATGGGTTCTAATTAGATTGTAAGCTTCTTGAAAGCAGAGATCATTTTTTAATTTGAATTGCCCCACTGTGCCTTCCTGGAAGCTTAATAAATCTTTATTGACTTGGTTCACATTGATTTATTCTGCCTGTGCCACTAATATTTACCTTCCCTTTTACTCCTCTCAAATTATCAGGTAATCAAAGAGAAGCTAAGGCTGAAGCCTGCAACGGGGTCTGAGGTCCGGGGAAAGCTAGAAACGAAATCAGACCTCAACATGCAACAGCAGGAAGAGGAGGAGAAAGCCCGGCTCCTCATCGGTTTAAGTGTGGGCAACAAGAACCCTGGCAAGAAGTCCATCTTTGGGAGGCGCAAGTGATCCAGCATCCAAGAGTGGCTGCAGTACAGGATCTGACTCTGGCTCAGGCCCCAGGGACTTGTGGGCTGGGAGGCGCTTCCCTTTACCTATCAGGATTCGTGGGGGGTCAGGAGTCCACGGGGTACTGTGGGGAGAGGCATTGCTCTTTTAGTAGCTGGCCTGTTCCCTGCAGAATACAGTGGATAATAATGCTGAGTTCTACCTCGCACTGGTCAGCAGGCCCAGGGCCAGAGAGGCATCAAGAGAGCAAGACCCAGGGAATGGGCCCAGGATCAGGATCTGGTTCCGTTGGGGGCCAACTGAAAGGGTGGGAGGGACAGTTCTGATCAAGTGTGATAAATTTTTATAGACCTATATATAAATATATACATATATATTTCTAAGTGTAACTGCTCTCCCTCTGTGCTAGAAAGTTGAGGGGAGGAGTCGATCTCCTATTCCTCATTCCACTGCCTTGTATGAGAGGCATTAGAGTTCTGGGGGGAAATCAGCCCCTTCTCAATCTGTGCCAAGTTCACTTGGGAAGATGGCAATAGATGCCGGGGCTGGCCATGGGTCCCCTTGGGGTATTGCCCTGGTGAATGGTAAGAAAACGACTTAAAGAGAAAAAATATATATTTTAAATTTGATTTTTTTTTTCTTTTTGGTGTGTTAAAGTGCATGGGTTTCAACCTGTGTCCCTCACTCCCCATCAACCCAGGACATAGCCTCTAGCTACCACTCTAATGGAGATGACCTCTTCTCTCCTCTATGAGACTATATCACAGATGCTTCCCAGCTCTGGTTTGACACTGGCCTCCTAATAGGTCTCTGCACATTTTAGTGCTGGCTCTTGAGCCTATTCATAACTGGGGTTGGGCGGGGGATAGGATCTGGGGATAAGAGTGGGGTTTGGCTGCATCGACTAGCATCTCTAGTCCCGAGTAGCAGGGAAGAGGCGGAGCTCGTGTGTAATGCAGCATCAGGGGCAGGGGTTGCTTATGTAACTGGGACAGCAGATTTAGCAGGAGAGGAGGCAGAGGCTTTGGATGGGAACAGTGAGCTGTCGGCAGGGGCAATATGCCCCAAGGGCTGCTTCTCATAAGGTAGGCTGTGGGGCTCTGGCAGCCTGTTTAGGGGAGGTAAAAGGAGCATGGGCTTAAAGCCTGGGAACTGACTTAGGAGGGAACTGAGGAGAATGTTAGTGATGCCCACTACGGAGGGGGACTAGGAGGCTATGCTGTGAAAATACCCCAACCCCATACCAAGAGCCATAGGCTGAATCTCTGATGCCTCAAGGGGAAAATGTCCAAATGCTGGTTTCCTAGAAGATTTGAATCATGTCCAGGAAATTTAGGCGCAAAGCAAGGGTTATGGCAATTTTGCCTGGTGCTCAAGGTTGCGATTCGAGGGTATGCCTTCTAAGATGTGCAGAACTCGTAATGCCTCAAGGGCAGAGGTTTAGAGTGGCTCCCTTGGTTCTCAGCAGGGTGGCAACATCCGGGGTCCCTGGGTCCGAGGCTGGAAGAGCCTCTGGTCAGGTGTGGGGACTACCAGGTCAGGTGAGGAAGAGCTGTGGGGACTACGAGGGCATCAGTACCTACACCAGGAGCCCTTGGAGCCGGCCCCGTTGCTAATAGAGAAGCCTCTGTCTGAGTGGCCAGTGCCTCAGTTCGTCAACCTTTTTCTGCCGGAGTTTCCCATTAGGCCCCTTAGGGGGCATCACCAGCTGAAGGTAGGTCAGTCTCTGGAAGGGGTCTCAGTCTTGGGGAGACATCTAAGAATGGCCAGAGTTTCAATTGTGCTATTCTCCATTTCTTTGTACAGATTTTAGGCCTTGTGGCTAAAGGCTCCTTCGGAACAGTCCTCAAGGTGCTAGATTGTGGCCAGAAAGCAGTATTTGCAGTGAAGGTAGGGACCTAGGTACTCTTCCACATCGTTCTCTAATCCCTGCCTCCAATCTTGGTTTCAGAAAGGTTTGGTAGGCATAAACAAACTGTAGGAGTCATCACTCCTCTCCTTTTATAGGTGGTGCCCAAGGTAAAGGTCCTACAGAGGGATATCCTGAGGCAGTGCAAAGAGGAGGTTAGCATCCAGGTATGCACAGAGCCCAGGAATGGATCCTAGGAAGAAGGAAAGCACAGGTGGAGAAAGTTCCTTTCCTGTCCCAACTAGTCCTGTTCTTCCCAGTTCTGCCCATTCCCTCTGCTTCACCCAGAGTAGATCCTGGGAAAAGTAGTTATCAGCAGTTAATTCTAGGTCCTTCCATGGAAATCTCTCCAGCATGTCCTAGTGTGTTCCTCAGTATCGTGCTGGTTTTGGAATTACCAGGCAGGAAATCCCTACTCAGTTCACCTGAACTGAGAGGTGGGGCAGCAGCTCCTTTCCTGCACAACCAGGTAAATCCTGACTTCTTGGCTGCCTTGATCCTCAGTGACCTTTTGCCTCCCTAACTTCCTGTTTTCTTCATTCCTAGCGACAGATCAGCCATCCTTTTGTACACTGTTTGGGGGACAGCTGGCAGGGAAAACGGCACCTCTTCATTAGTGAGTGACTGGCCTCTCATTCCCAAGAATCCTTCTGTTGTACTCCCCCCCTGAGATTACCCATTCCTTTGGCCTGTTCCCCCTTTGCTCTGTTTCCCGTCGCAGAGCACTTCTCTCTCCCAAAAGGAGAGGGAACAACGGGCGGCATCAGTTTGGGCAAGAGGCCTGCAATGCCTTGAGCCCCGGCACAGTAACCCCAAATACTGCCTAGACTTCTGGTCCTTTGCAGTGTGCAGCTACTGCAGTACAGATCTGTACGCCCTGTGGTCCTCTGTTGGCCGCTTTGCTGAGGCTTCCATTCGCCTCTTTGCTGCTGAGCTGGTTCTGGTGCTGTGTAAGTGAAACAGGAGTGGTAATGGAAATGGGGGAGGGAGTTAGAGGGAGGGGCAGTTAAGACAAGTGATACGAACTCCGGAGGTCCAAGAACAGGGATAGGAATGGGATGGGAGCTGCCAGGGGATCTGGAAAGACAGGAGAGCTTTAGCACACCCCAAACTTGCTGTCATCCACAGGCTATCTCCATGACTTGGGCATCATCCATCGAGATGTGAAGGTAGAGTTAAGTGCTTTTTTCTTTGAAGTGGGGCCTTAGTAAGAAGTGCCAACAGATCTAAGAAGGCAGGGGAGAGCTGAGAACAGCTGACCTTGGGCCCCTCCTGGGTGCTAAGGATTTGGGCAAGGGCCATCAAAGTGTAGGCCTGAATACCGACTAGGGCGTGTTTCTCAGCTGGGAGGTATACATGATGGAAGAGGGTTGAAAGGAAGAGGATGACTAATAACTTCTCACCTGTGACTTTTCAGATGGAGAATATCCTTCTGGATGAACGAGGTAAGTCCTTTTCTTTTCCTAGCCCCAGAATGAGAGGACCTTGAGTTTGGGACGAAGTCATGGCCGATGAGGAGAGGAACAGAGTGGTGCTGTGGCCTTGTCTTTCACAGGCCATCTGAAACTGACAGACTTTGGTCTATCCCGCCACCTGCCCCAGGGAACCCGAGCCTATACTATCTGTGGCACTCTTCCATACATGGGTGAGAGAGGGGCTAAAGCTGGTGGGTATAGCATTGGCAGGAGTCTAGTGGATTGATGTCGATGACAATTGTCTTTCAAATCTAGCCCCAGAGGTCCTGAGTGGGGGACCGTACAACCACGCTGCTGATTGGTGGTCCCTGGGTGTCGTGCTTTTCTCTCTGGCAACTGGGAAGGTGAGAAAATGGTGGGGATTTGGGGCAAAGAGAGGAGCTCTGCCCTGTAGTGGGAAGAAGACCTTGGGAAATCTTGCCTCATTCCTACCAAGCAGTGACCCAGCGCCCTCCCCCCCCAACTCAGTTCCCAGTGGCTGCAGAGAGAGATCATGTGGCCATGCTGGCAAGTGTGACCCACTATGATTCTGAGATCCCAGCTTCTCTTAACCAGGGGCTCTCACTCCTGCTCCATGAGGTAAGGGTGAACACTATTTTCCTTCTTTCCCTATCACTGAAGTGATATTTCCCCATCCCTCTAATAATCTGGCCAGGGTGGGGGTGTGCTCCAGCTTGATCAATGGCACCCCAACCCTCGCCCTCTTACCAGCACTTTAAATTCCAGTTCTGAGTTCCTCATCCTTCAGACAGCCTCGCCGTCTGTGACATGTCACCTCTGAGAGAGAGGGCCAGTGCTCCCCTCTTAGCAACACAGCGCCTTTATTCCTACCTTTGCCCCCAAATTAGCCTGCTTCTCTCTCAAATCCTCTTTAGGATTCTTCTTCCTGCCCTCCCCAGCTTCCTGAACTTCTCCTTTTCCAGCGTTTCTGTTTGGCACCCTTCCTAGCCCAGTTCCTCATCCCTCACGCTCTATTTGCCTTCAGCTCTTATGCCAGAATCCCCGCCAGCGTCTGCGTTACTTGCATCACTTCCAGGCCCACCCTTTCTTTCGGGGTTTGGCCTTTGACCCAGAGCTCCTACGGAAGCAGCCGGTGCACTTTGTCATGAAGACGCGAGTTACCCAGCCCAGTCCATCGGAGTCCATGATTTTCAAGGATTTTGACTGTAACCTGGAGTCCTACCTGGTCCATCCCAGCCCGGCTTGAGCCCCTCTGCTGGAGATCTGGGCCCATCTGGGAACCTGAGGATTTCCTCCACTGCCAACTCAGTACGACCACTTTGACGATCCAGTTTGTTTTTAATCCGTAGCCTCTTACCATTCTGTTCTACTTGCCGGACCAGAGTTCAGATCTTCAGCATACAGCTATGGCAGCCACGATTAGCCCGACCCCTCCCCACCTTCTAATTCAACCCACCTCTCGATTTAACATCTCGTATCAGAGTGTTGACCTCTTCCTTTGCTTCATTTCTCCAGTGCTCATACCCTGAAGCTTTCAGCCAGAGGCTTATTCTACTTTTCCCATTCCTTCTCTCTGCCATATTTCCTTTATGTTTATTTATTATATTTATTTATTAGAGCGGGGAGGGGCACAAGGAGACAGAATCTTAAGCAGGCTCCATGCCCAGCGCAGAGCCTGACCCAGGCTCAGTCTCACAACACTGAGTTCATGATCTGAGCTGAAATAAGAAGTTGGATGCTTAACTGACTGAGCCCCCCAGGCACCCCTGCCATATTTCCTTTCTTGAGCAATAATGACACTTCATGGGATCTCAGGGTGCTATTTATAGGCTTGTTGGAAGCAGTATGAATGTTTTTCAAAGATCTCATGAGCTGGCATTTTAACCCCTAAATATGCAGCTAAAACATATGATCTGGGGGCTCAAAGCCAGTGTGTAATAAATCAAATTTTTAAAAATTTCAAAAGTGAATTTCATAGCCTAATGTGAAGAATAGGAACTGAAACAAATGTGGGTTAAATGTCTTTTCTAGGGCTTTATTGGGATAGCTATTGAATTTTTTTCCCAAAATAAAACCTCTTCCAAAGACAAGATTCTTGGGGCGCCTGGGTGGCTCAGTTGGTTGAGCAACTGCCTTAGGCTCAGGTCATGATCCTTGAGTTCCGGGATCGAGTCCCACATCGGGCTCCCGGCTCTGCGGGGAGTCTTCTTCTTCCTCTAACCTTCTCTCCTCTCATGCTCTCTCTCACTTTCTCTGTCTCTCAAATAAATAAATAAAATCTTAAAAAAAAAAAAGACAAGATTCTTAAACTGATCATTTTCCTAGATAGCCTAGGATTCACTTTCTGATGGGCAAACCAAGGGATTAAGAGGCATGAAGTGGAACCTTAAGATTTAAGGTTAGATGTATTTCAAGAATCTTTTCCTTTAGTAAGGAAAATCATCTGGACCTTAAATTTTTTTTTTTAAAGATTTTATTTATTTATTTATTTGAGAGACAGAGAAAGTGAGAGAGCGCATGAGAGGAGAGAAGGTTAGAGGAAGAAGCAGACTCCCCATGGAGCTGGGAGCCCAAAGTGGGACTCGATCCTGGAACTCAAGGATCATGACCTGAGCCGAAGGTAGTTGCTCAACCAACTGAGCCACCCAGGCGCCCTGGACCTTAAATTTGTATATATTTCTGGCCTTTATTGATTTCTTTTCATTTAAACTTCTCAAAACCATTTTTTAAAAAATTTTATTTATGTATTTAAATAATCTCTACACCCAATGGAGGGTTCAAACTCCCAACCCTGAGATCACGAGTAGCATGCTCTTCTGACTGAGCTAGCCAGGAGCCCTTCAAAGTCTTCATTTTTATTATTCTTCAGTTATTTCTGATCTCTCTTTACAGACCAAAGGGAGTCTGAAACACCCTGTATACTTGTGTTTATTAATTCCATCCCCTGGATTAAGCCAGATTTTCTCTGTACAAAGCTGGCCTTTTATTGGCCTCTGCAAAACTGCTTTTTCTGGATTGTACTTTGGCAATCTGTAGGAAAATCCCTATGAAATTTAACTGCTGTGGATATGCTATAAAGGGTGTTCATTACAATTCATGTTCTATTTAAGGATGCATGGGAGGAATTTCCTCTGGATCCAGCTGTGCTTTTCCTAAATTGCTGTTTGGTTTTACCTTAAAGACACTAAATATTCAACAGACTGTATTTTTCTCTTCATATCAGTGCTAGGCCACTTAAAGCCTAATTTGCAGTCCACTTCCAGCAAGTGTTTAGGACTTCATGTTGTATATTTTGTATGCTAGCCACATTCTTGGTTTCATCTTCCTTTTCTACCTTTATTTTCTTTTTCTGTTTTAATCTTTTTTCTTACTATATTATCTTTGTAAACCTTTTTGAAACAAGGTTGGGATATAAATGAATAAATAAATGTAACATTAATCCTTTTGATTATCTCATTTGTTTCTCTTTAGATACTATTTTAGCTTTACTACATTTTTTGGTAAAAGTTGTAGTGACCAGAACTGCATATTGAACACTAGAAACAGGAATTAATGGTTTCTAAAGTAGTTAAGAGTATTAGACTGGTGCTTAGATCCACCAATAACTATCTCAGAGTCTTTACACAAGTTATTTTAACTTCTCTGGATCGTAGTTTCCTATATGTAAAATGAGGGGGGGGTTATAATCATGGGTTCTTGACTGGGAGCAATTGGGCTTCAGAGTTCTGTGATGCTTTTTCAAAGGGCAGATGTAGATATGTAGATGATTTTATACTTTGTGCCTGGTCCAGTGTTAATTAATGTTCAGATCACCTACCATTATATAGCCTATTTGGTCACAACCAGCATATTGGGTTAAGGTCTTTTGGACATGGTTGACATGTCTCTAGGGTCCCTTTCTTAGGTACTGTCAGGTAGCTTTGGGACCATAATCATCTAAGTGTAGTTTGAATCATTTTTCAAATGTGGACATTTTTAGTATACTCTATTCAATCAGTGGAGCACTATAGCAGTGATTATCAGGGTAGAGTGGGGGGAGGTGACAGAAAATCAAAGTTTCAGAAAGTATAATTTGAAAAAGCACTGTCTTCACCCCCAGTTTTGATATGCTTATCCCTGGAAGGCTTTTTTCCTGCCATCCTCCACCCCCATTTAGAATTACTGACCTATAAATATAATACCTTTAACTTATCCACATGAAATTCACTTAAAAATACTTTCATATACAACCTGACATCATCTTTTAATTGTTTTTGTATTACCTAGAACAAATCAGATATAGCTATCAGTATGAATATTTTATACAGTACTCCCTTCTGTCTTTTCTAAAAATATAAGATTAGTCTTAACACCAATCCTTATATTCTTCTAGAAAAGTGTCTTTGTAGTTCCACTCATTGTTTCTTACCTCTGAATGTCTTTACCATATATAGATCTGTTCATTTCTTCATTAATTTAACAAATTGGTAACCACAATTCCTTAGTTACTTCTTTAAATAGTCTTCAATGTAAAATCTTGTCAAAGCTTTTTCAAAATAAAATCATATTCACTGCATTATTAACCCCTGTTATGAGCTGAATGGTGTCTCCACTACAGTCCCCCTCCCTGCATTCGTATGTCGAAGTCCTAACCCCCGGTACTTCAGAATGTGACTGTATTTGAAGATAGTCTCTAAAGATGTAATTAAGTTAAAATGAGGTCATGTGGGTTGGCTCTAATCCAACGATTGGTGTCCTTATAAAGAAGAAATTAGAACACAGACACACACACAGAAGGAAGACCAGGTGAAGATACAGGGAGACAAGGGCTATCTATAAGCCAACAGGAAAGCCTCAGAAGAAACCAACTCTGTTGACACCTTGGTCTCAGACTTCTAGCCCCCAGAATTGTGAGAAAATAAATTTCTGTTGTTTGCGCCACCCAGTCTGTGGTACTTTGTTATAGTAACCCTAGCAAACTGATACAACTGCTATGATGAGTTCTAATAGATTAATCAGGAATGATTATTTATAAAAAAGCATGCTACCTTACTCCCTGTAGATTGGCTTTGTTTACATTCTGAGAACATACCAGTATTTCCGTGAGTTTTGCTGGTTTATGGAGCCCTGCTGATTAGCAGCTGTCACACTGCCTCCTTTGTTCAGTCCTCCCATCATACACACATACATCAGTCATTGTAGCAAGGGCTACTAATTCTACAGTTTCATCCTTGAGTTCACTTAGAACTGCCTGGTGCAGACTTCTCAGAGTTGCTGATTTGGGTTATGTATTTGGATTTCTACAAAATAAGTAATGTCTAATCCTAAAATTAAAAACTACAGGGGCGCCTGAGTGGCTCAGTGGGTTAAAGGCCTCTGCCTTCGGCTCGGGTCATGATCTTGGGATCCTGGGATCGGGCCCCGCATTGGGCTCTCTG
Organism: Nasua narica; assembly: GCA_028533885.1. Taxonomy (NCBI): domain Eukaryota; kingdom Metazoa; phylum Chordata; class Mammalia; order Carnivora; family Procyonidae; genus Nasua; species Nasua narica. Next base: position 36,501,587 of record CM052804.1, on the reverse strand, counting down.
CTCGGCGTGGAGCCTGCTTCCCCTCTCTCTCTCTCTGCCTGCTTCTCTGGCTACTTGTGATCTCTCCCTGTGTCAAATAAATAAATAAAATCTTAAAAAAAAACAACAACAAAAAACAAAAAACTACAAGTGTTGGGGTACCTGGCTGGTTTAGTTGGTACAGCATGTGACTCTTGATCTTGGGACTGTAAATTTGAGCCCCACGTTAAACATAGACATTACTTAAAAAATAAAAGTACAAGTGTTTTTAAATATTTGGACCCCTGCTTCATATCATACACATAACTTAATACCAGATACATTAAGGATTTAAATGTGATTGTCAAAACATTAAAAATTTTAAAAGAACACTTAGGAGATTAGATCTATAATCAAGGGATGGAGGAGATACCTAAACCGAGACAGAAAATGAAAGCATTATATAAAAAAAAGACCTATTTACATAAAAATTTGAGGAACGAATGACTCCTCCAAGATACTCTTAAAGGAAAGATAACTCGACTGCATAGAAGTCTTCGATGGGGACGCCTGGGTGGCTCAGTCAGTTAAATGTCAGCCTTTGGCTCAGGTCATGATGCCAGGGTCCTGGGATCGAGTCCTGAACCTGGTTCCTTGTTCAGCAGGGAGCCTGCTTCTTCCTCTGCCTGCCGCTTTCCTTGCTTGTGCTCTCTCTGATAAAATCTGGGGCGCCTGGATAGCTCAGTCGTTAAACGTCTGCCTTCGGCTCAGGTCAGGCTCAGGTCATGATCCCAGTGTCCTGGGATCAAGCCTCGAATCGGGCTCCCTGCTCAGCGGGGAGCCTGCTTCTCCCTCTCCAGCTCCCCCGTGCTTGTGCTCCCTCTCTTGCTATCTCTCTCTGTTATAAATAAAATCTTTTAAATAAATAAATAAAATCTTAAAAATAAAATAAAAGTCTTATATGTAGGGCCAAAGATACCATTAATAAAAGTCAATGGACAAAAACAGAGCTAAAAAACTCGTATTGTGATGAGTTAAGGTCTATCAACACAAAACTCTTACAAATTAGGACAGAGGAAAAAACCTATTTTTTTTTTTTTAAAAAAACCTATCTTTTTAAAATAGGGCAAGGAAGGGACGCCTGGGTGGCTCTGCCTTCGGCTTGGGTCATGATCTCGGGGTCCTGGGATGGAGTCCCATGTTGGGCTCCTTGCTCGGTGGGGAGCTGCTTCTCCCTCTGCCTGCTCTGCCTGTAGCTCTCTGTGCTTCTGCTCTCTGACAAATTAATAAATGAAATCTTAAAAAAAAATGTTTTTTTTTTAAAAAGGGCAAGGAATATGAAGTGATAAATCAGTTAATTACATCTATATCGGTTGACATAGAAGGCTGTCTATACAGGGGGCACCTGGCTGGCTCAGTTGGTAGAGCGTGCCACTCTTGATGTTGGGGCTGTGAGTTCAAGCCTCATGTTGGGAGTAGAGTTTATTTAAAACAAACAAACAAACAAAAGGCAGCTCCATACAAGACATTGAATGAAGAAGAAAAAATGCTATGTAAGAAATGATGCCATTTCTGTAAAGAACTCAGTGCCTTCCTCCCCTCCATGTGTGTGAGTGAGAGAACATGAAAAAAATGGGAGAAAGGAGTTAGTACAAGTGGAGAAAAAAAAAAGACTAGCCCTCAAACCCAGAGACCCCATTCCACATATTAATTTGGGGAGGAAAATGAGTGTGTAAACAGACATATAGAATCTGTGTATGTGTATGCTATGTTTTTTACAAAGGTGTTCACACTATTGATTACCTCAGGCAGGTATAATGGAGGGGGGAGGCTTTGCCTTTACTAAATCTTTGCATTGCATTGTTTCACTTATCACAAGCATCTATTATTTTTATAATTTGAAAAACACCAAATTTAAAAAATTACAAGACAACCCCAATAAACATTCTGTTTATGTTACCTATTTATAATGGTATTTTCCCACTCATCTACCCTTCCATATCACTCCTGATTTGCTGCTGGAAGCACTATATTGTTTTGGCTACTCACCTAGTGGCTGACCTGCCAACTACAACAAGGACTAAGCATTTCAATTCACACATTTCTATGATAAAAGCTCTTACCAGTAGCACTCAGTTTTCTTTTTTCTGCCACTTCCTACCCTTGTTTTATTTGCTGAATCTTTTTGGATTGATTGGCAGTACATACACCTTGGGATACCCTTTGCTGAGTCTTGGGAAACCCTGGGCTCATATTTGTGCTCGTAGGTGGTCTTGATCTTCCAGTTTTCCATCCAAGCAACTGTTATCCATAGTGCCTGCAGGCTGGGACTGTTGTTTTGAGAGCAGTGCTATCCCATAGGAGCACAGTGTAAGCCCCATAAGTCATTTTAAATTTGCTAGTAGCCACATTAAAAAGGTAAAAAGAAACAGGTGAAATTAATTTTAACGTATTTTACTTAACCTAATCTACCTAAAATACAACTTCAACATGTAATCAACATTTTAAAAGTATTTTATATTCTCTTTTCCATACAGTCTTCGAAACCCAGCCTGTGTTTTACACCTCTATCTCAACTGGGCCCCGCCACAATTGCAGTGCTCAGTAATCACATGGGGCTAGTGGCTATGGTATCAGACCAGAGGGTTCTACAGGAGCTCATCACCTGGAAACCCTACAGTTCATGGCAGATTATAGTTCCTCCTCTTTGGATGATATCCTTTTCCAAATTCATTAAGACCTCAGAGTGTCAATAAGGTAGAGTGTTGCAATGAACACACTTTATCATACTCTAAAAACTTACCATTAGGCTGTTTCCAAAAATCAATTCCACCTTCAATAGCTAGACTTCCCACAGAGGCGATTCAGGCCCACAGGAGAATACAGTCCTGTAGTTAGTTGGTGGTGTGGGTTGAAATCTCGACTTTGCCTTTTACTACTGGCGCGTCATTGCGCCAATTTCATTAGGACTCAGTTTCTTGTCTGCTAAAGGGTGATACTTACATCACCTACTTCACATATCCTTAGGAGGATTAGAGCAGTTAATATAGGTAAAGCATTTGGAACAGTGCCAGGTACATAGGAAACGTTAAATACTGTTTAGCTGTTGTTCCTGTAAACTTGGAGCAGGGCCAGGAAAACACGAGAAATTCAGAAGAGGCTAAATTCCAGCTCAGGCCACTCCCGACGAGGGCCTACGCGCGCGGACCCACCAACGCTCCACTCACCTCTCCCTTCCGCGATCCCCGGCCCGCCCTTCCCGGTCAAGGCCGAGGTGCCAGGTAACTAATGCAAAACTGGGGAGACACCTGTGGCCAGGCGACGGAGACAACTTTTCGGACAGGGTGTGAGGGTGGTCCACTGGAAGCGGGAGGGACAGACTCCTTGACTCTCCAGCTACCTGGGTACCCGCCCCGAGGTGAGGCCACAAAACCGGCCTCGGGCCCGGGGGACTTCCAAACCTCTAACGCACTCCTGCGCTGGTGGTGACGACCCGGGTCCGTCGAGAGAGCGCGTGCGGCCCGCGAGCCGGGGGGCGGGGCGGAGGCGGGGCCACCGTAGGTCCCGCCCCCGCCCCCGTAGGTCCCGCCCCCCCCCCGCCGCGCTCTAGCCGGTTGCGGACCGCTAGGCCGACGCACCGGCCCCTGCAGCCAATCGAGAGGCGCGGCGCAGTTTCAAATAAAGAAGGCGGGTGAAGATGGCGTCTGCTCTTGGGTCTGGGAGGTGATCGCTGCGCATTCTGTGGCGAAAATGTGGCGGGTGAAAAAACTGAACGTTAGCCTGTCGCCTTCGCCCCAACCGGTGAGCAAGAGAACCTCAGGGGCGGAGAGAGCTGGGTCGGGGCTTCCGGGCGGGGACGCCGGCAACGTCGAGAATCCTGGAAAGCTGGGTCCAGCCTGGGAAGGGGGTGTGTGTGCGGTCTCTTACTGGTCCAGCCGCTTCTGCGCCACTGCGGTGGAAGTCTACTCTTCCTATTGCCCCAGGAGCTTCTTAGAGAGGGAAGAAGGGCCGGGCTGACCCAGCCCAGGCTTTCTCACACTCTCTGCTTTCTCAGGGAAAACCAGCTATGAGAACTCCTCTCCGAGAACTTATGCTGCAGCCGGGTACCCTCACCAGCTCTGGAAAAGGGCCCCCGATAGGCTACTCGCCGACCTCATCACTGTGCAAGCCGGGATTGCAGGTGAGATTCGCCTGGCCAGCTTCTCGACTGGGCTCTTCGCCGAGGTCGAGAGCTCAGAGGAACAGAGGGCCACGGCTGGAACGTAATTAATAAGGATAATGAAGTCTTCTGCCTTAGTGACATCCATTTACAGCTATTCAGGCCAACAGAGAGGTGCCCTAGGGTGGTTAAAGGAAATCCACAGAGAACCCAGACCTCTATTTAGCTGTTAGTTTTTATCACCTCCTCCCCCGTTAAACCTTCACCAAACTACTGAGAAACTATCACTTTGATTAGTGGTTCCCCCCCTAATTTGGGCTCACACGCAGAGATCAGTCAGCTGCCACAGTGAGGCAATATCCACGTTCATTCCAAGACGTAGTCAGAACTCTTCCTGGGATCAAGTTACCCCACTAGAAGGCAGGGTACCTGGACCGACTTCTTTTAAACTAGCCCCTGTAGAATTGCCCTCGCTGAGTTGTACTTTTTTCAAAAGTCTTGAGAGAAGTAGCCACGTAGAAACTGCTTTTCAGTTGTAAAAAAAAGGAAGGAGATTGACCCCTCTATAAAATTCCTCAAAGAAATTTCTTTTAGAACTTAACTGCCTGGGATACTTGTCTTCCTGAAGAAATTGATATCCTCTTCTCTTTCTTTCTGATAAGGAGAAGTAGGTAGTTTACCGTATTTTCCCTCTTACTCTAGCTTCTAGAGAGCTCAGGGTCAAATTTGATCATTAGATATAGCAACTGTTAATCCTTGAAATGGGAAGATTTGCTTCCTTTTTTTTTTTCTATGATTTTGTATCTCCTTAAACTTATCTACCTATCTGTTCTTTTTCATGCAGCCTAAATTATTTGTAATATTTTTATTTTTAGTTATTTTTATTTTTTCTTTAGTAAGCTCCATACCCAAGGTGGGGCTTGAATTGAGGACCCCAAGTTCAAGAGTTGCATGCTCCACCCACTAAGCCATTCCGCTGCCCCTTTGCAGTCTGAATTATTTTTGAGATACAATATAAATAAAATAGGTGAGAGGAGGAAAGAAGAATATGTAAAAACAGAGACTCCCTGAATAACATATGTATAAAGGTAGCGGCCTTTCTAGAATACACTTTTTTTTTTTAAGATTTTATTTATTCATTTGAGATAGAGACAGTGAGAGAGAGCCTGAGGGGGGAGAAGGTCAGAGGGAGAAGCAGACTCCCCGTGGAGCTGGGAGCCCGATGTGGGACTCGATCCCAGGACTCCGGGATCATGACCCAAGCTGAACACAGTTGCTTAACCAACTGAGCCACCCAGGCGCGCTTGAAAACACTCTTAACACCTACTTGCCAATAGAACTTTCTGGAGGGGTGCCGTCATTTGAGCATCTGACTCTTGGTTTCAGTTCAAGTTATCATCTCAGGACCATGGGATTGAGCCCCATGTTGGCTCTGCATTCAGTGGGGAGTCTGCTTCCCCTCTCCCTCACCTGCTCCTCCTCCTGCTTGCTCACTCTCATTCTCTCTCTCTCTCTCTCAAATAAATAAATATTTAAAAACAAACCCCAAAACTTTCTGGGATGAAGGAAATGTTTGATAATATGTGTTGTCCAGTATGGTGGCCATGAGTTTTGTGACTGTTGAGCACTTGAAAGGTAGTTAGTGTGATTGAGGAACTAAATTTTTACTTTTAGGGGCCCTTGGGTGGGTCAGTCAGTTATGTGGCTGCCGTCGTCTCAGGTCAGGATCCCAGGGTCCTGGGAGCAAGCCCCACATTGGGCTCCCTGCTCTTCGGGAAGCCTGCTTCTCCTTCTCCCTCTCCCCCTACTTGTGCTCCCTCTCTCACTGGGTCTCTTTCTGTCAAATAAATAAATAAACTCTAAAAAAATAAAATAAAAAAATAAAATAAATTTTAGTCTTATTTAATTGTAATTTACATTATTAGTACAGTCTAGGTTAAAAAAAAAAAGTACCTAGTGGGTACTGATCTTCATAGAGCATATAGAATTTAACCACAGCTATTAATTAATTAACTAATTAATTTAGCTAATTAATTATTTATTTTTTAATTTAAATTTTATTTTTCCTTAACAAAATAATTACTGGTTTTGCTTTTTAAAATTTTGATTATTTATGATCATTGTTTGAAACATTTGAACAAGGAAGAAAGTATGTTTCTGCCATCTTAGATAGCTATCATATTTGAAAATCCTTTCTTGCATTTCTTTTATTTATTTATTTTTTGAGAGAGAGCATGCACACACACATGCATGAGCGGCAGAGGGAGAAGTTGAGAGAAAATCCCAAGCAGGCTCCAGTCCGGAGGCCCATGCAGAGCTAAATCTCACAACCTTGAGATCAAGACCTGAAAGGAAACCAAGAGTCTGATGCTTAACCAACTGAGCCCCCCAGGCCCACCCTTTCTTGCATTTCTTTATGTGTATCTGTGTGTATGTGTTTACATATACACCTGTCCATATATTATTGTAATATTTTTTATCAAGGCAATTTTTTATCCTTTTTTCTCCCTGCCCCGTTTTTTTTTTTTTTTTTTCAAAGATTTTATCTATTTTCTATTATCAGAGAGAGAGAGTGAGCGCAAGCAGGGAGAGCAAGCCGGCAGAGGGAGAAGCAGGCCTCTGTTGGGCAGGGAGCCTGTTACGGGCCTTGATCCCAGGACCCTGGGACCATGACCTGAGCTAAAGGCAGACGCTTAACTGACTAAGCCACTCAGGTACCCCCTGTTTTTTGTTTTGTTTTGTTTAGCTCTACTTTTCCTCTCTTTTGCCCTTCTTCTGGAATTAATCATTTCCACATGCCTTGCCTTTCCTAAGTAACCAATCCATTTTAACATGCTGATTTGTATCCTTCCATATTTTTCACTATGTTCTTTTAATAATATGCAAATGTGGATTATTTTATTAATAAGATCAATTAAAATATATGCCTATATATATTTATATCTATATTTTTATATATTTATATATATATTTTTAGATAGCATGTTGCTATCTAAAAATAGCTATTATAGGAATGCTGGCTGGTTTAGTAAGTAGAGCATGTGACTCCCATCTCAAGGTCATGAGTTTAAGCCCCACATTGGGCATGGTGCCTACTTTAAAAAAAAAAATAAAATAAAATAGCTATTACAATTCTTATTTTCTCCAGCATTATATATCTATTTCCTCACATCACCTCCTATAGTATTTGTTAGAGATCTTTAAAAGTTCGGCCAGTTTGGGGTGTGTGGGTGACTCAGTCAGCTGAGCGTCTGACTCTTGGTTCGGTTGACGTCATGATTTCAAAGTCCTGATTCCTTCTCTGTCTCCCTCAATCTCTCTCTCTTTGTCTCTCAAATAAATAAATAAATAAATAAATAAATAAATAAATAAATAAATAAAATCTTAGGAAAAAAAATTTTCAACCAGTCTGGGTGCACCTGAGTGACTCAATCGGTTAAGCATCCCAGTCTTGTTTTTAGCTCAGGTCATGATCTCAGGGTTCTCAGATTGAGCCCTGTGTCGGGCTGTGCCCTCAACAGGGAGTCTACTGGAGGTTTTCTCTCTCCTTCCTTCTGCCTCCCTTTCCCTGCTCTTCCATGCGTGTACTTGCTCTCTTTCTCTCTCTCTCTCAAATAAATAAACAAATCCTTAAAGTAATTTTCCACATCCTCACCAATACTTGCAACTTTCTGTTTTGTTTTCCATAGTGGCCATTTTAATGGGTATGAGGTGTTATGTCACTGTGGTTTCTATTTGCATTTCCCTAATAATTAGTGATGTTGAGCATCTTTTCATGTACTTGTTGGTCATTTGTATGTATTACTTTGAGAAATGTCTATTTTAAAGTTTTTTGCCCCTTTTTTTTTTAAAGACTTTATTTATTTATTTGAAAGAGAATGAAAGAGAAAGCACGAGAAGGTAGAAGCAGGCTCCCCGTGGGACACTATCCTGGGACTCCAGGATCATGACCAAAGGCAGTCGCTTAACCAACTGAGCCACCCAGGCGCCCCAATTTTTTGCCCATTTTTAAATGGGGTTATTTTGTTGTTGTTGTTGTTGTTGTTGAATTGTAAGAGTTCTTTATATATTCTGGATATTAACCCCTTACCAGTTTTAAGATTTTCTTTTTTCTTTTTTTTTTTTTTCAGTTTTAAGATTTTCAAGTATTTTTTCCATAAGTGATTTTTAAAAAGAATAAATAGGAACTTGACAAACACAGCAAAAACTGTAAAGTGCACTTTTGCGTTTCTCAGTCTTTGGTTTGTATATTTAGTTTCTGAACTGTTTAGTGCAGACCGATTTATGGTTCTTATTTCATATCTTCATTTATGTCTTTTATCACAGTAGTGCTCTAACCTTACTAATATTGCTGTCTTTGCTCTGTTTGCTTTTGGCTCATGTCTCTTTGTCATCCACTTTATTTTCTACTTTTCCTTTAAAGCGCTTTGAAAGAAAAACTTTTAAAAACTGAAATAAAATATGTGAAAGTACATAAAATAAACAACTAATTTATATGAAGCACCAGTCATTGTAACCAACACTCAGTCAGCAAATTGCTGGAATATCAGAAGCTCTTTTTATTTTTATTATTTTTTTAAAGATTTTATTTATTTATTTGATGGAGAGAGAGATTACAAGTAGGCAGAGAGGCAGGCAGAGAGAGAGGGGGAAGCAGGCTCCTTGCTGAGCAGAGAGCCCGATGCGGGGCTCGATCCTAGGACCCTAGGATCATGACCTGAGCCAAAGGCAGAGGCTTTAACCCACTGAGCCCCCCAGGCGCCCCTAAAAATTTTTGTTTAAAAGTACTTTTTACTAAAAAGTACTTTTTACTATTTCCAGAAGGTCTTCGCATATGTGTTTTGTACTCAAATCTTCCATTGCCATCTGTTTCTTCCATCAGCTGTTTTATTAGGGTCTACTTTTTCTAACTATCTTAGGATTTGTCCTTTCTCTGGCTACTAGATCCATTTAAGTACATTCATATTTTACTTTTCTTGTTCATTGAGTCTCAGGACCAGCAACCCTGCAGGTGGTAGAAGGCACAGTGGTCTTTGCCCCTGTGAACCAGCATGTGGGGGGTTATCAGTCCTTTACGGCACCAGGAGGAAGTCTGCTCTTCATCTTCCTCTGCTATAAAGGTTAGAGCTCTTCAAATCCCAAGGTTAAATGAATTCATCCCATGTGTTCAGGACACCTTCAGCTCTTGAGGCCAGGAAGACTAGTTCACTGGTGCAGGTTGACATTGCCCTTTTTCCTAGGGTCCATGGATTTCTGTGGTCCCCAGCAAGACATTACACTAACTCTGGTCCCCAATTTCTCATCTATCCCAGAAGAGAGAAAATCCTGGAGCAACTCTAGAGTTCGGCAGAGCTTACCTAGAGAGCCTTCCTACCCATCCCCCTAAAAGCGAGTTGGAGTTAGGACTGGAGACAAGTGGGGTCACATTCAAGCTACCGTCTCCCCAGGATACGGATAGATTATCTCAGCCTTGTTTGTATTGTAGGCCGGTTCACTTGTGAGGACCTAAGATGGTCTCTCAGCTTTAGTTAGGGTTTGGTTTAGGTTTAGTTTAGGGTTTCTTTCTTTTTTTTTTTTTTAAAGATTTTATTTATTTGTGAGAGAGAGAGAGAGCGCACAAGCAGGCAGAGTGGCAGGCAGAGGGAGAAGCAGGCTCCCCGCTGAGCAAGGAGCCCGATGTGGGACTTGATCCCAGGACCCTGGGATCATGACCTGAGCCGAAGGCAGCTGCCCAACCAACTGAGCCACGCAGGCGTCCCTAGTTTAGGGTTTCTTTAGTGAGCAGCAAGGCTTAGCCAAATTTTTACCTACACAGAGGTAATGAAAATTCTTCCTTTGAGTTCAGACAATATCCCGTAGCCATAATCGTATGTTGGGAACCTGAACTGACTGCCTTGGTCAACCACTTCTGTTTTCTTTGGCAGGAAGGCAGCAACACCGCCTCGCCACTGGATTTTATCAATGCCGAGAGGCCAGATTCCCCTTCAGAACAGTTGAGCCATCCCTCGAAGTGGCTAGAAGAAGCTCGTCAGCATGAATCAGATGAGCAGCCCCTAGATCTGAATCCCCAAACCAACTCTACTCCCAAAATATGTGAGGAAGCTGTAGACCCCCTGGACAACAATGTGGTTAAAACCGTGGTCCCTGTACCCTCTCCAGCGGGACCACAGCAAGACGTTACCCTTGAGGCTCATGCAGATACCATGGCGGAGACAAATGGCATCTCTCCAGATGAGCCTTTGAGGCCAGAAGATCTGCTAAGAAAAGGGGTGGCGGCCTGCCAAGAAGACAGCTTTTCAGAAGTTGTCCCCGCTATGCCTGAGAAACCTACATCTCAGCATCCTCCGTCCCACGTCTTGGAGAGTCTACCAAATCTCTGCTCTGAGCAGCAGCCACACTGCTCCAAAGAAAGCCTCAGGGGTGGTCAGACTGATGCTGTGGTTGAGGACTTAGTCCCTTCGGAAAGTAGTATCCTCTTGCCTTCCTCCATGCTCTGGCTCTCCCCTTCAACTGCCTTAGCAGCAGATTTCCCGCTCAGTCGTGTGGACCCAGGGGAGGAAATTGTAGAGCACAGATCCGTAGAGGAAAGAGAACTTAGCTTTCCCACACTCCCTGAGAAGGCTGAATTAGGAGAGCAAGCACTTGTCTCAAATATGGGAGATGCTCCATCCACATGCCTGACTCCCAAGCCAGGAGAAACAGAATCCCAGGCAGCTCCAGGCCCAGCAGTCGAAGATGCTGGTAGGGTCCTCATCTCTGATACGGGGCCTTGGATGTCCCCACTGGCCTGGCTGGAGAAAGATGTAAATACTTCGATCATGCTGGAAAACCTCCGCCAGAGCTTATCCCTTCCCTCTGTGCTTCGCGATGCTGCAATTAGCACTACCCCTTTCCCTACTTGCTCGGTGGGGACTTGGTTTACTCCCCCAGCAGCACAGGAAAAGAGTACAAACACCTCCCAGACAGGCCCAGCGGGTATCCAGGATGGTACTTCTGAGACAGAGCACCTCTTATGGGGGTAAGTGTCCCCACGTCTTTGTGCCTCCTGGGCTCCATTAACTTGGACCTGCTGCTCCCATCCCTTCCCCTTTCTTTCTTCTCCTCATGTTCTTCTCTTGCTGCAGCAGCCATCCTCCGGATCTGACTGCCTTATCGCGACATGACCTAGAAGATAACCTGCTGAACTCTCTTGTCATCCTGGAGGTTCTCTCCCGCCAGCTGCGGGCCTGGAAAAGCCAGCTGACTGTCCCTCATTCAGAAGTTCGGGACAGTAGCACACAGACTGACACATCTCCCAGTGGGGTAAGAAGGTTCTTCCTAGTGGGCCCTCTTCCTTAAAATCTGTATAAAAGCTGAGGATCCGGAAAATCCCTTAAAGCTGTGGGTACTCCTTATACCCCTGGGACACATCATGATTTTCCAAGGGAATATATGCAAGGAAAGTTTTAAAGGATTCAGTTTTTAGTATATGTGCTGCCGAAGCAAGCACAAGGATTCAGTTTCTAGATGCTCATCTTCCACATGTGTTCTTGCCTGCTTCTCTCTCTCCCACTCCCCCTGCTTGTGTTCCCTCTCTCACTGTGTCTCTCTGTTAAATAAATAAATAAAATCTTTAAAAAAAAAGCTTGTTTGTACATTTTTTTTTAAAGATTTTATTTATTTATTTGACAGAGAGAAAGAGAGAGATCACAAGTAGGCAGAGAGGCAGGCAGAAGGAGGGGGGAAGCAGGCTCCCAGCTGAGCAGAGAGCCTGATGCGGGGCTTAATCCCAGGACCCTGAGATCATGACCTGAGCCAAAAGCAGAGGCTTTAACCCACTGAGCCACCCAGGCGCCCCTTGTTTGTACATTTTTAAAAAAGATTTATTTGTTTATTTGAGAGAGAGAATGCATGCAAGCAGGGGCAGGGGGAGAGGGAAAGGGAGAGAGAGAATCTTCAAGTGAACTCCCTACTGAGTGCAGAGCCCCATGTGGGGCTCGATCTTAGGACCCTCAACCTGAGCCAAGGTCAAAAGTTGGAATCTTAACCATCTGAGCCACCCAGGGGCCCTTGTTTATTCATTTTTTAATGGCATCAAATAGGTATTAAATCATTATGGTATGTGTAGTATTTATACCATTGGATATATTTAAGAGTGATTTAACAGGGGTGCCTGGGTGGCTCAGTGGGTTAAAGCCTCTGCCTTTGGTTCAGGTCATGATCTCGGGGTCCTGGGATCTAGCCCCGCGTCGTCGGGTTCTCTGCTCAGCGGGGAGCCTGCTTTCCCCTCTCTGCCTGCCTCTCTGCCTACTTGTGATCTCTTTATCTTTGTTAAATGGATGGATGAAATCTTTTTTTAAAAAAAAAAAGAGTGATTTAACAGATTTATTCCAAACTATCAGTATTTACTTATTTATTGAGATTTTATTTATTTATTTGAGAGAGAATGAGCGAGAGAGCACGCTGAGCACAGAGCCTGATGCAGGGCTCGATCCCAGGACCCTGCAATTATGACCCTAGCTGAAGGCCGAAACTTACCCAACTAAGCCACCCAGGCGCCCCTCAAGCTATCAGTATTTATAACATGGTTGAAATTACAGCCTTTATAACATTTTAAACTTAAGACTGCTCAGTCTTTCGAAGTTATTCTGCGAGATATGAGAGGAAAACAGTTTGAAGACCCCTGTTCTAGAGGACTGTGGTTGTGACAGCACAGGTTGAGGAAGGAAGGGAGTGGTGTCCAGGGAAGGAATTGAGAGCCTCAGTCTTGTGGCCTTTGAGGTGATGGGCGGCTGCTGCTAAGGCGAGGTGGTCTCCAAATGCCCAGAGACCCGGGGTTGAAAATATCCTCAACGGAATGACTTTACCTTCCGCCAAAATCCGGACCTCCTTCCCCCCTCTTTCCCTGAAGCTTGCCAAATCCCTGTGGAGGCCACTGAGCCAGAGCCACTGAGCCAGGGGCAGCGACAGCATCTGCCGCCATTCCCCATCGCAGCGCCCTGTCCTTGCCGCTTGGCTGCCTCCTTTGCTCTCATCTCATCACTTGCCTGACTGCCCAGCTCTGCGGAGCATGCGCCCCTGCCCGGGGCTCTGGGAGGGCTGTGAGCCTTACCACACACGGTGCGGTGGGGAATAATGGCCACTCTGCAGGGGAGGGGAGCAGCGAACGCCACAAGCTCCGTCCCCTTAAATCCAGACTGCTGGAACATCGTGACTCAGCACTGCTGCTCCCGCAGGTTCTGTCTCAGATGATGGCTGCCTTTCAGCAGTAATGACGGTTCTCGGCTTTTCTCTCAGAACTCGAGTCTCTGTATGGCTCTGCTGTCTCGAGAGCATACTTTTCCACTCTACACAGCATACTAATTTTTATCTGCACCAAGATAATAAACACATAGAGAGTGAGAAAATAAAAACGACTAAGAAATAGACATATTTTAATTTTTTTAATTTTTTATTTATTTAAAAAAATTTTTTTTAAAGATTTTATTTATTTATTTGACAGAGAGAGAGATCACAAGTAGGCAGAGAGGCAGGCAGAGAGAGAGAGGGGGAAGCAGGCTCCCCGCTGAGCTTAGAGCCTGATATGGGGCTCGATCCCAGGACCCCGAGATCATGACCCGAGCTGAAGGCAGAGGCCTTAACCCACTGAGCCACCCAGGCGCCCCGAAATAGACATATTTTTAAAGATTTTATTTATTTGACAGAGACAAAGCGAGAGAGGGAACACAAGCAGGGGGAGCGGGAGAGGGAGAAGCCGGCTTCCTGCCACGCAGGGAGCCCAATGCGGGGCTCGATCCCAGGGACCCGGGGGATCATGACCCAAGCCAAAGGCAGACGCTTAACGACTAAGCCACCCAGGTGCCCCCAAAACAATTAAGAAATATTTGAGAGGGTTACTGGGAATTAAGAGAATTGGAAATTAAAACGAGATGCTATTTTTGTCTCACAAAATGGCAAACAGTGAAATAGATAATGCTGGTAAGTATTGTCACATTGTCAGTAGGGTGTATAAATTTGTTCAGTCTTTTTTGAAAGTAGTTTAAGTACGACCCTTAAAGCAATTCAAACGTTTTGACGCAGTAGTTCCACTTCTAGGAATGTATCCTAAGGGTAAAAAAAAAAAAAATGCTGCATAAAGACAGTAGCTTTTTTAGAAGTGATGAAAAAGTTAATAAAAAATAATGGTACACCATAAGATGGGATATCTGCAATCTAAAGTATGCTTATAAAGAGTTTTTAATAACATGAAAGGAAGTATAACAAATGGTTTTTATTTTTTTATATTTATTTTTTTTAAGATTTTGTTTATTTATGTGACAGAGAGAAAGAGATCACAAGCAGGCAGAGAGGCAGGCAGACGGAGGGGGAAGCAGGCTCCCCGCTGAGCAGAGAGCCCGACTCGAAGCTCGATCCCAGGACCCTGAGACCGTGACCTGAGCCCAAGGCAGAGGCTTTAACCCACTGAGCCACCCAGGCGCCCCTCAGTTGTGATTTTCTTAAGCATTACGGTCTTTCATCATACCTAAAACACCATCAATATTAAGATACATCCCAATTTCAGTGGCATTATTGTATAAAAAGATAATCATCTTAGAATTTATTGAATATGGTAGTTCTTTTTTTCAAGATTTTATTTATTTATTTTACAGATTGACAGAGAGAGCACAAGCAAGGGGAGTGGCAGGCAGAGGGAGAGGAAGAAGCAGGTTCCTCACTGAGCAGGGAGAGCCTGATGCGTGGCTTGATCCCAGGACCCTGGGATCATGACATGAGCCGAAGGCAGAGACTTAACTGTCTGAGCCACCCAGACGCCCTGAATATGGTAGTTTCTTTCTAAATCAGTAATCTCCCTGACACCCGAGGGAAGTAATATTCTGCTCAATTACAGCAAATCCCTATGGCAAGAAAATCCGTGGTGTGGAGTTATATTGAAATCTTGAAATATTGGGGTAATTGCTATACTGTTGGTTAAGAATCGTTGCTCTAGGGGCCCCTGGGTGGCCCCTAGTCGGTTAAGTGGCCAACTCTTGATTTCAGCTTAAGTCATGATCTTAGAGTCCTAGGATAGAGTCCACGGTCAGCAGGGAGTCTGCTTGGCCCTCTCCTTCTCCCTGTGCCCCTCTCCCCACTCATGGTTGCTCTCTCTCGCAAATAAATGAAATATTTTTTAAAAGATTTTATTTATTTATTTGACAGAGAGAGAGAGATCACAAGTAGGCAGAGAGGCAGGCAGAGAGAGAGGGGGAAGCAGGCTCCCTGCTGAGGAGAGAGCCCAATGCGGGGCTCGATCCTAGGACCCTGAGATCACGACCTGAGCCGAAGGCAGTGGCTTTAACCCACTGAGCCACCCAGGCACCCTAATAAATAGAATCTTAAAAAAAAAAAATCATTGCTCTGGGTGGTGAAATTATTAACGGCTTCTTTTTCCATTTTATTCACTCTATATTTCCATACTTCTACAAACTTTTAAACACACGTCTTCCTTATAGTTAGAAAAAAAGTTATTTTGAAAAGGGAACTTTTTAGGTACCTCTGGATTTTTTTCTGACTTGGATTCCTCAAGCTGTGAGCCTTGCTCCTGCTTTTAATAGGAGAGGCTCCTGGGTCTTGGCAGGTGGGAGGGGGGATGTGGCGCTGGTGGTGCACGTTGCCTATGCCAAGGGCACAGCTTTGTTTCTCTGATTAGATAAGTGAGAAACCTCAGCATCTTCAGGAGAGCCGAGAGATTGGACAGGCTCTGCAGCAGGCCAGGAACGTCATGGTAAGTGCTGACTGACTTTATGCCGTCTCTGGGTCGCCTGTGACGATCAAGAAGGGAGAATCCTGGGTGATTAGCAGATGGTGATATCTACTCCCTGTTGGGAGCTTGGATTTCCCTCCCAGTGTCCTCGCTTATTACTTCCTGCTTAGTGACTCTATTTGATCTCTGGTCTAACCGAACTACCTTTCCCTTTACAGCAGTCGTGGGTGCTGGTTTCTAAAGAGCTGATATCCCTGCTTCATCTATCTCTGTTGCACTTAGAGGAAGACAAAACTACCGTGAGTCAGGAGGTAAGCAGCACGAAGGTGAGACTGAAAGGCCCATGAAAAGAACCAGACGCAGTGTCTGATTCCTATCTTGTAGTCTCGGCGCACGGAAACCCTGGTCTCCTGCTGCTGTGATGTGCTCGAGAAGTTGAAGGCAAGGCTCCAGAGCCTCAAAGCAGAAAGGGAGGAGGCAAAGCACAAAGAGGAAATGGCCCTCAGAGGCAAGGACGCGGTAAGGTGCCAGGCCTTTGTTCCCGGATGTGGGAGGTCTCTTCCTCAGGGTGCCTGCAGGACTACAAAATCGCCTGACCCCTTCCCTCAACAGGCCGAGGCTGTGCTAGAGGCTTTCTGTGCCCACGCCGGCCAGCGCATCAGCCAGCTGGAGCAGGACCTGGCATCCACGGGGGACTTCAGAGGCCTTTTGCAGGAGACCCAGACCCAGCTGGTAATTTGAAAGGATTTTCTTTCCCGGGATCCGTGCTGACACACTGGGAGGATGGCCATATCCCCCCGCTTTGTTGTATCCAGAGGGAAAGGGCCCTCTCCATAGGCAGTCCTTCTTGTGTAGGTCGGGCTTCGTGCCGAGCAGGAAGAGGTGGTCCAGCAGACAGTGAGTCTGACTTCAAACTTACAACAGGACTGGATATCCATGCAGCTGGATGTGAGTATTTGGGGCCATTCAATCACCCCTTTATTCACGGCCCGCCGTCTTAGGAGCCCTGCCTCGAACGTGATCTCCTGACCTGCTTGCTTCCCCTGCTAGTATGTAACGTGGACGGCGTTGCTG
This sequence comes from Nasua narica, assembly GCA_028533885.1. Taxonomy (NCBI): domain Eukaryota; kingdom Metazoa; phylum Chordata; class Mammalia; order Carnivora; family Procyonidae; genus Nasua; species Nasua narica. Next base: position 36,484,677 of record CM052804.1, on the reverse strand, counting down.
AGCCGCTCTCAACAACTCACGGAGAAACTCAAAGCCAAGAGCCGGCAGACCCTGCAGGAGCGCAATGCTGCGATTGAGGAAAAGCAGCAGGTACAGACCAGAAGTGGGGACTTCTGAGGCCTGGTTTCCTCCTCTTTCTCCGAAGAAGGCCTTTCTAATGAGTGGTATCATTAGCGTCTTTCCCTGGACCTGTCCCTTTTCTACTCTGGGTCTGGAGACCAGCCAGGTCCCTTCGCCGTAGACGACTCTGGGCCCAGTTGCTTCCTTTTGCTCGTCAGCACCTTCTTGAGCTACTATTCTCCTCTTTCTGCCTTTTACTGGGGACCTTATTTCTGCAGTGTTGCTGCCCAGAAGCAAGGTGCTTTGCTCTTCTATCCAGAAAGAGAAGCTGGGCTGAGTCCTAGGATTCCTGATTCAGGAAGAACCACAGGAGAAAAATCTATCTTTTTTTTTCCCCTAGGTTTCCAGGGAGCTCGAACAAGCTACTACCCAGTTAGAGGACTGCAAAGGTCGCATAGAACAACTGGAGTTGGAAAACAGTCGCCTAGCAACAGGTAGAGAGGGGTGTGTGTGTGTGTGTGTGTGTGTGTGTGTGTGTACACATATATGTGCACAAGCACTTGGGCCCTGCCGAAGCCTGGGGCGTGGCAGTAGAGCAGGGAAGCACTCTGGAGCGTTTGTTCCAGAGCGGAAGAACGGGGAGGTTCAGGCCTGATGACTACATGGTATCATTAGGATACTTTTGGTTTAGATCTCCAGGCTCAGCTGCAGAGTGTGGCCAGCATGGAGAGTCAGCTACAAGAGCTACAGGGTCAGCATGCCCAGTGTGCCCAGGCCCTGGCCATGAAGGACGAAGCGCTCCACCAGCTGACCCGGAGCAATGAGGAGCAGGCCACTCAGTGAGTCGCTGTCGGGTCACGGTGGCAACCGGGGCCCAGGGCGTAGGCCCGCTGGGATGTAACATGAGGTCTCTGGCAGATGGCGCAAGGAAGAGACGGCACTAAAACACACACAGGCGGAGCTGCAGCACCAGCAGGCTCTCCTGGCCAAGGAGGTGCAAGACCTAAAGGAGACCCTGGAGGTGAGGAGCGTGGCCGGGGGCAGGGGGGCCGGGGGCGGCGCGCCTCTTAGCTCATGCCGTGCGCGCGACGTTTGAGGCTGGGCACCAGGAAAAGCCTCTGTTCCCAGGGCTCTGAAATTTCCCACTTAGCCTCATTCCCTCCACCCCCCCAACTCTCGCTCCTTGCCTTCCTTCCTTTTCCTGTGTCCCCAGTTTGCCGACCAAGAGAATCAGGTTGCTCACCTAGAGCTGGGCCAAGTGGAGTGTCAGTTGAAAACCACGCTGGAAGCCCTCCGGGAGCGCAGCCTGCAGTGCGAGGACCTCAGGGACGCCGTGGAGAACCTGAAGTAAGGTTTCTACCTTTCTGTGCTTCACCTACTAAGTGTTTTTGTTTCCTCGGAGCACTTCGAGAAACTAAAGTCTCCGAGAAGGGCATTGTGACACGACCCAAGAACCTTTTGTTTTCCTCTTAATTTCTTTCTTTCTCTCTTTCTTCTTTTTTCTTTTTTCTTTTCTTTTCTCCTTTTCTTTCTTTCTTTCTTTCTTTCTTTCTTTCTTTCTTTCTTTCTTTCTTTCTTTCTTTCTCTTTCTTTCTTTCCGATGTTATTTATTCATTTGAAAGAGAGAGTGAGAGAGAGAACGAGAGCACGAGACAGGGGAGAACTAGAGGGACAGGGACAAGCAGACTCTGCACTGAGTGTGGAGACCGACGCAGGGCTTGATCCCGGGACTCTGAGATCATGACCTGAGCCGATATCAAGACTCAGACGCCCAACTGACTGAGTCACCCAGGCGCGCCGGGTTTCCCTCTTTGAATGTAGCTCTGTGTGGGGATTTGGGAGAGGGGTTCAGAGAAGGTTGTGTGGTCTTCGGCTATTTTCTCTGTTCCTTCCTTATTTCAGGGCTAACCTGGCGAGCACCATAGCCGAGAACCAGGAACAACACCTGGAGAAGACACGCCAGTATTCCCGAGAGCTAGGGGTGCTGACACAGCAACTGCAGAGACTCACCCTCTTCCTACAGGCACAACTAAAGGAGAAGGTAGGATCCAGGAATTCCTTCTCTTCCTTTCCAATCATATCTTCAAACAAAGACAAATTTTATTCCTTCCTTCCCAATCTGTAGATTCTTTATTTCCTTTTCTTGTCCTACTGCATTAGCTAGAACTTCTTCTGCTACACGGAAAAGGAGGGGTAAAAGGGAACATCCTTGCCTCATACCTGATCTTAAGTATGATGTTAGCTTCAGGCTTTTGTAGGTTGAGGAAGTTCTCCTCTATTCCTAATTTATGGGAGTTTTTCTAGTTATATCTTGATCGTGTAGAATGGTCTTCCTCATGTAATGCTAGCCTTCGTCCATCTCTGACCTTCACTGACTTTCAGTCACCTACAGGTGACTTCATCCTGTCATCCTCTTTTTCATCTCCGTCTCCTGCCTATTATGAACCCCTTACTCCGACTAGACTGCCTGTATACTACACACATGCCCCATCTCTAATCATACCCCGACTTGGGCTGTTGCCACGCCCATTTTCCTCTGTCTTCAAACTGGAAATACCTTTTCCTTTCCTTATCCTCCCTATTTTGCATTCTTTCAAATGTTGCAGAATCACATGGACTCACTGGGCTGTATTCCTCATGAACTTCCTCTTCTAATGCACTTGCATTAGTTTTTCTTGGATGTCTGTTCTCTTCATCTAGATTATTATGTTTAAAGAAAGCAGATGGGACACCTGGGTGGATTTCAGTTCAGGTCATGATCTTAGGGTCATGAGATCAAGCCCCAAGTTGGGCTCCACACTCAGTAGGGAGTCTGCTGGAGATTTTCTCTCTTTCCCTTTCACTCTGACCCTCCCCCTGCACTCTCTCATCCTCTCTTCTTTCTCCCTCTCTCAAATAAATATTAAAAAAAATAATAATAAAGCAGAAATTTAGCCTTGCTTCTTTGGCTTTCTCACAGTGCACACTACACAATAAATTGTTGATATCTTTCAGAATAGTTAATTAACTTATTCAACATTGAAAGGTACAACCAGGATCCTGAAATTTGGAAATGCTTATGATCTGACCCTAGTGTGTGCTGAGCACAGGAGATGTGAAAGAATCCAGTCTTGCAGGGAAGACAGGTGTAAACTTGACATCTTTTTTTTAATTTTTTTGGAAGATTTTATTTATTTATTTGTCAGAGACACAGTGAGAGAGGGGACACAAGCAGGGGGAGTGGGAGAGGGAGAAGCAGATTCCCCACTGAGCAGGGAGCCCGATGTGGGGCTCGATCCCAGGACCCTGGGATCATGACCTGAGCCAAAGGTGAACGCTTAACGACTGAGCCACCCAGGCGCCCCTAAACTTGACATTTGACTTGTGATCATGATAGAGGTCTGCATGGAGAAAGCATCAGCTGTACCTTTGAGAGTTAGCATCTCTTCTCAAAGCAGGTGACCCTGGGGCAGAGTCTTGAGGTTCGGAAGTTTGTGGGGCGGGGCGGGGGCAGGGGTTATGTAGGAAGGCCTACTCGGCCAAGGGAATGGTCTATGAAAGTCAGAGGGGCCCTGGGTGTACTTCCTTGTAGTGTCTACCTTGTAACATGACCTGGGTTAGGTGCCGGGGCTACAGGTGAACAAGACAAGGCCCTGCCCAATTTGGTGAGTTTGGGGTCTGGAAAGTAGCTCTTCGGGATGGAAGCTATATGGGGCAAGAACGACAAGGAGACAAGACTAGAGTAGTAGACAGGAGGCCTGGCGGCTTGAACTAATGGCAATTATAGAAGAGGTAGAAAGGAAAGGGTGGACTGGATGAATTCAACACATATTTAGGAAATAGAAGTAATAGAAGCTGGTGACCAATTTGGTGTGGGAGTAAGGTGGAAGAGTGAATGATCATCTCTGAACTGCTGGAAAGATGATGATACTTTCTAGGACTGGGGGCGGCACACTTTCCCTATAAAGTACAATATAACGTTTTCGTCGTTTTGAGTTGTGTTGTCACTATCTTAACTACTCAACTCTGCCTTTGTAGCTCAAAAGCATAGACAGTATGTAGCGTACACAGTATGTAAATAAATGTATGCCTGTATTTCAATAAAACGTATTTGCCAAAACAGGTGGCAGGCTAGATTTGCACCGCAGACTGTAATTTACTGCCCTCCCAATCCCCCGGCCCTAGGATTGTAAATACCGGAGGACGAACAGATTTTTGGTGGGATGGGACAGGGAAAATGGTGAGGTCGGCCTTGTGTATACTAAATTTCAGGTGGACCGTGGAGCATTCTGGTGGATTTCTCATAGGCCTTTGGGTCTGGAGATTGGGAAAATAATACACTTGAGAGAGACAGATTAAAAGGTAGTGGATGTAGTAGTGGATGTTTTTATGGAATTCCCAAGGTGAGGCCTGAGGAATGGATTAGCGTATAAAGAAGGCCAAGGATGGGGGCGCCTGGGTGGCGCAGTGGGTTAAGGCCTCTGCCTTTGGCTCAGGTCATGATCTCAGGGTCCTGGGATCGAGCCCCACATCGGGCGCTCTGCTCAGCAGGGAGTCTGCTTCTCCCTCTCTCTGCCTGCCTCTCTGCCTACTTGTGATCTCTCTCTCTCTCTTTCAAATAAATGAATAAAATCTTAAAAAAAAAAATAAAATAAAAAAATAAAGAAGGCCAAGGATGAACCAAAAGGAATCCAACAGTTTAAGGAAGGACCTGTGGATAGAGAGAAGAAATAGTCAGAAGGGTATGAGGCCTATGTGTGAAGGAGAGAGTCCTGTCCCAGAAGCTAAGACAAGGAAGTTTCTAAAAGAAGAACATGGCCATCGATTATCAAATAGGTCAGGTGAAACAAGGGCTGAAACGTGTCTCTTGAATTTGAAAGTAAGGATGCTATCGGTGAACCGAACAAGAGTTTTGGTGGAATGGTGATGAAGAAGACTGAGTGTAGTGGGCTAGGGAGTCACTAGATGGTGACAATTTTAGGCGGGAAATGTAGGCTTCTTTATCTTTTTCTTAATCGGAGGGGAAAGAGAAAAGGAAGCTTAACAATGGGATTTAAGTTAAGACGGTTTCTGTGTTGAATTGTTGTTACTTTCATGAGAGAATTAAGTTCAGGGAAAAGAGCTAATTGGGAAGGTGCTCATAGAGAAAAAAAAAGAGAGTAGATAGAATAGCATTCCAGGGGAGGTGGCTGGTGGGTACCCGGAAGTTCAGGCGATCACTAATCCTGAAGAGCAGCTGATGGTGTTTCTCCTTTACCCTTAGGCTGAACCAGAGAACCCCCTGGTAAGCACAGCCTGTGCTCCTGCCCAGGAATACCCTCCGCCTTCTGACAGCGCCTTCTTGGGAAATGTCTTGACAGCAATGGCAGATGAAGGTTAAAGGCCCTGGGATTTAAGGGTGGGAGAGTTGTGGTCCTGCCCCTCATATCTTCAGCTGTTGGAGATGCCCACCGACAGACTTCTCTCTCCCTGCCTTCTGTTATGGCAGACCCTTGACCGGGTCACCAGAGGGGCCCTCTACCTCGGTCGGTTTTTGTTTTAGAGCCAGAAGCAGCTCCTGTGCCCTTGCTTGGAAGTGACAAGAGTGCGTTCACCCGAGTAGCATCAGTGGTTTCCCTTCAGCCTACAGGTTAGGATGGGCTCCAGGGATCCTGCCTCATTTCTAGATCTGGTACTAATGATAAAGAGTAAAGCAGTGAGAAGTAATTTGCTCTAAAAACCTCAATTTTACCTGGGCTCATTTTATTTCTGCCTTTTGGGACCTGCAGTGCTCCGGAAATGCCAGTCCTGTGGGCGGGGATCATGGATAAGAGTGTGGCGATGATGGCTACCCACACTTCTTCCTTCCAGAGCCGAAGGGCTCTGCTTCTAGCTAGGACTTGCTCTTTCAGAAATCCCAGGCATGGAGAAGACCCTGGCAGAAATGGGTGCGATGACTCTCGAGCTTCAAAGCCTGTGTTCCCTGCTGCAAGAGTCTAAAGAGGAAGCTGTCAGGACTCTGCAGCGAAAGATGTGAGTGGAGGATGGTCTTGATGAGAGAGGGCAGGTCAAGTGAGGCATCTCTTATGTCCAGGGCCCAGCCAGTGCCTGAGAGGACAGAAATAATGCTGAGTTTCCCCCTCCCCTAGCTGTGATCTGCAGGCTAGGCTACGGGCCCAGGAAGAACGGCATCAGGAAGCCCAGAAGACAAAGGAGGCAGACATAGAGAAGCTGAACCAGGCCTTGTGCTTGCGCTACAAGGTGAAGGAGGGGCCTAGAAGTGGGGCGATGAAGAACTGGGCCAGCTCTACTGGCGCATTGGGAGCGATGGTCTCTCCAGGAATCTGGGCGGTGGGGATTTTCCAATCCCTGCCCTAGTTTTGCCCTTCCTGGGGTCAGACATTTCACATGTTTGGGAATTAGCTGTGGGCTGACCCATCTCCCAGGCTGACCTAGAAGTCAGGAACTCTAGCAGAACTCTCTCAACACTGAAATGTGCCTTGCCTGAATGTAGCCCTAGAGGAAGAACGGGAGTGTTATCAGTTGGTGTTATTGGAGCTGGACATGGGTCAGACACTAAATCCTACCTCCTGGCAAGGGCTGCTCAGAAGCCAGCTCTCTCATTGCCTCTTACGTCCCCTTCCCTCACAGAATGAAAAGGAGCTCCAGGAAGTGATACAACAGCAGAACGAGAAGATCCTAGAGCAGATAGACAAGAGCGGCGAGCTCATAGTATGTTCAGTATGATGCCCGGCCCTCTGCCTTCTGTGTCCCCGAGGGCTAGAATCTCAGATTCGGTGGGAATTGGATCCCTGGTCTACCCTAGTCCACCACATGGGATAAGAAGGGTAGAGAGGCCCTTCGAGGGCTACTGCACACCTCCATTCTCATCCCCAGAGCCTTAGAGAGGAGGTGACCCAGCTCACCCGCTCACTCCGGCGTGCGGAGACAGAGACTAAGGTGCTGCAAGAGACCCTAGCAGGTCAGCTGAACCCCGACTGTCAGCCTATGGCTACCAGCTGGATCCAGGAGAAAGTGTGGCTCTCCCAAGAGGTGAGAGGTGACTCAGAGTTAGCAGAGGAGCTGGGCAGCTGGCGGGAACCCTAGGCTGGGCCTCTACTCATCTGGACATACCTACAGGTGGACAAGTTGAGGGTGATGTTCCTGGAGATGAAAAATGAGAAGGCAAAACTCATGGTCAAGTTCCAGAGCCACGTAAGAATTCCCCGTGCCATTCCAGGGCCATTTCCCCCTACTGTTAGCAAGTGCTCTGCCGTATTTTCCTTGCCCCACAAACTATGCTGTTCTTCTGAGTGTAGGACTTAATGCATCCTGTCTGTTTTCTAGAGAAACATACTAGAGGAGAATCTTCGGCGCTCTGACAAGGAGTTAAAGAAACTAGATGACATCGTGCAGCATATTTATGAGGTAAAGGAGGGAGGGAGCTGATGCAGCTAAGGTGCCTGGCAGAGGGCTTGGCCCCAGGAAGTACTCCTGACCGTTACTCTGGTTCCCAGCCCGTGCTGAGCACTGGGCTTGACTCACCGTTGCAGGCTTCTCTGTGGCTTCCGCTTTCTCCCCTCTGACCCAGCTGGTGCTTCCTGGGGCTGGGAGCCTTGAACTTGTGACCCTAAGCTGCCTTTTATGCCTCTTCCCAGACTCTGCAGTCCATCCCAGAGGTTGTGAGGGGTTGCAAGGAGCTACAGGGATTGCTGGAATTTCTGAGCTGAGAAACTTGAAAGCCGGAATCTGTTTCACCCCTTTTTACCTGCAATACTCCCTTACCCCCAACACCAGGACCAACGGACAAAGAGCTAGCTATGTTTAATGTTATTTAAATAAAATATATTTAATGAATTTCTTCAAGTTCACCGAATCCTATTTTCTGGGTGTGGGGGATGGATGAGGTTAGAGAAGCTTGTTGGCTCTCCTGCCTGGGCTCCCTCCATGCAACCCTCCCGGTTGCATCCAGAGCCAAAGCTGGCAGCTCCTCCTCCCTTCTCTTGCTTCCTCAAACACTCTGGGCACTGGACTACTTGTTCCCTGGCTCTTAGCCTGGGGGTGGGACAGACAAGGGTTCATTCTCTTACCTTCTCCATCCCCCTCTAGGCTAGGTCCTGGTAAATAAGGGGGTGAGGACAGAGAAACTCCGTTGGTGCCTCTCTTCACCCCACCAGTTGGGACTGTTTAGGTGACTCCTTCATCAGACCAGGCTCAGTCCCCAGCATCCAGCCCAGTGCCCGGCACATGGTAAAGGGGATCGTGGCAGAAATGAGGGCAAGGCCAGTTCTTGCCTCCGGGGACCCCGATGGTAGGGAGGTGGGAGTGGGGCAAGGGCCTCCCAGAACCTGGCAGTGTAGTCACTCCACCTCGTCGCCCCGCCTCAGTGGGCGTGGCTCTGCTGGGTCGCCAGTCCGGGGGAGGAGGCGTGGCCAGGGCGGGATGTGCCCTCCCCTCGGGGGAGTCACGTAGCTCTGCGGCATCCGCAGCCTCATTTACAGGAGCCTGAGCTACGGACGCAGCTGTTGCGGACCTGAACCCGCGCGGTTCCTGTGGCCGCCGCCGCTAACTCGCTGCGCACCTCGCTGCACACAGGTGAGGTACTTGGGCGAGGCAGGAGCTGCTCAGCATCTCCCCTTCCTCTCCCTGACTTTTCCCTCTATCACCCTTGCTCTGCTCCCAAGGGTCCTTGGATGTGCCTTCTCAGCTCTCTTCTTAATCCTCTCTCCTTTCTGTCCGCTCGGAAATCCTATGGTTCAGCCTCTCCCACAATATCCCTTCCTGTTAGCTCTCATCCCAGGACCTCAGCTTTTCTGATCCCAAGTCTTCCTCTGCCTGCAGGATTTTTCCTGGGGGCCAGCCTCTCCCAACCACCCCATTTTCATCTCAGCCTGCTCCTTCTCCTAGGCCAAGTTCCCTGTCCGGTTGTCTTGCCTACACTGTCCCCCTGGTTTAGGTCTCTCCCCTGGCTAGTTAGCCTGTCTGTCACCTCCCCACAGGTCTCCCTCCTCCATCCTCCCTTTCTCAGGCCCTCTACTCACGCCTTTCAACCCTCATCCTTTGCTCCCCTCTGGCTGCAAAGGTACTCAGGATTGGGGTATGGAAAAGAAGAGGTTACAGAAGCCTATGGCATTATTTGGGCCACTCCTGCTCCCCACTTGTCCCCCACTTTTCCTCCAGAAACTGAGGGAAGAAGGGTGACAGGTACTTTTGCCTCATTCTGAAGCCTTGGAAGTAAGTATGCCTTCCCTAGGGGCCCTGCTGAAGATGATAAAATGAAAATTGCAAAGGCCAGGGCTTATGTCCTACCTGAAGAGGCCAGATTCCGTGAAAGAGGGACTGGATCTTTCTTTGGGCAGTAGTTTCACAAGAAGACCTGTAGCTTCAGGGCCGTTCACCTCCCCACCCCCACCCCGCATCTTTCCCCAGGGCTGGGAAGGGTGCCCGCCAGGGACAAAAGGAGATGTGGGAACCGGGGCCCTAAGCCGGCTGGCTGTCACAGGGATTGGTGCCACTGTGTTGCCCAGGACCCACGCCAAGGACTACTGCCTTGTTCCTAGCTCCATGCTTGTTGGGAGGTGGGGGAGGCCATTTGGCCCATATGGCCAGGAGAGGAAGCACAGGAAGCAGTAGGTCCGATCCAGCTTATATATCTTGTCCCTATTTCACAGAGCTGTCACCATGCCCCACTCGTACCCAGCCCTTTCTGCTGAGCAGAAAAAGGAGTTGTCTGACATCGCTCTCCGGATTGTAGCCCCAGGCAAAGGCATTCTGGCTGCAGATGAGTCTGTAGGTAGGTGGGGGCCTGTGTCTAGGTCGGGTAGAGGTGGCCAGAGAGCCCTGATGAGCTTGCTACCCATCTTTTGTTTGCCCCCAGGCAGCATGGCCAAGCGGCTGAGCCAAATTGGCGTAGAGAACACAGAGGAAAACCGCCGGTTGTACCGCCAGGTCCTGTTCAGCGCTGATGACCGTGTGAAGAAATGCATCGGCGGGGTCATCTTCTTCCATGAGACGCTCTACCAGAAAGACGATAATGGCGTTCCCTTCGTTCGTACCATTCAGGATAAAGGCATCGTCGTAGGCATCAAGGTGCAGCCACTGGCCCTTGATGGGTGCCGAACATGGAAATAGATGTGTGGTTCTCTGTGTGTGTGTGTGTGTGTGCGCGTGCGTGCGCGTGTGAGGTGACAAGAGGAATCCTGCCTGGGTTCAGCCCTCGGCCTATGTTTTCCCTACAGGTTGACAAGGGCGTAGTGCCTCTAGCAGGGACTGACGGAGAAACCACCACTCAAGGTACGGGATGGGTGGGTGGAGACTGCAGGGCTGTTGGCTGGTCGATGCCGGCAAAGAGGGGCAGAGTGCTGAGGCTGGCACTGTGCCCGCAGGGCTGGACGGGCTCTCGGAACGCTGCGCCCAATACAAGAAGGACGGTGCCGACTTTGCCAAGTGGCGTTGCGTGCTGAAAATCAGCGAGCGCACACCCTCAGCGCTTGCCATCCTGGAGAATGCCAACGTGCTGGCCCGCTATGCCAGCATCTGCCAGCAGGTGTGTGCGCATGTGTGCCAGGGGCTCAGAAGGGTACCCCCGTGCCTAGTGGGGAGAGGGGTACGAGGGCGTTCTCCCCTCCCACCTGCTGCCCCGCCCAAGCTTCTCTGCTCTTCCCTGCAGAACGGCATTGTGCCTATTGTGGAGCCCGAAATCCTGCCAGATGGAGACCACGACCTCAAACGTTGTCAGTATGTTACGGAGAAGGTGAGTCCACAGCTTGGCACAGATGCATCCTGCAAGGGCGGCCTGACGGGGGAGCCTGTTCCCCAGAGTCCCTGGCTCAGACGCCGGCCCTTTCCCCAAGCACTCTTCCCACTGTCCCAGAACACGCCTGCGAGTTTGAGCCTGTACTGACCCTCACAGTCATGCTGACCTTCCCCTAAAAAAGGGGGCACTGAGCAGGGGCCCAGAACCTTAGTACGCCTCCTCTGATCTCCAGGTCTTGGCTGCTGTGTACAAGGCCCTGAGTGACCATCACGTGTACCTGGAGGGGACCCTGCTCAAACCCAACATGGTGACCCCTGGCCATGCCTGTCCCATTAAATATAGCCCAGAGGAGATCGCCATGGCAACTGTCACTGCCCTGCGTCGCACTGTGCCCCCAGCTGTCCCAGGTACTACCCTGCTTCCTAACTCGCTCCTGGCCCTAGGACACATTCTCGGGTTCTTGTGGCCTTCATGGGTCTCGTACCCTGGGAAAATAGTGAGTTGACCAGCCAGTCTGTCTCCTCTTCTCTACCCTAGGAGTGACTTTCCTGTCTGGGGGTCAGAGTGAAGAGGAGGCGTCGCTCAACCTCAATGCTATCAACCGCTGCCCCCTTCCTCGGCCCTGGGCCCTCACCTTCTCCTATGGGCGTGCCCTTCAGGCCTCTGCCCTCAATGCCTGGAGAGGGCAACAAGACAATGCTGGGGCTGCCACTGAGGAGTTCATCAAGAGGGCTGAGGTCCGGAGCTAGAGGTGGTGGTTGTGGGAGAGGGGTATGGCTAGGCAGGAGGGCAGCACCCAGAGACTAGAGCCTGGGCAGGGTTGGGCACCTGCGGGCGGCGTCAGCCCACTTACTCCTCCTCCCCTCCCACCCCCCACCCTTTTGCAGGTGAATGGGCTCGCAGCCCAGGGCAAGTACGAAGGCAGCGGAGAAGACGGTGGAGCCGCAGCGCAGTCCCTCTACATTGCCAACCATGCCTACTGAGTACGCATTCCACAGCACAGCCCTTGGCCTGGCCACCTGCACCCTATTTTGCCTATAGTTACGGCCGGGACCAAATAGCCATGCAGAGCACTGATGCCTCCATCCAGCACTGAGTCATCTTCCTTTTCTTGTCCCTCCCCTCCCCTCTCCCACTGCTGCACCTGGGACCACTGGATGAGAGGATAGGGCGCCCCTTGTGACTGAGGGCAGGAGAAGTTGCTAGAAGTCAGAGCAGGATGCCTGGGTTTCCCCCTGCCTCCTCCAGCCCCCACAATGTCCCCATGATGCGGTAGCTTCTCCTTGGGCTTTCCTTGCCTGCCCTGTCTCCTGGGATCAGAGAGTAGGACACCAGACATGACTCATGCCTTGGGTACATACCACATAGCAAATAAATGGTAGCAAACTGTGCTACTTTGTCTGTCTGTTTTACACATCCAATTCCCACCTCAGTTTCTGATTTCCACTGACTGTCTCTGGGCCCTCTGCCTGTGGAGGTGGGGAGGGTGGTTTTCCTGGGCTTAAGTTTATGGGGGAGGGGTACACTGAGTCGCCATTCCCGGCTCAGGCTCTGGCTGGCAGTATGGAGGGCTGCGGGTCCTTTAGGGACTGCCACCTCAAACACACTAGGCTGCCGCTGAGGGATGGAGGAAGGCGAGACTTGTGCAATCCCTGAAGGCAGCTTTTGCACAGAGCCCAAAACTGCGATAAGGGGATGGAAGTCTCTCACTTGTCCTCTGCGTTGAACCCTGCCGGGGCTTGACACATTGTGCCGGGGTTGTGGGGTGGGCACTGCAGGAGCGGCACCTGGGCTCCTGCCTGACACGGGAAAGCCCCAAGGCTCAGGACTGCCAGGGGGAGCAGGCTATCTGAGAGGTTGCCAGGGGCTACTGCCCATCCCCACTGGGGTAGGTAAGGACACAGGAGGCCAATTTGAGGGTCTGGGCAAGGGTAGACCTGGTGAGGTTTCCTGCTAAACTTTGACCACACGGCTGGGGTGTGGGGGTACGTCACACACCTGGGTCTGTCTGAGGGGATGAAAAGATGAGAGAACCTGCTAGGTGTGTTCCACGAGAACTGGGGAGGCCACGCTCTGTGTAAAGTGCTCCACCCAGCTAAGTATTGCAATATGGGAATGTAGGCCCAGTGCGACCTGCTCTTAGATTAACAAAAATACGTAACACTTATATGGTACTTTGTTTTTTTAAAAAGGTTTATTTAGGGGCACCCAGGTGGCTCAGTCAGTTAAGCGTCTGCCTTCAGCTTGGGTCATGATCTCAGGGTCCTGGGATCGAGCCCCACATCGGGCTCCCTGCTCAGTGAAAAGTCTGCTTCTCCCTCTCTCTCTGACCCTCCTCCACACTTGTGTGTGTTCTCTCTCTGTCCCAAATAAATTTAAAAAAACAATAAGAGATTTATTTACTTGAGAGAGAGGGAGAGATTGCTTGAGCAGGGTAAGGGGCAGAGGGAGAGAGAGAATCTCAAGCAGACTCCCTGCTGAGTGTGGAGCCCAATGCAGGGCTTGATCCCACAACCCTGGGATCATGCCTGAACTGAAACCAAGAGTCAGATGCTGAACTGACTGAGCCACAGGCATCCCCTATAGCACTATACCATGTGTTCCTGGCAGGCCAGGCCCTATTCTAATCACTCTACATTTACTAACTTATGTACTACAGCACTGTATGAAGTAGATACTATTATTATCCCTATTTTAATATGAGGAAACAAGCACAGAGAGGTTAATTAAATTCTCAAGATCACTCAGGTGAAGTGATGAAGTCAGGATTTAAACCTAAGTGATCAGAATCCAGAGTCTACTCATGAATTTTCAAAACTTTTAAGTGAAGTACTCAAACTTTTACAAAGTTGGAAGTGAATTCAAATGAATTAAAAAAATACTGAATGAGCCAAATATGCTAAAAAGGCACTACTAGCTTTCCACCTCCATATTTGAGGCTTGAGGAGAGGATGCCCAGAAGAGGAGCTCTATGATACAGATAAACACTGATGCCGTAGGTGATATTTGGGTGCCTTCTGTACCAGGCTCTTTACGTGAATGACCTCATTTTATTTATTTATTAAAGATTTTATATGTTTATGTGAGAGAAAGAGTGAGAGAGAGAGCATGAGCTGGGCGGGTGGGTGGACGGGGAGGAGCAGGGAGAGAAGGAGAAGCAGGCTCCCCGCCGAACAGGGAGCCCGATGAGGGGACCGCTTTGAGGACCCCGGGGTAATGACCTGAGCCAAAGGCAGATACTTAACCCATTGAGCCACACAGGTGGCCCATTTTATTTCTTCAAGTAATCTCTACATCCAACGTGGGGTTCGAATTTCTGACCCCTAGATCAAGCCTCCCGGGCTCTACGGATTGGGCAAGCCAGGTGCCCCTAAGTGAGCTCATTTTAGTAAATGTACCCATTTTCCAGATAAGAAAACTGAGACTTAGAGCTGCCTGTGCCGCCCAACTAGTATTTAACTCCGGCAGAGTTTGCGTTCTTAATCCCCAGGGCTAGGGATGTGTTCTGTAAGGAAGCGGGGAACTAACGGATTCCCGAGCAACACAGAAACCCACGCACCTCCTCCACTACCTTTGGGGTGGGGGTAAACTCCTTCCAACTGGCAGAGGGGCTCCTTGCGGACTCCGCCCACCCTTGACCTCTTTTTCTTCCCGCGTGCCTGGAGTGCGGCTTGCGATTGGCTGCGACCGCTGTCGTGGTCCCGCCCCCCCTTGCGGGTTTCCTATTGGGGGCGGCTCGCATGGCTCCGCCCCTTGGCACCTAGAGCCACCGGAAGCAAACATGGCGGCTCCCGGGGCCGCTGCTACGGACTTAGGTGCGGTGGCATTCTGGCGGGGCCCGCGGCTCGTGTATTGAGAGGGAGGAATGCGGGCTTTGGTTTGATTGTGGTATGCCATAGGTCCCGCGGACTGGAGGGCGGGGGCTCGTTTCAGACAAGATCCCTTCAGACTTGGGCGCACAGGGATTCCCACTTATGAACGCGGGCGGAGAGCCTCTGAGTGCAGGTTGCTGGGGCTCCTCCGTGTCAGGTGTGGGGCGGGCACCTAAGCCCACTTCCAGCGCCTCAAGTCGGTACCTTCCTACCCCTAGAGGTGGTCCGAGGCAAGCGGGCCGCTCTCTTCTTCGCTGCGGTGGCCATCCTGCTGGGGTTGCCGCTCTGGTGGAAGACCACGGAGACGTACCGGGCCCCGTTGCCTTACTCCCAGATCAGTGGGCTGAACGCCCTGCAGGTGAGAGAGCTCAGTGGGAGAAGGCCAGGGGACAGCCCGCTGGCAAGGTGGAGACTCAGCTGTTGGTCCTGATGCTCCTTACCCTAGCTGCGGCTCACGGTGCCCATCACTGTCGTGTTTACCCGAGAATCAGTGCCATTGGACGACCAGGAGAAGCTGCCTTTCACCGTTGTGCATGAGAGAGAGATCCCCCTGAAATGTGAGTTCTTGGAGAGTCAGGGCTGCCTTTGTGGTCTGATCTCAGGCCAGAGATGGGTTAGGTAGGAGGAGCATGGGTGTCTCTTAAAGGTAGTTAAAAATTTATTAAAAGCCCTCTCCGAATGAACAGTGTGGTTGGTTAGAAGAAAAGCAACTTAAAATTCAGTGTTCACCGTTAAGATGACAGTTTTATTCATAAAACAGTCATGCTACCCGATGAGAAGCAATTAATACTCATTAGGGGGTAGGAGAGGAAGTGGGATGTAGTGGAAAGGACACTGGATTTGGAATCAGGTTGGAGTTGTATACTGGCCTTACTAAATTTAACATGAAATACTTTACTGAGTGTTAGGCACTTTTCAGTATCAGGAATTTTGGGATGAATGAAGAATTGATAATGGTTTCAAGAAACTCGTAGTCCTGGGCGCCTGGGTGGCTCAGTTGGTTGAGCGACTGCCTTCGGCTCAGGTCATGATCCCGGAGTCCCGGGATCGAGTCCCATGTCGGACTCCCGGCTCTGCGGGAAGTCTGCTTCTCCCTCTGACCTTCTCCCCTCTCATTCTCAGTCTCTCTCTCTCTAATAAATAAATAAAATAAAAAAAAAAAAAGAAACTTGTAGTCCAGTAGGGGAGAAAGACCCTTAGATAAAGAAATCACAATCAAAGTATGTTAGAAACCGAGATTGCACCAAAGAAAGAGACTTTAACTGTCTGGGAGGAAAGGCAGGCAGAGAAGGTTTTGAGGATGTCATTTTTTTTTTATAAGATTTTATTTATTTATTTGACAGAGAGAGAGATATCACAAGCAGGCAGAGAGGCAGGCAGAGAGAGAGGAGGAAGCAGGCTCCCTGCTGAACAGAAGATGTGGGCTCGATCCCAGAACCCCGAGATCATGACCCGAGCTGAAGGCAGAGGCCTTAACCCACTGAGCCACCCAGGCGCCCCGAGAATGTCATTTTTAAGTTGGATTTTTAAAGGATGTGAAGGAATTCAGGTTAAATGGGGGAAGGGAAGAAGAGAACAGCATGAGCCAGTAATAATAATCGCTAATATTAGTTGTTCATTATATTCCAGAAACTAGGTGAAGCACTTTACATGTGTTGCCTCATTTAATCCTCTCCAACGTTATGATCTCCATTTTATAAATGAGAAAACAGACTTGAGAGATTTTAATTTGTTCAGGATCACACAGCTAGCTAGTAAGAGGTGGAACTGGGACTTAAATCCAGGCCTGACTGATTCCAGTGTTCTGGCTTTTAACCAACAAACTCTAGGGCTTCCCGTGTAGAAGCAAGGAGGGGTGAATCAGCGTGTTGGGGGATCTGTGAGGAGTTTTGCTTTTCTGGAGTGTGAAGTGGAAGTTTGGGAGTGACTGGATGTGTAAGCCGAGTCCAGACCGTGACATACGTGTATGCCATTTACTTTCTAGCACTTTAACCTTGGTAGTACACATTAAAAAAAAAAAAATCATATTTCATGGGGCTCCTGGGTGGCTCAGGTGGTTAAGCGTCTGTCTGACTCTTGAAATCCGCTTAGGTCTTGATCTCAGAGTTGTATGTTAAGCCCGGTGTTGGACTCCACACTGGGTGGGGAGCTTACCTTTAAAAAAAAATCAATTTACCTAAAAAAAAAAAAAAAATCAACCATATTTCATACAGTTCAACCTAATGTAAACACAAATAGTTTTTGTTTCTCAAAACAAGAATGGATCATACCTTACATGTCAGTTCATAACTTGATTGTTGCAAATTTGTCACAGATTTCTTCGTATTTAGTGACACAGTATTCATTAATATGGACAGATTGCAGAGGTAGGATAGTGGAATGGCCAAGAGTATGGGATTTGGTGTAAGAGAGCTGAATTAAAGCCTTAGTTCTGCTACTTATTTGTGTGAATTTGGGTGAGGTTGTTTACCTCTCTACATCTTGGTTTTTTCATCTGTTAAATAGGAGTAGTAATAGGTTTGTTCATTTATTCGGCAAATTGTTATCGAGTGCCTATGTCAGATACTGTTGTAGTTGCTGGAAATACGGCCAACAAAATAGACAAAATACAGTGAACAAGATAGACAAAAAAAAGGAGAAGAGCCATAGGAAGATAAATGTCTGTCAGATGGGGGAGGGGGTCACCTGGCTGGTTCAGTCAGTAGAGTATGACTCTGAATCTTGGGGTTATGGGTGCCAACTCCAGGTTGGATGTAGAGATTACTTAAAATAAAATCTTTTTTTTAAAAAAAAAGATTTGATTTATTTATTTGACAGAGAGATAGCAAGAGAGGGAACACAAGCAGGGGGAGTGGGAGAGGGGAGGCAGGCCTCTTGCTGAGCAGGGTACCCCGATGCAGGGCTTGACCCCAGGACCCTGGGATCATGACCTGAGCTGAAGGCAGATGCTTAACAACTGAGCCACCCAGGCACCCTTAAAATAAAATCTTAAATAAGTAAATAAATAAATGTATGTATGTATGTTGGATGGTGACAGGAGAAAAATAGTTCCGGATGGGGATAGGGTGGTTTTCTTGGGGGATAAGGAGATCATTGCTGTTTTAGAAGCGTGGCCAGGGAAGGGATCATTTGAAAACAAGACTTCCAGGTAAAGACCTAAAAAGAGGTCAAGGAGTAAATTGTGTAGGTATCTGGGAGAAGAACATTTTCGGCAGAGGGATAAGCAAGTACACGGTCCTGAAATAGGAACAGAAGTGAGGCCTTTACAGAACAGTGAGAATCCCACTGTGGTGAGAGGGAGGTGAATGAGGGAAAGAATCAGAGGAAATAACATAAGACTAGAGTGGTGAAAGGAGGCTAGACTCACATACAGCTTTTATTCTGGGTGAGAATGGAAGCCATTGAAGGATTTTGTTTTGTTTCATTTTGTTTTTGTGAAGATTTTATTTTTAAGTAATCTCCACACCCAACATGGGTTTGGAACTCACAGCCCCAAGATAAGAGTTGCACACAGGGATGCCTGGGTGGCTCAGTCGGTTAAGCGGCTGCCTTTGGCTCAGGTCATGATCCCAGGGTCCTGGAATCGAGTCCTGCGTTGGGCTCCTTATCAGTGGGGAGCCTGCCTCTCCCTCTGCCTACTGCTCCCCCTACTTGTACTCCCTCTCTCTCTCTCTCTCTGTCAAATAAATAAATAAAATCTTTTTAAAAAAGATTTTATTTTATAATCTTTTAAAAAAGATTTTATTTATTTATTTGACAGAGGGAGAGACAGCGAGAGCAGGAACAAAAGCAAGGGGCGTGGGAGAGGGAAAGCAGGCTTCCTATGAAGCAGGGAGCCCAACACGGGGCTCCATCCCATGACCCTGAGATCATGACCTGAGCCGAAATCAAGAGTCAGATGCTTAACCGACTGAGCCACCCAGGCGCCCCTTATTTCTAATTTTAATGGAACTACATTTAGTGTTTTGTGATTAAGTGTGCATCTTATCTGTATCAAGTACATTCATTGAATTTAATTATTTTAAGGCACATATTGAAGTGATCATTGGTTTTTTCTCCTTTCACCTATTAATAGAAAGAATATTGTAATAGATTTCCCTTTGGGAGGGTACTTCAGGTTGGTGGTAGGGTGTCCAAGGGAGAGGCAAGAGCTAGTTAGGGGGAAGAGGCGGGGTGCCCTGTATTTGATACCATGCATGTAGAAATCATTAGAATTGGCTGCAGCTTCTTGGTCTTTCTTTGCAAACAATATTCTTGCTATCCTGAGACGCTGGACAGCACGAGGGCTGGGAAGGTGGAGAGAGGTCTGTACTTAGCCTTCTTACCTTGCTTCTTCCTTTTCCTCTCAGACAAAATGAAAATCAAATGCCGTTTCCAGAAGGCTTATCGGAGGGCTCTGGAGCACGAGGAGGAGGCCCTGTCCCTGGGCATTATGCAAGGTACTGGAAGGGGTGGTCACGCTAGTTTAACACGAAGCCCTCTTCCTCCTCTTCTGATCTCTAAGTGTGTATTTTCCATACCTTGTCTTAACTTCAGAATCTCTGGGAAAGCTGGGAATGAGATACCATGCGTTTCAGCCTGGGCCCCCGGGAGGCCGAGCCTGGCCGCAGCGGCAGCCAGGTGTTAGCGGGAGGTGGAGGGCTTAGGGCCTCTGTGGGGGCCAGAGGGAAAGGGAATGGTGTTTTTGCTTCTGGCGCACCTCCTGCTTTTGTCCCCAGAGGCAGAAACCGTGTTAGCGGAGCTGCAGGAGCAAGCAGAGGGCTCCCTGACTGTGTACGTGATCTCTGAAAACTCCTCGCTTCTGCCCCAGGTAGGGTGAGCAGAGAGAGGCAGCAGCCTTGCCTTGTCCCATCAGCTCCTTCCCTTCTAGGTCACCTCCTCCTTGTAGTAGCACTCCCCATTGCTTGCAGTTGCTCCAGAAAACTTTTTTTTTTTAATTTTTTTTTATTAGAGAGCGAGAGACTGAGAAAGAGAGGGGAGAAGGTCAGAGGGAGAAGCAGACTTCCCGCAGGGCTGGGAGTCTGATATGGGACTCGATCCCAGGACTCCGGGATCATGACCTGAGCCGAAGGCAGTCGCTCAACCAACTGAGCCACCCAGGCGCCCGCTCCAGAAAACTCTTTAACAAAGTTTTTTGGTTTTTTTTGAAGAATGCCAATAGGAAAAAAAAAATAGAATGCAAATACGGATTTTTTTTTCATCGACTCTGGGTCTTTCCACAGCCACGACCAAGCTCCAATGACCATTTAAAATGAAAAAAAAAAAAAAAAGCCAGGATGCAAAAAAAGAAGCTAATTTGAATGGGTTGTGGTGGTACTATGGGCAACACATTCGCCTTTTCACTTGACGAACAAAATGCTCAGTGGGAGCTATGCCACGTACCATTTTCTTTTGTAATTTGTGATGAAACATGTCATTTTTATAAAAAGATGAAAGAAAATTTTAACGAACATCCGTGTGCCCAACCCCAGCTCACCAACGGCAGTCTAGCCCTAGAGCTGAACTCATGCATCTCCGTGGTTCTACCCCGCTCCCTTTTGGCCTCGGGTGACCATATTCTGTGTGTGTCATTTTCTTACTTTTCTTTCAAGTTCTATCATATGCGTCGCCTCTTGATAAGCAACGTATTCAATTTTACGAACTTTTGAACTTCACCTCAATGCCCCAGATTAATACTTCTGCACCTAACGTTTCGCTCCACGCTTATGTTTGAGAGAATCACCTGTGATAAAGTGCGGTGGAGTCTAATATGTTCATTTTTTAATATGGTTCATTATAGAAACATATCACAGTTTAGCCATCCTGTTGTTGATGGGCAGTTGGGTTGTCTTCCGGTTTTTGATGCTTAGAAATAATGCTACGCTGAGCCTTCCGGGGCTTGCCTCTTTGCCACGTGCTGTCTACTTGTATCAAACTTTCCAGGTGTTTGTTTATTCCGCCGTCCGTGTTCAACCTGGCATCTCCTAGTTTCCAGCCCGTGAAGATTTAGATCCCGCCTGGGACTTAGTGCCTGCTGGGAAGGCAAAGGGAACAGAAGTGAATGAAAACATTCATGCATACCGATTGGTCAGAGGTGCTGAGAGAGGAGTTCACTGTGAATCTCGAGGGAGGGGTAGGCCTGTTGGTCAGTGGCAGAAAGCCAGATTCTCTGAGACAGGAGCCAGCGTGCTCGTCTGCTTTCTTCCCTCAGCCCTGGACGTTCTGTCCCTTGCCTCTCACAGGACATGATGAGCTACATCGGGCCCGAGAGGACAGCAGTCGTGCGAGGGATCACGCACCGGGAGGCCTTTCACATCGTCGGCCGCCGCGTGATCCAAGTAGCGCAGGCCATGTCTTTGACTGAGGACGTGCTCGCGGCGGCCCTGGCTGACCACCTTCCGGAGGACAAGTGGAGCGCTGATAAGAGGCGGCCCCTCAAGTCCAGCTTGGGTAGGGGGACGGGGCTTTGCCGTGAGAAGGGACAGGGAGATGAATGGTGTGGAGGCGATGGGGCGGGAGGGGAATCTGTGTGCGGACTCTTCGCTTCTCTCTTCTGTGGTTTCACCTTTTTAGTTAAAGCACTCAGTGTTCCTCCTCCTAGTTTTATCCTCCCTTGGGTTCCATGATGGCCACCAACTCCATTCTGGAGGAGAAACTAGTTCAGCTCAGGCAAGGGTATGGCCGCCTCTGGCTTCCCTGACTCCTGTTTCTCTAGGCTATGAGATCACCTTCAGTTTACTCAACCCGGACCCCAAGTCCCATGACGTCCACTGGGACATCGAGGGGGCCGTCCGGCGCTATGTGCAGCCCTTCCTGAATGCCCTCAGTGCCGCAGGCAACTTCTCTGTGGACTCTCAGGTAAGACCGGGAGCAAGCCGAGGAGTTCCTTCCCTGGCCACACCGTCCTTTCCAGAGTCCCTCCATATTTGTTGTTTTCAAGTAGAGTCTGTTCTCCCAGTTCTTAGAGCTCGCTGATTTGCCGGGCATTGCCTGTGTGTATGTATGACTCTAGTATCTGCTTTCCCTCCATGGTGTCCAGCTCAGGGACTTTTGTCAAGGTTATTAAAAAACGACCTTCCAGGGGCACCTGGGTGGCTCAGTGGGTTAAGCCTCCCCCTTCTGCTCAGGTCATGATCTCGGGGTCCTGGGATCGAGCCCCAAGTTGGGCTCTCTGCTCAGCGGGGAGCCTGCTTTCCGCCCCCCTGCCCCCGTCTGCCTCTCTCCCTACTCGTGATCTCTCTCTCTCTGTCAAATGAATAAATAAAATCTAAAAAAAAAAAAAAAGACCTTCCATATGGCCCCCTTTAGAACTGTATTCACCCACTTGTGCCATCCTTAAGGAATTTATTTTAAAAATAAAACTTCCCGAAATATGTTAATGTAGTAACTGAAGATGGCAAGAATGTAGCTTCCTACGTGTGAAGACTGTATCACACAGTGTCCTTTTAGGGAAAATGTGGGAGACGTTTTTATCAGGTCTTGCCAGTGGGAGTACTTCTGAATAACTGACTTGAGTTAATCTTGTGGACACTGAATTATGCTGTTCTTGTTTCCCTCTTTGTTTCGGGTCTTAGAAAGCCTGGTAAAAAAATGTGGTTTCAGGGACGCCTGGGTGGCTCAGTCAGTTAAGCGTCTGCCTTCGGCTCAGGTCATGATCCTGCGGTCCTGGGATCGAGTCCCGCATCGGGCTCCCTGCTCGGCAGAGAGCCCGCTTCTCCCTCTGCCTGCTGCTCCCCCTGCTTGTGCTCTCTCTCTCTCTCTCTCTCTCTCTGACAAATAAATAAATAAAATGTTAAAAAATATATCTATACTTTTTTTAAAAAATGCGGTTTCAAAGTATGTATTCAGCCTATGAACTTTACCCTGGGCTTTGTTATTTTTTATTCTCGTACACCTATTTTCTCTCAGCTCTGATTTTGTCTATTTCATCCCGTCCTAATTGTGTCTTTTTAAGGCACTTCAAATCCTTTTTGGGACAAAGTGGAGTATGCATCAATACACAAAAGAACGTTCTCCTTCTTTGCTTTACAGATTCTTTACTATGCAGTGTTGGGGGTAAACCCCCGCTTTGACCCAGCTTCCTCCAGCTACTACTTGGCCACACACAGCCTTCCCCATGTCATCAACCCTGTGGAGTCCCGACTGGGTGAGCTGAGGATGAGGGTCTATCTGCCGGGCTGGGGAGGGACCCCAAAGGCTCAGGGTGCAGTTGGAGGCCAGTAGTATATCGTTCTGGTGCCCAGGTTGGGTGGTCTGAGGGCATCAAGGAAGTGCTGGGCGTTTAGGCCCCATTATCATGAGACTCGTGAAAGTCATTTATATTAAACATTTATTAAACATGACTCCCAGTGCTTTTTAAAAATATTTATTTATTTATTTATTTGACAGAGAGGGGAGAGATCACAAATGGGCAGAGAGGCAGGCAGAGAGAGAGAGGGGGAAGCAGGCTCCCTGCCGAGCAGAGAGCCCGATGCGGGGCTCGATCCCAGGACTCTGAGATCGTGACCCAAGCCAAAGGCAGAGGCTTTAACCCACTGAGCCACCCAGGTGCCCTCCCCCCCAGTGCTTTTTATAAAGAAATGGTAGGCCGCATCTCCCTCTGTGCAAGCCATCCAGGAAAGATACAGTCAACGCATATAGGAAAGATAACAGCAAAAGTACGTGAAGGTAGAATTTGGACGGACAGTTCTGCTGATCGAGGTTTGAAGCTGGGATTCCAGGCTTCCATTTTGAGGGCAGTACCTACAAAGAAGCGATGACCACAAGCTATGATACAAGCCAACCAAAGTTAGTATATCACTGGTTGGGGGATTTCAGACAGTAAGGCTAGGCCAGTGTGGACCAGGCTTTGGGAGGGACTGCAGTGATCTCTCCCTCCATCCTTCCCTCCCTCGATCCTCCCCTCCCGCCCTCCCTCCCTCCAGCAGTGTGGAGTACAGAGATAGAAGGGCTTTCCAGGCAAGGAAAACTCTGAGCTTCGATGGAGGAGAGGCAGAACAGATAGGCATTCAGGAAGCTCAGAGAAGTCTAGTGTAGCGGAGTTGTGAGGGAGTGACCGAGGTACAGCTGGCAAGGCGGGCTGGTGCCAGATTATAAGGCCCACGGTAAGCAGCTTGAGATTTTACCTGGTCGGAAGGACTAAGAGGGAATTGACCTGAGGTCATATTTATACTTACGTATAAAATGGGCTATAGTTATATGCGTGTGATGGGGTAGTACCCAAGAGTGGTCTTAGACAGTCAAGGGGGGCCTGTTAGAGGGGGGGAGATTCCAGGGGCCTTTGGGGGGCTAAGGACTCTATAGGTATGTAGCATATCTTGGGAGAATGTTCAGAGGACGTCCTTGACCGCAGAAACCCAGGATTGGAGGACATCCTGGGGATTATCAGCTGGAGAAAATGAGCCCCAGAGCGAGTGACCAGAAGGTTAGAGGCTGACCTGGAACTGAGATCCAGACCCAGCCGGTTTTGGTATTCTGACTTCTCTTCTCTTTGTACCGCAGGATCCAGCGCTGCCTCCCTTTACCCTGTGCTCAACTTCCTGCTCTACGTACCCGAGCTCGCCCACTCCCCCCTGTACATTCAGGACAAGGATGGGGCTCCAGTGGCCACCAACGCCTTCCACAGTCCCCGCTGGGGTGGCATTATGGTGAGGGTCATAGAGCCCCAGCTTTAGGGACAGACAGATGTCCCCTGAGACCGTTCCTCCTGTTGTCTTCCATGGCTCAGCCTGTGGGAGGGGCAGCACCAAGGAGGGGAGGGTGCTGTGAGCTCGCACCCTCCCCTGCCGGCCCCATGGCCTCTTATTCCTGGCAGTGTTTTCTATAATACGACCCTTTTGCATGTAGCAGCTTGCACTCACTGAGGACTTCTCTGTGTGTCCATCTTAGACCTTGGCCCTGTTTATGGGAGTCTTGCAAGGCTGGGAACTTTGTTTCTCCGCTTAGACTGGGAGTTTCTCCTAGGCAGGAGCTCTTACAATGGAATAAAAAATATTTTTCACAGGACTTTTGAGGGGATGGTGGAGATAGTTTATGAAAAGCCCCTAATGGGTTTTTGAAAAAAAAACCCTAACTCTAACCATCAGGTTTATAATTTTTAAAGACCTTTCTGAAAAGGTCTTCTCTATCTCTGCCAGCCTCCGGAGTGTCTAGGGCAGAGCCATGGACGGTCCGGGTGCGGTCTTGAGGCAACCTCCTTACTCCCCTGCAGGTCTACAATGTGGACCCCAAAGCCTACAATGGCTCGGAGCTGCCGGTGAGGGTTGAGGTGGACATGGTCCGAGTGATGGAGGTGTTCCTGGCTCAGCTGCGGTGAGGTCCTGGCCAACGTGCCTGGGGACGTGGCCCCTGAGTCTGACCCCAGCCTCCTGAGCTGACTAGAACGAGATCTCACCCGGCAGGGATACCTCCCCTGTGCAGAGAGCCCCAGGGAAACCAAGCAGGGTTTCTAAGGATCACCTTCTCCTTCTCCTAAGGAGGAGTAGTTGCTGACAAAGTGTTTTGAGAAAAAACACACTCCTGGAACGTCAGGTCCCTGGGGTGCGATTGGGGTAATTCTGATAATAACTGGTGCATCCGTAGTGGCTGCCTGATGCCTGTGCTGAGGATTCTAGGGCTGTGCCTGGGACCATCGGGAGAGAGGATTCTGATTGATTAGCAATGTCTGCCCTGGGTACGGATTCGGGAGGCACAGCACGCATGCTTATCAGAAGTGGTGCTGGATCGGGGCGCCCGGGTGGCTCAGTTGGGTGGGCGGCTGACTCTTGGTTTTGACTCAGGTCACGATCTCTGGGTCATGGCATCGAGCCCTGCATTGGGCTCCACGCTCAGCACGGAGTCTGCTTGTCTCTCTCCCTCTGCTTGCTCACCCGCACTCTCTCTCTTTCTCTCTTAGATAGATAAATAAAATCTTTAAAAAACAACAACAACAACAAAAAGAAGTGGTCCTAGATCATCCCTTAACTAAAGGCTCATTGGTCCCATTTGCCCAAAGAGAGGGTAGGCAGGATGAGGGGATTAGGCTAGGTATTACCAGAAATCTTGTCGCCACGGGACCCTTTTTCAAACAAGATCTCGGGAATCCAATCCAGAAACAAGTAAAAGCAAAAACACTGGTTAAAACGGGGCTCGAGGCTATGTTTGCTGAGTGTTGCCACTCACCTCCCCGAGAACCCGGGGCACTTCCTTGTGACTTCCGTGGTTCTGGGTAAGATTGAAAACCCTCGCCACTCCTCTAGGAAGCTTAGCCATCTTCTCCTCTCAGCCTTCCTTACTTCGCTCTTCCTACAGGCTGCTCTTCGGGATTGCACAGCCCCAGATGCCTCTGAAATGCCTGTTTTCAGGGCCCAAGAGTGAAGGGCTAACGACCTGGGAGCTCGACCGGCTGCTCTGGGCTCGGTCAGTGGAGAATGTGGCCACGGCCACCACCACTCTCACTTCCCTGGCCCAGCTTCTGGGCAAGATCAGCAACATTGTCATCAAGGACGATGTGGCGTCCGAGGTGAGTGGGCAGGGGAGGGATTCTGGGACGTGACCCAGAGTGGCCAGCAAGGACCAGGGTGTGGTGTGAGACCAGAGCGCCCAGCGAGGAGGCCCAGGGTGTGTGCGGGCATGCCATCCTGGAGTACCCCAGGCTTCCTCTAGGGGGCAGTGCCAGGTCCCCAGCAGGACGGCCAGATGGGGTGTGAGGTTGGAAGCATGGTGGAAAAAGATACACTGTAGCCCTTTTATACCGGTCTCCATATCCTGGGCAAACTCCGGGCAACCTGCCCGGTAGATGGCAGACGCAGTCAGACCCATCCCCGCTCCCGCCCCAACACCTCCCTGGTGCCTGGGACTTACCGGTAACCCCCTGCCCCCTCCCTAGGTGTACAGGGCCGTAGCTGCTGTCCAGAAGGCGGCGGAGGAGCTGGCCGCTGGGCACCTGGCCTCTGCCTTCATTGCCAGCCAGGAAGCTGTGACGTCCTCGGAGCGTGCCTTTTTCGATCCCTCTCTCCTCCACCTCCTCTATTTCCCGGATGACCAGAAGTTTGCCATCTATATCCCGCTCTTCCTGCCTATGGCCGTGCCCATCCTTCTGTCCCTGGTCAAGATCTTCATGGAAACCCGCAAGTCCTGGAAAAAGCCCGAGAAGAGAGACTGAGCAGGACAGCAGAATCTCAGTAGGAAGCCTTCCTTTCTGGCCAGAATGGGGGGTGTGAGTTTGAGAGGCACATAAACGGGGCCCGCCGTGAAGGACTTAGCTCCAGTAACCAAAGTACAACACTCCAAGCAGGGTTCATCTTTCCTTCCCTTCCCGTTCCTCTAGCTCAGGTTCCCCCCGCAACCTTTGTGCCCTCCCTCTCCCTTTCCCTCCAGAAAACCCGTCATTTGGGTCTCCTTATCTGGCTTAAACTTGAAGGCCCTTTCCCGTCTCCCTCCGGGGCAGGGGCAGTTTGCTATGCTTCTGTCCTGTTCCTCGCGGTCCTCTTGCACTCAGAGGGAGCTTTAGGGGAAAGCCCTGGGTTGGATGCTAGCCCCCTCCCCTCCGTGCTTCTCTCTGACCCCTCAGGGAGAGCCCTGGCACTGCTCTCATGGAATGGGCCAGCTCACCTCTGGGGCCTTCTCCTCCCTCCCCTTCCTCCTGGCTGGCTGTGCCTGTTGGGCATGGCCCGATGCTGAGCGTGTGGCTGAGTTTCCCTTCACCCTTTTATAGTGGTTAGTGTGGTGCACTGGGGAAAGTTCCAGACCGGGGATCAAGCATGCCTGAATTCAGACCCTTGTTTCTATACCTTCTGCACTTAGCATCTGGGGAGCATTGAATAAGACACTTAATCTCCCTGAGCCTCAGTTTTTCATTTGTGCAGATAGCACTAATGATACCTCCCTTACAAGGTGGTTATGAGGATTAAATGTGATACGCATATGAAAGTGTCTGGCACATTTTAGGCTCTCAATAAACATTGGTCGAATGTGAATTGGAATGATACGAAGTACAAGCATACCTTTCATTCTTCATTTGTGGCCAAGTAATGGTTTCTTGCCAACTGTCCTGGGCGCCCAGGCCCACCTTGCTTCGACCTGGCCATGTGCCCTACAGAGAGGCCCCACTTCCTTGCCCTGGAGGGCCCTGTGGTGGCCAGACGCCTAGGCTGTTGTCGCTCAGCACGTCTGGGGGTGCCCAACAAAGCTGTTAGCATCTAATTCTGCCTTTTTCGCCAGGGGTCTGGGAGAGAATAGCTCATACCGGTGTAAGCCTTTAAATACTAATTCAGAAATTCAGAAAAAGCATAGGCTGCAACCGGCACTGGGCTAAGTGCTAGGTATGATAAGAGAACAAAGACCGTGTCTCTGCTTCCACGGAACTGATCTTTCAGGGGGCTGAGTCAGTGAACAAAAACTAATTTCAGATCATGCATTAGAAGGAAAAAAACAGGCTGATCAGATGGTCACCTTGGGCTAGTGCTTTAGATTGGGTGTTGGGGGGAGGAAGGGGGAGCTTTGAGCAGAGGACATGCGAACTAAGACCAGAAGAGGAAGCCATCTGGGGGAAGAGCATTCCAGGCAAAGATCCTGAGGCGGGAAGTCGCTTGAGGGGCAGACAGCAGGACCGAGTGGCGAGAGCGCAGCCAACGTGGAGGGGTAGCCGGGACTCCTAAAAGTACCTAGCGAAAAAATGAATGAAGCCCAAGGCGAGGCCCCACCCAGACCCGGGAGAATGGACCCAGGTTAGCGCACCCGCGGCCTTTTTCGGCTGGCGTGGGCGGGGCCCGTGGCTGGCCCACCCCTGGGGGCGGGGCGGTACCTGGGGCCCCGGCCGGGGGCGGGGCTGCGGACGCTCCCCCTTCTCTCCGCTCCAGCCGGCGCAGGCAGCCGCCGCGGCAGCAGGCGAGCCGCGGCCCCGCGAGGCCATGAAGGTGAAGAAGGGCGGCGGCGGGGCTGGGACGGGGGCGGAGCCCGGTCCAGGGGCCTCGGGCCCGAGCGTGGAGCCCAAGCCCGAGCCGCAGCTGCAGGCGGATTCCGAGTCCGGGTCCGAATCGGAGCCCGAGGCTGGCCTGGGGCCCAGGCCGGGGCCGCTGCAGAGGAAGCAGCCGATCGGGCCAGAGGACGTGCTGGGGCTGCAGCGGATCACGGGCGGTGAGCACCGGCGAGGCAGCGCCGCCCGCGGCGGGAGGGCGGGAGGGAGAGAGCGCGGGAGGGGGCCCTCGCGGTGCGCGGAGCCTGGGCCCCCGCCCCCTTTCCCGCCCTACCACCTTCCCCCGCCTCCCCTCCCCCACCCGGGTGCCCCTCGCCTGAGTTCCGTACCCTTCTGCCTCGGAGCCTGAGATCTCCTTGTCCCCTCTTCCCTTGATCTCCTTGTGCCCGCCTCTTCTCCCTTTAGACATTTATTTTCACACTACTCCTTCCTTTCTGAGGAGGCCATCCCCCTTTCCCATGGTGGCGGTGGGGCAGCAGCTGCAACTGTGACCCCTTCCCCATGGAGCCTTCAGAGCCCTTTGAGGCATTTCTCTGCAACAATGAGGATGGGTGCTAAGTGCCGTCTGTCTTCAGTCCCCACCGTGGAGGCTAGGCGGAGGCTGAGCTACTTAGGTGACTTTAAGACCCTCAGTCTCCCTGACCATTAAATGCCCTCACTCTGGGTCCCCCCAGGAAGTCTGGGGCCATCCTCCAAACCCAGGAAAGGGCCTGGGCAGGAAGCTTCAGTGGGTTGGTCTGGGCCCTCTCAAGGGAGTAGATTAATTCTCCCCCCGACCCCCCAGCACCTGAGCCTGTCTTCTTCCGGGAGGCCTAGTCTCTGCTGTGGTTGAGTTCCTGAGCTCAACTGCCTGCGTTGAAGTCCCACTTATGCCATGTAATTGGCCGTGTGACCTTGGGCAAGTAATTTCACCTCTCTGAGCATGTTCGTCTGTAAAATGGGGATAACGGCGCCTACTTCATTGGGCTGCTGTGAAAACCAATTTTCTGATTTTGTTTAGTGCCCGGCCTGCTGTGCGTGCTCTGTAAATAGGGCTCTTTTGTCAACAGTACTGAGGGCCCACAGGACTGCTCATGGCCGCTGCCTGGAGGCAGACAAGTGGGCATTCAGGGCCAGGGAGGAGGTTACCACAGGCAGGGAACGAGGGCGAGGAATCCTCGTGCCAGAGGCAGTGGCTGAGCCTCAGAGAACAGAGGCAGTTGGAGACAGAGTGGCCCTCTACCTTAGCTTCATTCTTCAGGAATCCTGGCCCCGCTCCCTCTGCGAGAGCAACTCTTGGGAGCCCTCTCTGGTGGTGGGGGGCAGGTTGCTGGAGTGGGTCTGAGCCCTGGAGTTGCAGGAGGAGCGGCAGAGGCCGAGGCTGCCAGCCGGAGCCGTGGAGGGGACCGTCATGGCAGGCTAGCTAGGCCTGTGCATCTGGGTCCCTGGGGGACCAGCTTCTCCCTCCTCTCGGAGCCAGGCAGCAGCCATTCCTGGCTGGGGCCCTAGAGCACTGAGCTGCCTTGCCCAAGCAGACACTGGCAGAGGGAGGGGGCCTGGACCAGTCTGATGTTCGTACCGGTTGAGTTGGAACTAGCAACAGCAGCATTTAGAATGGGAGGGAGAACTTATGGGTGTTTGGAGGTCAGGCTGACCTGTCTGGGCCTTCGGTAACTTTAGAGGTTATTTGGCGACGGTGGGGGCGTCCGGCCCGTGTATTGGCATGCGTCTCCTAATTTGGAGGAGATTCATAGCCCTTCGATATGGGGCATCTATGGGGATGGGCAAGGGAAGGGGCTTCCTGGGAACCCTTTCCTCTCTAGAAGCTGAGAACTGGGTTCCAGGGATCTCCACCCTGGCACCCCGTGGTCTCCTTTGACCCTAATCACACAGGTCTGAGGTTTGCTCCTCCTGGATTACCGGCCCTGAATCCGGCTTAGGAAGGTATTTGTGGCCGAGGGAAGGGGAAGGGGACAGTTGTGTTCTGAGCCTTCCGGCCACTCTGCCCCTTTATCTGGCCTGACCCTGGGTTCCAGGCCTCATCCTTCCCTTGGCAGAAGGGAAGGTGTGGGCGCGGCGTTCTGAGCCCCCGGGCACCCCACTTCCCTCACTTCCTCTAAGGACAAAAGGGCTGATAATTCAAGGGGCGGTAGGAGAGACTGAGGGCAGACTCCAAGAACTTACTCCCACATGAGAGGAGAGGCTCCACGAGCAGGAGAATGTGGAGAAGAAGGAAGGCCATTCCCAGGAGCCAGAGCTGGGCGGCTAGGATTCTGCTCCTGGTTCTGCCATCTCGTCTCCTTGTGCCCCGCACCTTCTTTCTACATCTTTGGACTGGCGCTTACTTTCTGTGAAACTAAGGTGTCCCGAGAGTGAGGTGAGGGCTGCCCATTGGCCTTCCTCCTCCTCCTCTCTCTCCCCACCGTGGACCGTGGTGGACAGGCCAGGGATCCTGGCAGGGATCCTCCCCCCCAGCCCTGCTGGACCCTAGGGTGCCTGGAGGCTACTAGGAGGGCTTCCTGGAGGGGGCCGCCCCGCGCTTGCGGAAGAGAGAAGGACTTTACATTCACTTCCTCTTCCTGCCCCAGAGGAATAGGAGGTGGCCCGGGGGCCTGGAGGGTGATTTCCGGGCCTCTCTGCGGGAGGATGTGATGGTGTGCGGGCCGGCAGCGCCGGACGTACCACCGCTCATTTCAGTGTGCCGGGGCCTCCCTGAGCACTTGCGGTTGTTGCTGCAGAAGTGAGGGTTGGACCAGGCCCTGAGATTCCTAAGCAAGCTTCCTCAGGCACACGGCTCACCACTGTGTCCCAGTTCCTCTTCTGGGCCTGCGGACTCCCTTTCCCCCCATGCACACACCTGCCACACCCTCTCCTGGCTTTGCTTGCGCTGTTCTCTCTGGGGCTAGCTCAGAGCTCAGACCGTGTGGATGAGCTTTGAGGGGTTCCCTCCGCTTGCTAAGACCTCCTCCCATTTGGAGATCAGCGGGGGATGGGAGCAAGGGTGGCCCCCTTCCCCCAATATTCCGGGCTCTGGGCTTGAGTCAGCAGAGCTTTGGCTAAGCTGCTTAAGGGAGCTGGGCTTCTATAAGCCGATTATGGGGACAGGAGGGGGTTACGGGGTGGGGAGGAACCGGGGAGGGGTTGTTTGCCTGCCGAGGCACAACCCAGGTCAGGGAAGTCCTTGCCTTGACACCTAGAGGTAGCGGGTGGGGGAGGGGGGCAGCTATGTGGTGAGGGTGGGAATGTTCTCCAGGGAAGTACGGTGTTTCTCTGAGGCAGAGCTGTGTCGCCCTTTTCAGCACGAGGTTCTCAAAGGCCAGGCCTGTAGCCCCCTCGAGCTGGGGCTCCTCATCGGGTTGGAGAGCCATCGGGCTCAAAGTCACTGCGCCGGTCCCGCCAGAGCAGAGGCTGAAATAAGGCCCCACAACTCCAGGATGGGAGGGGGACTGGGGGTGGCCGGGAGGTGGCCTTGTCTTCCACCCTCCTCCACCCTGCCCTCCCTGACCTCCCTGAGAGAGCGGCTTGTCTCTCACTAGAAGGCAGGGACTCAGTTCTCTCTTTCTGGAAGGCAGTGTGACCTTCTGGAATCAGAGAAAATGGTAAGCTTGTCTGGGATCTCCCAAAGGCTGAGCTGGCAGCCGGGGCTTCTGGGTGGGTCCCTTTTTTGCTTAGCTGCCGGTATTCCCTAGACTACCTGTGCTCCCCCGAGGAGAATATCTACAAGATCGACTTCATCAGGTTCAAGATTCGAGACATGGACTCGGGCACTGTCCTCTTTGAAATCAAGAAGCCCCCAGCCTCAGGTGAGCGGGCTGGCTGGGTAGGCCATCGACAGAAGGACGAGGTGGCCGAGGGCTGTGAAGTGGGTTGCCCAGAGACTCGGCAGGCGGCAGGAGTCAGAGCAGAGCTGGGGCTGGGCCCCTGCTTTCCTTTCCCATCTGTTTCTGGGGCTGGACATCTTGGGAGGACAGTCTGGCCCCTTTGGTCTCTGCCAGCCTGCCCTCTGCAGGCCTTCCTGGGAACTGCAGTCCCAGGGGCCCCACGCCTCTGTCTCCTGGGGCCCTAGGAACCTCAATTGAAATGGGTGACGTGCTGACCTAGAAACCACCCCTCCTTCCAGGGGGAACCATTTGGCCAAAGGTCTGAACCCTTCATGTGCATCAGAATCTCCTGGGGGGAGTTTTTAAGAATTCAGACAGATGGTGGCCCTGGGGTAGGAACCCTGGGTGGGCGGGCCAGGGACCCGGGCCTGAAGCCCTCTGAGCCCCAGTTGGGGTACGTTACAGAGCGATTGCCCATCAACCGGCGGGACCTGGACCCCAATGCTGGGCGCTTCGTCCGCTACCAGTTCACCCCTGCCTTCCTCCGCCTGAGGCAGGTGGGAGCCACGTGAGTCACTGGATGGAGGTGGGGGGGGATCTGGGGGGGCATGGGCAAGGGCTGGGGGTAAAGGTGAGAGTGGGAATGAGCCCTTCCCGAGTTCTTACTGAGCCTCTCTTTTTGGGGGGTGATGTCTGTCTGGAGCCTTGCCGGCTGACTTCAAGGCCAAGCTCAGCTCTGCCCCTCCCATCTGTCAGGGTGGAGTTCACGGTGGGAGACAAGCCTGTCAACAACTTCCGCATGATCGAGAGGCACTACTTCCGCAACCAGCTCCTCAAAAGTTTTGACTTCCACTTTGGCTTCTGCATCCCCAGCAGCAAGAACACCTGCGAACACATCTATGACTTCCCCCCTCTCTCTGAGGAGCTGAGTGCGTGGGGGGGGTGCTGGGGGGGGCTGGGGGGAGGCGGGGAGGACTAGAGAGACCAAACTGCCGGGGGTCGGGGGGAGTGTGGTTCTGACCCCCTTTCTCCCGCCTTGGGTCTCTTGTTTGGCCACCGTTCCTATGCCACCCGTAGGTAAACTGAGGCTCAGAAAGGCTGGGGGAGCTCTGCGAGGTGGAGGTGGGTCTGAGGTTGTTCAGCTTGGCCCCAAAGCCTCCTGGGCAGGGGCCCCGGCTCAGGCTCCTGACCTTTGTCCCAACTGGCGGGGCGTCTCTTGCAGTCAGCGAGATGATCCGTCACCCTTACGAGACACAGTCCGACAGCTTCTACTTCGTGGATGACCGGCTGGTGATGCACAACAAAGCAGACTATTCCTACAGCGGGACGCCCTGACCCGCAAAACCAGCCCCCCCGCCCCAGGACGGTCCTCGCCCTCAGCTGTGACCTCCCCAACACTCGCCTCTCAACCTGAGGTCTTCTACCCGGGGAGTGGTCCGAGAGCCCTGGACCCCGAGTCGGCGACGGGAGGGAGGGTACCTGATGTCCCCGGGCCAGGTCTCTGAAGCCCGAGGGGCCTGGCACGTGGGGTGGGGGTGGGGTAGGAGGGCTGTCTGCCTCCATGTCCAGGAAGGCCTCCTGGGAGAGGAGTAGCCAGGACTTCCGGACAGCCTAGCTGGGCCTCTGGGGCCCAGGTTTAAGAATAGTG
Organism: Nasua narica; assembly: GCA_028533885.1. NCBI lineage: Eukaryota > Metazoa > Chordata > Mammalia > Carnivora > Procyonidae > Nasua > Nasua narica. Next base: position 36,450,650 of record CM052804.1, on the reverse strand, counting down.
TTCCCCTATCCAGGCTTTGGCGAGGTCCGGCCAGGGACCCCATTCCCTGTTCCCTGCCCACCACCAACAGGCCATTTAGAGTTGTCAATTCACAGATGAATATCCATGGGGGGAGGGCAGCTAGTCTGGCTGCCAAGATTCCCAAGGGAGTCTGGGCCCCAGCCCCAGCGCTTACCATCGGGGGCCGAGCTACTGCCTAAGGTGTCGGGGGGCCCGCCCAGATTGCGGCCTGTGATAGGAACTGGACCGACTGTATATAGTTTTCAATAAACTCTCTCCTTTTCTGTTCTTTGGCTGTGGGCCAGCATGTGTGTACGGGGAGGGGGTAAAGTTGGGGTGGGGCAATAACGAGGGTCCCAGATCTTCCTGTCCCCTAAATCCTCTATACCCTGGCATCACACTCAGCATCGCGAGTCAGCATGTAGCATATGTTGTAGCCGGAAGGGGTTTTTCCTTTGATAAGGATGGAGACCCAGACCGTGAGAAGGGAAGCTTTGGCCCAAAGTCATAGCCAACTCTGGCAAAACCGAGGCTGGGACAAAGGTCCTCAACTCTAGGGTAGATGGACGGTGTGTGTTTGTGGGGAGTGGTCTTGTTCACCAACGCACCTTCCCCTCCCAGAGACTACTAGGACTGCTAGCTAGGTCGTGCACTGAGCCCTCATCAGACAAGGTGGACACAATTTTGGCTCAGGTCTGGGGGAGCCCCCCCTGGCCTGGCTGGCCTGCAAAGGACACTGCCTGTGGCCCCCAGCACCACCCCAGACCCAGAAGAGCTCTTAACTTCCTTAGTGAAGGAAACAGAGGTACTGCGGTAGGCGGAGAGCTCACCCCCTACTGTTCTCAGGCACTAATTCGGATACGCCTGGTGACCACCCTCTCTGGGCTGAGACTCAACCTAACTCTAAGAGACCTAGAAGTGCTGGGATTCCTCGGGGTTCCACGGAGCCCTGGCTGGGGCCAAGCCCTGGGCTGCACTCTGGGAATTCTAAAATGAGTGAGACACACACTCGTTCCTAGGAATAAGATAGACGGGGCCTACAGGGGAGCGAGGGTCATCCAGCGTGGAGGGATCTGGGGAGGACCTCTGGAGGAGGCATCCGCGTCCAAGAAGGGCCGCGGACATTCGAGGTGATTGGCTGAAAGGGGCGGAATGAGCCTTGAGACGTAGGGAACAGCATCAAGCAGAGGTCCAGAGGCGCGATGGATCGGGTGTCTTCGGGAAAGTGGGCATTTATGATATGAAAGGAAGCCAGATCTTATTGGAGCCTTGTGGTCCAGGTGATAAGGCTTCTCCCAGGGAAGGTGGGGAGGGTTAATCAGGAACGACCCTGTCGGATTATCTCTGGCCGCTGATCGAAGGCTGGATTTGAAGGAGTGAGACCAACAGCCGGCACACACTGAGTGCCAGGCCCGGGGCTAGGTGTTAACTCACACTGGTCCCGATCGCTTCTGGGCCAGGCACTGTTCTTATGTCCATTTCACAGCAAGTGCGGGCCTAGAGGGGTGGTGAACATGCGCAGCCCAAGTTGCATGTCTTTTAAGTGGCAGCGTCAGGGGTCTAACCCCACAGTCCGGCTCCAGGTGGCACACCCCCACGCTGCGGGCAGACGGGCCCTCGGGAGGGTGGTGCAGGAATTCGGGCTGACAACCGAAGGGAACCTGAACTTGGTCACTATCCACGCAGATGGCGAGAAACAGATGAAGTGGAGCTTTTCAGAGGGGAAATTTCCAGAACTGGCGGCTGAGGGGATGAGACGGCTGGAGAAAGGGAGGAGTCGAGGCCGAAGCCTGGTCTGGGGGCCTGAATGTCAGGGGATATGGGGTAGCTGTCATGGGCTTGGGAACCCAAATTGGATCAGGATGGGGCCTGGGGGAGGTGATGAGTTCAGGTTGGGACCTGCTGGCATGTGGGTACAGACGTGAAGGAAGTGACAAGGAAGAGATAAGAAATTCAGGCCCTGAGACCAGGAGGCGGAGGAAGGCTGGAGACAGTGATCCTTGGAGGTCGGTGGCTGCAAGATGCTTGCTGAGGTTGCATTGATGGCTGAATTATGGGGTTGGCACTTATCCCGAGAGTCCCATGTCCCTTGGACCTGGAGGAAGAGTTCAGGCTGGGAAATCCTTGGCCCCCTGTCTCCTTGGAAGTCCTCAGGTCTCTGGCCCTGGTCTGCTGCTAATGGTGCACCTTGCTGCGTCTGGTTCCTGGCACTTGCCCCGGGAACCTAGACGGTCCCTGGGCAGTAGAAGGAGAGAGAGGACAGGGTAAGGGTGGGTCTGGTCTTGGCTTTGATGCTGACAAGCGACTGATCTGGAAGGTCCACGCGGACCTGGCCGGATCCGGCCCTCAGATTTCGACTCTCTGCGGTGAACCAGATTTCTTGGCTTTGACTCTTCAGGAACCGTCACGAGGACCCCACCACCGGGTTGAGCAAGAAAGCCCGAGAGACCCACCATTCATGCCTACGCGGGCTGGTCAGTATGGTGCACTTTGGGACTGCCAGACCCATGATGAAACATTGAGATGCTTCCCTTCCGATGGTAAAGAGCTGCTCCCTGAAGCCCCCAGCACCTTCCTCCCTGCCCTGCGCCATCCGGTTAAGAGCCTCCCTCCATCCCTCACCACACTGTTAACGAAAGCGAGGGTGCTTTACTTTTTTGTGCGTCACGGACCCCATTGTTATTGTCTGCTGCAGCCTAGAGACAGTGAAGGTTTTGTGCATGTAAGATATATGGTAATCCTAAATATTTTAGGTATTAAAAACTATGTAGTAGGAATCTACGTATCTGCTCTGCGATACCTGCAGTATAATATGAAAACATCTGATTTTTTTAAAGAGTTTATTTATTTATTTGACAGAAAGAGAGAGATCGCAAGTAGGCAGAGAGAGGGGGGGAAGCAGGCAGAGAGCCCGATGCGGGGCTCGATCCCAGGACCCTGAGATCATGACCTGAGCCGAAGGCAGAGGCTTTGACCCATCGAGCCACCCAGGTGCCCCACATCTGTGATTTCGAATCTGATTTCTCTACCTTAGGACAAAGTCACAGATTCTACTAAGGCTATTGTGATTTGTGGCTGACTTTCGTAATGGAGGGAAATGTTAAGTTTGAGGTTGAGCTCCATGAAGATGAAGGTACGATTTCTTCATCCAGTGTTTTAAAAAGATATTTTATTTATTTATTTATTTATTTATTTATTTATTTATTTATAGAAAGAGAGAGAGAGCTTGAGCATGGGGGGAAGAGAAGACCAGAGGGAGAGGGAGAGAGAGAATCCCAAGTGAACTTGTGCTGAGCGTGGAGCCCCAGGTGGGACTTGATCTCACGGCGGCCCGACCGACTGAGCCACCCAGGCGCTCCTCTTCATCCAATTTAATGAATCCACGAACTAACCAGTTTTAGAACCCTTATGTTTAGAGCTACTGCCCACCCCCCCAGAAAGAAAGGCTAACTCCCCCAGAACGGGGCACCTCCAGACCCTGCATCCATTCAGCTCACCCTGGAACAGCGAACGTTTGGTGGGAGGTGACCAGCAGGGGGCAGCATATGAACGGGAGCGCGGGGCTCAGCTCCCAGAGCAGCTGCGGCCCTTTCAAGTGAAAGGGCTAGCCTGGTCACAAACAAAAACAAACTTGAGACCCCAAATTCTGTTTGCCACCTGCCTTAGTTGTGTGGGCGCCAACTGACTTGTAGGGGCGCTCAGTGGGCCCACGGGACGGAGGTCTTACTCTGGAGGAGATCTCGATCTCTGCTCACCGCTGGAGCTGGAGGTGTAGGATGGGGGGGGGGAGGGGGGAGGGGCTTCACAGAGAGCCTCCCCCCAGCCCTTCCCCCTAGAATCGGGGCTGGGCTGGGGTAGGTGGGTCTTCCTCTTGGGTGCACCGACTGGCCCTGCCTCCCTCAGCTCCCCACCCTGCCCTATCCCTCTAGTCCTGGACGCAGGCTCTCAGGGAGGGAGGCCCTGACCCCCCAGAGACCCCCTTCCAGGGCCAGCAGCACCTGCAGCGCCGGGCTCCATTCCAATCACGGCACCAGTGGAACCCGCAGCCCCAGCCGGGGAGAGATGGAGGACAGAAAGGCACAGGCTGGACAGGGACGTGACCCTGGGGGCGGGGGCTCCAGAGGAAAGCGGTAATCTCAGTAGGAAGGGGCGGCGTGGGGCAGGGGGTAGGGAATCCTCCTTCTTAGGGGCAAGACAGCTGCTTCCTTAGATCCTTCTGGAAGTTCTGGAAAGACGTCCCGCCTACCTGCCCTCTCGCCTCTCCAGGCTGGTCGGGAAGTCCTCCTAGGTGCCTCACTCGTTGGATTTGGAAACTTCACAGTACAGAATGAGGGTTGGGGTGCCATCCCAAACCAGGGTATCTATAGGAAGGCCTGGCCTTTCTGCCCAGGGAGGGGAAATCCGGAAATGAAGCCTCAGAAGCCCAAACCACAGGCACTTGCTTTATTGTTCCAGGTCGGGGGACAACGGCAGGCCGTCTAGGGATCTGCTTGTGGCTAACCAAGCCCAGGCTAACCTCTGAGGGTTCCCGGGTGTACCCCCCGGGTGCTGGGTAGGCTGAAGCTCCCACTCAGTGGGGGTTGTACTCTCCGGTAGGGCAGGGCGGGCCACGGGGCCACACCCCCAGCTCTGGGGGACATTGTGGGTCTGCCAAGCAGAGGGGGGGCATCGGCCGCCACCCCTCCCCCGCCCCCGCCAGCCTGTGTCAAGCTCCCCCTCCCTGAATGCCCAGGCTGCCTAGGCCAGTAGGAAGTCATTAGTAACTTGGGATCTAAACTACATGAAGTTCTTACAGAGAAAGAGTGAGACTGTCGTGCCCTGGAGGGGTCCTTCCAGAGCCCAGGGCGGGGAGAAGAGGACACTTTGAAGTTTCTGAGGGCAAGGGCTCTTCCAAACACTTTGTGTCAGAACTGGGCTCAGTTGGGTCCTGGGGTGGCCGGTACCCCTCCTGTGTGTCATCCTGGGGGAGGCCAGACAGCATACGCGGAGGCCGGGCAGAGCCTGGCCGGGCAGGTGCCGCGGACAGCAGCCCCCTGGGGGACCCACAGACAACTTGGGGAGGGGCTCCCCACCGACTCCCCCCTGACCGGCTGCTGGGACGAAGATGGGAGAATAAATACAGGGGGCTTCCGGGAGAGAACATGCTAGAAGGGGCCAGGCCTGCAGAGCATGCGGACGTCAGAAGAGGGTTTCGGGGTGGTCTCGGAGCTCGTGCGAGGACCTGGGCCCTCAGCTGTCAGCCGCCTCAGAAATGGAGTCAGGCTGTCGGTGATGTAGCTCTGATTCTTCTGGAGAGAAGGTAGGTGGGCGTGGGTCTGATCTGTGTGTGTATGCGCGTGTGCGCACGCGCGTGTGTTTGTGTGTGGAAGACGCAGGTGTGGATGAGTGTGAGCTAGGGAGGGTGTGTTCTTTCCTCCCCGGGTCTTTGGGGACCCTGAGTGAGGGGCAGGCTCCCCAGGTGGCAGAAATGTGTGAGGGGCGGCATCGTGGGGGGGTGTCTTCCGCACCCCCAAACTGCCAGCTGACAAACAGTTGGCTGGTTGGCGTAGGGGACAGGCGCGGTTTTCCTTCCTTGACCTTTAATGGGCCCGATGTGGGCGGCCAGCGGGGACGTCCAGGCCGGACGAGGCCGGAGCGGCTGCTGGGCGTGGCTCAGGCTAGGGCCATGGGCTTGGAGCTGGGGCTGAGGTACACAGAGGGGCCGGCAGGGGCCGCGGGGGGTGTGGGCTCCAGCTCCATGAAGGCCGAGTAGAGGGTGGTGAGGTGCAGGTCACCCAGTCCCCCGGAGCCCCCATTGCCGGGCGGTGCCAAGTCGCCGGCCCCGCTGCCTGTGTCTGCCAGACAGGGCCCCGGGGGGAAGCCATGGGCTGGGGGCGGAGGTGGCGGCATTGAAGACGATGACGGGGACGAGGTCACCAGTACCAAGGGGTCAAGGGCCAAGCTGTCATCCTTCAGCTGTTCCCACAGGTTTCCTAGTTGGGGGAGAGAACAGGAGTCACCGGGAGGTACCAAGGAGCCCTGTGGACCCCCACCCCATGGCTCTCACATGCTAAAGAGAGCACGGTTGGGGCGACCTTGACCGGTGAACAGACTGTTGGCACCGGGAAGTTGCTGGAGCCTTCTGCCATAGCTTAGATGATCTCTGGGGCTCTTATTTTGGAGTGGGGGCGGGGGTAGCCAAGGACTTGAAAGCCTTGGAAGGATGGATGTCTATGCTGTGCACTCTGGGAGTTAGCCTGCAGAGGGAGCCCCCGGTCCTCTTCTCCCTGGCTCCTGCCCAGGCTCCCAAGGAAGGCGATCTGCAGCCAAGACCAAGGATCTTCTAACAGTTTGCCTCGGGGACCCAATGAGGTCCTCCTCCCCTGCAGGCCCCAGGGAGAGGAGCAGAGCTTAGAGCGGTGACTCTAGGGAGGAGTCATTGCTGCTACCCCGTCCTCCTCTCTGGGCTGTGGCACCTGCATCGTGGCAGGCCTGGGCATCGGGGCTGCAGGGATGGAGGAAGGGGGCCAGACTAAACCCTGGACTGAACTTGGCTGCTTGGGTCCCAATCCTTCCTCTCCTTCTTTCTAGCCAAGTAACCTTGAATAAGTTACTTAACCTCCATGTGCTTTTGAAAAGGGGTTTAATAATCCCTCCTCCAGTCCTAGAGGCCCAGAGAAGAGGGCACCCATGAAGCTGATGGTTCGTGGGGGGGCGCTGCTCCCCACTTCTGGCTACGGGGCTGAGGATCCAGCTGTGCATTTCTAACAAGATTACCAAGACCTGGGCTCCAGGATCGGGAGCTCTGTGAGGGTCAGCTGTCTCCTGCTGCCTGTGGATGTCCCCACTTACCCCAGGGCACCCAGAGGGTCTGAGCCTGGGTCAGCCGCCTCCTCCAAGCCTCCCAGGGCCAGGACCAGGGTCTGGGTATCCCCCAGAGTTTGGGTCTAAATGGGTGGACTTGGCCATGTGCAGAGACGGGGCAGGCAATGTGGAATGGAAGAGATAGAACCTCTCTCCCCAGATTCCTACCCCAAATCCTGGCGGGACCTGCTTAGTTCTAAGGCCTTGCATTTTTCCCCAGGGGGAACACCTCTCTCCTTCTTCTGCCTTAAAAGATAAATGAGAAAATGCATCCGTCTCTGGGAGTGTTCATATGGGCAGTCATTCACGGCCACTGGGGCATGGCACACTGGGCTCTTTCCCAGCTACCCGGAGCGGGGAGTGGTTTGATGATGGGGACCCTTGCAACATGTTCGGGGGCACCAAGAGAAGGGAGAGGGGGCCAAGGACATTTCTCTTTGCCCCTTGGCACCCCTGGCTGGCTTGAGATTTCTCTGCTTCAACTGACCAGAAACCTGGCAGCTAGCTAGACCCCAGCCTGGAGAGTTGGAGGGGATGGGCCACACCACCGGATGCACCTCTCCAGTACTGTCCCACCTTCCCTTTCCCGCCTTCAGCTCACCCTGGAAGTCAAAGTCGGTGAGAGAGGGGTTGATGGCATCCAGGTCCGTGCCAAGGTCTCCGTCTGGCAGCAGAGGGTCCTGCATGGTCCTGGCCGGGGAAGGCTCAGCCAGGAGCTTGGCGTTGTGGCTGGGCGGGGTGTTGGCAGGCAGAGGCGAGTCCTGGGGGGTGCCTGGCTGGGCCCGCAGCTCCAGGTGCCCATCCGGCTGCGGGAACAGCGGCTGCGGAGGTCCGGGAGGGGGTAGGCCCGGTGAGAGGTGCGAGTATGTCTGCCCGTAGCAGGAGGACACGTGTCCCCCAAGTAGGTCCTGCAGGGGGTTCTTGCCAGGAATGGGGCCCGGAGCTGGGTGGATGGAGTGCAGCGGCTGGGAGAGCCCAACTGGAGGGGCCAGGGGCCGGATGGGGCCTGTGCTGGCCAGCCCAGGGGGTGGGCAGCCCAGCAGTGGGGAGCCCAGCTTCTCCCTCTTCTCTCCAATGAGGCTGTCCAGCTCTTCTGCAAAGGCCCGAGAGAAGAGAGAGGGACACCATGAGACCTCCCTTTCCCCATAAGCCCTCTCCCCAGCCTTGGAGCCACTCAGGCACACGGATAAGTTCTCTTTGCTCAGCTTCTCTCCCTCGCCCGCTCTCCCCCTCCCCTCTACTCTCCGCCCCACCCCCGCCCCGCCCCGCCCTCCCCAGCTCCTAGGCGCTCCCTTGCGTTGCCCCCCCAGCCTCTTACCCGGCTTGGCCATGCTCTTGCGCACAGCGATAGGGTCTTTCCTCTTCCACTTCTGCAGCTCCTCCTGCATCTTGTCGATTTTGGCCGGATTGAGGGCCCACAGGCAGCCCTTGCGAGAGGAGCTTCCTGATTTGTTCTCTACCTTCTCAAAGCACTTGTTGAGAGATAGGTTGTGGCGAACAGAATTCTTCCAGCCGTCGGGCGCCGTCTGCCGGAGCACAGCAGGACAAGAATTCAGGCCGGTAGCCAGAGCTGGGTCTGGGCTCCAGAAAACTCCTTTGCCCTCTGGGCACCGAACTGCCACCCATTCCGGGGCTTGTCATCCTCCTTGGCGCCCAGCCCGCGCCTGGCACCCCTTCGGGGATGGGGCAGGGGTGGGCAGGAACCTTGGCGGCAAATTATTTTCACCTAAAATCTGCCTTCATCCCAGCCCCACCGCTGGCCGACCCTTCTGGGGACTGTTGGGGGGATTCGTACAGAGGGGGCCCCCTTCCCGATCTGGAGCTGGACTGCTACCCTGGGTCTCCGGGCCTGTGCTCGGCCCCCTGTGGGGAAAGCGAACTCACTGCGCCCAGGTCTCCCCGATGCCAGCTTTGGAATGAGAAGGAAGCAAAGGGGCTGCTCCTTTTCTGGGGCTGCCTCATCCCTGGGCAAACCCCAGAGAAAAGAACGTTGGGTGAGGTTGTACTTGGCTGTGTGCCCGTGTTGCACATCTGTTGTGTGTAAGCTGGGTTTTGGAGAGAGAGTGAGGTGTCAGGGGTGGGGGGGGGGCCACTGGCTATGCATCTGTGTGTGCTTGTGTCCCTAAGTACGTCTCCCCGGTGTGAGCCTGTGTCCGGGGCGTGGGTCTGTGAATTCCTTTGAGAGTGAGGATGTGCGTGTGAGAAAGTCTCTCTGGGTGTGTGTGGGGAATCCATGCTTGTCTGTGTGTGTGGGTGTGAGTGTTCACATGAGTGTGTGGGGGAGGGGGGTAAGGGGGCGTGCCCCGGTGGGGAGGCCAGCCCTCAGGTAGGGAGTGGGGGGGGGCTCGTGCCAACAGAATAAATACCCATTAGGAGGCCCAGTCATGCCACCAGTGCAGTAATTGTGCCCAGGGAGGGTTGTAAAAACCATTAGGCTGACTCAGTGGGGTGAGAGGCGGTGGCGGGGGTGCCACTGGGCTCCCCCCCCCCCGTCTCCCCCACCTCCAGCTCTGTGCCAGCCTCTGTGACAGTCCTAAGCCCAACAAGGGCTGAGCGGTGGGCAGGGCATCCGCTCCAGCCAGTGGGGTCCCCATGCCCTCAGCCCCCGGTCTCTTTTCCCTTTCAGCTTACAGTTTCTGCTTAATGAGGGGCGACCACGCCCTCCTCCCCGGCTCACCCCCGGCTCCCTTGCCCCAGGGAGCAGCCCGGCTGAATCACGCCCCACAGAACTGGGTGCTGATGCCAGCGTCACTGCAAGTCGCTGGCAGGAGCTGCTGGAGCCTTTCCCAGGGGCAGCTGGCCAGGGGCAGGGGGCTGGTGGAGATGACGCCCTCCCCCCTCCGCCAAGGCTCCTGGGATTCAGGAGGAAGGATTCTCGAGCCACCGGACCGGTCAGCTTGGAATTCACCTTCAACTCCCACGACAGTCCCTACCAGGAGTCAAGGCTGTGTCGCCTGATGGGCAGAGTTAATATGCACTGGGCCCTTTTATGGGCCCATAAATCTGTGACTTTGGGATGCCAGGGCACCCCCCCCACCCCAGCCACTTCCTGTTTGGAAGAGGGATGGTCGGCACTAGCAATTATGGCCAGTGGCTGGACACTTCCCCAGTCCCGTAGCCCTGACTCATGGGGCTAGAGGACGCCCACCTCCGCTGCCTGGGGCATGCGTGCTTCCCACCCTGGGGTCCACTCTGTTCTTGCCCGGAAAAATGGCCCTTCAAATGGAGAGGGAGCAATAAAGGGGGCCAGGGATCTTTGAACTGATATCTCAGGTAGGTCAGAGGGGAACCGTCAGAATTGGAAGGAAGGAATGAGCCAACTGGTCCAACCTGACCATTTTACAGATTGGGAAACTGAGGTCCAGGGAAGAAAGGGCCTGGCCCTAGATCACACAGAAGGCAGTGACAGAGCCCAGACTCCAGCTCTGTCCCCTTATTAAGGGCCCTGCCCAGGTCACCCTATAGGGCTGGCTTCGCCATCGGGGCCCGTCCCATCCTCACAGATGCTTTCTCTCTGAAGTCAAATGTAAACTCAGGAGTGAGGGAGTGATGCAACTGGCTAAGAACAACAATTAGAACCAAAAAAAAAAAAAAGAAAAGAAAAAAAAAGTTGTTAGACCTCTTCACTCTTCAGCCCCATAAAACAGGGATTACACGGCTCCCAGGAAAAATAATTAAGCCAGGAAGATGAGATGCAGGGAGGGGCTGGGGACCAGGCCGGGAGTTGGCAGGGAGGAAGGGCCGAGAGGAACAGGGTAGGGCCCTCACATCCCTCTCTCTGGCCTGGCCCCTTGAAGCCCTATAGAGGACCCTCCAAAAGCTTTGGGAATTAGGGGAGGTTTCGTCTCCGGACCTGTTGGGATATCGGGGCAGCCCTGGATACTGGCTTTGATGCTTTTCAAATCCTGGAGACAGCTCTCCCCCCTCCTCCTCTCCCTTCTAGAATCTCTGGTGGATGACCATATTTCCCCATTCCTGGCCAGACCACGCTGGCCAGCTGGCCCACTCCTCATTTGATCGCCATGCGGCAAGTACAAACTTGTTCTGAGTATCAGCTTCAGAGAATCCCTGGGCGAGACAACTGGGAAGACGGTGGGGGCCAGAGATCTCCTCCTGGCAGGTGGGAGCTGAGTTTTGGACCTGGGCCTCAGCTCCCCCCTTCGGCCTGGTTCACAGGTGAGATTATATCCACCAGCGTGTAGACCTCGGAGAAGGCACTCCTCCCACACAAGCTCCCATCTCCCCTGCGTCCACTCCGGAAGCAGAGGTCTGTGCTGGAGGGCATGGGGGCGCACGCCGACAAGGGAAGTGGCCGGTGTGTGAAGCCAAACATCTTGAGGCACCAACCAATCCCCCCTGTTGTGTGTCCTCGAGCAGGTGGATTACCCTTTCTGATGTGTTTGCCCATCTGGAGAGAAGGGCATCTGTCCTGCCTCTAGGGAGGGAGTCTGGTAGAAGCCCCTTCCATGATGACAGGGAAGGTCAGATGAAGGTCAGGGACGGTCCCTGGGACACTTGCAGAGTGGGACACCCCACTTTCTGGCCGCACTTCCTCGAAGGCTGCCACACACAGGGACAGACCTTAATCTCTCCCTGGAAGGCAGTGGCTCCTGGGGTCCCAGCATCCCATGCCCCCTGGTTGGCTAGAGCTCTTACTCCGATCCCTCTAACCCTACAGCCTTCTGGGGACAGGGATGGGGACAGTCTCTCATTTCTTCCCAAGATTTCTCTCTCCTGACTCGGGGCTGGTGGATGCTTCTTGAAGTCCATCAGGACCGACATGTCTGCTTTCCACCAGCATGCGATCGGCTTCCAGCCTGCTGTGGAACCTTGGGTGAGTGGCTCGAGCTCTCTGTTCCTGATGCAGAACTCTCCAGAGAAAATGTGGAAAAGAGGAGGCAAGCCCTCTCCTGGCTTTCATTCTAACCCTTGCTCTACCTTCCCACTGAACCCTCTGGCTCCAGAGAGGCCTGGCTCACCCAGGACTGGGGGATGGGAGGATTGGGGTGGATCTCAGGCTCACCTTGAAGTAGGGAAAGTGCTCCGTCATGAAATTGTAGATCTCGCTGACAGGAAGGCTCCCCGTTTTACTGTTCTTAAGGGCCATAAAGATGAGGATGCTGAAAAGGCAGAGAAAAACCTTGAGAGTTTGAACTTCTTTTTTTTTTTTTTTTAAGATTTTGTTTATTTATTTTATTAGGAAAGGGAGAGAATGAGAGAGAGCATGAGAAAGGAGAAGGTCAGAGTGAGAAGCGGACTCCCCATGGAGCTGGGAGCCTGATGCCGGACTCGATCCCGGGACTCCAGGATCATGACCTGAGCCGTAGGCAGTTGCTTAACCAACTGAGCCACCCAGGCGGCCGAGAGTTTGAACTGAGCAGACAGGGAGTCTCCCCCAGACCGCCCCCCCCAACCCCCGCACCCGTCCTGCCCTGGCGGGAGTAGTTGAGGAGGAATAACACGTTGTGGATTTAGGTGAGAGGCTCTATGCGGCTGAAAGGAGAAAGGATGAGAAGGTGTCCACCGACGTCGGGAATTACTGAGATACAAGGGTCTTGTGGAATCTGAGAGAGCGGGGTTATCATCCTGGCTTGGCCCCTCGCTAGCTGTGTGACCTCGGGTGAGCACCTTAACCTCTCTGAACCTCAGTTTCCTCAGCTTTGAAGTAAGGAAAGTAATAGCTACCTCAGAGTTGTGAGGATTAAGGATGATGCCTCGAACATAGAAGGCACTCGTTAAATGGAAGCTGTCATTACCAGTCAGCCCCTCAGCCAACTGCACGCTGAAGGCTGAGTAGTCAGGGACAGAACTATGGTTTCTTGAGCCCCTACATCGTGCCAAGCATATTCTCTCACTTAATCTTTCCAAAGGCCTCAATATTGCTGTTTTTTTGGTTTTTTTTTTTAAGCAGATGAATAAACAGAGGCTCAGAGAGATTAAGGAACTTGCCTGAAGTTCACAGCTGGTCAATTCGAGAGTCCGGACTTGAACTCAGTTCTGTTGGCCTCCAAGGATGGGGTGTGCTCTTTTCTGTGCCTCACCCTTCCTCCCACAAACCCCTTCTCTGTGCTCGGCGCTGCTGTTTGCATTCCTTTTTCCTTCCCTGAGCTGGGACACTGGCTGGTGACCTCATCCCACGTGGGGCCTGGCACACGGGAGGTCAAGTGTCATTGTGGACGGGCGGAATGAAAGTTCAGAGGGAAGGTGTCCTAGACGGGCTGGGGGTTGTAGGCTTGGCCCTTACAACCCCAGCTCCGTCCTTGCAGGCGCTGGCTGCCTGAGCTGCGCCTCTAGGCCTCATCCCTCACTTATTTCCAGGAGAGCTTTGGGGTTGGGCTTCGCTCTGTCCCTAGGGGTGAGCCTCCTTTCCCAACTCTCGGTCTCAGGCCCTGGGCCCCAGGAGGCTAGAACTCAGGGGGCCCGATCTCAGGGCACCAGCCTCTGCTGAGAAGAGCCTCTGACACAGCTCCGCAGGGTCAGACAAGAGGTCAGAGGTGACCTAGTCTAGCCGCCTGCCCCCATTCAGGAATCTCCTCTCCAGCACCTTCTCGAAGCCTGCTGGGGATGACTTCGATCCTCTGCCATCACCTTGTACCTTGAGGATTCCGTGCCTCGGTTTCCCCACTGGTCCTCTTACCCCTTCGCTTTTCACCTCAGGGGGGCCTGGGAAACATACCTGTAGGAGTAGATGGGTTTTGGGAAGAGAGGCTGGTGCCCGTCGGTGCTGGCCTGGGGCGCGATCCGCTGGTACGGATAGTGCGGGGAGCTCAGGTAGGGCACGGGGTAGCCGCCACCACCTGGTGAGTACTGTGGGGGTCAAAGGGGCAGAGTGGTTGCCATGGGAGCCTTTCCCAAGGTGGGGGGATCCCATCCCCCACTCAGCCCATTCGCATACATCCAGAGAGAGAGAGAGCGGAGGCTAGATTCTTCTCTCCCTGGTTATGGGCTCCAAGGGCAGAGCCGTCTGAGGGGACTGGCCAAGGGCGTGGACATCTGAGGGTCTCTGAGGACATCCCCATCCCCAAATTTGGGATCTCAGAGGCCTCAAAGCTCCTCTCCTCCAGTTCCTCTCGGGGCCATCCGGGGCCTCTGGTTGCCATGGCGATGGGGAAGCCTCCCCTCCATTTCCTGGAGCAGCTGGGCCGGAAGTGGGGCGTCCAGGCCGAGCACTCGTGTGCTGCGCGCTGCCACCTTTTACGAGTTTCAGTGGCTCTTTGAAAGGGCCGGTCATGGTGGTGGGCAGGTGGGGGTGGGAGGCGGTTTTACGGCAAAGGGAGTGGCCGCGGTGCCAGGGGAGGTGTTTTATGGGGGCGAAGGGGGTAGGAGACTCTGACTCCCCCGTGTGCTCCGGGCTGAGGTGCTCTTTCCAGGTCACCCGAGAGACACTTGGTGCCTGAGTCACCCTCTCTGCAGGCTCTATAAAGCCCTGGGTGCGGCCATCTTGTTGGGGGGGGGCGTGTGTGTGTGTGTGTGTGTGTGTGTGTGTGCGCGCGTGCGCACGCACAGAAGGCATCAAAGCAGGCTGGGCACCGTGAGGCCATGTGAGGTCTGGCAGCCCCTGAATCCCGCTGCGGCTCCGTCCCAGATGGGCAGGGCTGCCTCGGGGACCCCCCCTGCCTCGCGGTCAGACCCCGAGCCTCCGGAGGGCTTTAGCCATTCCAGCTGGGCTCCTGGTGGCAGCGAGGATGACCCCTCCGGGGCTCCCTGGGCTCCCTTCCATCTCTTTCTTGCCGCCCTCCCCCCCAGCAAGCAGTCTGACCACCTCCCCCACTCCCCGCCCCCCCCACCCCCACGTGCCTGCCTCCCTGGCTTGGCCAAGATCAGGGCCAAAGCGAAAGAGCTAGGAGTAGAACCTGCTCCACAGGCAGGGCCTGTCTCAGCGCCAGGCTGCAGGTGGATGGGACTGGGCGCTGGGCAGCCACTTGCTCCGTCTTGCCCGGCGAGTCCGGGGAGCTGCCTGGCAGCTCTGGGGCTCTTTTCTTTCTCTTTTGAAAAACGTGCATCCCATGCCAGTGGGGGGCAATTCCTTGGCATCCTGGCCGTGTCGGAGGAGCTGAGGCTGGGCTGTGGGGTGAGGGAGTGGGGGAAGGGCCAGAGATGATGGGGTCTTGGAGCCTTCCAGGTGGGAAGGCCCCCCACTTCCATGCCTGGTCCCACCCGGTCTCGGTGAAAGGGAAGCTGGGGGCCAGGGCTCCACAGCAAGACGGCGGCGGACCCAGGCTCCTGGGAGCCCACTGTTCCCTTTCTGCGTGTGACTTGGGTGTCACCCCACACGCTCCTTTTCTCTTGGCTCCTGTCTTCGTTGGGCTCTCCTCCTCGCTCTCTTTTTGGTTCACATCTGGGCCCTGCCCCACTCTCAGCCCCGCTCTCTTTCCTGAGACTCTCCATCCGCGACTCTCAGATGAACCCCACCTCCTCCTAGAGAAGGGCGATTGCTTCCCACCCCAGGCGGCCCTGGACCTCAGGCGCCCCCCCCCCCCAGCCGGGGACGTGGGCGTGCACACTCACATCCACGCCCGCACACCTCACACCACGTAGCATCCTGGGGCCCACCTGCCCCTGACCCACCTGATGGAAGGGGGGCTGGGAAGGACAGTACAGGTGCTGCAAGGGGGGCTGGTAACAGTACATCCCAGGGCCAGTCTCCAGAGCTGGGGGCTTGACCTTGACTTCTGACCCCTGCTGGAAGAAAAAAAAAACATGACCAGGCAGGGCCTTGGTTTTCCTCTTCCCTCTCTTCTGTGGTTTTGAAACTTACACGAAAGCAACCTCTACTCTGCCTTCCCCAAAGCTTAGTCCTAGAGACCAAATGGAGAACAGAGAAGGTCAGGGATTTTCCTGAGGGACCTCAGCAGGTTAACAGTGGATCTGGGACTGGAATCAACAGCGGTCCCTACCCCGCACCTCACTTCAGGTGAGAGGCAGAGGCCAAGCTGTCCGGTGGCGGGGGGGACCTGGGGGGACTGGGGGGCCCATTTGACAATGGTCACAGTGAGGTGGGCTGGGCTCAGAGATCTCTCTGGAATAGCACAAGGATACAGGGCCTGATCCCACGCATCAAGCCTGGCTTGGGGTCTGCTTGCGTTCAGCGCTGCCGGCCTCTCGGAGCAGGACTGTGAAGGACACCTGGAAAAGTCTACCGCTCTAAAATTCCCGCTGCAGAGCCCTAGTAAGGGGAGCACAGGAAGTGGCCAGACAGGTTAGCCCAGCTGGTGACCCGAAGCCCTGCCCCCTCCTCCTCGGCAAAGCCCAGGGAAGCTCGGGCAAGCTCTTTGGGGGGTGCTGCTGAGTCCTCCCCACTCTATCTCCCGGCCATCCTCAACTCAAAGGCCTTAGCTGCCTGCACCGGGGAGTCTCCCCCATTGCCGATCTGCATAAGCCCATCGCTCTCTTTCATCCTGGAACCTGTAGCTGCTGGCGGCCAGGCTCTGGCTTCCCATGGGTGGTGAGCTCCCCATGGGGCCCGCAGAGTCTAGCACAGGGCTCTGCCGGGAGTAGAGTCTGAAGGAGTGCACAGCTAGGTACTGGAAGGTGAAGAAGGCCAGGAGGAGGGAGACCACACTCTTCCTGGGCTTCCCGGAGGGGGCGAGGGACAGGTTGGGGGACCAGCATCTGGGCCCCGAGGGTCAAATCACCTGTCAGCTCTTTCTGGATGTGCCCTGGGGTTGCTGATGCAGAGATAGGCCTAATCATAGAATCTCAGGCCTGCAAGGGCCAACAGCGCGAGCTCCAACCTCCTCATTTGGAAGATGATGGGGCTGAGCCCACTGAGGGGAAGTGACACGTCCGAGGTCACCCAGTGAGTCGACCAGCTAGCTATGATTCTCTGGGCCCGAGCTCCTCTCCGCCGTGCAGGGGGGAAGGGAGTGGGCTCACATCTCAGCCTCGCTTCCTACAGGGTCAAAGGACACCTGGGGAAAGTCACTCGACGTCTCTGGGACGTCGGTTTCTTCAGCCGCAAAATGGGGATAGTGGGAAGACTTTCAAGGGTTGTCGTGAGGGTTGTATGGGGCACTTGAGAGAAGAGAAAGCCTCCAGCATGGTGCCCAGGGGCTGGCGGCGCGTGGTTCTGAGGGGACAGTAGCTAATAAGATGACCCCCTCACCATGAGCAGCTATCACGTTCAGTGGGCCTGAGGAGAAGCGCTCAAAGGGCCCCAGAACAAGGGCCCCATCTTGGCCCCAGCTGGTCGGTACCCAACCCCTTCTCTATCTTCCAAGACTGGGAATCGGGCTGGGGCGGGGGTGGCTGGGGGGTGGAGTGGGAGCCCGTCTGAGAACAAGAGGTGAGGAGCTGGTGAGTATGTGAAGCCGGCCCAACCCAGCCTGACCTGCTCAGGGCTCACTACCTCGGGGACCTCCAAACCTCCCTCGAGCTTTCCTCTTCCCAGGGCATCAAGCCGGTGAGGCCGGTCCTCTTTTAAAATGAGGCCCAGAGAGGTTAAGTGACTTGCCCAAGATCACACAGCCAGTGGGTATGACTGTGGGAGGAAATGCCGACTTTCCAAGGTGCTTTCAAGGTATTTCTATGCATAGATAGACCCAGGCCTCCCCTCTCTGGGCAAAGAATAGGGCGGGGAAGTGTCCTCTGAGAAACCGGAAGCCCTCTCTCAACCCGTGTAGGCTGATGCTGGAGAGGGAACCCTGTGCCCTCTGGCTCCTCCCTA
>CM052804.1:36371099-36433041 GCA_028533885.1 Nasua narica | reverse complement strand
CCCCCCCCCCCCCCCCCCCCCCCCCCCCGCCATGTCCCCAGCTGACCTGGAGGCCAGCTGACCTGGAGGCCAGAAGGAAGCCGAGACCCCAGCTCTCTGAGCTTGTTGCTTCCCTGGCGCCCACAGACCCTGAGTCCGAGAAGGGAAAGGTCTGGGAAGGGAAGGGAAGCTTCTGGGAACTAGGACCCCTGAGGTGGGCGGGATGCCCACCGGCCACTGGTACTCACCAGGACTTGGGGGCTGTGCTCTTGGCTGGGGTAGGAGAGCCCGTTGCACCAGGCCTCAGCTGAGAAGCCAGGCAGGAAGGCCTCAGCCTCCCCCACATCCACGGGGATCTCCTCGAAGGCCTCAAGCGCCCCCGGGGTCTTAAAGGAGTGTCCATCGAGGGCCAGGGCGGTCTGGGCCTCGGGGAAGACGTCCTCATGGAAATGCCGCTTGTATGGGTGGTAAGGCCCATGGCCGCCCTTGAGGAAGCGCCCGGGGCTGCTTGCTGGGCCCTCCTCAAAGCCGAAGCTGGGGTACTTGTCTGAGGGCGAGAGCCGGAAGGGGCCCGGGCCCGGGCCGGCTGGGCAGTGGACTTGCTCGGGGCCTGGTGATGCGACGCTGGGGCTCTGTGGGGGCAGCGAGGATGCCCTCTCGGGGGGGCCGTCGGGCACAAATGATGAGCAGCTGAAGCCGGCAAGCTTCTGGGGTGGACAGACGGTAGAGAGCCCATGAGTGGAGGCTGGACCAGGACCCTGCTCTGGGCTAGGGCAACAGGGTCTGCGGCTGAGCTCGGGGGGGCCCCCAAACGGTCGAGGGGACATAGACTGCCCTTGGAAGCCCTAATCTGATGAGGGGACTCTGCTCTTGGATCTGAGGTGCCCCGAGTCGGAGGGACGCACAGGGAAAGCCCCAGAGCGAAGGGGTGAGCAGAGGCCGGCATCCGAACACTTCTGAATCTTGGAGTCAATGGGTACTTCGCTCACTGCTGGAAGGGACAAGGCAGATCCCAGGAGGTCCCGGGGGGGCGGGGAGGGGGGACTGGTCCAGCTGCTGCTGGGCCGCCCTCGGGCCGAGGTGCCGGGTACTTACGTTCTGTGGGGCAGGCGAGCCTGGGAGGCCCGGTGCCTGCATGAGGTCCCCCTGGGGCTCGCCCTCCAGTCTGGTGGGGCCGGGCAGCGTGGCGTCAGGCCGCGACGGGAGGAGCGACACCATCACCCAGTCCTGGCCTCGAAGAAAGCCGGCTGTGATGAGAGTGAGGACCAGGGTCCTGGGGTGACCAACCCGAAGCTCACCCCTCCGCTCCCACCCCATCCCTGGGCTGGAGCCCTCACTCCAGCCGGACATCTGGTGAGACAGAGACAGACAGACAGAGAAACATCCGAGACAGAAGGAAGCAGATAAACAATGGGAGACAGAGGAAGAAAGCATAGAGGGAAGACTGGAGAGAGAACAAAACACACCAGGTGGGAGACCTCCCACCCCACCCTTTCAGCCCCAGGAGGGAGAGCTGGCTTCTCTGGGGCCCAGCTACGGACAGTCCCCTCGAGACCCTGCCTCCGGCCCCTATCTCCCCAGGGAGGGACCCGGCTAGGTGACCACGGCGAGCCGCCTCTGCTCAGCAGCTGGCCAGGAGGCCGGTCCGGAGAGAAGGGGGAGCTGGAGAGAGTGGGTCAAGCCCCGAGCCTCGAGCCTCGGGCGGGAGTGACCGTCATGCAGCAGGTGACCCAGCCCTCCATAGAGGCGGGGCCTGTCACCAGTGCCACTTCAGGGACTGGCGTGCCCAGTGTGCCCCTGGGGACTCGAGGGGACCTGGCTGCCTGGTGGCCCTGTGAGCCTGGCCAGGGCCACTGGGCGACGTCCGGCACGAGCTGTTCCTCCTACCGCCTCCACACTGCGTCTCGTACCTGTGACCTTGTACAGGTCCCTGACCTTTTTTTTTTTTTAATATTTCATTTTTAAGTAATCTCTACACCCGACGCGGGGCTCGAACTCACGACCCTAAGCTCAAGAGTCACGTGCTCTACCAACAGAGCCAGCCTGGCGCCCCCAGGCCACTGCCCTTTCTGAGTTTTGGTTTCACTATTTGAAAAACTAGGGGCTCATAGTAGATGATAGCAGATGTTAGCTTAGGGCTCTTTCTGCTCTGACCTTCTAAAAATGCAGAACCTTGTCCCCGGCACAGCCCAGGGGTTGAGAGGACTTAGGTCCAAGCCTTTTCTTGCTAGCTGTGTCAGGAGAGCTCTCTGAGCTTCGACCACCATCATCTACAGAGCTGGGAGAGAAGTAGGGCCTCCTACCGAGGGATGCTGTAATAAATGAAATCACACACAGGGCGCGTTTTGCACAGTGCCTAGCATATCCTAAGTCCTCTCTAGATGCCTGCTCTTGTTATTAATATCCTTATTAGTGCAGCCTTCCTATTCCAACCCTCAGCTTTCTGCCTTCCTTCTCCACCACCTGCCAAGGATAGTTCCTCTGGAATGTAATTCTCTTTGCCAAGTAGTCTTGGATAAAGCCCGCCATTGGCTGAGGGCCTGCCGACGGCTGGCCTCTGTGTAAACAATTTGGAAAATTATCTCACTGGTTTGTGAGAACGAACCCATAAGGGAGGTGCACTCTTAAGCCCACTTTACAGCTGAGGAAATTGAGGCTCAGAAGAGTTATGTGACTTGCCCAAATCACACAGCAAATCCTTAATAGAGTCGGGATTCGAACCCAGGTCTGTCCACTGGGCTCCTCATATGGCTTCTTTCTTTGGTGGGGGCCAGAGTGAGTGTGGGCTAAGCTGGGGGGGGGGCAACAAGAAAAGAGTGAGGTTCACACTCACTCCCTCCTACCGGAGACCTCTGGCAAGCAGATCAGGGTAACTGTGCATTTCTCAGGCCGAGCCCCCCCGCCCCCCGCCCCAGGGGTGCTCCGGGGGGGACCCGCGGTGTCCAGCGTGGGGTCGGCATGCCGTCGAGGAATGAACTATCTCCTCCCTTTGCTTGGGGGTGCCATGGACAAGGAAGGGAGGGCATTTGCCTCAAGTCCCTCCGGGGATCAGTGGCAGAGGGGGCTCGTAGCTGGGCTCCAGGTGGGGGCTGCAGGGAGGCTCTCCCGCCCCTTCAAGAGTCCCTACCGCCCCTTCTCCGTGTCCCGGCGCCCTGCTCAGTCACGATGCTAAATGCGGCGTGACCGGGGAAGCGCCGAGCTGGCCGTAACTGGACACCACAGCACAGCGGGCATGGGGCCCGGGGTGCAGGGCAGCCCATCTCTGGCTCCGCATGACCGCCGGCCCGGCCCCCTGTTTTCCGGACAGCTCTGGGATGGCTGGGGCCTGCCTGCCTCGCCCCGATCTGGCCCGGAGCTGCTTTTCCAAGCCTCCTCCAGCACCTCCAGAGGCAAGGCCGGGGGCCCTTTCGGCGCCCCCCAGGTCTCGGGCTTCGGAACCCATGGGGCGGTCGGCGGTCGCGCCCCTCTGCTGAGGCAAATGGTATGTGGTTAACAGCAAGGGCTTTAGATTTGGTCTGGCCTGACTTTGAGTCCCAGCTGTGTCATTGCCTGGCTCCGTGATTTTCAAAAAAAAAAAAAAAAAGTGTGATTCTTTGTATCTTGTTCCTCTGATGAATGGGGCTTGTGGGCCTGTCTCCCAGGGTCATCATGAAGATGAAGGGAGACATGTGTGTAAGATGCCCGGCCTATCGCCAACGTTCCAGGACACATGTCATGCGTTTAGCCTTACTGAACCCGGCCTCTAGTTTCTCCGATGGTCCTGCGGCTTCGGGCCTGGCAGGCCTGGGGAGATCGGCCAATGACCCCCAGAAGGCAGCTGCCGTCTCTGCTTGGCCTGCACTCAGCCCGGCCTCCGGGGGCTCAGAGCCCAGCTCTGCTCCTCTGAGATGCGAACCTGAGGAGACCACACCTCCTGCTGAGGGCCTGACCTTCCCGGAAGCTCCCCCCCCCCCCCCAAAGCCTCTGCCCCAGCCCCAGCCTTGCATCAACCTCTACGTCCCAGGACATCATCTGGAGCCCTGGCTGACTTCCTAACCTCAGAGACCTCAACAGAAGGCTATAGTTCACACTCAGCCCTATGATGTCCGCGGACGTGGCCAAGCCCCCAGGGACAGGCTTAAAACTAGGGAGTGTGTACAAGAGCTCAGACGCCCACCTGCCCTGGAATGGCCCTCCGTGCCGGGCTTCCTCTGGGTTGGTTTTATAGGGGACCACTCCTGACTCAGTGGTAACCCTCCTGGTCGTGTCAGCCCAGACTCTGTTTTACGAATGAGGAAAGGAGGCCCGGAGAAGAGGTCCGATGACTTGCCTAAGGCCACACAGCCCCCAAAAGAGGGGGTCCCCTGCCAACTGCACCCAAAAGAGGCCGGGCAGGGGAGCCTGGGTGGTTCAGTCGTTAAGCGTCTGCCTTCAGCTCAAGTCATGATCCCAGGGTCTTGGGATCGAGCCCCACATCGGGCTCCTTGCTCAGCGGGAAGCCTGCTTCTCTCTCTCCCACTCCCCCTGCTTGTGTTCTCTCTCTCGCTGTGTCTCTCTCCGTCAAATAAGTAGATAAAATCTTAAAAAAAAAAAAAAGAGGCCGAGCCGTGGGGCTCTGATCGGTGTATATGGGGGACTCCTGTCCAGCATAGGGAGGAGGTCACTGTGGGGAGAGGGAGGGGGCTGCGTTGGTCCCTGACCCCTCCCTGGAATAGTCCTCAGTGCCCTTGAGGTTGGATGATTTAGTTCAGAAGCTCTAGGGTCACGATTGGATTTGAATCCCAGGAACAGTGGGACTTCGGTTGGGCAAGGTGCTTCACTTCCGTCCCTGGGCCTCAGTTTCCTCATCTGTAATAGAGGGCTAATAATACATACCTCTCAGAAGGACTAGATGAAATATTGCTTGTAAATAGCTTAATGCATAGTACATACTCAATAAATAGTAGCTATTAGTAATAATTAGCAGTGGGGCAGAGTTAATTTAAAGCATGAGCTCTAGGGGTGGGGGAAGGAGGACTCCCCCTTCTGTCCCCACGATATCTTCCGCCAGCCCTAGTGGAAGCTAAACTTCCCTCCCCTTGACTCTCTGGCCTCAGAGATCATTCCCCTGTGGTAGATAGAGCCGGGGTCCGTAGAAACCCCCAGGGAAGGTGGAGGGTGGGGAGGGCTTTTCTATTGCTTTGGATCCCTCGGGCGGCTTCACTAGTGGCTCCAATCTCCTGAGCCTGGCATCCGTATTCAGAGGGAATCTTGGAGTCTAACCTCTATCCTACCTGCCTTGGTTCCGAAGAACACGATGGGATGTGTGCGTGTGCAAATAGCCCCAAACCCATGGGGGAGGGGAGGTCCAGTCAGCTCTCCTCCTCTCTCAGATCCCAACAACTACCAGAAATGGCCACCAAGACCCTGCAGCTTAGTGTGGGCCTCCTCGACCCACAGCCTGCCCCCTTCCAGGGTCTGGGCCAGGGCTCTCAACGGCGGACTGTGCCCTGAGGTCCCTTCGACTGTAAGGAAGACCATCCTCCCGACTCTCTGTCTATAGAGCAGCCTGCAATTTACAAAGCACTTGTATCTGTCATCTCCTTGGTTCTCCTTCTGGCCCAGAGGGTAACAGGCCGTGGTGTGCTGGGGACAGCTGTGGTGGTCTTGCCGGAACCAACTGTGCCCACGTCTCTCCAGCTGCTCGAGCCATCAGATCAGCCCGGATTGGCCATCGTGGAAGCGTGTGCCCACGGACATTAGCAAACACTACAAATCAGAGAGCCTTTTTTTTTTTTTTTTTTGAGAGAGAGCCGGTTGGAGAACATTGACCAGTAGAGAAGGCAAAGTCACTAACCCCATTTTTCAGAGGAGAAAATTGAGGCGCAGAGAGAGGAAGGAACATGCCCAGTGCTCCACAGCTACAACCGAAAATCCCATCTCCTGATTCTCCGGCCGCCGGTACCCCAACCACACCCCCAAACACACAGCACTCCGGAGGTGCAACTCTGGCCAAACAGGGTCCGGAGACCAGTTTAGTAGCTCAGCATCCTGTCTACCCTCGCCTGTCCGAGCTACCTTTCCTCTGTCCATGACCCTCGGAGAGTCGCGGGGTGCGGCTGGGGCTGGAAGAAGGAGACTTCCCTTCCCTGGGGTCAGAGGGAAGGCAGAGCAGAGTCCCCGCTCCCTAACCCGCGTGGGGAGCACGATGGGAAGAAACTCCCCAGAAAGCACGACAGCGGGCACGACAAGGAGCATTACTGCATCTTTGGTGTGGGCCCGTCTCACAAACAGCCAGGCAGGCCCCCTCTACCCAGCGCATCTCCCCACTTCTCAGAGACCCTTCTCCCTGTGCCTTAGGACTCTGGCGGAAGGGGCCATTTGGAAGAAGTGGGGGGCGGAGGACCCCCTGCTTGCTGGTTGCATGACCTTGGCCAAGTCACTTCCTCTTTCCATACCTCTGTTCCCTTATAAGGGCAATGAGGGGTCTCGGCCACTTGCGTCTGAAGTTGCTGAGGCTAGTCCTGCCTTCCGAGGCGTCACGTCCACGGAGCTGTCAGTGGGGCCTTGCCCCTGCCCTGCCTCCCGGAGGGACCTCCCTGACAAAATCCTCCAGTTACAGCTGGGGGGAATTATTATACCCCCAGAAGAGGATTTATTATCCTCATTTTACAGATGAGGGGACTGAGGCTCCAGAGCTTAACCCGACTTACCCGAGTTGGCCCAACTACCAAATCATACGACCCCCCCCCCCCAGGATTTAGACCCGGGTTTCAGAGCCACTGGGCCTAACCACGACACTCCCCGGCCTCCGCTCAGGGACCCCTGGGAGCCAGAGTGGCGGGCTGGGGGCAACGTTGGCGGTTCCCCTGGGAGGGTCTGTGTCCCTGCGTCCTCTGTGGGCAGCTGAGTCACAGAGGACACTGAGGGCCCTTCCTGGGCTCTCCGCACGCTCCCTCCCACTGGGCAGCCTCCCGCCCGCCCTTTATGAGCGAGGTGGAGATGGCAGAGTTCCGCCTTAATGGTTTCTGTCACTGGCTCGGGCAGCATGTTTTATGAGAGGTGGGGCCCGGGCCTGGTGCTGCCGGTGGCCCCACCCGGGGCCCCGCCTGCCCGGCCGCTGGGAGGGGGCCCTTGGAGCAGCTCGGTAATTACCTAGCTGGGGGAGGCCGCGAAGGGCCCCGGGGGGCTGCTCCCGAGGCTCGAGCACCCCAGGATACCGGGAGCGCGAGGGTGCCAAGAAGGAGGGAGTTTCTCCATCCTCTTGTTCCATCAGGTCGGGGGCCTCAGAAGCTGAAATTCTGGCCCCTCTAGCTCTTCACCCTGCCTCAGTTTCAGGAAAAAGGGTCAGCTGCCTCTGAGATCTGATTAAAGTGCTTTGAGAGGCAGCCTAGGGACAGAAAGGGCAAGAGGAGAGCAAAGGAGGAAGAGCGATAGTGTCCCCGCCACGGGATGCTTTCCTCAAACCTGAGCCGTGGACACCCGCTGCTGAGCCGTTCCCATCCCCCAACACAGAGCTGTCCCAGAGCCACTGCAGTCATTCCCCTGTGGCCGGAAACGTTCTGGTCCTAGACTAGCCCTGGGTGTGCCGGTCCTGGGAAAGCACTTGAGCCACCTTCCATGTCTGGGGCTGACCTGGAAGTTCTTCCAGATATCTAACCACAGTCCCCCTTGTCATCTGAGTCCTCCTGCCCTGTCCTTCCCGCCATCCACCAAGGGACCTTCCAGAGGCAACCGACTCATCCCTTCCCTGGGATGGATCTCAGCCTTCGCGTGGATGCCCGGCTCCAGCAGCTTCTTATTTCGCCCCACTCTCCTTTGCTCGGCATCCTTTCCCTTCCACCACCCCTGGCCACCTCTGAACAGCTTCCCATCCCTCTGGCCCATCCCCAGCCCTGCCACCCAGCTCTGGCCCCAGAGGAGCTGAACCCAGGCACTCACAGCGGGCTCGGGGCCATGGCTGCCCTCGTGGCTTCGGGGAGTCATTCAGCCCAGCAACACGGGGGGGAGCCTCCATCGAGGTATAAATACTCCCACAAGCCTGGACCGGCCCCCTGCCTGAGGGCTGGGGCGGGGCTGCCTCCCCAGGCCAGGCAAGCAGGTCACGTGCCCCATAAATGCCACAGGACCACAGGCCCTTCCCAGCAGCCCTGGGGAGACCAAAAAGGGGCCTGATCTTTCTGGATAGATGGACGACGGACGGATGGATGGATGGATGCAGTTTACAGATGAGTGGATGGACAGATGGACGGGTGGATAGATGGACAGATGGCGAGACAGACGGATGGATGGACGGGGGACAGATAGACCTGCCTGAGGATGTTCATTTGGTAGACGGGAAGGAAAAGATGCTTGGTTTTAAGGAAATAAGAAATGCCACCCTTCACGCTCCCATCCATCCCTTTTTGAGATGCACTTCTTCCCAGGACCCCTTTTCTCCTAGAAAAGACTGTCGACCTAGTCGGAGTCCACTGGCTCTCCTGGGTTTTCCCTACTCCTTAGATGCCCCTTTCTGGTGACCTAAACACCCCAACCCCCAGAGATCTTTTGCTCTTACTCTTGAAGGTCATTCATGGTCGTTGGCCTTTTCCTCCCTCCTGCCTACTCCGGAGTCCAGGCTTTGAGGCTGGGAGCCCACCCCGAGATCTTGCTCCCAGAAGCAAGGTCAGCTCACTCGCCAAGGTTAGCAGGAAGAGGAGGAGCAAAATTCTCAATTCCAAGAACACGAGCCCCTTAGATGGGCAACTTAGGGAGAAGGTACTCCTCCCCCTCCCCCTTTCCCCCAGGGGTTTTTAAAGGCATGATTGGGTCTGATGGCGAGAACAGGCTGGGCAAGGGACTCGTAGGTAGACAAAGAGACCCGGAACCACTGGGGGCTTGACCGGAGAGCTGGGCTCCTGGAGGGTGGGGACTTCTCACCTGCTAAAGCCCCCCCCCCCCCGGGGCGGGGGTGGGGCAGTGTGCAGAAAGCAGCGGTCCGAGGCCCCAGATACTGATTTCCAGAGAAGTGAGTTCCTTCTAAACCTCAGTCTGCCCAACTGTGAAAGGGGCCCAAGAGTGGATAGTGAGGTGGGGAGTGATGGAGGGAGCAGGAGGATTTTTCACAGATTACGAAGTATGGCCTCATTCTCCCTTACGGCCAGCTTCCTCCAGCCATGCATGCTGTCTGAGGAGGGGGCAGGGGGATGCCAGCCTCTGCCCACCGATTAGCTCTATAGACAGTCCTGTGTCCAGAAGTCACTCGGTGAACCTGCGGTCCCGTCCCCAGCCTCCCGCGGGCTTCATGGGCTGAGACGCTGATGGGCTAGGGTGTGACCGGCAGCTGAGGAACGGGGCCATAAGACCCATAGGGATGACTACAACCTCGTCCTACCTCATCCCTGAGCCTGGCCTTTGTCATCTCAGAAGCCCCCGGCCGCCCCACCAAGCTCCCCCTGTTCCCTTACATGGAGTCCTTCCGACCCAGGACTCCACAAGTGTCCTTTCCCAGCTCTGCCATCAGCACGGGCTAGCGAGGGAATGAACCTCAGTGCCTCCTGTATTAAATGGGATCGTCTTTGCCCTACCTGGCTCTCCTGGCTCTCCTGGAGACCGAAGGAGAACTCGGAAAATCAAAATGGTTGGAGGAAGCTAAACTGACACCATTTTTTCCCCGGGGGGCTCCTGCCTCCTCCCTTGAGGTCCTGGGCTCACGGGATCTCAGGAAAGGGTTTGGGGCCGACATTGTTCCCCCTTCAACCATTGGCCTTCCCCGGGGTGTTCCTGATGGGGGAGGTTAATAGTGCTCACATCCAGCTGGTGGGTCCCTCTTTGCCCATCCACCCTAGTGGGGGCTCGGGACCCCCAGCCTCCTTGGGCCAGGGGCCTTTTGTGCTCTGTACATCTCATTTCAGAAGGGCTGCTCATTATTACCAGTCTATTTTCATGGGTATGAATTCTGCCACCACAATACCGACCTAGTACCAGACAAGTACTTCAGGGCACAGCCCCTCCTCCCTCGTCATCCAGAGCCCGTATGCATTCCTAACAAGGCAGGCAGCGAGCTAACTGCTTGAGTTTACCCAACTGGAGAGAAAAGAGCGCTGGAAGGCCCTCCCAGCCAAGTCCCTGTCCACCTGACAGATGAGGAAACTGAAGGGATTGTGGAAGGGATTGTTCTCTGCTACGCAGGTATCTGGGTGCCCGTCCTTCCTCCAGGCACCGGGGCTGCTGGCTGAGTGCCCACTCACTCCCTTGCCCATCTGAGAAGGATGCAGAGAAGCAATCCCTTCTGGGGGGAGTTTCTCTGAAGGCATCTAGCTTGTGGGCTCCAGCCCCCACCTTTCTCCCCTGAGCATCTCCAGGTTCCCCTCTGGGGCTTGGCACTGTCATCCCAAAGACCTTTCTCTCCCAAGCCCTGCCCAGCTCGGAGAGACTGCGCATGCTCCCGGGAAGGCTCAGAGAGGCCGAGCCTCCTCTCCAACACCACATGCTCTGTGGGGCCCAACGTGGGCTCCAGCCACCCCTCCCGGAAGGAGCTGGGGACGTCTCCGACGGTGAACACTGCTGCGTGGGCTCTACTAAGATCACTCTGGCTCTGCCAAGGGGGAGTCTGATTATTGGGTTTTCTGAGCATGGTGGGGTGTGTGTGTGTGTGTGTGTGTGTGTGTGTGTGTGTGTGTGTTGGTGCCCAGGCTGGCTGTCACTTGTCAGAAGCAGTAGTCTCAGACCAGAGAAGTAGGGCTTCAAGCTGACTGACCAAGCATCTCCCCACGAGTCCGGGGTGGAGGTTAGGGGCAGACCTCCCAGGGGGCTCTCTGGTTGTCTCCAGGAGCTCTTGAGGGGCGCCCAGGCCCCTGGAGCTCCCAGAGTAGCCAGGAGAGCAAGGTTTCCCTTGCTTTCTGTGACTCACAGCTAGCTTTCGAGTCAAGTTCCTTGAGCGATCACGATTCAGCTAATTCTCTCCCTGGCCCCATTCATCTGAGCTGACTAAGCATAAGAGGCACAGGCGAGGTAGAGACCCGGGGATGCTCACGACAGCAGTCATCCCTAAACAACCCAGCGGGCCTTCTGGCTTTGGCCTCTGTCCATCTCCCCGCTTTGGGCCTGGCCGTGCCTAATTGCATTGGTCCCACTTGCGGCCCCCCAAGAAAGCTTGCTGCTACCTCCCTCTGGGGCGCTCTGGGCGTGTCTCTCCAGCTTCCCCCTCCGCCCGCCACCCACCTGCAATATAGAGAGCATCAGACCTCAACTCGTCCTGGTGCACTTGATCTCATTTTTACTGTTTGGCCGCCATCCAGCCTTGAAGGCCTGGATCGGCTCGGGAAGTAGAGGACTTCTCCGGGGATGACCCCATCCAGTCCTTTCTGTTCTAGCGGCATTGCTCTGGGCTTTTCCTAAACACTGGGAGAAGGGGGATTATATAGCAGGACCCAGTGGGGATGACGCTGAGGGGTGTTGGGCCTCGAGGGCGGTGGGGGGGAGTGTCTCTGGTGCACGGAGAGATCCGTGGGGATGGAAGTTGGATTTGGGGTTGAGGATGGGTGTGGGGCTGAGGAGGGGAGGTAGAGAGGGAAGAGGGGGCTGGGATCGTGGAGATGGAGGTGAAACTGGGAGTGCGGATGGGAGGGGAGGCGTTAGGGAGAGGCTGGGGGTTGAGGCTGGAGACGGGCACAGAGATGGAGGAAGAGGCAGTAAATCGGAAAGACCAAAATTATTCAGGGATGTTTGATGCTTCCGAGATGCACTCTCCCGGAGGTCATCTGGTCGTTTCCCTGCTCCTGGGCATGTTGCCAGCCCAACCACACCCATCCCAGATCAATGGTCGCCTCTCCACTCAGGAAACCACCTGCTGTGGTCACACAGTCCGGGCAAAACTCAGTTTATGGTCCCGAAACATGTCGTGAAGTCCAGCGTCAATCTCTCCTGCCTGCAGAAGCCAGTGTCAGCTTGCTGGAGTCCCCCCTGCAGGCCTAGCCGGGCTGGTGGGCTGTGACTGGGAAGGGAAGAGGGGAGGGCATGCCCGCGGGACCCCTGTCCCTTGCCTCCCTCTGTAATGGGGGAAGATCAGGGGAGGCGGGCAGAAGCGGCTCCCGACGGCCCCCACCTCATCAGAGTGTGGAGCTGGAGAGACCACGAGAAGGGCGGCGGGGCCATCCTGTCCTTTCCCGCACACCAGGTCTCGGGAAGTTTCAGTGTGGCTTAATCACAGTCTCTGGCCACATGCTTGAGCCCCGCGCACACGCAGGGGTTCTGCTGTTGCAGGAAGACACAAGCCGGAAGGAGGGAGTTAGACATCAGGGAGGACTTCCCAGCTGGGAAGGGTGGACAGAGCCCACGGGAAGGAAAGCAGATGGGACTCTCTTGGGGGGCTAAAGAAAGACCCTCCCTGAGACCAGGGTGTGGGTGGGGGCTGGCGTCCAACAGTCTCCCGGAAGGCAGGTGTCCCCGGTGGGCTTTCCCCCTTGTCTTTCACTTTCCCGAGCTTCCTCCCCCTCTCACGATGAATGGTGGAGGCCGTTGGTCGGGGGTAAGGTGATGGGCGCAGTTTGCAGGTTAGACAAAGATGGGGGAGCCGGGACCCCGCCCCTCATCTTTCTCTCCTCTAACCGAGAGCAGAATTGACAGGATTCTGGGGTTCCCTGAGCCCCTGGGAAATGAAGTCCTCTGAGAACTCCCTGGCATTCCCGGGAGAACAGGTTCCTGGCCCTGGGAGGCGAGCGAGGCGCCAGGCCTGGGGGGCCAGCATGCCTGAGCAGGCCCCGGAGGAGCCGGGAGCTGAGCTCTGCAGAGGCACCACGGGCGGGGCCGGGCGGGGAGCTGGGAGGACATGTGCCTCTCCCCATGGCACCTTCGCCCCTGAGGATCCCGAGCCTCCTCAGCCACCAGCGTGCCTCTGGCCCTGCAGGGCCCCCCCCGCCACGAGAGAGGGTCCAGGACGGGAGGTGCCACACCCCCCATCAGTGGGGGATGGCCTCCCACGGCCTGCGTCCTGCGGGTGGGACAATGACCGAGGTGGCAAAAGGGCCTGAGCCAGCCCCTACGGGGACAGGGCTGGAGCGCAGGGCCATACTTCCACTCTACCCTCCAGCCAGCCCCGAGGAGCTGGGTCTCATCGGTGGCGGAAGGCCAAGGCTATGGGTCAATCAGAGCAGTGACTTCCTGACTTCTGCGGAGCTGCGCGAACATCCTCCTGCAGGATTAGCAAAGCGAGGAAGGCAGCCCCACCTGGCCTGGGACCTGAGCGGCATCAGGGCCGGGAGAGGGATGAGGGGACTTCTCTGGGACGGGTCCTGTTTCCCCAGGTCCTTTCCCGCCGGCCAGCTGGGTCCGGCCACAGTGCACACACCGACATACCCCCCATGCCAACGCCCCCTCCCCCCCCATGCATAGGTGGAGAGAGAGCAGGTAAACACGCCCACTTGTCAGAGTCTGTGTTTTATCTAACTTGCTTCTTTGGACATTTAGGGAGGGCCTGGGGGACTCCCCGGGGAATGCCAGAACCTTACCTGATCGGGTAGGGGGTGGGGAGAAGCTGTGGGAGCCAGAGGGGGCTTCCTGCCCCCTTCCTGCCGCTCCAGCCATATCCCTAAGAGCCTTTGCTTGCCAGAACCCCAGTTCTACCCTTCAGGGGTCCCAGAGCTGCCTGCCCATTTCAGGTCTGCTCACCAGACCTCTTGATCGCACAGCTCTTGTGGGAGGGAGGCGTTCCCAGACCTCCGGGGGATTCTGCCTTGAGCTCCGCATCCGGCGCTGGGCACACCCCCTGTTTGCCACCTGCTTGCTTCTCCACCAGCTGGGCCATCTCCTTTCTGTGCCCCAGGCCTCTCCCCAGCCCCCAGGCGTCTAGACCCCAGCCCAGGCCGCCCAGAGACGTTGAGTGATGCCTGGATCAACACAGCCCCTTGGCACCACCCAGCCCCCCCGGAGCTGGGATCCCCCTTTTCTCCCCCAGAAAGCCACTACAGTTGGGAGTCTTTCAGCTCTTGTCTTCCGGTCCTAGCATTGCCGAGTCCTCGTTTTCTCCCAGCACGGGGGTGGCTCAGCGCGGCCTCTCCAGCCACAGAGCCGCACACAAAATCCAACCAAGCCCAGAACCACAAGCCCCACTACAGTGAGAAGGGTTGGCGTTAGGCGGCCTGGGACAGGGACGAGGAGAGGGAGGAACACGAGGGAGGGGGTCCTCCTTGGCCTCCAGGCACTCACCCTGCTTCCTGAGTCTCCCTTCAGCAGCAGTGAGAAGATGGGGAGCACCCAGGGGCTCCCAGCCTCTCCCAGGGCCCGTTAAAAAGGCAAACTCTCCCCCCCCGCCCCCCACTCTGGCCCTGCCCTGCTGGCCTCCACGGCTCACTTGGGACCGGTCTCCTCTTACCTGCTCAGTGAAGCAGGTCGGCGTGGGGGCCCGGGGCTGGGGGGCCAGGAGCTCCGTCCGCCTGTCAGTCTGTCAGCTTGGCCGTCTTGGGTCTGTGCTAACATCAGGTGAGGGGAGGCAGCGGCTGGGCGAGCCAATAATTATGATATCAGCTTCCCCTTGCCCCGAGGGGCCGTTGCCCAAACGGGGAGAAGAGCAAGGTGACTAAGAAGCTCGTTTGCTCCTTGACTCTCGTTTGACAGGTCCCGGCTCCTGCGCCCGCCCCAGCCGCACCCCGGCTCCCCTCAACCCCTCCCTCCGCCCGGGCCAGCCCCGGCCCCCAGTCTCTGCCAGCGGGCACGGCCTGTGGCCTGCGGAGGAGAGGGTTGTCCTGTGGCCCCCACCTGCACCCCAGAAAGGGGATGTCAGCCCCCACGGGTGGGGCCCAGGCCTGTCGGGACAGGCACACGTGTGTCAGGGGAGCTGGGCCACCACACGTATGTTCACGGAGCCTGCAAAGGGATCCCGGGGAGCGGCACTGCGTGGTGCTCGGGCTTCTCTGGGGCCTGATGGGACCAGGCAGGGGCGGCGATCCCTCGAGGACCAGGATCGAACACAGACGTGCGGAGAACTATCTGCCCACTGGGTCCGGTCCTCTGTCTCTCCGGTCCCTCGGATACCTTCAGGGCGTCTCCTCGTGGGTGGGGGTGTGTGCGGGCGTGGGCACCCCAAGGTGGATGTGCACACGGCTCCCCCCGCGTGTCTGTGCGGGGGTCTGTGACCCTACATCCTAGGTCTATAACCTTTATTTATTTATTTATTAAAAATTTATTTTTATATTTTTTAAGATTTTATTTATTCACTTGAGAGAGAGAGAGAGTGACACACAGAGAGAGAGAGAGAGAGAGAGAGAGAGAGAGCACAAGCAGGAGCCGGGGACTGGGGGGTGAAGACGAGAGGGAGAGGGAGAAGGAGACTCCTTGCTAAGCGAGGAGCCCCACCGACATGGGGCTCGATCCCGGGACTCCAGGATCATGACCTGAGCCGAAGGGAGACGCTTAACCGACTGAGCCACCCAGGCGTCCCTGTCTGTGTCCTCTGGTAGGCCATCTCTGCCTGTGCTCCGGATCAGCAGTCTTGGTCTGTGTGTGTAAGTGTGGGTCTGTGCAGGAGGGAGATGGGGGGTGGCCCTTGGTCCTGGATCATGATCTCAGAGCCACTCTTTATGTTCTGGGGGTTGGGAAAAGAAATGCACATGACTGTGACCCTGATTCTGGCCCCTCAGTGTGCACTTGGAGAGTGGGGTGCCTGGTGAGCCCTCAGAATTGGCCCCCACTGCTCCCCTCTGAACTCTGCTCCCCGCCTCTGCCCCTCCAAGTCCTGTCCCCACCTTCCTTTTTCATCTTCTTTGCCCCACCCCTGTCTCCTGTCCCTGGCCATTCTTTCCCTCCCCACCTTCCCTACTTGTCCTGGTTTCTAAGCCCGCTTGGAACTCTTCCTGGAGCTAAAGGCTGCAGAGACCTAGTGGCGATCTGCTGCCCAGCAATGCCTGGGATTTGGCTTCTGGCCTGAGGGTCTGGAGAGGGCCGTTCCTCCCCACTTACTCCATCTCATTCCGAGGAGGGAGGTGAGGCTGACCTTGGCTGGGGGCTGGTGGCGGTCATCTGTCACCAGTGTGGAGGAGACTTAAACATTTGGAGACTTCCTGGTCTAAGCAGGGAACAATCATTGCAGAAAAGAGGGCGCTGAGATAGATAATGATGAACCCATCTGTGAGGGACGGTTAGCTCTGTGACCCTCCACACTTACCACTTGAGTCTCAGGTTCCTCATCCGTTAACAAGGGAATAATATTATTTACTCATAGGGATGCCTGGGTGGCTCAGTTGGTTAGGTGGCTGCCTTCAGCTCAGGTCATGATCCCAAGGTCCTGGGATGGAATTTCGCATCTGGCTTCTTGCTCGGCGGGGAGCCTGCTTCTCCCTCTGCCTGCCACTCCCCCTTCTTGTGCTCTATCTCTCTCTCCCTAGCAAATAAATAAATAAAATCTTTAAAAAATATATTATTTATTCATAGACTTGTGGCAAAGATTAAATGAGATCATGTTTAAAGTTCCTAGTGCAATGTCTGGTATACAGTAGATTCTCAATAAATGTGTCCCCCCTTTCTCTTCCTCAGGCCTGTTGGTGGTGGGTGGGAAAGGAGGACGTGCTGGTTTGCCCACCTGGATGTAGGAATTGTGTTCTAGGGCTAGAACAGGGGCCCTGACTCAATCCACCTTTCTCTGGGGCTCATGTTAGCAATCAAAGTTCTGTTCCTTTGGCCTAACAAAAAAATGGAGCTTCACAATGAAAGAACAGCTGTCTGGACCTTCTTGTGTGTTTGTTACTGCTCCTCTCTGGTGTATATGGGGCTAATTATTATTTTAGACTTATGGGTATTTCCATATGGATTCCCTGGGCACAGAGAACCATGAAAGCTATTAACTGGAGTCTGCTCTCATTGCTGTCAATCAGCATTATTCTAAAGATGCTAACCAGTGCAATAAGATAAGAAAAAGAAATAAGGGACATAAATATGAGAAGGGAAGAGGCAAAACCTTCAAAAATTGCAAATGATATGATTGCTTACTTAGGAAATCTAAGAGAGTCACCTAAAAAGCTATGAGAACTGGGGCGCCTTGGTGGCTCAGTGGGATAAAGCCTCTGCCTTCGGCTCAGGTCATGATCTCAGGGTCCTGGGATTGAGCCCTGCATCGGGCTCTCTGCTCAGCAGGGAGGCTGCTTCCCCTTCTCTATCTGCCTGCCTCTCTGCCTGCTTGTGATCTCTTTCTCTCTGTCAAAAATAAATAAAATCTTAAAAAATGAATAAATAAAAAGCCATGAGGACTAAGGAGAGAATTTAGTAAAGTATCAGAACATATGTTAAATATAGAAAACCCAAAATCATGTCTATGCAACTAAAATAGCCAAGTGGGAAATAAAAGGAGCCAAAAGATCCTATTCATAATAGTAACAACATTAGACAGTACCCAGGAATAAACTTAATAAGAAGTACATAAAATCTCCATGAAAAAAACAATAGAACTTTACTGATAGATGTAAAATAAAGCCTGAATAAAGGCAATCACAAGTTTCACAGTTCCACAGTTCCAAAGTTCCACAGTTCCTAAATGGAAAGGTCAATATAATATTGTAATGATGTCAGTTCTGCCCTAAATAATCTACAAACTGAATGTAACTCAGACCAAATCTAATCTTTCACCCCCTGAACTTGACATGCTGATTCTAAATTTTGGCAAAGAGTTAATACATGAGGATAGCCTAGAACTTTTGGAAAAGAAGACTAATAGGGAGAACTTGCCTCCCAGATTTCAAAATGTTCTAAAAGGGCTTCTGCAATTAAAACAGTGTGATTTTGGTGCAAATTAGCAAATAAATTAATGGAAGATAATAGAGTCCAGGATGCCTGGGATTTTTGAGAATTGGGTATATAATAACAAGTGTTCTAGGCAGCAAGAAAATGTAAAAAATGCAATGAATGGACTTGAGATAATGGGTTTTCCATTTGTTTGTTTTTAAGATTTTATTTATTTATTTGAGAAAGAGAGAGAGAAAGTATGAGCAGGAGGAAGGGCAGAGGGAGGGGCAGAGGAAGAAGCAGGCTCCCCACTGAGCAGGGACCCCCAGTGCAGGCTCCAGCCCAGGACTCTGGGATCATGACCTGAGCCAAAGGTAGCCCCCCAATGGACTGAGCCACCTTGGTGTCCCTGGATTTTCCATTTGAAAGAAATAAAGTTAAATCCTACTTCACACTATTCATTTAAAAAATCCAGATGGGGGGCATCTGGGTGGCTCAGCAGACTTTTTTTACTCAGCAGACTTTTCTATACCCATGGCTATACCATATGGGCAAAAACTTCTCTAGTTTTTCCACATAAAAATGGTGATATAACGGGCGCCTGGGTGGCTCAGTGGGTTAAAGCCTCTGCCTTCGGCTCAAGTCATGATCTCAGGGTCCTGGGATCGAGCCCTGCATTGGGCTCTCTGCTCAGCAGAAAGCCTGCTTCCCCTCCACCACCGCCTGTCTCTCTGCCTGGTTGTGATCTCTCCCTCTGTCAAATAAATAAATAAATAAAATCTTTAAAAAATAATAATAATAATTACAGAGTAGAGGAGGCAGTTTTTCAGCATGGCATCAAATCCAGAAACCATGAATGAGTATGTTGATAGACTTGATCAGGAAAAAGTTACAAATTTCAATAGAACAAAATATGCCATAAACAAAGCTAAATTATATATGGTAGAAAAAAAACCAGCCTGGAAGAAAGTGTTACAACATATATAATAGACAAAGAATTAATAATCAATAACATATAAAGAGCTCCTCTAAATAGATCAAATGATCATAGGAAAACGGGCCAAGGACACGAGCGATCAATTCAGAGGTAAAATACAAATGCCCATAAACAAATGAAAAAGATTTTTAACTTCCTTAAAAATCAAGAAAATGTAAATTGATTCGGGGCCCAAGGGTCCCAGAGGGGCTCTGATGGGATGCCAGGAGAGACTGGTTTTCACCTTTCTTCAGATTCTGCTTTTGATGGAGAGGTGAATTTTTTTTTTTTTCCATGGGAGACAGGATCCACCCCTGCCCTGGGATTGGGTGCGGGCTTTGGCTCCCTGTTTCTTTTGGGGAAGTACTACTTCCTCATTGCAGACCGTCTGGGAGTTGAAGCAACAGCCTTGGGAATTCAGTGTTTGCCGACGGCGAGGGGGATTTGTGAGGTCTTTCTTCTCTTTTCCACCTCCAGACAGACCCATTTTTTCCTTCTCTCATCATATGGGCCCCTCAGAGTTCTCTCCTAGACTCAGAAAGTCTGTCCCGGTGTCTAACCTCAGCTCTAGGGGTTGCGGAGTTGGCTCTGCCCTCCTTGGAAAGGACTTGCATCTGGAGGTTTGGTCTTGCACATTCCAGCGCCCTCATTTCAGGGCCTGTAGGCATAGCCGGGCTCTGGCATGGATGGACTGTGGCTGAGTGTTGACATAGACAGGGGCCAGGGGGAAGCTCTGTCTCTCTGGACACTGGAGATCAGAACCCATTCGCTTGCCGCCTCTGAGCTCTGCCCAGGGCTGGGTTGCTTTGAGCCTGTATCAGCCCTAACCGGGGCTGGAAATCCCTGATGCCAGTGTCCGCCATGCTCCCATCCGTGTAAGACTCTGGTGACCCCAGGGAGAAGGAGGAGGATGTTTCCACCATAGGGAGCCCCATTGTGATGGAGGAGGGGCTCCCTCCATGCACCCCGTGTCAGGACTAGCTATCTTCTGTCTGCTTCTGTTTGTGTGAATTGGACTTGTCTCCCCAAAATGGATTCCCAGGACAGAGCCTGCCACTTCCCAGGCCTTCCAAGTCTCACTCCATTGGCAGGGGAAACATTTAAGACCATCCGCAGGGGAACTGAGCCCGCGGGGAGCCGCCCGGAGGCCCTGAGGCCGGAGGACCCCATGTCAGAGAAGGGTTGGAGAGGTCTGGGGTTAATCCGGGTGGGCTTCCTGGGGGAGAGCAGGCAGCTCCTTGGCTGTAGATGGCAGAGGAGCACTGGCCAGAGTTGTGGAGGGTGTGTGGCGGGGGCACCGGGTTGGGAGGTCTGAGCGTGATCTGGTTGGGTGACCCTCTGGGAAATTCAGGGAGTTTCCAAGCTGAGAGCGTTGTTGGGGGGGGGGGGATCCGGGAGGGAGGGAAGCAGGGAGGGACACAGCTAGAGTCCTGCTGGGGGAGAAGGACAGGCTTCTCCTGGCTAGTCTTAATCCCTCCTGCTTTAAGAAGCAAGGTTGCGGAGGTGGGGAAGAGCGATGCCAGAGTGTGTATGTGTGTGTGTGTGTGTGTGTGTGTGTCTGCATATAGACGAATGTCTGCGGCTGTGTCTGTGTTTTCGTGAATGACTGGGGTTCCGAAGGGCTGTAACTTTGCACACATGAGTGTCTATGCGTGTGTGTAACTGTGCGTCTGCGGGGACTCACGTCTATGCGTGTGTCTGTGAGTTGTTCTATGCCTCAGAGTCTGTGGCTCTGTGTACGCGCACGCATGTGTGGGTCGGTCTGCACTTAAAAGCAACTCTTCTGCATCTCTGTCCCGATCTTTCCAATCAGGCTGCTCCAAACTCTTGTCCCCGCTCTTCTTTGTCCTCTCCTCGCCCCCTCCCCTGCCTGAATTTGAGGACTCACCCCTTTGAATGCCTGCCCCTAGTAAAACCTCATGGTTCTGCTGACCATGACTGATGGGGCCCACCCCGGGGTGGAGGTTGTGTCTCTTCGGGCTGGCACCCACCAGAACCTCGGCCGTCGCAGTCCTACGCCATCCCTCACCCTGCACCCCCTTGCCATATCACTCTCCAGCCTGTACCGCCCACCTCTCCCCCTTCAGGAAACAACCTTCCATCGGAGACTTTGGGGAGACAGAGAAATCATAGCCTGAGCCCCCCAAGGAACCTATTCTGGATTTGAGGACCCTAACCCCCAGAGCTGCCCTTGACCTAAGGCCCAAGCCTAGATGAACCCAGAGGGTACAACGACCTTGCCTCCACCTTCCCCATCTCCCTAACCAGGGCTCCCTTTCCACCAGGCCAGTTTCTCTTTGAAAACTTGGCTTGATAGGTCTTCCATGGGACCCCCAGTCGCCTCTGGGGCTGGGGCTGGCTGACAGGAGGAGGGGGGAGGCAAAGGGGACACTCCCAGGACCCTAGGAAACAGAGGCAGGGGAAAAAGTAAGAGATGGCTGAGAAATCTGGGCCTAGGGGCCAAGCCTAAAGATGACATTGGTTCAAGGTCATACAGCACTTTGAGGGCAGTGTATCCAACTTCACCGCTGGGAGCAAGAAGTCCCCCCATGCCTCACTTTTCTTTTCTAGCAATAGGAAGTTTGCTCTCACTGGTTCTTGAGTCCCAGCACTGCGCAAATTCAGCCTCTAGGAGGCTCCTGGAGCCCCCCCCCCGCGCCCCCACCCCCTGCTCCCATTCTGGAAGCCACGCGAGAAAGGGTGCGGGTGCCCAGGCAGAGAGTGTGCAGCCCGTCGTCCCCGCGTTGCCCCATCCACCTGCCGCAGCCCTGAGTGTGCAGGAGGAGCTAGGGCTCCCTGCAAAAACCAGCCCTGGGCTGACAGGCCCTTCCTTCAAAGGCTGGCCCAGTCCGTGCCACTTTATTGCCTGGCTAATGACGGTGATTAGGCCGACAGGTGCTACCTGCCGCCTATGTCCACCCTCCTGCCCGCCAGAGAAGGATGGTTTTTGAACACCCGGGGGAGGGGGGGAGGCCTGTCCCGTGCTCTGACAGGGGATCCGCCACCCCGACCCCTCAACTGTCACCCCAGTGTTTGCCCGTCTTGTCCCCAGAGAATGCAGGGCCGAGCCGGTCCTCATCTGCTGGGGAATTGCTGTGTGGCCTCGGTCCCCATTTGGCCCTCTCTGAGCCGGACTGAGGGGGAAGTGGGTAGGTAGGAAGGGAAGGCGAGGATAGGGGGTGGGGGCGTGTGTCCCCGAGAAGCTCACCTCCCTTTCCCCTGCAAGGGCTGGACGGTGGGCACCCAACTAGAATCCAGAAGAAAGTAGTAGCAGAGGGCTTTCCTTGGAGATGAGCTAGGCCTGCTCCTTAAGCACCCACTGCATTGTGGGGAAATCACTGGAAAAATCCCACCATTCTGGAGGGGTGGGCCCACCACTCCCGGTTGGGGGGGTGCCAGAGCCGAGGGCCCCAGGTTGTGGGGGAGGGGGGCCTAGTGTGGGTCTGGGTGGGAGCCGTGATTTATGACCTTGCTTCATGAGCGAGGAATGCCAGCCTGGGGGGCTGGGGTGAGGGCGGAGCCTCCTGCCTGACACTCCTCATTCTGCTGGATGTTTGCCATGTCCTGTCAGGACTCTCTTGTCCCCTGGGGACAGCCATGTTCTCCCACACGCGGCAGCCCCCTCCCATCTGGAGCCAGATGCTCCAGCTCTGGGAAGACTGAGCGACGGCCCCGCTGAGGGGGAATCCAGAACTGAATCCTTTCTGGTTTTTCTGTCTTCAGAGCTCAGCCCCCTTTGTCAGCGGGCATGAGAGTGATGGCAGATTGCTCTTTTGTCTCCCGCTGCAGCAGGAGTGGACTCCAGGAGAGTTCTGGAAACTTCCATCCCGACAAGTTCAAGGCTTATGGGCCACTGTCCACAGCGAGAGACTTAGGGTTGATACAAAGGTGACCTTGCAGGCAGGAAGGGTTGTTGAGCTCCTAGAATGGATGGTGGCTGTGGCATCGGGAGTTCAGGAAGGGGGGGGAAGTAGAGGAGGGCTGGTGGGGAAGGGGGGTGCAGAATGATCCCGAGTGTCGTCTGGTCCTCCTTGTATCCCTCTTGCTGCGGGCCACCTCTCTGGGTGAGGGTCCCTCTTTCCGGACGCCTGGCATGGGTCAGTCTGCCTTCCCCGGTCTGGTGGGACTGGTTTTTCAAGCCGGGGGAAGGGTCGGTGAGGAACTGGCAGAGGGCGAGGGTTTTATGTAAATGCCCAGGGAGTGCTCTGGGAACCGGGAGGCCGGTTTTCCCAAAGACACGCAGGGACTGGCAGCTCCCAATTAGCCGGGCCCGGTGATGTCAGTGCTGCTCTCCTGGGTGGCTGCGCCCACTCCAGTCGGCCTTGGCAGGGCTTCCTGGCCATTACCCTCTCCCTTGGGGGGGAGAGGTGCCGAGGGGGCTACCACACAGGACAGAGGCCAAGTCCCCTCCCACCATACTCCCCAACCCGCTGCCTGAGCCATGTGGCGGACGGGCCCAGGAAAGCGCCATGAAAAACCAGCCCAGACTCTACTGGAAAAAAAAAAAAGAGACTTTAATGTGGCTAATATTCCATCCCTCTCCCTAAACCTGAGAAGCTGGGGTCCCCAGGGTGGGGGGCGCATTGCTGTGGCAACCGCGGGTAGGCCCTGCTCCCCAGGTTACCCCATCCCCAAATTTCAATAAATACAGTGCAAAGGATGCTGGTCGCCCACCAAGCGGGGGAGACGAGGACCCGAAGTGCTGGAGAGGGCGCGCCATCTGGTCCGAGAACCCGCACGCGCGCACGGCCCAGCACACACACCGAGGGTCATGTGCGCACACAAGGAACCCCCTCTTGGGCATCCTCACGTGACACTCCATCCACACACACACACACACACACACGCACGCACACACGCACGCTTTCCGCGGAAACGCAGCGCGGAGCACACACACCCTTTCCTCACAGACACGCGTGCCGGGTTCCGTGCACATGCGCCTCTCTCTCCGTGTTTGGCTGAGAGCCCGAGCGCGTGTCCCCTGCGGGCCCAGAGGCATCCGGACTGGCGGGTCTCCCTGGTCTTGGCCGGACCATCCCCGGGCCTAGGGGCTCGGTGTTGTGGGATTCGTCTGGCCGGCCAGGCAGCTGACCGTGTTGTTGATGTCGGCCCAGGACGGGAAGGAGTGCAGGTTAAAGATGGGGTAGCTCCAGCTGTTGATGGCCAGCGTGATGACCAGCACTCCGATGATGTTGAGCAGGAATCCTGTCCGGGCCTGGTGGCGGGAGAGCCGGTCTGAGCGGCCGGAACCTATCCCCCAGGGGCTCCGAGGGGCTCGGGAGCCCTCTGACTGGCAAAAGTCTCCCTGCGGGTCTGGCCTGCAGCCCTAGGCGAGGTCCCTGACCCCCTTGCTTTCATCCCGGAGGGAGGAGGAAGGCCTGCGTGAGCTTCCAGGACCTGGGGCTCTGTTCTTCCTGAGTCCGCCTCCCCCGGGGGGCAGGTGCCTCGCAGGATGGAGCGCGCGAGCCTTTGGGCCCCACTGCCACTCACCATGTCGGACACTTTGAGGCCCCCGAAAGAGAAGACGATGGCGTTGGGTGGGGTGGCCACGGGCAGCATGAAGGCCAGGGAGGCGGCCAGCGTGCAGGGAAGCATGACGTAGAGAGGGTGGAGGCAGATGGCCTGAGCCTGGAGGGGGCACAGTGGGCAAAACCGATCTCAGTCCCCATTCCCTATTCTCCCGCTTCCCCTCTCTGGAGCACAGCGTCCCCCACCAACAATATGCCCACCACTTCTGCCAGGAGGCACTCGGGTGACCTGGGAAGGGCCCCTTGACCTCTCTGGAGGGGATGAGTGTGCGGCCCTGCCCAGTGGGGCGTGGTGAGGGGAGGGACCCATAAAACGGATCTCAAAGGGGCTCCAGGGTGTCATCAAAGGCTGCGGGAACGCGCCAGGGGAGGAAGGGGCTGGGGACGCTCCAGGGAGTCATTTCAACCTGTCACCTCAGGACTGACCAGAACAGGGGCTGGGCCGGAGAGGTGGGCGAGGCCACCAATGAGGCCCATCAGGATAGTCAAGGGGTGACGTCACCAGGGACGGAGGGAGTCACGGGCCAGAGGGCCTCGGGGCCCAAGGTAGCCTTAGAGTCTGAGGGTGGGTGGGAGGCTCAGGGGTCCTCTCCCGGAAGTGAGAGGAGGTGCAGACAGGTCAGTCTGACGTGCAGGCGGGGCCCCTGGATAGGGTGGGCAGGAGGGCTGCCAGGACGAAGCGTGTCTGTGGGACCAGCTCACCATGGAGGCCAGAATGGGTAGGAAGAGTGTGGTGGTGGCCACATTGCTGGTGCACTCGGTGAAGGTGGCAATCAGAAGGCTGATGATGAAGGCGATGGCGGGAGGTGGCACATTCTCTAGGGGCGTCAGCTTGTCCCCCAGCCACTTGGACAGTCCTGATTCCTGTGGGCACAGGAAGATAGCGTGTGAGCGGTTGGGGTCCCTGGGGCTCCAGAGTCCCCTGCTGGGGCTCCGGAAGGGTCCTGCTCCTGCCTCTTTCTCTCTAGAGTCTTCAAAGTCATGTCTGCTTGGGAAGGAAGATAAGACCCAGCCAGCACTGAGAGGCCCCTCTAGCGATCCCGAAGAACACTTGGGTGCAGGGAGAAGGGTCAGATGAGAAGCTAGGAGATGGGGCCAAGGGGCCTTCTTGGGAAGCCTGGGGCTTGGGGGGAGTAACGACTTCAACTCCTCTTCCTCTGGTTCTCCCAATGGCTCCTGGGAGCTGCCTGGCCATCCCTAGCCCTCTGCCGGACTCCTCCAGCCCAGCAGACTGGCAAGAAGAGAGAAGAGGGAAGGGCCCTGGGTAGATGCTGGGAAGAGGCTGGCATAACCACAGGGTTATGAGGGCTCCAAGGTCTTTCCCTGTCTATCTGCGTGCAGCCAGACTGTGGGTCCCAGGGCGCTGGGACTTTATCTCATATGATGCTGTCCACCCGGCACGCAGCGCAGGGCCTGGCACAGTCCGCCAGAACTAACCCCAGATCCAGGAGTCCCTGACCCAGGGAAGCTGCCTCCCGTCTGGGGTAGCCAGAACCCGGACGCGGAGGCACAGGGGGGCGCAGGCAGCTTCAGAGATTTCCCTCCTGGATGGAGGCTCTGGGGAATGATGCGCGCTCCGGTCCCTAGAGCTCGGTCGGGTGTGATCATGGCGCCCCCTGCTGGCCTCAGCGGGCCAACTGCGTCGCCCCAAAGTTCGCTGCTCCCTAAAGCTGTTGCGTTCTGCGTCTGGCAGAGGGTGAGGCGAGTGGAGTGGGGCTGGCACTGAGAACAAACAGTCCCTGCCCGCCAGAGGAGCCGGCCTTCCCTTTGGCTTTGGGAACCCTAACAGCCAGAGGTCCTTATGGCTTGTGTTTCCTCCCCCTCCCTTAGACGGATTTCCAACCCGTCTCTCCAGCTGCTGCCAAGGCTCCACCCACCAGGAGGCTCCTAAGTGTGGGACGGAAGCACGGCCCCCTTACCCTGCCACAGGGTCCCCGACCGACGGGCTGGGGAGGGGGCGGGGCTTTCTCACCTCGCTGCCCTTGGCCAGAGCAAAGCCGCCCCCCAGCAGGAGCACGATATTCCAGGGCATCTTCTCATTCACCGTCTTCCAGTTGAGGAGGGCTGGAGGGGCCTTCAGCCTCCCCGGGTTGTCTATTTCCCAAGCAGAGGAGGACAGGTCACGGAGAGCCGGAGAGCCGACAGGTTTTTCCTCCCCTCCCCCTGGGTCTCTCTGTGGGTCCCTATCAGAGCTCAGTGCACTCGGGAGGGGGACCCTCAGGTCCGCAGCATCCTCATTTTGTCCCCAAATCCCTGCACCCTTGGCAAGTCATCCCAGCCTCTCTGGGCTTCGACCGTTCCTATCAAGTGCGGTTGAAGGCGCCTTCCATGCTGGAAGTCA
The DNA here is from genome assembly GCA_028533885.1 of Nasua narica. Lineage (NCBI taxonomy): Eukaryota > Metazoa > Chordata > Mammalia > Carnivora > Procyonidae > Nasua > Nasua narica. The sequence continues at coordinate 36,406,571 of CM052804.1, read as the reverse complement.
GGGGCTGCCCAGAGGCCCCTCCCTGCCCCAGTCCAGGTTCTTACCTGGATCCTGAGTCAGCCCAGGGATCTTGGAGGGCACCAAGAACAGAATTATGCCAATGAAGATGGCCACTGTTCCATCGGATGCCATGCTGCGGGCAGGGCGAGGAGGGCAGGCTTAGACTCAGGGATGCTCAGGGTCACAGGGTAGAACAGCAGTGGAGAGGAGTCCCTCGCACAGACGTGCCAAGTCCTCCTCGCAAGTCCTCCCCACCATGCCACCTCCCCACCAGGGGCCCTGCTCCCTTCCCTCCTCTCTTAGCCAGGTGAACCCCAGAAGTCTCCCCCTCTCCCCAAGAATGCTCACCTGTTTCCATTCTGGTTGGAAAAAGCCAGGTTGCCCCAGCCAAGGAAAAAGCCCGGCTCCCGGGTGAACCACAGCACCACCAAGGTGACAAAGAGGACAGAGACAGCCTTTTCTGCAAAGCTCATGGGGCCCAGCAGCTTGTGTTCTGTTTGGATAACGTGGAAGGCTGCCTGTGCTCTCTCCTGCGCCTGTTCCCCAAAGCCAAAGTTCTTCCGGAAGCTGCAGGGGGTGGGGAGAAGGGGTTGGGGGTAGCTCCTGAGAGTCCCGTGCCAGGCAGGGGAGCAAGGGACTCTGACCACCTGTGCTATGCCGAAGCAGGCAGAGGCCACCTCAGGATTGCTACAAGAAGGCCCTGGCCCCACCCAAGGTTCTGGAAGAAGGGCAGAAGACTGGTGGGGGGTGGGGGGGGAAGGGGGGCGTGGTTCTTATTTAGTAGAAGCAAGGCTGGGGCTTCAGGGGTGGGTTTCCCCATGCTTAGCCCTGCTCCTTCTGCCCCACTGACCCCTTTTTCCTCCAGAGATTGTCTTGGGCTAAGCCCTCCCTTACCCAGAGTTAGGAGGACCTAGAGGCCTGGACCCCACGACTCCTTCTGGCCCCGACTTGCCACTCCCCTCCTCCAGCAGCCTTTCCAGAAATCCTTCCCTCTGTCTCCTACCTGCTTCTGGGCATCCTCTTGAGAGCCTGGGCCCCACCCACATCATTCTTGGAGGCCCAGGAGACTGTCACCCACTTCTGCGTGCCCCTTAGCTTGACTTTTCACTTGTCACTTGGGTAAACCTCAACTCCCCGATGGACTGTGAATTCCTCGGCGGCAAAGACCATCTACCTCGAGCAGCCTTGAATGTCCCATGATGCCTTGCATATGTGGGTCTCTGACCACCGCCCAGCCTCCATCCTGCCGCCCAGCCTTCCTCCAGCCACCGAGCCCCCGCCCAAGTGAGTGTTCCAAAGTACAGAAACAATACTTAAAAGCTTTCCTTGTCCCTTCGTCCATCCACACCGCCCCTGCCCCCCACACCACCTCCTGGGCAGGGAAGGTCAATAATTCCCACCACAATAACCACCTTATCACTATTCTAAGCCCCCACTGACAGCAGACATCACCAGTCGATCCCAGACTCAATTCCAGCCGAGCTCTAGTAAGGTCTGACCGGATGGTCAACTCAGGCCTCTCTGGTCGCTACCGGTAACCCAGGGTTGGAAGTAAGAATAAAACCTATTTACTACTCTTGGGCTCAAGGACAAGGTCCCAACCCTTGATGCGGCACATGGGACCTCCGTCATCTTCCCCTGCCTACTTCTCCAGCTTCAGTTCCTGATAATTCCTTTTTGCTTTGAGGTTTCAACGAACAGAACTAGAGTTTTCCCAAACACACTCCCTTTCTTGCACCTGAACTTTTGTGTAGGCCGTTGCTACGACCTGCAATGCCTTTACCCCATTCCCTACCTGGCTGGCGTCTCGTTCTACAAGATTCGGTTCGGACATCATGTCCCACAGGGGTCTTTGGGGATCTCCACTATCCCGGACTGTGTTTCTACAGCCCTCAAGGCTTCGTTAGACGGTGAGCTCCAAGGACAGGGGCTGCGCCTAACATCCTCTAGTATTCTCAGTGCCTCGCGCAGGACCAGATGTCCAGTAGGAACACAAAAGACCCACTTTGGAACTGACCACACTCACCGTGTGCTCCTTAAGCATTCACCAAAGGACCGTGGAACATTCTGGAATGGATCTGGCCCGGGCATCAGAAGACCTAGTTTTCAACCTCCATATTGGCAAATCTAGTTGTATACCACTCTTGGAGCCTCAGTTTGCTCATCAGCGAAATGGGGTAATAGTCTCCATGCAGTAAATCCCTCACATGGTGGGGGCAAGAGCACAGAGAGGCCTCCGCAGGGAGAGGCCTTCTCAACTGGCCAGTGATATACCCTTGGCCGCAACGGCTACCCGGTTACCAGAGGTAAGGGCAGGCCCTCGGGCTGCTTCCACTCCCGCCACCACTTACTTGAACCCCAGGAAGAGGATCTGCAGCCACATCCAGGAAAGCAGCAGCAAGATAACCATGGTGGGGAAGGCGAAGCCGAACCAGGAGGCAAAGTTGACCACGTTGCCATTTTGGGGGAAGAGCCTGGGACGGAGGGGAACGCGGGCTGTCGCATGACGTTGCCCCAGGGGCCTCCCAGGGCAAGTGAGGCCCCCTTCTCCCCGGGCCCCTCCCCTAGTCACTCACGCATTGACTTGGCCTTGCAGCACCAGGTTGGGCGTGGTGCCGGTCAGTGTGGCGATGCCCCCGATGCTGGCCGCGTAGCACACGCACAGGCTCAGGCCCTGGCTGAAGCGGACCTGCTCCCGTGTTTGTCCCATTGGCTCTAAGGTCGCGGCAGGCACGGGGTGCACCTGCCCGTTATCTGGGAACAAACGAGAGCTCAGCCGGGGAGCGGTGGGGGGGGGGTGAGGCTGCAGTCCAGATTTTCCCCGGCTTGCACTCCCTGGGCTCTCAGGCTGGCTCAACCCTCAGACACCATCTGGCCCAACCTCTCTTTTCAGAGGGGGAAACTGAGGCACAGAGCCTGCACGAGGATTATCCGAAGCACACAGGATGAAGGGAGCGCGGATCCCTGACAGCCCACCTGGACTCCAGCTCTTGGCTTCCCAGAGTGGTCTAGAATCTCATTTGGCCCTGCATGGAAGGGGTTCTCAGAATGTGGGATTTTTCATTTTAAAACTAGGGATAGGGGCGCCTGGGTGGCTCAGTCGTTTAAGTGTCTGCCTTTGGCTCAGGTCGTGATCCTCGGGTCCTGGGATCGAGTCCTGCATCGGGTTCCCCGATCAGCGGAGAGTCTGCTTCTCCCTCTCCCTCTGCCCCTCTGCCTGCTTGTGCTCTCTCTCTCTCTCAATAAATAAATGAAATCTTTTAAAAAATTAAAAAAATAAAACTAGGGACAGTCTTGGGCAAACCAGGACAAGTTGGTTGCTGCACGTCTCCCTTTTCTCTCCCTGGAAGCTCCGAGATGACCACCCCTGTCCAGGATGTCACCTCAGGCACCCCCACCCCCACCCCCAAGAGCTGGGACGGAGGGGATGGGGGATCGGGGCGGAGCGGGGGCGAGCTTCACCTTTCTCATCAAACTTGGTCACTTCCTTCTGGGGACTTGGCTCCTGGAGTTCAAAGGTGGGGTTGTCGCTGCCTTCCTCTACGTCCTTTCCTATGGCCCTTTGGTGCAGCTGCTCTAGGACCGCATGCGCGATGGGCACCATCATGGCGGTGGTGGCCGTGTTGCTGATCCACATGGACAGGAAGGCCGTGACCAACATGAAGCCCAAGAGCAGCCTAGGGACAGACGGAGATGGACGGCCCCACTGGCTGGTGTCCCGCTGTCCCTTCAGGGACTGGCTCCCCAGCACCCCACCCGCTCCAGGTTCTCCAGTCCTGGTTTGTGGGAACTCACAGGGCCGGCCGCACCCCAATGATGAGGAGCACGCGGAGAGCAATGCGTTTGTGCAGGTTCCAGTGCTCCACGGCAATGGCCACCAGCAGCCCCCCGACGAATAGGATGTTGCTGTCCTTAAAATACTCGAGGCAGACCTAGCAGGCAGGGACAGCTGAGAGGCAGGAAGGGGTCTCTCCCATGCCCCCTGACATTCCCACAAACACAGGCTGGTCTCCCGGGCTCTCGGAACCAAGTAAAAATGGTCTTTGGATTATCTTTCACTGAAAATGAACCAGGTTCCGGGGCCCCTGGGTGGCTCAGTCAGTTAAGCGTCTGCCTTCGGCTCAGGTCGTGATCCCAGGGTCCGGGGATCGAGCCCCGCATCGGGGTCCCTGCTCGGCGAGGAGCCTGCTTCTCCCTCTCCCTCTGCTACCCCCTCCCCCCGCTTGTGCTCTCTCTCTGTCACATAAATAAATAAACTCTTACCAAAAAAAATTAACCAGTTTCCTTTCTTCCTCCAAACCCCTTCTTTCTCCCCTCAGAAATGAGTGGGAGATGATCTACCCTGATTCCAGTCATGTTTCAAGCCACTGACTGGGAGATCGAGAATTTAGCACTGATTCTAGAAGGTACGGCAGTGGCTCTCCAAGTGTGATCCACAAGGAGGCATCATCCCCCATGCGGAGCTTACTAGGAACCAAATGCTCAGGCCCTGCCCCAGATCTGACCCTGAAGCTCTGGGGTCGGGGCCCAGCAGTCTGCGTTTTCACCAGCCTTGCACGTGGTCCCGAGACACGCGCGCTCACGATTCAGAGCCATTGACCCAGGAAAGAATACACGTTCTTTAGCTGACTTGCAAGTTCCCTTTTCCTGGGTCACCAGGCCTTTCCACCTCCCTGGCCTACACCTGACCCACTTTGAATTGACCCTCAACACCGACCATGCCCTCGGCATTTCTAGAATGCAACCCCCCCGCCCCTACCCTGTCATCTTCTAACTGACTCCTCCCTTAGTGCTCCCTGACCTGCCAAACAGAGGCCAGGACTCCTCTTCTGTGTGCCCTGCCTGTAATGAGGCTTTCCTCCAGCACCTGTGTTTTAGGGCAGAACCCCCTCCATGCCAGGAACCTTACCTCAGTGGCATCCATTATGCCCATCAAGGGGTACAGGACAATGGGGAAGAGGGCAGTGACAGCCAGGGGCAGAGCCTCGGTGCACCAGAAGAGCGCCATGATGACGATGGAGTAGGCACAGTAGGCTTCCTGTGGGCGGGAGAGGAGTAGCAGACCTGTTGGAAGGGCCGGCCTGGGTCCCAGAGTCATGTCACCTCTTGGCCCCCAGAGAAAACAGGCCATTGGTAACAGTGTAGGGACAGCCTGCAGAAGCCCCCGTCCTTGATTCCTGAGTCCAAGGTCCCATTTCAAAAGGGAAATAAAAAACAAAGCAAGGCACTCGCCACCTTGTCTTTGACCTTGGAGGCCAGACATTGTAATCCAGCCACACAGGAGGGACTGGGGAGCTTAGAGTTGGTCGTCAGGCCCCACCTGGCCCAAGGGGACCAAAGCGAGGATCCCCTAGATGACATGGGGGGCTCATCTAGTTGGAACTGAGGCCTGGATGCTGCGCGGACTCCTGCCTGGCCCCCTGGCCTTCCCCGGCTTTGTCAGAGCCTGCGAGAATCTATGTGTATGACAATGCAATGAAATGTTGGAATGTCCCTTTCCTCTCCCGGAAGGGACGCTCCTTGAGGGCAGAGTCGGTTTTGTGGCACCTGGGTGCTTGGAGCTCAGGACCCAGCAGGCTCCAGAGCGAACTTTTTCTGAATGAATGAACCACCGGGAAGTTCTGGAATAGTGGGAGGTCTTCCCAGCAAGGCTGGTATGACCCCAGCATCACACAATTCCGGGAGCTGCCATATGCATTTATAGAATATGCAAAGGTTCCCGCAGCCCTGAGCTGTGCAGGGAATTGGCGGGGGGGGACCTCAAATCATAGCCTTGCAAGTCTTTCGGTTCCAGAAGTGTTCCTTTCTTTCTAGAGAGGCCAGACGTCACACCTGGGAGGGGACTTGGGGCGGAAATGGAACGCAGACAGCTTCCAGCATCATGGGAGACCTGGAGGGAGGGCTGGAGAATCATTAGCTAGAAGGAGGCTTCTGGGGCACCCTCTGACTCTTTGCTGAAGGGGTTGCAGGGCTGCGTGCCCGGATGATGGGCTGGGAGGCCTCTCCTTTCTCATCTGTTTCAACTGCCCTGCCTCTTCTTGTTTTTGTTTTTTTTTTTACCTGGTGCTCACCTCTGAGTACCTCTTGCCCTTTGTGCCCTGAAACTTGGGGAGGGTCCCTGGGGGAAGAGGAAGCTGATGCTGATGAAGTAACTTTTAGGAGCTGGGTGTTTTCTTGGGTAACTCAAGGCCCTGAAGTTGGGTGTGGAGGACCCGGGATCTCGAGCAGCTTGAGAGGGTGAGTGGCTTTGCTTAAGGTCGCGGGGACCTGGGGAGTGGCAGAGCCAGGCTAGAACCCAGGCAAGGCATCCAGACTGCAGAACTCCAAGGGCGTCTCCCTGGTGTTCTAGGAATGCCTGGAATGGAACGGCCCAGTCCCCGCTGTCACCATGAAACTTGCACGAGCTCTCCTTACTCTGGACGTGGACTCTTCAGCCCCAGGGGTGGGGCCACCTTGACCTTTGCCCAAAGACCCACCCCACCTTCTCTCGCAGTAGGAGGCCAGTTCTGCTGAGGTTGCTGTTCTCAGCCACTTCCTTCTCACCTGCAAGGATGGGGGGGTCAGTTACTGATCCTCCCCTGGGCTAAGGGCAGGCCAGCCCCTCCCCCCAACTGACTCGGAATTCTCTGACCGGAGACAAAGAGGAGGCTGGGGTGCACGGTCACTGTTGATGCAAGAAGAGCAAGCTGCAAACGACAGCAGATGTACCCCGAGGACTCCTCCTTGCCAGGCCTTGCGCGCCCCGTGCTTCGGGTGACTGTTGCATTTCATGGCTCGGTGAGGTCATGACAGACTATCGTTCCCATCCCACGGATGAAGAAACAAAGGGACAAATAAATGAAGCCAGTGTCTCCGCGTCACATGTCTGCAAGTGAGGAAGCCTGGCCATTTGGCCCTTGAGCCTCAAGCTTTCCCGTCCTACCCTGAGCTCCAACCCTTACAGTTTTGGGGTGCCCTCCAGCCCCAGGTTCACTGCGACTAGTACGGTGTATGGGGATGGGCTGGGCCTCTCAATTCCAACAGAACTGTCTGCCCTGGGGCCTGCCATTTTCTGCCATCAGGCTCCGGGCAAGTAAACCCAAACCCCAAAACTTCCGCTTCGGAGACCCCATTCCTGGGGCTGCAGAGAGAGCTGTTAATAGTTCACCCAGCCCCCATGAGCTCCAGGGTGTTCCGTCCATGGCCTCCTACCCCTTTACAGCTTCCGGGAGTCCCTCTCCTCGTCTGTCAGTCTGTCTCTGGATCAACCCCCAAACCGGTTTCAGAGTCCCATCCAGAAGCCTTCTCTGGCCCCGGTGGCCCTAGCCCCGTGTCTCCATCCCACCCTCCTGGGCAGTCTTGTCCAGCTGAAGCATAACTTGCTGACCGGTCCTTCCTGGGTCATAGGGTGCTTAACTGGGGCGTGGAATTCCAAGGAATCTGCAGGAAAACTATTTCATCTTTGCGCTAACATCTAACTAAGGCTCTAAACATAGGCATCAAAGCCATGCTGCGATTAGGGGTACCGTGGCTGATTTTGTCTCAGAGGCCCTTGATCGTGGCCATCAGCCATCGGGTACGTGCTGCATAGAGCAGTTGGTGCCATTGTCTCAAAATGTATCTCGAAATGCTGTTTCTCTCTGTGGCTTGTTTTGACATGGTAGTTATACCAATGCCAGATCTTATTTAATACATGAATGATCGCCTATATTCCTGAATTGCAATTAGGCTTTTTCATATTTTTATTATTGTATGTCAAAGTAACTGGTTTCCTTGGCAATTCCATATGTTTTTTTTTTAAAGATTTATTTATTTATTTATTAGAGACAGAGAATGAGAGGGGAGAATGTCAGAGGGAGAAGCAGACTTCCCGCAGAGCCGGGAGTCCGATATGGGACTCGATCCTGGGACTCCAGGATCATGACCTGAGCCAAAGGCAGTCGCTCAACCAACTGAGCCACCCAGGCGCCTGGCAATTCCATATGTTTTATTTTGTGCATTTTAAAGCACTATTTTGGAAGGGTCCATAGTCTTCACCAGACAGCCAAAGGCCTTCATAGTTCAGAAATAGGTTAGCTTCCCTGAACGAGGGGCGCCTGGGTGGCGTGGTCGGTTCGGTGACTGACTCTTGGTTTTGGCTCAGGTCGAGATCTCAGGGTTGTGAGATGGAGCTCCAGGTCGAGCTCCAAGCAGTGCCCCTTTCCCTCTGCCCCTCCCTCTTGTGCTCTTTCTCTCTCATGAATAAATAAATTAATCTTTAAGAAAAAAAAAAAAAAGAATCCCTGAATGAGGTTTTCAGCTACCTCCATTTTGACCTCAGTCTGTACTTTCTAATTGATTAAGTTCTTCTCTTTAAAAAAAAAAATTATTTATTGGAGAGAGAGAGAGAGCACTGCGGGGAGGGACAGAGGCAGAGAGAGAGAGAATCCCAAGCCAACTCCGCGCTGAGTGTGGAGCCTGATGTGGGGCTTAAACCCACAACCTGAGCTGAAACCAAGAGTCGGATGACCAACCAACTGCACCACCCAGATGCCCCTAAGTTCTTCCTTCCAGCTTATCTCTTATCTCAAGCCAAAAAGATGCAGGCAAAGCAACCCATGATGGACACCAAAACGACTCCCCAAGCAATGGCAGGGACTGCCCAGCCGCAGGAAACTGCATGATTGATCCCGAGATGGTGGCCAACCTGACGCTTCCTGCCTACCTGCAAGACCTTTCCTTCATCCTACATTTTCCTTATATAAACCAGCATGTACTTTCAGCACCTTGGAGATGCCAGTCTGCTCTGTTCCTTGTGATGGCCTCACTGAAATAAATCCCTTCCTTGTTTCGACACCACTCATTTCTCTGCCTTTGGGTTTTATCAGAGGCGAGTGGCCCAACCCGGTCTGTTTGGGACCCTCACGGCCAGATACTCTTGCTCCCCTGTGACCCAGTTTTATCCCTGCCTTAAGGTGAAGGGAAAGAGAAAAATGACCTAGCACCAACGATTGTGGCTTCCCGGAATCACCCTGGGAACTTTCTAAACCTGTAAGTCCATCTCCAAGTGGAATTCCTCTCTGGGCGGGAGCAGGGGTCTCTATGAGCCCCAGTGATGTGGTGTGAACCAAAGCGAGGAATCCACAGAGGTCAGGCGTGTGGGGCTGGGTGGGCACTCTGAGTCCCTTCTCTCTCATTTCCTCCTCACGTCTCCATGGGGCAGTGGTTCTCTCTCCTGCTGCTGTGAGGGAGGAACCTGGGCTGACCAAGCCCAGTTGGCAGCCTATGGCTTGGGATCTGGTTGGCTTATGCTCTAGCCGCTGGCAGGTTCCCGGGGCTGCTGGCACCGCACAACCCACATGCCAATCCCATACGCATAGCCTGCAGCGCGGTCTGCAGTGGCTCAGCTAGCAGCGGGGAAGAGTTTTTCCCCCCGGCAGTTAATGCTTCTTGCTGCCTCTGTCACTACCTCCCCCTTGCCCAGGTAAGCAGGGGAGGTGCTCCCCAGCTCTGTGTCTTTGGCTGAAACGGTATCCGTTTATGGGCTCCTGAGGACAGGGAGTGAGTCTTTTCACCTCCAAGTCTCACCCTTGGCTCTTTGGCAGATGCTGGCCTGGGTCTGAATCCTCCTTTCCCACTTGTGCCACACCCACCCCTACCCCAGGAAGTCCCTGCTGTTGGGCAAGCCCTGGGCCCCTCAATTGTTCATCAGGCTCTCATTGGACGAATACCCTCTCCACTCCAGGTCTGAAGTCCTGCTGGTCCTATTCCTCAAATGCCCCCATTGACTTCTCTCCAGCTCTGGGCCACCAGCTTTGTCCAAGCCCCAGCATCTGTCACCAAGACTCCTACAAGGTCTCCTCATTCACCTCTCATTCTCTCTTGCCCCAAAATCTCTTCTCTTTGCTGCAGGCAGAGTAATCTCGAGTTACAAGTCTGTTTAATCCACCCCAATCCTCCAACATGGTCACACTCACCTCAAAGCAGCTCAAATCCCTTCAGAGTATCCCACTGCTCTCAGGAGAAGTTTGGGGCTGATTTGAGCCTCTCTTCCTTGCTCTTTTCTCCAGCCACACTAGCCCTCTTCCAGTTCCTCAAATACTCCATCCTTCTCCTGGCCACAGGGCTTTTGTACACATGTTTTCCTCTCTTCATACTTTGCCCAGTCGACGTCTGCTAATTCTCAAGATCTCAACTCAAGTATTCCTTTTTCAAGGAATCCTCCATGGGTTTCAGTCTTGGTTGTATTCCCCGTTTTCACACATGAAGCCCCTATACCTCTTCTGCCTAGCACTCATCACAGGCTATAATTGAATGTTTTGTTTCATGAATTTCTTGATGAACATCAACCTTTTTCATCAGACCGTACTCTCTAGGGAGCTAGGCCCGAGTCCATTTCTGCCCACCCCATCAGGCACCTGCATGGAATGGACAGGAATGCATGAATGAGAGAACCAGGCATGAGTCAGACCTAGCCCTGGCCCTCTGGGACTCTGGATACCCCCATGTGGGCTGGGCTCTCGGCCCACAGCAGGCAGGCTGCCCTGCAAAGCCAACTGTGGACAGGAGAGATAAATGCTCAGAGGGCTTCCAAACCCCAAGGCTGGCAGCTTGCTTCTTTTGTAATGGGAAACACAGGTCAGAGATCAGAAAACCTGTGTGCCCAGCTTTATGGCTGTGTCCTTGGGTAAATTACATCACCTCAATCAGCTTTTTCTTTCTTTCTTTTTTTTGTAAGCAACACTGATCATTTCCAGCTATACACACATTTATCTCTTTTATATGGCTTCCTTATCTGCAAATGGGAATAAAAGAAACACCTGCCTCACTGGGCTATTATAAGGACAAAGGATGTGAATATGGTGTAAAGGACGGTTGACAGCTGTGAGCAGATGGCGGGGTTGGCGTTGGGAGATGAATGTTCTCCCAGGCTCCTGGGGAACCAGGGTGGATTCACGAGGCACACATGGACACGAAAGTGCCAGAGAGTCCAGGGCAGACTCTGGACCCAGGGTGCGGGCAAGGTGTGGGCGCTGTGGGCATCATGGCCTTTACCCAAGACGGGCACGGAGCCACCCGTGGCTGTTGGACAGCCACAAACATGCCTTTAGTCTCAGAGTGATCACCACTTATTCCTCCTGGTGATTGAAAGTTAACCCAGGGAAGAGGGGATGGCCTGGCACACAGGGGGCCGCTTCCACTGCCCCTCTGCCCCGGGCGAGGAGGGATGCTGCTGGCAGGGAGCACTCTCAGGTCTGGGAGTGAGGCGACATACTAGGTGGCAGCTGGCCAAGAACGATGGCGAAAGCAAGACCAGAGTGGTATCCCAGAGGAGAAGGGACCCTTCCCTGAGCCTCCATCTGTCTGGGCTGAGGAAGGCTTCCAGAGGGGATGCTGAACGGGTGCTGAGGGATGAGTAGGAGTTCGGTGGGTGGGCAGAAGGTACTGAGGTGAGGGAGGGAGCAGAGAGGGAACAGAATGAGGCATGAGAGATCTTGATGCATTCTTGGAGGGGTGTAATGCTTGGAAAAGGCCTCGTCTGCCTTGGGGGAGATCTTGGGCTTTATCTGGAAGACAGTGGTGAAAAGTGAGGTGCTAAAAGGGTTTTAAGAGGAGAGACTGACATGGTCAGGTCACACTAATGCTACTTTATGTGATTAAAAAAAAGATTTTATTTTAGAGGGAGAGAGAGAGAGAGAGAGAGAAAGCATACATAAGCAGGGGCAGAGGGAGAGAGAGAATCCCAAGCAGGCTTCACCCAGTGCAGAGCCTGACTCGGGGCTCCAACTCACCACCCTGAGATCATGACCTGAGCCAAAACCAAGAGTCAGACTCTTGACCAACGGAGCCACCCAGGTGCCCCGTATCCTATGTGATTTTTAAAATATGTGCACGAGTGTCTGTGTGTGTGTGTGTGTGTGTGTGTGTGTGTGTGTAAATCTCTGCTTCAGGGATTCTTACCCTTTTTCTGTACCAGGGTCCCCTTGGCAGCCTGATGAAGCCTTCCAACTACTTTGAATAGTGTTTTTATTTTAATTTTTTTTAAATACATTAAGCAAAATGCATAGAATTATAAAGGAAACCAGTGATATTGAAATATAGTTATTAAAATATGAAAAACGGTCAAGGTAACGATATGTGTTCCTCTGTCTCAGCTACTAAGATCTTCCCTGGCTAACGGTTATTGTAATTGCAAAGCCACGAGGAACATAAACAGCATTTCAAGGCACCTGCAGCAGCTCTAATGAAATGTGACAATATCTGTGATTTTTTTTTTCCTGGTGGCAAAATCAAAGCTATGGTTAATACTATTGTGATTTGTTATTTACGTTCATGACGGAAGGAAGTACTAAATGTTCCTTAAAGGTTATTGACAATAAAATATGGGGTTTCTTTCCATCCAAGTTCACAGATTTCCTAAATTCTCCTCACAGAGTCCCAGGGATAAGGAGTCCCTGCCCTGGAGGCTGGCCTCCCCTCCTGGAAGGCTGAGCCACCCAGGTGTCTAATTAAATAAATACATCATCTGAAGATGAAAATAGGGGGGGCGCCTGGGTGGCTCAGTTGGTTAAGTGTCTGCCTTCAGCTCAGGGCACGATCCTGAGGTCCTGGGATCGAGCCCCGCCTGCATTGGGCTCCCTGCTCAGCGGGAAACCTTCTTCACCCTCTCCTCCCTGCTTGCATTCTCTCTTGGTATCTCTGCCTCTCTTTCTCTCTCTCTTTCAAATAAATAAACACAATCTAAAATAAAATAAAGATGAAAAGAGGGAGCTTACACCTGCCATATCGTGGCGGGTGAATTGGAAGGGTGGGAGGCCGGGAGGCCCCAGGAGGCCCTGCTGGGTGTCCAGTAGGCAGGTGACGGGGCTTTGCACAGGTCCTGGCCGTGGAGAAAGAAAAGGACAGACTCCAGAGGTGGTCGGAGGAGACAGGGTTCCGGGTGATGGCTGATGGCTTGGGTAGGAGGAAAGGGAAGCGAACGTTCCCACATGCCCGCTATGGGTGTCTAGACACATGGCAATGACCGCAAGGAGAGGAGGCGGGCTGAAGGGACTTGGGACAGGAGGTACAGAGTAGGCTGGGGTGTGGGGCATTCTTTCCAGGAATAATAGGCCCATGCTAAATACCTGACCTTTTCAAGAGACTGAATATACAAAGGGGATGATGGCCAGTTCATATATAAAAATACGTCCCGCGACCTGCAGTGACCAGCCTGGGTGGCCAAATCACGCCTCTAGAGCAGGTAGCCAAGCAGTCTAGATTTGCTCGATGACGGCCAGCTTTCCTCTGTTTTGCCCCCACTCTCTACCCCCACTTCCAATGCTGGACCAACCAGAGAAAGCCAAATACGCATCCCTAACCAATCACACGGGATGCCTGGCCTCTACTGGCCCCCTCCGGCTTCCCCTGCCAACAGCCTCCAGACGGGCACCCCCAAAGCCTCCCCTTTCTCCCTGTAAAGCATTCCCATCCCCGCCTGCCTTTGAGGCTCTGCTAACAGCGAGGGATGGTGGCTGGCTGCCTGCCTTTCCTCCGCCTGATCTCATTCCAGAGATCTTTGTCTATTTCTGCACTAAAGTATGAATGAGTTCATTGCATCATCTTCTGCTCTAAGAGGCCAAAGGGAAACAATGGGTTTCTGCGTGTCAGAGAAGACAAACATGGGGGGAAGAGTCCTGACCTCTTGGGCTGGGGGCCAGGTCTGCCTGGGTCCACGGAAGAGCAAAATGGCGGGCAGGAGTGCCTGTGAACAAAGCATTCCCACACTCCGTGCGTTCGATCCCCGCGACAGTTCAGGCCTTGCCGCTGGATTCTCTCCGGGAAACTACTGTTGAAGAGTCTACCTGGCTTGCCTATTCCTGACCCTCACCTAGCAGGTGCTGACGGGCATGGACATAATCTGATAATTTGGGAACAAAGTCCAGACTGGGGAAACATCCTCTCTTTCTCTCCTCCAGGGATCCCACTGGCTTTGGGATCTTTTTTCTTCTAATCCTACTCCCAGCCTCCCCCCACCCTCCCAGAGGCCAGAAACCCTGTGTCCAGGTGGTGGTTACACTTGGGGACTATACCTCCCTAGAGTAGGGACTAGTCCCTACTATCCGGGACTATACTGGTGGCTCTCGTGCCGGTGACCCGCCACACCTCACCTTCCTGATTCACAGGTGGGAACACCGAGGTCCCCCCTCGGTATTAGGACACCTAGCCCCTATTGTGTTAACCCCTAACACCCTATTGTGTTAGGACAATAGCCCCTGTGAACATAAGTCATCTCTGGAAAAGAAGTCAGGTGTCCAGACAGTGCCGGGGCTAGCTGTGCTTTCCAGGGGCTGGGAATTCAGACACAAGGCAGAGGGCGCAGGGAACCACCATCTATGGGGCCCCGGGTACCAAGGACCCTATGTACCCTATGTTCTCGCTTAGTTCTCACCCAGCCCCTTAGAGAGGAGAGGGCTGGCGAGGTCACACAGCCGTACCTGCTGCAGTGTGGGAATTGAACCCACATCCGTCTGGCTCCCAAATCCCTGCTTTGTTCCTTGGACTCTGCCTTCTTGATCAAGAGCCAGGAGGTTTCAAAAGATAGAGGTGGACCCCAGAACCAAGGTCCAGATTCCACTCAGTCTTCATGCCCACAGTGAATCGTCTGAGTTCTGCTCTGTCTCTGGGGTTCGGGAATAGCTTGCAGGGAGGGTATTTTAGTTACATGGGTCTTAAAGCTCACGTGGGCAACACAATGTACAGTTCTAGTCTAGGAGGGCAGCTGATTCAGATTAAGAAATTCTGCCTTCTGTTCCTCCTGTAGATACGATCTGGATTTTAGCTAAGCTCTGTCCTGGCAAACATTGTGCCCCTAGAAGACTTTTTCCAGATGGTTCCATGGGGGGACACCTGCATTTTTGACCCTAAAAACCCTCACTCTTTCCCCAGGGCCTTGTGGGGCTGACCACATTGGCTGACTCCCCCTTGCCTCTCTAACTGAATGCACGCGTCTTCCCCTCGCTCAGCTCCCCGTGACACGCCGGCCTTGATCCTCCCTCCAGCTTGGCCAAACTCGCGCTTGGCCTTGGGCCTTTGTACCGCGTGTTCTGCCTGGACAGCTCTTTGCTCAGAGCCGTGCTTGACCGGCCCTCGCTCATCATTCAGGTCCGAGGGTAAATACCATTGCTCCGGGAGGCCTTCTCTGAACACCCTATCCCGACCAGCCCGTGCCTAGGCCACAGTCACGGTGGGTTTTCACAGTGTATGTTTCTGCGTGTCTTTCCAGCCCCGCCCCCTTGCACCTCAACAGTCCTTGGGACGTAGGACTTGCTCCCTCATGGGTGAGCGAGTGGGCGAATGAACGGGCGGGTGTGAGGTGTGAGGCACGCCCACAGCGCCTCTTCACTGTAGGTTGCTGAGCTGGGGAGGAGTGGGGAGGCCTCGGGCCCCACTGTCTCTCCTCCCCAGAGACCACCAGAGGATGGGGAGCATTTCCAGGGTTCAGTTGCTATTTCTAGAACACACCCCATGATTCCAGCTCTTACACCTTTGTTCCTGCGGTTGGTTGCCTTCACCCCGCCGGCCCTCAACGGATGCCTCAGACTGTTGGCATCCTAACTCCAACAACACCTGCTTTGGATTCACGCCCGACCCAGTGGGAAGAATTTGCTCCCTCCTCTGAGCTCCTTCGCTATACCTCTGTGTAAACACATGTTCCTCTGACGGCAACCTGAGGACAGAACTCTGTACCCCAGTGACTTCTGAAGTACAGTAACTTCTAGCACTTTCTAGAACTTTCCAGTAACTTCTAGCACAGAGCAGGAGCTCAACAGACCTCCCCAACGGCAGCCTAGTGGGAGCACTGACTGGTGGTGGGATGGACGGGAGGGTAGATGGCCTAAGAGGTGACTCACAACGGGGCCACCAGCCTGTATCCCTGGACAGCCTCGGGCAGAGACCTCCCCCCGCCCCAAGGCCACATTCCAGTTTAGACTTTGCCTTTCTCTAGCTGGGACTTCAGACAAATTACGACTCTGGACCTCCGCTGATATGTCTGTAAAATGGGGTAATAGTAGTACCCTCACAGTAACTCACAGGTTATTGTGAGAAGTAAATGCATTAGGGCTTTGAAGTGCTTGACGTCATGACCAGCACAGAAATAATACTCAATAAATGTCAACTGTTAAAAATATAGACACCCGTCTGAGCCTTGTCCGGGACTCTTCCTTCCCGGGGCCCGGGGACATGGAGGTAAGCTTGGGGACTCACTGCTGACAGCAGGGGCTCCACACAGGGTCCCCTTTGGCCACAATCATGCATTCATTCAGCAGGTATTTTGTTGAGCACCTACTATGTGCTGGGCCCCGGGGATTCTACATGGAAAAAGACACAAAGTGCCTGCCCTCGTGGAGCCTACCTTCTAGCGTCGGGAGTCAGAGAATAAATAGAAAATAAGCAAGTGCATCATTTCAGATAGGGAAAGCCCTTTACATAGAATAACAGGGTTTCCTAACAGAACGTGACCGGCGGAGGTCAGAGAAGGCTTTTTCTGGGGAGGTGGATTAAGCCTGAAACCTAAGGAGTGAGAAGCAGTCATCTGGGAAAGAACATTCCGGGCAGGGAGACGAGCAACTTGAGGAGTATAGAGAAAGCTGGTGAGGCAGGAGAAGAGTGAACAAGAGGGAAGGGAGGAGACCACGGGGTCTCCAGGGGTGCAGCCCCGGGGATTCCTGCTGCCTTAAGAGGTCTGGGTTTTATTTCGAGTTTGACGAGAAGCCTGTGGAAGGGCTTCCCCAGGTAGTGATTGGGTGGAGAATGGTCTGGGGAGGGAGAGGGGGAGGAGAGGAACTACGGCGCCCTGGACCCCGTGGGGGGGCAGTGGCCGAGGAATTCCATTCAGAGTATTTCATAGGTCTCGAGTCAACAGGAACCCACTGGTGCACATAAAAATGAAGGAAAAAGAGGAATCAGGAATGGCTCTTGGGGCGCCTTCCTGGCTCAGTGGGGACAGCATGCGACTCTTGATCTCGGGGTTGTGAGTTCGAGCCCCATGTTGGATGTAGAGATTACTTAAAAATAAGATATTAAAAAAAAAAAAAAAAAGGAAAGGCTCTGAAGGAGAAAGTTGAAGCACATCTCTGCAAGATGGCAGGAAGAACCAGCTGGAAAAATGGGTGAGCCATGCTGTTTGGGACGCGTCCGTGTAGAAACATACACTGCTCAGAAGAGAAGATTCGGAAGAAAGCGTCCAGTGTTAGCTGGGTAATCCTGAGGTTAAGACTGGGGAATTGTTAGGAGAGGGAAAAATTGATGAGGCTGGAGAGGGGATAATTAGGGGAGCAAAGTCCTTGAGAGGAGTTGGTTTCCAGGGCCCCGGGATCGAGGGCCCGGACTCTGTGGGTAGGACCGGGAATGGTTTCTCTGAGTCGGGCGGGGCGGGAGCATCTGTGAGGCCAAAGCAGGCAGCAGGGCCGGGTGCGGCACAGGGCAAATTGGGGGCGGGGGGCAGCTCCTGACCCCTAGCCTTCCCACCACCTTCTGACTCGGGCTTTCCTGTGTGAGCCTGGGCAAGTTGCTGAATCTTTCTGGGCTGTACTTTCCTGAGGAGGGAAATGTGAATCGGGGTCCCTGTCTGTCCTTCATCCTGCGATTAACACACTTGGTCTAGAAACCCATCGGATGGGTCGCCAGCACAGGGAGGTCATTGGCTTTGGCCTTCTTTATTTATTTTTTTTTTAAAGATTTTATTTATTTGAGGAAAGAGAGAGAGAGAGTGCGGCAGAGGCAGAGGGAGAAGGGGCTTGACCCCAGTATCCTGGGAGCATGACCAGAGCTAGAGGCAGAGCCTTAACCGGCTGAGCCACCCGGGTGTCCCTCTGTTTACACTCTTAAAGGCACAAACTGCCTGAAGCCAGCTTCCTCCTACTCCCTTTCCACCCAGCTCGAGCAGCCAGCCCCACTCCCACCCCACTGAGCCCAGCAGGGCTGGGGGAGCCCACGGTAGGTGGTAGGCGGATAGCCCCAGCTGCCTCCACCTGCAAACCCTTTACAGAACTGATTTCCCATCCCCCCAGGCAGCAGATTTCAAGGGCACCTAAGCCGTTCCCCTGGGGCTGCCAAGCGAAAGCCCCCTTTGACCTCTTAACCGCCAGTCTCGGGAGGACCAGGAGGTCAGAGCCTCCCTTCCAGGACCGGGAGGGATGAGTGAAGCACGCTGGCCCTAAGGATGCCCAGCCCTCATCCGGACTGCCCTCCCCTGTCCTTCCTCCACCCCTTTGGAGCCAAACCCCCAGCGCTTACCTTGGTGGGGACGAGGATGGGCAGGGGCAGAAGTAAAATGGGCAGGAAGAACACCAGCAGGTAGGAGCGATAGGCCCACAGGCCCTGCCAGCAGGTGGCCATGGTGTGACCCTCGAGGGTTTCAGGAGGCGCCGCCTCCGGGACCCAGGGAGCCGAAGGAGCAATGCAGCGGGTAGGCGGCCGGCCAGGGCAAACTTATATAAAGCTGGCTGAGTGTTAACCATTGACCCACCCTGGCAATCAGACAGTTTTGGAGTCCAGGAGGTGAGAGTAAGGAGGAGGGACCTGAGGGAGGTGTAAAGATCAGGAAGACTTTGCAAAGAAAGGGAGCAGGCACGATCAAGGAATGAGAGCTTCGGCTTCTTCCAAGAAGTTAAGCCCGAAGTTAACTCCTTCTGTGCGTGGAGGCCGCTAAAGGCTGAAGGACCTGGAGAAGGAAGGGTATCTGGGAAGCCCCAGAGCCAGCCTCCGCGGGGCAAGACCCCGGTCCCCCTCCCCAGCTCAGCCTCCCCTCTCTCCTCTTATTCCCCCAAAGCCGGTTATCTGCAGAGCGGTTCCTACTGGGCCCCGGGCCTCCAGAGACGCTCTGCTCTCCAGGAGTTTCCAGTCTAAGATGGAGCCCAGCCAATCTGAAGCGAGCCCTCCTCCTCCTCCTTCCAGGCATCGGGGAAACTGTCAAAGTTACCCGTCCTGACTGTCTCTTATTTGCTGTGTGACGTTAAGCCACTGACTTAACCTCTCTGAATAACCACTTCCTTGTTCTGCTGGTACAACTTGCTATTATGAGGCATAAGCAAAACAACCTATGGTAGGTTAGGTTTTCCAAACCTATGGTAGGTTAGGTAATCCAAAACGGTTAGGTTTTGTTTTTTTTTTAAGGTTCTTCCTGGTTCCCCACCCCCCACCCCAAGCTGCCCCAGAAGATCAGAGAGATCTTGATCTCTCCATTTAGCCATCATCCATCCATCCCTTCACCCATCCCATTCACCAAACAAGTATGTGGCACCGACTGTAGACTCAGCCCTGTGTTCAGTGCCAAGGTCCCAGAAATAAAGATGCTGCGGGTAACAGTGAACTTTTATTTAGCATTTAGTACGAGCCGGTTAGCGTACTAATTCATTTTCTCTGTACAAAATACACTATGAATTAGGTGTGAATTTTCCATTTTACAGGTGGGGCAGCTGAGGCCCCAGGACACAGAGCCAGCCAGCATTCAAACATATTTTCTGGGGAGGTCTAAACCCATCGGGGGCGCCAGGTGAAAGGAGGGAACACGGAGCCGTGGGGCGTGCGAGCTAAACCTTGGAAGCTGAGCCCAACTGGGTTGCCAGGTGCCGAAGGGAAGCTTGCGGGCAGAGGGAAGAACGAGCCAAGGCCGAGAGCTGGTGTGTGCATAAACGTGTTTGTGTTGGAGGGGGCAGGTTGTGGGTTGCAAGGAACGGCTGGCGTCTGTCCACCCAGAGCCTCTGTCTCCCGGGGCTGTCACCCTTCCCCCAGCCCGTAACCGCACACAGGAGAAATTCGATCCACATTTCCACGATTCTGTTGGCGATCCGTGTGTGCCTGGGTGAGAAGGCAGGACGTCAGGGAGAGTGTTTCAGGATGGAAACACAGCCTGGGCAAAGAGGCGGAACCGTGGCAGAGTTCAGAGAACAGAAGGTTCTCTGAGGTCGGAGTATGGGTTTGTGGGGGGCAGACAGAGAGCCCATCGCCACATTTCCAGGGCGTTCTGCGAACGGCCTGGCCTGGGCTGGTATGCCAGTGACATCCTCCCGGAGGCAATGAGAGACCCCCGGGGACCTCTGCGAGGAGAGCAGGGAGCTATGGAGGGAATCAAGTCACCAGACTGCTGGGGCCAGCCTGGTGGGAAGCTACTGTAAGACAGGACAGACGGGCCACCTGTCCGAGTTGTGGCTTCTTCCCTCCCACTCAGCCAACCTGCCGCCTGCTTAGGGCAAGGCGAGGAGCAGTCAGGAGGCAAAGGACAAAGGGTTTCAGATACCCAGGACAATACCTGAATTCTGTCTCCATGCTGAGGCGGCCTCTTCTGTGTCCCCGGGGGCTTTAGAGGAGCTGGGGGGGGGGGCAGAGGAGGGAGCAGGGCTGGGCCTCCCACTGAGAGGAGCCGTCCAGTATGTGTCTCAACCCAGTTTCCCCAACCCCCATCCCACACTTCATTTTTTTTTTTAAGATTTTTATTTATTTATTTATTTGACAGAGGAGAGAGATCACAAGCAGGCAGAGAGACAGGCAGAGAGACAGGGGGAAGCAGGCTCCCCGCTGAGCAGAGAGCCCGATGCGGGGCTCGATCCCAGGACCCTGAGATCATGACCTGAGCCGAAGGCAGAGGCTTTAACCCACTGAGC
Organism: Nasua narica; assembly: GCA_028533885.1. Taxonomy (NCBI): domain Eukaryota; kingdom Metazoa; phylum Chordata; class Mammalia; order Carnivora; family Procyonidae; genus Nasua; species Nasua narica. The sequence goes on along the minus strand of CM052804.1, from coordinate 36,385,968 downwards.
CACCCAGGCGCCCTTTCACCCCACACTTTAAACTCCCAACCTCCTTCAAAGTCATAGACCCTCGGGACCCTTGCTAAGTGTCTCTTGAGGACCCACGGCAGCTTAGCGGGGCGCATCCCCAGGAGCCGGGCCCCGTGAGTGATCAGTTCGTCTTCAAGGCAGCGTCCTGAGACCAGCGGGGAGTCTCCATTCAACACTTACATCAGGAGGACCTTCCCCCCATCTGGCGGTCACAGCCAGGGTCCCCCACCCCAGGCCTTGCTCACTTTGCCCACCCCCTCCATTTCCTTCAATGATTGCTGCAAATAACCGCCCCCCCCCCCCCCATGGCTCCTAGCGCTTGGAAACAAACAACCCGTGGCAGGATGCTGTGACCGTCTTTCTTCAGTCTTTGTGCGGCCTTTCCTGTGACAGGCCTCTGCATGATCTCAGGGAGGAGTCCTGACCTTGCACTTGGACCAACGATCCTCCTGGAGAGGGCCGCCTGAGAACAGCTGAGGAGGTCCTACCCGGACAGGAGTTGGTCCCTGATTTACAAGAACTAGCCTATCCTCAAAATCAAGGCGCAGAAACGCTGGGGAGAAAGAGCCAAGGCTGGGGGTGGGGCCCAAAAGGCAGGCATTCAGACAAAGACCCCTGAGACATCTCGGGGTTGAGCAGGAGGGGCTCGGAGCCTGCAGGCGCACCATCTAAGTGGTCCCGGAAAGGCGGGAAAGGCTGGACGTGGCAGGGAGCCCCAGAAATGAGTTGTAAGAGTTGGAGCTGCCTGGCCTGAGGCGGAGAAGACAGGGTGGGGGGTGGCCGTCAGATCCTCGGCGGAAGCATAGGGCGTGAGAGTTGTGGACAGAGACACTGCAGGAGAAAGGTAGGAGGCACACTGCGGCTTTTTTGAGGGCCCCTTGAAAGGTGATATGGGCCCCAGCCCTGGAAGGGCCCCTCCTTGGGAGGGGCCAGTCTACCCTGGGGGAGGAGGGAGAGATGGAGGGGATCCTACATTATGTCGGGGGCAGGCACCTTGCTCAGAGCTCTGGAATCCCAGACCCAGAATCTGACTCCAGAGGCCCTTGTCTTCCACTGCCTTTCCAACAGGGCATGTTCATTTGATCTTTTACCTGTTCCAGTCCCCCAACAACACCTTGAGGGCTGCTCAGAAAGAAGGCACTTCCATGACCCCACGAGACCCCATCCTTGCGCTGCAGGCTGGCCGGGGCTAAGGATGCAGAGGGGCTCCCCACGGAACCAGCCAAGAAGGTCCTTGGCTTTGCGCAGGATAGAAGTCGAATGTGAGTCAAGAGGAAGCGAGACAGTTTATTAAAGATACGGAGAGAGTGTAGATCAGACGGAGCATCAGGGAGACCCCGAGAGGAAGGAGCGAGAGTCTTGTCTTTGCCTGGTTGGAGTCTGGGGATTTTATTAAGGAACATGGTCCAGCACGCGTGTCTTCTCAGTAACCCAGGAACAAAGACGGGTCTTTCTGGAGGTGTTTTCCAGAAGTCACTTGAGTCATGCAGTCAGAGGTCTTGATGAGTCAGTGGTCTTGGAAAACCATCACGACCGACGACCCCGTCAAGTTGTTCCTTCGATGTTATTCATTGTACTGGAAGGCTCCAGAGAAATTGCCAACTCCTTGACATGCGTTCTCTGTGCTATAAGGCACGCATAAGGTGAGGACTTGAAGCAGGAAAAGGGGTCCAAAAAGCAGGTCCTTTAGTGGCCGTCTCATTTGCTTTCCTCTTTACCTCAGCTCTCACTACCCCTGCCATGACCCCACTCTTTGCAGAGTCTCACCGGGCCCAGCCTTTACCAAGATCTCCGGGAGGTGCCTATGCTCTTGCTTTTCTTAGGCAGACTCTCCCAGGCTCCCTCTCCCTGCATTGCTGGTTAAATCTTGTTTACCTTTCAAGTATCAGCCGAAGACTGAATTTTCTTTGTGAACATTCGTTACCAACTGGAACAGGTCCCCTGCTGAGTGCTCTTGAAGACACTATCATTGCACAAGCACATAGGACACAGCATTTCGTTCTCCTCCACCAGATTCTAAGTCCCGGGAGGGTAGGGTCTGTCCCTGTAGACCTCTGCAGCCTCTTGAGCGAATATCCAACAAATACATTGAAAGGATGGATGGGCGGATGGATGGACAGATGTGTGGGTGGATGGACGGATGGGTGGATGGTGGACGGACGGATGGATGGATGGGTGGGTGGGTGAATGGATGGGTGGATGGATGGGCGGATGGATGGCTGGATGGACAGGTGGGTGAGTGGGGGGATGGATGGATGGGTGGATGGATGGATGGATGGGTGGGTGGGGGGATGGATGGATGAGTGGGTCGGTGGGTGGATAGGGTGCCCACAAGATAATTTATAAGGTTCATGCCAGAAAGTCAAGCCCTCCTACCATCGTCCTATTGAAAGATCCAGAAACCAGCTCCATAACATGATGGTAAGAGGGCTTGACTTTCTGGCATGAACCTTATAAATCATCATGTGGGCACCCTATCCACTCACTCACCCATCTTTCCATGCCTCGCTCTTTTTAAAAATTGTGATGTAATATATATAAGGTAAAATTTACCATCTTAATCAGTTTTATATGTATAGGTCAGTCCTGTCAGGTATAGTCACACTGTTATGCAACCAGTCTCTAGAACTTTTTCATCTTGCAAAACTGAAACTCTATACCCATTAAGCAAGAACTCTCACCTCCTTCCCCGCACCACCCCCCAAGCCCTGGCAACCACCATTCTATTTTCTGTTTCTAAAGGTTCTACTTTATTCTTTCTTTCTTTTTTTAAGTAGGCTGCATGCCAATGTGGAGCTCGAACTTGTGACCCCCAAGATCAAGAGTATTTGTCTTTTTGTGACTGCCTCATTTCACTTAGCAGAATGTGTTCAAGGTTCATCCATGTTATAGCATGGGCCAGAATTCCTTTCCTTTTAAAGGCTGGTATTCCATTGTATGTATAGACCACATTTTATCTATCTCTTCATCCATGGACATTGAGTTGCTTCCACCTTTTGGCTATTGTGAATAATGCCACTACAAACATCGCTTCAAATTTGATTTCAGTTCTTTTGGCTATATACCTAAATATGGGATTGCTAGATCATATGTTATTTCTATTTTTAGTTTTTTGAGGAAATTCTATACTGTTTTCCATAGTGGCTGCACCATTTTACATTGTACCAACAGTGCACAAGTTTCCAATTTCCCCACGTCTTTGCCCACACTTGTTATTTTCTGTTTTTGTGGGTTTTTTTGGTTTTCTGCTTATCTGTTTCAGTGCAGCCATCCTAAGGGGTATGCGGTATGTATCTCGTTTTATTGTGGTTTTAATTTGCCTTTCCCTGATGACAAGTGATGTTGAGCATCTTTTCATATGCTTGTTGGCCATTTGTACATTTTGGAAAAATGTCTATTGACCCTTTCCTCATCTTTAAAGCGAGTTATTTGTTTTGTGGTTGTTTTCGTTGCTGCTGAGTTCTAGGAGTCCTTTATTTATTCTGGATATTAACCCCTTGTCAGACATATGATGTGCAAGTATTTTTTTTTTTTCATTCCATAGGGTGCCTTTCACTCTGCTGTCCTTAGATACATATACTCAGCTCTTTTGAGGCCTGTTTTCTCATTTAAACTTTCTTTTGACGTTCGTTTTAACCTGATTTCACCTATCTAAATATTGTGCAGAGGCCACAGAATCAGGAGGAGATGGTAAGATTAATGCTGGCTTCCAATCTTTAGGCCTCTGAACCTGATCCCATGCATTCATTCATTATCATTCATCCATCCATCCATCCATCATCCATCATCTATCCATCCAGTGAACTCTTACCGGGAAGCATGGCCGAGTTTTGGAATCAAACAGACCTAGGTTTGAATCCTGCCTTTGTAAGCTTAGACCCGACATGACTTGGGACAGAACAACCTCTCTGAGCTTCGGTTCTGTCTATATAAAGTAGAAAAGAAACTGAAAATGTGGCCTGAAGAGAACACTTGAATCGACCTTGCTGGATGGTGGGAAGAGCTAGAAGGACGATGCAAAGAGGCCCACCGAGGTGGGGACTCCCTAGAGGCTGCCATTATTATTATTATTATTTTTTGAGGCCGCCATTATTTCTTGGTGGCTAGTACTGGGTAACGCAACCCTTCCTCAGGATCCCTTAAGTGTCAGAATCAAGGAACCAAGGCTCTCTTAGGGTTCAACCTCAGTTTAGGGGGCGCAGGAGATCATTACTTGTTAACAAATGTAGCAGGACTCTGCCTGACCAAGCCTTTCCCAGATGTGACTGTAACAAAGTTTCCCTTCGGTCCTGACCTTGAGGGCAGGGAGGCAGGGAGTGTGTTCTCGCTGGCCAGGAGTCTGTGCTTAAGTAAAGCAAAGACATTTTTTTTTTTCATAAAAGACCTTTTACTGATGACAGCAGTATTTAATCAGATTGTTCTGGGTGGGGAGTGGCGATAAGACGGTAGGGCAGGTAACAGTGTTTATTTGGATCATAGAACTCTCTGACTCTGAGAGCGCTAGAAGACTGCCCGGAAGAGGAGAGAGGCCTGATGGGTCCTCCTGGGGAAGAACCATCTTCTCTTGCTACTCCGCTTTTCAAAGCCCAGAAAGTAGCTCCCAAGGGCAGGGAGGAGGGGCTGCGGTTTGGATCCCGGTGCCGGTCCCAGCTGTGCCCTTCGCCAGCTGCACAACCAGCGCGTGGTCCTTGCGAGTCTCAGTTGCCTCATCTGTAAAATGAGCACAAGAAAAACCTGCAGAGAAAAGCCTGGAAGGGTTGGTGTGGGGTTTCTGAGAAAGGATGCGGGCTGCCCAGGAGATCCTGAGGCCAAGGTGGCCTTCCTCCTCCCTTTCCTCTTAAGCCTCTGCTTCCTGCTGGGCTTTCAGACGGGGATGGGGACGGTGGGGGTGGCCTTGCAGATGGGGGGGATCCTTCCAGGCCGAACATCCTCAGGGCGCCCCACACCCCCACTCCTCCACCAGGCAGAACAGAGCCTTAACTTCTGGAATGTGCCGCCCACCTCCCTTTCCGCTCCATGAGAACTCCCCCATCCCGTGAGACCGGGGCACACCTGTCACCCTTGCCTGATGTCATGGCTCCTCTTGACTGCTGTCCCCAGAACTCCTTTGGGGATCTGTCGGCTGCTCTGGTTTCCGCACAGACAGTACTTTTGGTGGCACCGCTTGTCACTGGCGTGTCTCACTGGGGGACAGAGCAGGGATCCGATCTGCCCCCTCAGGTTAGTTGTTCAGTGCAAGGTCTCAGAGACGGTCATGGCTGGCATCAGAACCCCCTCTCCCCCCAACAGACGGACCTCGGTCCCTCGACAAGATGTCAAGACAGAGCCCCCTACCAGTGAATTTGCAGAGCATACAGGTCTCTAGGGGATGGGGGCCTCCCTCTGTGTATCCCCAACCTTGACACCCTTCAGACTCCACATGCGACGAGGGAGCAAAGGCTAGCTGAGGACAAAGCACAAAGCAACACGCTGCGACCTAACCCCCTCCCCCAACCCCTGGGTGGGATATGTGTGACGTTCCTCCAGGAAGCCCCCCAACTATCTTTTTTAAAAGATTTTATTTATTTATTCGACAGAGAGAGAGAGAGAGAGAGAGAGAGAGAGGGAACACGAGCAGGGGGAGTGGGAGAGGGAGAAGCAGGCTTCCTGCTGAGCAGGAGGCCCCATGAGGGCCTTGATCCCAAGACCCTGGGGTCGGGACCTGAACTAAAGGCAGACACTTAAAACTGAGCTACTCAGGCGCCCCGCCCACAATTATCTTAATGTTAATACCTTGCTAGAGTGAAAAACAGCCTTGACAATGGCAAAGCCTCCAGTATCCCACGAGTCTTCAACATAGGAAAATTCTTTTGAAACCCCACTTTTCCTTACCTCCCCCAACTCCCAATTATATAATCAGCCACCCATCACAACCCCAGGGGCAGCAGCTCTTTCTGCCCACGGGTCCTGTCCCCATACTTTCTTGACACCACCTTTTTGCACCAAAGACGTCTCAGGAATTCTTTCTTGGCCGTCAGCTCTAGACCCCACCCCGCGCCACCTCCCCTATATTCCAGAACCCCGTGATGTGGACCAAGATCTAGCTAGGATTTTCACATTCAATCTCACATTTAATTTCCACCATGCTGCTTGAGGTTGGTATTAATATTCTCATTGGACAGAGGGGCCAACTCAGGCCTCAGAAAGGGGAAGTGATTGGCCCAAGACCTCACAGGTAGTTAAGTAGCCAGGTTAGGATTTGAATCCAGATTTTTCCACTGGCTTCCCCAGCTGAGGACACTTTCCACCGAGCCTGCAGTCCCTCCGGGCCGCTCCTGAAAGGCAGCTGTGGGGGGGGAGGGGTCTTGGCACTCACGCCCTGCTGAGAGTTAAGGGTGAGGTTTTAGGCGCCTTGGAGACATTGGGTGCCACAGATGATGGCCTTCCGGGCAGACTACGGGATCTGCTTTGCATAACAAGCAAACCTGGCGTCAGAGTCCCCAGGAATGCTGCCCCACAGCTCCCCTGGCTCGGTACTGCTGAGAGTAGGCAGGCCCAGCCAGCGGGGTTTCCTGGTGGCGGCTGGGTCCCACGTCCCCAGCCCAGGCCTGGCTCGGGTGCCTCATATCTGCGGGGACGCGTCCTACAGCGCAGGCGTCATCCACACTCTGGGGCCAGTCATTTTCATTCCTTTGGGCCTTGATTTCCTGGTCTCAAAAGGGATGATGGTAATAATGGTCTATATGAAGGATTTTTTTTTTTCAAGATTTTATTTATTTATTTGAGAGAGAGTCAGAGATTGCAAGAAAGCAAGAGCTGGGAGGAGAGGGAGAAGCAGGCTTCCCGCTGAGCAGGGAGCCCGACCCAGGGCTCAATCCAAGGACTCTGGGATCATGACTGGAGCTGAAGGCGGACACCCAATGGCTGAGCCACCCAGGTGTCCCACATTGTTCTTTTTCTAATTTCTTGGCTTAAGACCTAGCTTAGATAAACCCTTTTGTTTCCCAATAAAGGCACTTAAAGCTATATATTTTCCCTGGGAGGGCCACATTGACTTTACCCACCCCATTGTTTTAAAGTCTTCCAAAGGGCTGCCTGGCTGACTCAGTTGGAAGAGCGTGCAACTCTTAACCTCAAGGTCATGAGTTTGAGCCCCGCGTTGGGTGTAGAGTACTTAAAAAATAAAATATTAAAAAAAAAAATTCTTCTGAAACTTACTGATTCTCATGAAATAGACCATGACCCAGATTATGGTCTACCTTGGTGGACATTCTGTGTGTATTTGAAGAGAAGGTGTATTTTGCAGTTGTTGTATATCATGTTTTTTTGTTTTTTGTTTGTTTGTTTTTTTAAGATTTTATTTATTTATTTATTAGGAAAGAGAGTGAGAGAGAGCATGAGAAGGGAGAAGGTCAGAGTGAGACGCGGACTCCCCATGGAGCTGGGAGCCCGATGTGGGACTCGATCCTGGGACTCCGGGATCATGACCTGAGCCAAAGGCAGTTGCTTAACCAACTGCGCCACCCAGGCGCCCTGTTTTTTTGTTTTTAAAGATTTTTTTAATTTATTTGACAGAGAGAAAGAGATCACAAGTAGGAAAAGAGGCAGGCAGAGAGAGAGGGGGAAGCAGGCTCCCTGCTGAGCAGAGAGCCCAACTCGAGCCTCAATCCCAGGACCCCGAGATCATGGCCTGAGCCAAAAGGCAAAGGCTTTAACCCACTGAGCCACCCAGGCACCCCATATCATGTTTTTTTTTAAATAAATGTCAATTTGGTTAAGTCAGTTGTCAGTATTGTGCAAATCGGCAGCTGTATACTTTCTGATTTAGTATCTGCTTGTTCTAATCAATTACTTGGAAATATTCCTATTATTTTCGTAATTACATTTTTCTTGATTTTTCTGTGCTTTGTTTTTATGTTTTCCTGTTCTCTTTAAGATTAAATGGAGGTTTTTGTTGTTTTTTTTTTTAATTTGAGAGAGAGAGAGAAAGTAAGAGAGAGCATGAGAGGGGAGAAAGTCAGAGGGAGAAGCAGACTCCCCGTGGAGCTGGGAGCCCGATGTGGGACTCGATCCCAGGACTCCAGGATCATGATCTGAGCCGAAGGCAGACACTTACCCGACTGAGCCACCCAGGCGCCCCTGTTTATATTATAATTTAAAATTGAGTCAGGGGTACCTGGTGGCTCAGTCAGTTGGGTGTCTGCCTTCGGCTCAGGTCATGATCCCAGGGTCCTGGGCTCAAGCCCCTCATCAGGCTCCCTTCCCTAGTGAGGAGCCTGCTTCTCTCTCTCCCTCTGCCTGCCACTCTGTCTGCTTGTGCTCTCTCTCTCTCTCTCTCTGTGTCAAATAAACAAATAAAATCTTAAAAAAAAATTGAATCGATATTCGGTGTTTACATCAGAATACTTACGCAAATATTCATAGTTGGGCGTTGTGGTATATGATGATTATGTTTCCTTTCTTTTTATTAAAGTTAATAAGTGCCTTGTTAGCATAGTTGTCTTTTTACACATTGTTAACCCTTCTCATGCCATCTATAAGCCTCTTCTTACTACAGGTTTCCCAAAGCTTATTCACACTAGGTGATAAGTCACTTTCACATCATTTCTTGGAGATCTTCATTCTCCTCCATTCTGGGGACCTCCAGTCTCCTTCAGTCTAAGCTGGTCGCTCTCCAGCCCTGCTGCACAGCTATCCTCCCGGGACTTTTGTCGTTTTCTTGATGTTTCCTTTGCCTTTCTCCTGAATTGGGTTTTAGGCTTATCTCTTTGATTTACTTCCTTCCTTTGGTGCCGCACATTCACCGGCAGAGGGCGTGGTCATGACCACCCTCAATAGGGTGACTCATGAGGCATTTCTATTGAGGGTGATCATAACCCCACCCACGTGGGGGGGGGGGTTTGCCCTTTATAATCTGGGGCACAACTGTCATCCTGGAATCTCCCTACATCATCATTCTGGAGATTTCCTTCCTTCCTCTTGGGTGTTGAATCTCCTGTTTCATGTATGCATTTCTTGTCTCTTAATTTATATCCTCATATTGGTAGAGAACAACTTCCCATAGCTCGTTGAAAGAGGATATATGAAGTGAACTTTTTGAACTTGAGTATCTGAAAATGCCTGATTGCACCTTCACACTGGAATGACAGCTTGGTTGGTTATAGAATTCTAGGTAGGAAATCATCTGCCTTTAGAATTTTGAAGTCATTTCTCCATTGTCTTCTTGTTTCAAGTGACACTTTTGAGACACTTAAAGTCGTTCTGGAGGCGCCTGGGTGGCTCAGTTGGTTAAGCATGTCTGCCTTTGGCTCAGGTCACCATCTCGGGGTCCTGGGATTGAGCCCTGAGACCAGCTCTCCACGCAGTGGGGAGTTTGCTTCTCCCTCCCCACCCCACCCCCGTGCTCACTCTCTCTCTCTCTCAAATAAATAAATAAAATCTTTCTAAAAAAATAAAGTCATTCTGATTTTTTTTTTTTTTTTTAGGTAAACTCTACACCCAAGGTGGGGCTTGAACTCACAACCTAACCCCAAGACCAAGAGTCACAGGTTCCAGCAACTGACCCAGCCAGGTGCCCCAAAGTCATTCTGATTTCTGATCTTCTTATGAAAATTGTGAGGTGGTTTTTTTTTTTCTCTTTGGAAACTTATAGGTCATGTTTTTGTCTCTAAGACTTTAAAATGTGACATAATGTACCTTGGAGTGGGTCTTTTTTTAACAATCGTGCGATATTCTGTGGGCTTTGTCAATCTATAAGCACACATCCCCTGATTCTGATATATTTTCTTGAATAATTTATTGATGTTTTAAATTCCTCTATTTTCTGTTTTGGGGTTTGATTTTGGGAGTTGCTGGGCAGTCTAAGTTTATGATCTTTTCTTTCATATTTTCTGTTTTTTTTGGTTTTCCTTTAGGATCTTGGGACTTTCCTCAACTTCCTCTTGAGCTTTCATTTCTACTCTCATGTTTGTTTCCTTAATGCTATTTTTTTTCCCCAGATAACATCCTGTTCCTGTTTCATGGGCGCAGTATCTTCTCATATCTCTGATGATATTCATGATTGGGATTTTTTTAAAGATTATTTATTTATTTGTCAGAGAGAGAGAGAGAGTGAGAGAGAGCACAAGCAGGGGGAGAGGCAGGCAGAGCAGGCAGAGGGAGAAGCAGGCTCCCTGTTGAGCAAGGAGCCCAATGCAGGACTCGATCCCAGGACCCTGGGATCATGAGCTGAACTGAAGTCAGCTGCTTAACCGACTGAGCCACCCGGGCATCCCGTATGATTGGGATTTTTTTTTTTAAAGATTTTATTTATTTATTTGACAGAGAGATATCACAAGTAGGCAGAGAGGCAGGCAGAGAGAGAGGAGGAAGCAGGCTCCCTGCTGAGCAGAGAGCCTGATGCGGGGCTCGATCCCACGACCCTGAGATCATGACCTGAGCCGAAGGCAGAGGCTTCAACCCACTGAGCCGCCCAGGTGCCCCATGATTGGGATTTTTTTAGAATTTTCTTTTCCCTGCATAGTTCCTATTTCCTCTGAGTCTTTTTTTTTTTTTTTGCTTTAGTCTCTGTCATCCATGTTAGAGGCTTTTTTTTTGGATGCTGGTGATCTCCGATGCATTCAGTCATGATTAAGAGTGGGGAAACAGGGGCGCCTGGGTGGCTCAGTGGGTTAAAGCCTCTGCCTTCGGCTCAGGTCATGATCTCAGGGTCCTGGGATCGAGCCCCGCATCGGGCTCTCTGCTCAGCAGAGCCTCCTTCCTCTCTCTCTCTCTCTCTCTCTCTCCCCCTCTCTGCCTACTTGTGATCTCTCTCTCCATGTCAAATAAATAAATAAAATCTTTTAAAAAAATTAAAAAAAAAAAAAAGAGTGGGGAAACAAAGCAAATTGGACGCTCTCAGTCCACCGTAAGTTTTGCTGTGGTGACCTGGGTTGGTCATTTGTTTGGAAATCCCAAGTGTCTCTATCATTTGATCTTTCCTCTTTGGCTGTTCAGGTTACTCAGAAAAGATTCTTCTAATCTTCTGCCTAGAGGATGTAGGTTTCACTTCCAGCATTCTGGGAACCCAGTTGGGGAAGGCATGGAGGTCTCAACTTTCAGCTTGTATACGTAATTCGTAGCTATAATACCTAATTCCACCTTTCAGTGCGGTCCTCAGCTGTAGCAGGACTTCACGCAAAGACTGTTCGTTAGTCCTTTGACTAAGAATAATCCCCCCCCCCCATTCATCTGCTGGGTTTGCACGGACTGCTTAGCTTTTCCCCAAATCTTCTTATTTTAAATTTCCCTCCCGTCCCCTCTCCAATTCCAGATATAATTGCAGCTTCTGATTAGGAACGATTTGGAGGATTCGGTGAAAATATGGTTGCTTCCCCACTGCCGTCTCAGAATTCTGCTTCTCTCTTTTGTCATCACCTGGTCCAGATGCTGTCTTAGGAATGTTGCTGTTGCTATTCCCTCCTCTCAAATTCTTCCCCCCTTCCTTACTTTTAAAAAGCGAGTTTTCTTTTAAAATATAATGACTGTCCTTCTAATGGGACTTTGGTGTAGGTGAGATGAGTTGCATACGTTGGATCTGCCTTTTAACCTTTACAGAAGTCACTTCTCAAAACCAATCCCTCTTCTCCCCCTCTCTCGTTTGGAAGTTATAAACTCTTATTTCTCTCTTTTTTAGACTGTGAACCATTTAACAGGCAAGCTTTATTTAAAATCTAGAATTAGTGTCTCTACCATTCTCAACACCAATCACTTCGTCCTCTCATACATGTAACTGTCATTCGTTATTTGATTTGTGTGTTTTTTTTTCCAACCTCCCTCCCAAATTAAACATTGTCATTATAATATTGCTTTGTACATACAGTTCATTCTTGCTTTGATTTTACACTTTTTCTTGCCCATTATTGGCATTCAGCTCCTTCTTCTATCCTATACCTCCTTTGGGGATCATTTATCCTAAACTGAACTTATTTATGATTCTGATGGTTTGTGTCCTTCTGAATTCCAGGAACTCCTCAGCCCATATCTCTTCAAAAATGGTCTCTTTTCATTCTCTTTAGACTCTGCTCCCAGGATCCAGATTAGACCTATAGTAGACTTCAAATTTTATTCTATTCTCTGGGTTTCTTAAAGTAATCAGCACAGATACATGTTTAGCCAGTCCTCTGAATTTGGTTTACTTTTGTAAAGAAGCAAAACAAAACAAATATATGTTTTGATTTATTTGAAGTAAGGAGGAGAGGGTAGAGGTATATGAGAATATATGGCTAAAGGACTTTTTTTTTTTAAGATTTTATTTATTACTTAACAGCGAGAGAGGGAACACAAGCAGGGGGAGTGAGAGTGGGAGAAGCAGGCTTCCCATTGAGCAGAGAGCCCTATGTGGGGCTCAATCCTAGGACTCTGGGATCATGACCTGAGCCAAAGGCAGACGCTTAACCACTGAGCCACCTAAGGACCTAAAGGTACCTAAGGCGCCCCCTAAAGGACTTTTTTTTTTTTTTTTTAAAGATTTTATTTATTTATTTATTAGGAAAGAGAGAGTGAGAGAGAGCAGGTCAGAGTGAGAAGCGGACTCCCCATGGAGCTGGGAGCCCGATGTGGGACTCGATCCCGGGACTCCGGGATCATGACCTGAGCTGAAGGCAGTCGCTCAACCAACTGCGCCACCCAGGGGCCCCCCCTAAAGGACTTTTTTGAAGATGGTACCTGCTTAGCATGCCGTTGGGAAGTCTGGACCATGGAGCCTCATCTCTAGCTACCCCCAAAAGTAAAAGATAGGTGCACCACTGTGCTTTGCAGAATTTCCGGACTCCCGGCCTCTGGTCCCTAGGTCACATTGCTCTCCTATGCCGGAGGGAGATTGGATCACTGCAGTTGCATGGGAGTCTAGAAAGTGCAGACTCTTCTGGTCTCTGTAATATAGGAAGGCAAGACAGAAACAAGTTGGAATGATACTGAGTAAACCAAGTTTACAGTCTCTGCCATGCATGTAATTTTATGTCTGGTGATAAGAGAAGCAGAGTGTATTTCCGTGCCTGGGGTCAATGTCCACTGGCGATATTTAACAGCAAGGTCCATGTCTATCGCGGTCCTGCCTACAGCAGTGACTAGCTTGCTCCCAACCTGACAGTTCTTCGGCAAGCCATGGCTGTGGTTTCTGATCATTTTCCAAGCCTGGTTTTCCAGTCTCCTAGCCAGTTCTCTGAATTCCTCAATGACCTTTCAGAGCCTTTCTGCTTAAGTTAGCTAACATCTGTATCTGTTGCTGCTGAGGGATTCATTCGTACCCCCCTCACGCCTACTTTTTACCCAATCATTTAATATAAATTGCTGTCTGTAAAGCAAGACGGAATTCAAAACAGAGGCTGGGAGTCATGGGCATTTGTCTTTTTGTTTGTCTAGCTTCCACTCCTCTCCGTTTGATTCCTTTTGGGGAACCTGTCTCCCCTCTCACATTCAGCCTCTGCAATGGGGGTGAAGCAGTCTCCACTGGACAGATCCAGAGATGCTGAAGGCCTAGCCAATTAGAAGGTTCCCTCCCCCTGCTCAGGTGATTATTCACAGCATGCCCCTTTAACCCGCCAGATTAAAGACACTTAACGCAAGTACAGTCAGTTCTCATTATCTGGGATCACTATGTTCTATCAAGTTGACAGAAACAGTAAATTAGCAAATATGGAACCCTTGCTCCTAGGGGAAATAAAAGATGAGGTTACTATAAGCCTCTGCTCACATTTTCATCAACCAGTTGATATATAACCTTGACTTATATGTTTCTGTTTAGACATCCTATTTAGGGGCACCTGGTTGGCTCAGCGGGTTAAAGCCTCTGCCTTCGGCTCAGGTCATGATCCCAGGGTGCTGGGATCCAGCCCCGCATCGGGCTCTCTGCTCAGCAGGGAGCCTGCTTCCCCCTCTGCCCCTTCCCCCCTTGCTTGCTCGCTCTCTCATTCTCTCTCTATATAAAATAAATAAATCTTAAAAAACTTAGACATCCCATTTAATATATGATCGATTCACTAAGGTTGAAGTCACAGCCAACAGCGCTGTAACTCATGCATGAAGGAGGCTTATCTGACACATGCATTTTCTCCCTAAAGTACATTCGCGGCGGCCTGCTTGTGCTTCAGAACGCTAGATGGTAGTTGAGTGTTATCCTTGGGGGCCATTTAAAATAGTGAAATCGACAAGAAAAGCACAAATCCTATGCACGGCACTAAATAGGGTTATAGACTGCAAAAGGAGCACTTGTTTATTGGATGAGCTATAGCAAGAGGGCAGAGTGTTGGCTTGTTGGATCTCAGCTGGGAACCAGTGCACTGGGTGACTCAAAAATTTTTTTCTGTTTTGGAAGCAAAAGGGAAACGAAGGTTGCCAAGCTTTATTTAGGTTATACTGGTTACAGATAACATATCTAACCCTATATTCTACTCATGCTATGCACCCCCCCGCCCCCATGGCTCAAAGTTTTCATCTCCACACATGTCTACAAATGACCTTGAAAGCATGGTGAAAGTGCCTGGTATTGATTTTTGGGGGTTATACATACATTTAGAGGAGGAGATGAATTCACCGGTCCATAACCCATGACTAATGATGACTTTTGTTGGAACCAACTTTTGTTGGAAGAGGAGTTCCATTTCTGCCAGGGGTGGGCTGAGAAGCACCCCTGGGGATCTAAGCTGGGGGCTGCCGCTACCACGTGTGCAAAGCCTGCATCAATGAAATCAGCACCGAGGAAAACAAAAGATGGAGAGATACTTTGTCCGAAAGATGTCTGCAAGCTTCTGGATCAAGTCATGCCTGAAGCATGCTACCCCCCCATATTTTACTGTGTGATGAAGCAATAACTTCTCCTTTTGCCTAAAAT